>OY720224.1:10377500-11002500 GCA_963082605.1 Rhodophaea formosa | reverse complement strand
GCTTTAAACAGACTCGACATTAACATTTAGTGTTATGAAAAAACGGAGGAGGCTCTCAAATCGATGCGTACATATATATTTTTTTTGTAGGACAGACGCATAATTTTATAGAGTATATCCCTTAGAGTATCAATATAACTATAGAGCGCTCCTAATGTTTTTCGTCGTTGTGCAGAGCGTAAGTAGATGTTCTATAGATTGTATCTATAGATGTAGTGCGGTCGGTAGTGATGTGCATCGCGTCGTGCAAAACGTCGCAAATGAGTTACATCCGTGGGCGTCTTTGGATGTAAATCACTTTTAATAAATTTTGGATCTTTGAATCTGTAGTTAGTTTCTAGATATGAAATTAATCATCGTCCTCGTCATCATCCATGTCATCGTCGTGGTCCTCGTCATTGTCACCGTTATCGTCATCATCATCGTCCTCGTGATCGTCATCATCGTCGTCGTCATCATCCATGTCATCGTCATCATCCATGTCATCGTCGTCGTCATCATCTATGTCATCGTCATCGTCTCGTTATCGTCACCTTCACCGTCATCGTCCTCGTCGTCGTCGTCGGCATCATCGTCATCATCCATGACATCGTCACCATCACCGTCATCGTCATCATCAACCTCATCGTTATCATTATTATTACCACTGGGAGTGTACCCGGGTGTTTCCAACCAGGTACGGCCAGGCATCACTAGGTACCAATAGGCATGATCGGATACCATCGGGTACCTACAATCGGCTACCATCGACTACAATCGTGTGACATCAGTTCCCATCGAATTCCATTGGGCTACCACTTTCATGTTTCTACTACAAAAAAATATTCCTAACATCCAAACAAAACTATTAGGTAAACCAAACAAATGGTAATAAACATACAGTCGAATACAAAACCTCTTTCTTCTTAAAGTCGGTTATAAAATAACAAGAATATAAAAAGTTTCAAAAAATCAAATTTCAATAACATTATAAAATAAATATCGTGAAAGAGCCGAAGGTTTCTTCTGATTTTTGCCATTCAGCTACGGAACCCTAAAAAGCATCCAAAGTTCGTCTGTTTAACATTAAGGAATTAAAAAATAAAAATGCATATAGAAAATTAATCAATATTTATCATAATAATTGTAATACATATACGAGTAAAACTACGAATATTCGGATCCGATGTGATACAACACTAAATCTAATGCGGTAAGAAGTAAGGCGGGGGACGTGGAACCATGTGCTGCGTTTACCCGCCCGCGCGCCTCCCGCAACACCCTCTAACCCCCTAGTCAAATACAATAAAATCAGTGTTTTAGAGGCAAAATATTACTCACCGATGAAAAGAAATATCATTCTTCTTTTTATTTTGCTTCCGGGAATTATGTTTACAACTCGGCACTGCACATTTCACCATAATTATTGAAAAAACGTAAAATAATGGCGGGAGAAACAATCCGTGCGCGTGACCTCGGGTGACTAATCGCGACGTTCGCACTGTTTTGAAGCTGTTCATACCCGTGGTTACGGTTCATACTCGTAGACGCGCGCTCTATAGTTAATATTTATACTCTAAGGTATATCCAGTCAGATATTGATAATTCTTTTTGTACTGGAAATCCTTTTTCCTTGAAGTCCATGCCCTTCGACACATTGCCGCGGAACACCGGGAACAAGATGGCGCCCTTCGCTGTCGCGACACATTCATAGTAATCCTGCACCACACACATTTTTAGCCTTAAACAGACTCGACATTCCCTACCCACATCGCTGTTTCCCGACTCGTTCAATTTAGGGATTTTCAAGGTAAGTGAATAGGCATTAATTGAGTTTGCGTGTGCCTTCCTAGACCTCATCGTGTCCCATCATGGAAGATTGAGGTCAATCAAACGCACTCAAATTGTACATAAAAAGTCATCAAAGTCATTTAACCAATCAGCTTCACCTCGCCATCGTCGAATCATTAAAATTGAATTTTTACTGCCAGAGGCCGTAAATTGATCAATTTACTAAAATACAGTATGTCATTTCAACTGGCGTTAATGATTTTCCGGAAATTGGTCAACTAACTCGAAAATTGATCAATTTACGATTCTTGTTATTTTCCGGTGACATATATACTTCATGCTAATAAATTTATTTCATACTGCTAAAATATATCATACAAAAGTATCTTAGTTAAATTTCCTAATGTACTAAACATTTGACATACTTTTGCAATTATGTTTGGGAGAGCCAAGAAAAATTGAGTGGCCTACTCACGTCCATCACTTCATTATGGTCTTTGACATTCCTACTCTCCATAAAAACGTGTTTGAGTTGGTGCAGTTCGTCCCACGTGCCGTTCTCGCGCCATCTAAAAAAATCAGTTATTTTTCATAAATCAATATTCAAGGGATATTACAAATGTTAATATTTTGCCTTTGGGTTTTATAACCTTGAGCTCTGTCTACCCCGCAAAAGGATAAAGACGTGATAATATGTATGTACGTTGTAATGTTATGTAGGCAGATGATTATGATATATTCATATCATAAAAACTTAATATCTCACTGAAAAATTATGGTCTTTCGAAAACTTCATCATCAGGTCTTTTTTAGTCTCCACTGCAGGAGCATAACCCCTTCCTGTACTGCCAGGGCTATATATTAGCCAGAGTAGTCAGAGGATTTGGCCTACACTCTCCACGCTGGCCAGACGGGTTGGAGAGGTCTCTTTGATGTTTATAAGCTTTGCTTAGCGTGTGTTTCCTAAGTCGCCTTCTACGACATCCACGGGAAGACTTGGAGTGGTCCTATTCTACTCTGCCGGAAACCACACGGCAACTTAGTCCATCTAGATCCCATATTCTAAACAAAAAAAAATACATATAATCAAGAAAATGTTTTTGTAAATTGAAGCCGAGCATGGATAGATGACGAACAACAGGTGTAGAGTTACTTTCATTATAGTAAGACTGTTGGTAAGATACTTTAAAACACTTGCCTCTTTTCCAGCTGTCTTGCAGCAATGGACACTAGTCACTAACACCTAGCTGGTCCATCAGTCTGTAGGAAGGCATGAAGCACAGCACACCGTGGGGTGTGACCCGACACACCCACCGCACCGCCTTACCAAGCGCAACTTGTCAGATTGTTATTCACTAGACACTAGTTACCACCACTAACCTCTTGACCAGCTGGTCCATCAGTCTGTAGGAAGGCATGAAGCACAGCACACCGTGGGGTGTGACCCGACACACCCACCGCACCGCATCTCCGAGCGCGTCTTGAACACCAATTTGCGCAGTATCAGTGCTCTTGCATGTCAGCGGTTGCCCGTTGGAGCCGGTTGTAAGTGTTCCTACCCACACCTGCACAGTCAAAGTCATAAATTGTATTATTTGAAAAGTGTAACAGTCTTTTTAGTAACGAAAAAGTTACTAAATTTAAACCACAAATATCATTAACAAAGGAGGGTGGTTTTCTAAAATGTTTATCACCAGATAGCAGAACTGTAATGGGCATTATTTGAATTTTCCCTAGCAATAACATGGTTGGGACTGACTTTGAGCAGAAACCGTGTGTCTAGCTCGGAGTACGAACCGTCAAGGGGAGTAGCCGTCTCCGAAGCCAGACTAATGCTGTGAACCACTATTCTATACAAGATATATTTGAAAATGACTTACCCTATCCCAAGGAACAACGTGGTTGGGGCTGACTTAGAGCAAAACCCTTGTCTTGCTCAGAGTATGAACTGTCAAGAGGAGTAGACGACTCCGAAGACAGACTATTGCTGTGAGCCACTTCAGGCTCTCAACCGTCAAGACTGGGCTCATAAATATGAGAGCTGGCATCTTTATCTACCTTATGCTATACAAGATAAAGTCGAAAATGGATTACTCTTTCCCTGGGACATGGTTGGGGCTGACTTTGAGGTGTCTTGCTCGGAATATGAACTTTCAAGGGGAGTAGACGTCTCCGAAGCCAGGTTAATGCTGTGAGCCACTTCAGGCAATATGAGAGAGAGAGCTGGCTTCTTTATCTACCTTATGCGCTACAAGGTCGAAAATAGCTTACCCTCTCCCTAGGGATGACGTGGTTGGGGATGACTTTGAGCGGGAACTCTGTGTCTAGCTCTGAGTAGAGACTGTCAAGTGTGTGAGAGTGCCTGACGCGAGGATGATGCAGCGAGCTACCTTCAGGCTCTCAACCATCACGGCTGGGTTTATACATCAGAGCTAGCTTCTTTATCTACCTTATGTAATAGAAGGTAAAGTCGAAAATGGCTTACCCTTTCCCTAGGAATGACGTGGTTGGGGCTGACTTTGAGCGGGAATTCCGTGTCTAGCTCCGAATAGAGGCTGTCAAGTGGCGTCAGAGTGCCTGACGCGAGGATGATGCAGCGAGCTACCTTCAGGCTCGCGAACACGACCGCTGGGTTCATACACATCAGTCGGAGTTCTAGAGACTCTTTTTCTACTCTCTGTAATAACAAAATTCATTAATAGTCGTACACAATCTTCATTATGACGGACGGACGAGCTCCGTGGCGCAGCGGTCAACACGCCTGCCTGCGACACGGATGGTCCCGGGTTCAATCCCCGGTCAGGTCGAGATGGAAAATGATCTTTTTCAGATTGGCCTGGGTCTTGGGTGTTTATCTATATAAGTATCTATTATAAATAACACAAGTTTCGAACTTACTTTGGGGCTAGCTTAATCTGTGTGATTTGTCCGTATATATTTATTTATTATCATTTATTATTGTAGGGTAAATATATTTCTAATATAGCTAGTTGTAGCACTCTAAGGAAGGACACAGCATTGTTTCTTTTCGTACATCTAAAATATAAAATAGCTTAAATTAAACATACCTTTTCACTCTGTTATTTTTAGAATTATTGAATTAATAATGGGTTCCAAGCAATTTGTGCTATGATATTAAATTGTGAATTGAGTGTATTATTATTTCAATTATTGTAATAAATAACAGCTTAACGTTGGTCACAGGTGGTCACAGTGGACGATAAAATCAATGAATTTTCATACATCGCAGAAATATGACAAGCTTTAAAGCGTTTCTATTAAACATACCTTTTCAACCTTTTCACTCTGAGCAGCAAATTAACACAAAAGTCTCATTAGTGAGCATCAGCAGAAGCAGAAGAATAGAATAAGTAGAAAGGAATAGTTTGTTACAGGAATAAAATGCCAGCGAGCCGCTCGACTTTGCGCAGACATTTCAGTATTGCAATAAGAAATAAATTCCTCGCTTTCTTTTTTATTTATTTTGATTTTAGATTTGTTGAAAATATATCTATCAGAATAGCATTGTAAATGCATAAAACACCTATAAAAATGTGTGCGTTACTCCAGCCGAAGCATCACTTTTTAAAAATCGGTAAGGCCTCACACTAGGCACACTAGCGACGCCAATAATTTTATTTCTAATACTTTACAAATAGAAAGAAATTCAAGAATGTAAATCATATAAGCCTTAGTAAATAACCTGAAGTATTTTTGGAATCATGTTTTAATATTATGAGAATCAGCGTTTTTGGCGGTAATCTGATTCTCATCATTCTCACTGATTCTGATAATATTATAACATGATTCCAAAAATACTTCCGGTTATTTACTAAGGCTTATATGATTTACATTCTTGAATTTCTTTCTATTTGTAAAGTATTTGAAATAAAATGATTGGGGTCGCTAGTGTGCCTAGTGTGGGGCCTTAATGAACAAGAGTTAGAGACTAACGTAAAAAATGAATGACGTACTAACTTAAATAAATTCAGTGTTCATAGTTTTTATTAGTACAAGCCGCGCCAAACTTTATTGCGAGTCAGAACATCACACGAGTCGATGTCTATTACACAATACATATTATGTTCAGCGGGCAGCTCGCAGCTAATATTCAATCCGCAATAAAGTTTGGGGCAACCTATACATACATGTGTGTATTTTTTTTTGTTGTAAAAATTGTAAACACAATGTGACAATTAATAAGTGTTCAAAGAAACCTATATTAAATAAACGATTGAATCTGAATCTATCAACATCGAAATTATTTTTTTCTCAAACATGCTCGGAAATGTAGGCATTACTGTAGTAAAAAGAAGACCGGAAGTTTGTAATTCTTGGCTCATTCATCGCATTGCCGGCCTAGGCCAGGAAATAAGTATGAAAATTACTTCCCGGCCGCTGCTCAAAACTTTTTAATTAATCTATGTAACGTAAATTATGTCACTTGTCATACAGCCAGTTTACTACCACTGCATTTTTAAAAAATGCATATAATACGTGAATATAACTACAATTTCATTAAAATATCGATATGTGATCATACGAAAATATGCTTAATTTTCGTTGCGAGAGAAGAAAACAATAATCTATGATCTATTAAATTTTTTGTGAAAAATATGACTGGGCTCTATGGGCATTGTTTCCTTTGCTGGAATTGACAACTGAAAATAAAAAAATTAAAAACTCGGGAGATCTGTTATTTTCACTATACCCGTAGTAATTAACGCCACTGCCGAAAAACTGCCTTTACGGATTTTAGGGCATAGAACACACGTCAATTGACTTTGAATTTATGGCCCCCCATAGAAACTCAAAAGGAATTGTATGGCATTTTTTTCATTTTCACCCTCACTCCATTATTTGTCTATGATCCTTATTGCCTAGAGAAAACATATGGCAGTCGGTCGTCTGATACTAGTAATAGTATCTTCTTCGTAGTTTGTGATTAACGCTTTGCAGTAATTGATTGACATTGATTGTTTTCGGTAAATATGTGCAAAGTTGGTTATTTATTCGAAATGAAACGGTTCAAAATGAGTTTTAGTGATGAAAGCAACACTGCAATGGATTTTAAGTACCTACTTCGCCTAATTTGAAACTTGAAAGTGGAAAAATTACTACCGGCAAATACCTAGTAAGGGGAAATATTTAAGGCATGTAAGTTTATGTGTAACTTTAAGTTAAATTTCCTCACATTTATTGAGAAAATCTCTATACTTTCCTCGGCGGGAAAGGGATTGCCGGACTCGTAACTATTGTCAAGGCCTCGCTGACGCTCGGCCTTGAAAACTATACTCGTCCGGCAATCCCTTACTTCCCGGCCTCTGCAGTAATGTACTATTTATTAATAACGAAACTTTTTTCTTTACTCAAGAACAAATTATACAAGCTGATGCATTGTCTTCAAAATGTATAGTAACTTCTTTTCTACACGATTGTACTCTGCCACATAATATAAGTGTACACATTAAGAAGTGGTGCGTTAGGTATTGCGCGGGTAATCGCGTATAAATGAATGATCAAGTATAGTCTTCAATTATTATTAATTAAATTAAATTCTTAGGTATTTCTATCTAAAATTTTGTGGGTATATTCTAAAATGGAAGATCTAAAAAATGTATTAATCAATATGAAATCAATCAGCCAGCTCACTCAAAACGACGCCCGGCCTGACTGGCACGCCATTTCAGTTTTTTTTAATTTGTTCTGATTTAGAAGTAAAAGAATAAAATGACGGGGGGCACTAGTTTTGCTCATTAAAGCCTTTTAAGATATAAGCGTACCTGTGCGAAGTTGGTTCGCCTCCACAGTCCCGCGTCGTAAGACGACTCCATGGTGATGGTCTTCACCAGAGCTGGTGTAAAGTCGTCTGAGTATTTTCCTTCGCAGCGGAACAGATAGCCTGGGAAAATCGGTTTCGACAAGGTTACATTTGACATAGTAGGTCCATAGATACTAAAGTTCTAAACGAGGCGCGCGCTAGCAAGTTAAGTTTCAAAAAGTCACCGTTAGATGGCAGTATGTCCACTGCTAGTTAACTACACGTCACAGGGCTTTGGCTTCGATCACAGGCCAGCAGGCCTATTAGCTAACTTTTGACAACTACGGTGTACATCATTTTCATGGTAACTTTAATATTCATTACGGCTTCGTTATGAATGACTATTTTTATTTTAGATATGAAAACCGTAATGGATGCTAAAGTGACAATCAAATCGTTGTACACCGAGTTAGCAAATCGGCCTGCAGGTCACGAAGGAAATGAAAAAATTAAACATATAGATATGTTATAGGCCGTGTGGGTTCCTGCAGAGTAGGATAGGACTACTCCAAGTCTTCCCGTGGATGTCGTAGAAGGCGACTTAGGCAACACAAGTTGTTTAGCTTGCGTTGCCTAAGTCGATTTCTACGGTGAGGTCTCTTTGAGCTTTATAAACCTCAAAGAGACCTCACCAACTTCTGGCTTGAGGCCAGTGTGAAGAGTGAAGGCCAAATCCTCTGACTGCTCTGGCTAATATATGGCTCTGGTAGACACAGAGATTCGCGCTCCTGCAGTGGAGCCCAAAAAAGACCTGATGATGATGATGTAAATCATAAAAATGTTAAATACTAGCTGGATTTCGGTTAATAGTGCACTAACCAAGAACAATGTCTATAGACTCAATGAGCGTTCCGGTGGGCTGCGTCACGCCAAAAAGAGTGCGTGGATCTTCTCGAAGTTTTTGGCAGAACAATGTCGCGCATTGCTTGAAATCTGAAACAATTTTATTTCCTTAAAAAATTAAATTCGACTGCTCAACCAAAACTATCATATCACTTGGAATAAGACAAAGATTTTTATCAACATCTGTCCGGGCATGTAGACGTTATCTATACTAATATTATAAAGTGTGTAAGTGGCCAACGCTGGTGTCAGATTTTTCAAGCTGCCTAAAGGCATTTAACATAGCTTAACGACTGCCATCAACGATGACAGGCGTCATTGGTCACGCCTGTCATCATCACCTTAACATGCCTACCATGGAGCACGGAATATTTTAATGCCAGTTGTGGTCACCCATCCAAGTGTCGACCGCATCAAGGTTGCTTTACATGCGTAAGCGCTTTCAGTGCGTACGATCACTGGATCATTGAGCTCCTAATATAGGATAGATAAAGGATTTAGTTAAGGCGTATCAGTATAACAAGACACTGTCCAGGCGGTGGGGTCAAAGTTTTTTAGGACCCGCCCCAAAAACAAACCTCAAAAAATCTCTCCCCAAACCCTAAATTTGATGGCCACGCGACGATCCATGCCGCTGCAGACCTCCGAAGATGCGGACGTACATCGGCAGCTCAATAGACAAATCCAGAAATCCTTGCGACACGACATTCGCATTGAGCAAAATAAAGGCTCCAAAGTGTTCGCAAGGATGGAGTCTATTGGGCAGAGCCGATTGACGAAGCTGAAGACGGAGGACGGCGGCGTAGTTTCGACGAAGGCCGAGGTGATGGGAGAGATCGAGAGGTTTTATGGACAGCTGTATACCTCAGTAGCCAAACCCAGTGTAAGTTTGGCCAAAGATCCTAGGGCCAAACTAACCCGACACTATACCGAAGACATCCCGGACATCAGCCTGTACGAGATTAGGATTGCCCTCAAGCAGCTCAAAAACAGCAAGGCGCCGGGCGAGGACGGAATCACAGCAGAGCTTCTGAAAGCGGGCGGAACGCCGGTACTGAAAGTCCTTCAGAGGCTCTTTAATTCCGTTCTGCTCGAGGGCGTGACGCCAGAAGCGTGGCATAGAGGCGTGGTGGTGCTATTCTTCAAGAAGGATGATAACACCCTTCTAAAGAACTATAGACCCATCACGCTCCTGAGCGACGTCTATAAGCTGTTTTCGAGGGTAATCACGAATCGTCTCACCAACAGGCTCGATGCCTTCCAACCTCCCGAACAAGCCGGTTTCCGAAAAGGCTATAGTACCATAGACCACATCCATACGCTGCGGCAGGTTATACAGAAGACCAAAGAGTATAACCAGCCACTATGCTTGGCGTTTGTGGACTATGAGAAAGCCTTCGATTCGATCGAAACATGGGCTGTGCTTAGGTCTCTCCAGCGATGCCGTATTGACCATCGGTATATCGAAGTGTTGAGGTGCTTATACAGCAACGCCACAATGTCAGTCCGAGTACAGGAGCAGAGTACGAGGGCTATTCCATTGCAGAGAGTTGTGAGACAGGGAGACGTCATATCTCCGAAACTTTTCACCGCTGCAATGGAGGACGCCTTCGAGCTCCTGGAATGGGATGGACTTGTCATCAACATCAACGGCGAGTATATCACTCACCTTCGATTTGCTGATGACATTGTCGTCATGTCGGAGTCGCTGGAGGATCTAAGTACCATGCTCAATGACCTCAACGAAGTTTCCCAACAAGTAGGCCTTAAAATGAACATGGACAAGACGAAAATTATGTCGAATGTCCATGTTGCGCCTTCACCAGTTATTGTTGGAAACTTCACCCTTGAACCTGTAGAGCAGTACATCTACTTGGGTCAATTGATCCAGGTCAGAAGCTCCAGTTTCAAGGACGAGGTCTTTCGTCGAATCCGACTCGGCTGGGCAGCGTTCGGGAAGCTCCGCAGTGTCTTCTCGTTCAAAATACCTCAGTGCCTTAAGTCGAAAGTCTTCGTCCAATGTGTGTTACCAGTGATGACTTACGGGTCCGAAACGTGGTCCCTTACTATGGGCCTCATAAGAAAGCTCAAGGTCGCTCAAAGAGCTATGGAGAGGGCTATGCTCGGTGTTTCTCTGCGAGATCGAATCAGAAACGAGGAGATCCGTAGAAGAACGAAGGTCACCGACATAGCTCAGCGGATTAGCTCTTTGAAGTGGCAGTGGGCGGGGCACATAGCGCGAAGAACCGATGGCCGATGGGGCAGAAGGGTTCTCGAATGGCGACCACGTACCGGCAAGCGCAGCGTTGGACACCCACCGACCAGGTGGTCGGACGACCTGATAAAGGTCGCAGGAAGGCGCTGGATGCAGGCCGCTTCTAACCGGTCATATTGGAAATCCTTATGGGAGGCCTATGTCCAGCAGTGGACTTCTTGTGGCTGAGATGATGATGATGAGTATAACAAACAAGTAGCTATCACACTTTTTATATTCGGGAGATGAGCCGTGTGATTCTTGGCAGAGTAGAATAGGACCACTCCAAGTCTACCCGTGGATGGCTTAGAAGGGGGCTTAGCTAAATAAACACATCTCCAACTCGTCTGGCAAGCGTGGAGAGTGTAGGTCAAATGCTCTGATTTCTCTGGCTAATATATGGCTCTGGTAGTACAGAGAGAGGGTCGTGCTCCAGCAGTGGAGACCAACAAAGACCTAATGATGAGATAAACGATTAAGTTAGGTCGTAAAAGTATAACAAAAAAGTAGCTTCCACACTTTTAATATTCGGAAGAAAATCACCTTCGTAGGACTTGGGGCCGATGTTGTGGTTGTCCAAAGTCTGCACGAAGTGTTCGGGCTGCCAGGTATGCGCGACCTCGTTGTTGTTCACAGCTTTGCCTGCCAGCAGTTGTGATTGGTTCACAAACCTTGAGAAATGAAATGAGTATAGAATGTGCATACATATTATCACATACATACATATTATCACACCTTTCTTCCATAGAGGTAGGCAGAGACTATGGACCACCATTTCCTACGATCCTTACAAACCTCTTTTGCTTCATCTACATTCATTACTCATTTTACAGACGATCACACTGGTCACTAATCATCGTACTACATGCGTCAGATTGGGCTACAAATACATTTTATTTTTGTTTATTTCATTTCATCTATCTACCCCGTAAGGGAAATAGACGTGATTATATGTATGTATAAACAAAATAAAGCAATTTGTCCAAGGAGAGTCATTCTACACAAAAATAAAGCATTAATGACATGAAATATTATTATAATTAATTATTAATTTAGCTACGCACCAGTAATCCCAATTTTTGAGCGTCTTTATCAGCCTGTCCACGTAGTCAACGTTTTCACTGTTCTGGTACCGGTACCCTGACACTTTCTCCAACTCCTAAAACATTCATTTTATTGTCATTGTCTCAGCCGCAAGAGTAAGTCCACTGCTTCCTTCCATCATTAAAGGAGGAGGGGGTTTATGGTGAAGGCAAGGCACCGAACCTGCGTACGGTGTGGGCGTGGGACTCTATGATAGGATTTTAGGCCTTATTTTTATATGTAAAACGACCAACATCGCAAGAACAAACTGACGTCTCCTCTGCCCGCACGTGGCATCCTGCGGGAACGTTTTTTTTATCGCGATACTGGTCGTTTTGCGTATGACAATAAGGCTTAAAATTGTATCACAGTATATGGAATACTGTGCGCCGTATCTGTGTTGCGCGCTTTTTCTGTGAGTTTTACGCCATGCGTTTTTGACGTTTCATTACATCATCAGTTCTTTATTTTTAGTCTCCACTGCAGGAGCACAACCCTCTGTGAAGTCATATATTAGCCATGGCAGTTTGGTCACACTTTCCACGCTGGCCAGACTGGTTGGAGAGGTATCTTTGATGTTTATAAGCTTTATTTAGCTTATATATACGGACAAATATATATAAGCTTGAGTTTCGTAAGTCACCTTCTACGATACGTCCTATTATACTCTGCCGGGAACCACACGGCGTACACGGGTGTTGACGTTTATTATTTATTTTTATATAAAATCAACTTGTTGAGAAAACAGGTTGTAACATACCTTTAGAGCGTTTAGCACTTGGTCCTTGGTGAAGTTGAGAGAGGCAGCGTCGCGGCAGATGTCTTCGATGTTGTGCGCCTCGTCGATGATCACGATGTTGTCGCGCAGGTCAATTTGCATCTGAAAACATTAAGTACAGGTACTTCAAAATCATGATCAATAAATTGTTAATGGAAAAACTAAACTGAAAATGACTGAAATTGAAAAAAATGAACTGAAATTGAAAGCGGGAATCTACTGTATCGCTTTTACAAAATGTGAATTAGTGCGAAGTGAGATGTCGAAGTCGCTCCGGGCGAAGTCTAGCCATAGGGCTACACCTAGTTAGGCCGCTATTGGTCTCTATCAAGTCTTCCGTGGATGTCGTAGAAGGCGACTTAGAAACACAAGCTAAACAAAGCTTATAAACATCAAAGAGACCTCTCCAACCCGTCTGGCCAGCGTGGAGATTGCAGGTCAAATCATCTGATTGCTCTAGCTGATATATGGCTCTGGTAGTACAGAGAGGGTCGTGCTCCTGCAGTGAAGACTAACAAAAGCCAAGATGATGATGATTATGATGAGACCTATAGCGGTATTACTCGATTGCCTAAAAACATGAGATCACTCTCACACTGCTCCTGATGCTAGATTAAATCAGGTAATTGTACGGGCAGAAGATGATCTGTGCTTACGTGGCCATAGCCGTCGCGCCGTAGTACGGACACGCGTGGTTCTCATGACCGGCCGCGACCAAGTCTTCGAGGTCGAAGGATGGCGGAATGGTATTGTGCAGTTTCTTTCTCAATCACACACATCTACTGTCTCGCTCTTACATAGTGTGAACTAGTGTGAAGCGAATCAAGTCTTCCAGGTCGAAGTCCGGCGAGACGGATTATTAGGTTAGTTCTCTGTCTTACTCACACATATCTACTGTCTCGCTCTTACTTAATGTGAGCTAGTGTCGCTTCGGGCGTAGTCTTACTCCTTAGACCAATTAGCGATCTTACTCTATTGTCTAAAAGAGATGAGAAACTGTTAACTGTTACTCACACTGCTCCTGATGCTAGGTTCAATCAGGTAGTTGTACGGGCAGAAGACGATCTGTGCTGACGTGGCCATAGCCCTCGCGCCGTAGTACGGACACGCGTGGTTCTCGTTACCGGCAGCGATCAAGTCTTCGAGGTCGAAGGCCGGCGGAAGGGTCTTGTGGTTCAGGGCTGTGCGGTTGTCGTAAAACTGACAGTTGCTTCCTCCTTTCTTGTCTGTTGAGTGAGTCTGGAATAACATAATGTCCTTATGGATATATACATATATGCAACCAAAATTGGTAAATACAATAGTGACAATGGGGATAAAGTATAATGAAAGACAATTTGATAGGCATTACAAACTCGGTTAACTCTAAAAGCACTCGACTTCGCCTCGTGCCTGTTAGTAGTCGCTCGTTTGACGTAATGTCGTCTATACCGCCCTTCGTACACAGTGTACAATAAAATTACTCAAATCTTGTTGAAATAAGAACGTACCTTAATACACCCTCTGCATATATCGTTTTTAGGACTCCACTGTGCTCGATCATACTCTCTTATACAGCTATATTCTCTGCTCGACAGGATGCTCATCTTCGGCTCTCGACAATATCACTCATTATCATCGTAGTTATTTATTTAAATTACTCAAAGCTTCGTACCTTTATACATCCTCTGCACATATCGTTCTTAGAGCTCCACTGGGCGCGATCATACTCTCTTATACAGCTATATTCTCTGCTCGACAGGATGCTCATCTTGGCCTCTCCACAGTACCACGTCCTCTTGAACTCCTTGACGACCTGCTGCAGCTGTTTGTGGGTCCTCGCGCCGTAGTAGATGGTAGGGATGCTGCAATCAACAAGCGTGCTGGTCCTGAGTCGCAGGTTCGACACCAGGCTATAGAGGTTTCTGGAAACAACCACCGGATTACCCGCCACCTTTCCGTGACACTTCTAAAAACTAAATACGTATAATTACTTTCACAAATAATAAATTAAACTACTTCTATTAATATAAAACTACTTATATAAACATACAGTAACCATTATTTTATAAGTTTAGATCTTACTATCTATCTATCTATCAGCCAGGGACGTCCATTACTGGATCTTACTGATACTATTTTATTTTAATTAGTTTTAATTATTATTAATATTTTTTTGTCATATGCCTATTACTACAGTCTTTTATACTATTAAAATAAAAAAAAAAATATTGGTACCTAGGTTCGGTTTGCATGCACTGAACCACATTTTGCCACCAACAACTGTTTTCCACATTTTTTTGTAAGAAGTCCAATTTCTTTTAAATATATATCTCTACAATTATAAATGCACTAAATACAAATTAGTTTTGATTTATAGTAATAATAGTAATGGTAAATTCATGAATAAAACGAGATAATTTTATTTTATTGGTGACTAACAAATTAGACATGCAAGCATGCATATTGTAGCTATATAAAAAGTAACGAATGACATGCATGTCTACAAAACAATTAAAATCACAGCTAAACAACGAGACTAGAAATACTATGATATGGAAATGAGAGTATATCATAAATCCACGGAGTACAGTAACAACTTTACCTGCGACTGGTACACTTTGGACAGGTGTAACTTTCAGGCGCACTTTGTATAACTTTCCTATATGACACAAACATTCGGTAACAAAAGGCCTTTAACTATAAAAACTTTGAAATCCCTCAAAAATGCATAGCTTTGGTTCATAATTACAACAGTTGTCTTGTAAAAATTTCAAATTATTTTTGCAAAACCAAACAATTCATGTTTGATGAGATTTCGCTTCATTGCGAGGCTTTACAAATTTGTGATATTAAATTGCGCTTATTCGGGAATTCGGACCATCTAGCAATATTATCTTCTTACATGCTGGTCGGTGAGAAAAGAAAACATCCAACGCAAATCGTAAATGCCGGTAAGGAATACACGTCCATAAGCTGTTAAACTTGGCTTTTAGGTGTTGTATAGTACACATAAGTATGTAGCAAGTATAAAATTTAATCTAGAGGCACAACACGCACGCACGATTGTGTCTACTAGGATCCCCAAGGGGATCCACGTTCTCAACAGTTCACCAGGATCCCCTTGTAGTAACCTAATAGGCAAAGCCGAAACGTTGGTTTTAGGAGTATTGTGGATATATTTGCGTATAATTTCGATTTGTCCTATTTGTAACGTCAGCATTTCCATTGTAATCGGCTAGCGCGCACTTGGCCACTAGTGGTCGCCGATTCACTCATCGAGCAAGTCGTTTCGTTTAAGTAACTAGTGTAGGTATATTATCTGTGTACCTCTTGAACTGAGACTGTGAATTTTTTTATCTTGGAGTCAACTCTTTATTTTTGAGGATCCTTCTGATAGTTAGTGTTACGACCTTCCACTGTACCTTAAGTGGCCTCCTATATACAGTACTACAGTAGCAGCAAAACCTATAGTGGTGACGACTAGTGGCCAAGTGTGCGCTAGCCGATCACATAGGAATGTTCACATTACAAATGTGTCCCTACAATAGTATAGTCCGAATTAAACTTTATGGCGGCTCCGATATTAGCTGCGACCTGCGCAGTACGCACCCCTCGTCCCCGCGCGCGTCCCGCTGAACCAATTATTATGTACTGCGCAGCGACTCGCGCGATGTTCCAAACCGCCATAATGTTTGATTCGGACTGTATCTTTACTTCACTCACACACAACACAATAACGAAATAAAACTTACTTGATTTGCTGCGGAGTTTCGGGCGCAGGCTGGTCGACGTTTTTGGTCGGCGTGGTCGGCGGGGTGAACTTGGCAGTCTTCGAACACTCCCCTAGCTCGTCCGGGTTCAGTTTCTGACGTTTCGGGTGGATGTTCACGAGGCTGCCCGGCGATTCTTAAAATAATATATTTTTATTATACGCCATCATTCAATACCTGATTTATATCCTTACATGGTAGTAACGATATTAGTAAATTTTTCACTAAATAGTTAAGAAACTTGCCCGCTTCAATAGACTAGTTTCCTAAAAAAATTGTAAAGTCCGTTAGTTAGATTTAAAAAAAAAACATTTGACACGTATTTACGTATTTTTTCCTTTGACAATCAAACAAAAAATTACAAAGATACCTATAGCCCGTTAAAATTCCGTATGACAACACTGTCACTCAATACATCACAGTTCATTTAAATGTGTACCGACACTTTTAAATGAACTGTGATGTATTGAGTATCTCATGAACTTTGATGCGCTTTATCTTTATCATTTATTGTTTAGTTAACGTAAGAAAAAATGAGACTGACGGACTGATTTTAGTATTAGTATTTAGACCCAGGAAACTAGCCTATTATTAGCGTCAACTGCTGTCAGCTGTAGTATAACAAATATGCGACAGTTTGGACACAGCCGCCGTAACATGCGAGCCACTCAATTTGCACAGCCCTTTAATGCAGCATGGTGGCTACTACCTAAAATCGTCTCATGCCATATATTATTAAGAATATACTAACATAGTTTATAAATTTCTTGTACTAACAAAGATATCGATGTTTATCTAAAATAAATGTACCTATTTTATTTTCTTATTTTTTATATTATTTTAGTGACAACGTCAAACAGACAGACACTAAGTCGAACTTATAACACACCTCGTTTGAGATCGATAGTTATTATCTTACTGCTCAAGTATGACAAATATGCAACAGCTTGGACACAAACGTCCGAGGCACGCGAGGGACGCAATTCGCACAACCCTTCAGGCTATGCCGGATACAATGCCGTGGCGCCCGTGGCTATAGAAATCGTTATGGATTAACTTGTAATTGTTATATGCATAATATGCCGTGCAAGCCGTGTGGTTCCCGGCAGAGTAGAATAGGATCACTCCAAGTCTTCACGTGGATGTCGTAGAAGGCGACTTAGGAACACAGCAAAGCTTATAAACATCGTCTGGCCAGCGTGGAGAGTGCAGGCCAAATCCTCTGACTGCTCTGGCTAATATATGACTCTGGTGGTACAGAGAGGGTTGTGCTCCTGCAGTGGTGATTAAAAAAGACTTAATGATGATGATGAATGTGCCGTGTAGTTTACGGTTTAGAATAGGGCCTCTCCGGCTCTACTTACGAATTTCGTACGAGATCAATGTAGGTAAAAAAGGAAAATAGCAACGATTGTGTTTTATCGTCAGGGCAAAAATTAAAACATTTTCAAATACAAAGTAACTTGTCTATTAGGGAACACCAGCCCTGATTATCTTGTTGCTAAAGTAAAGACATTACATGAACGACAACCAATGAAAAAATAATTTTTAAAGATTGGTTCATATGAAAGCAAAAGATATAAGATTGGAAAACTGATAGTGAGGCCTTGCCCCACAGTAGGACCTACCAGACTATAAAATAATAACATTTCCACCAACAGATGGTCGGCCCATACGGAAAAACATGAAAGTTGCTGCTCTCCAAAGGCGCAAAGCCTTTGGAGAGCAGCAACTTTCATGTTTGTTTTGTTCCTAAAGTTCTAAAGTCGTTGTTTCTAAAGTCGGCCGTTCAGGCTATGCATGCACATCGCTGCCCATCAGGCATATGAGATTTGCTGTCTCTCCAAGCCTTGCGCAAATAAGCAGCGCCCAAAGCCAAGATCCGTTCCTCCTTGAGCCCCCTTTGGTGATGTTCGCATTACAGGTTGAAGGCATTCTGCCCTTACATCAAAAGTTCGGTTAAGTAGCATATCTCACTTGAAGCAAGCTAAAAGTCTTTTTAAAAAAATAAAAGCCACAAGATGACAATAAAGCTATTACGAGATTGCCGCCGGATGAAAGCTGATATATCTACAGCCATTGAAAGGTACTATAACCTTAGATTATATAAAACCTAGATAGACTCTTTTAGCCTAAAAGCGTAGAAAAAAGTAGTAGTAGAAACACAGCTACCAATTTGACAGACCTGTCACGCACACAACCATTGAAAAATTGGCCTGTTTTTTAATCATTGAAATAAAGGCATGACGGTGTCTAGAGAGTATATAGTCAAAGACTATAACATAGGTTAACCTTGCTTATCTATATCTATACTAATATATGAAGAACAAAGATTTGATTGCTTGTTTGGATTCAATAGGTTCCGAAACTAGTGGACCAATTTTCAAACTTCTTTTACCTATAGAAAGATAATTTATATGCAGGTGACATAGGCTATAATTTCCGAGGACCAAGTAGCGAGAAAATTGCTAGTCACTCATAATCCTAATTAATATAACGAATGAGAAAATGAGTCTTTTTATTTAATAAATAAATAAAAAAACTCATATACTCGTAGCATACGCATTGTCTATATTACTAAAAAATCTAAACGAAGAAGCAAGTAAGAGACTATTTCTTTACATTTCCGTCACAAGATGGTTGAGGACACTGACGCCATTACGCGATTACCGCATACGTAATGAAAGTATTGTGAGCGACATTCGTATCGCCTTTCAAAGCGGGAGGTATTAGCTAATGTCTACTTCTTGCTATTCTTGACGAGCCGAAATGGTTTCCTTTAAATATCTTTTGACCAATATTTGACCAACCTATAAACGCCCTGTCATTGGTTGATTGGTAACCTTAAATATCTTTTGACCAATATTTGACCAACCTATAAACGCCCTGTCATTGGTTGATTGGTAGAAGGGTACGAGGGACAGAAGATCATGACAAAAGATGATTGATTGACACCGTAGTGTGAAATCCCACCTACTCGTAGCTCGGTTTTCTCGGCATCTCCCATGTATTTACTGTCATTGTACTGTACATGTACTTAGTATTCCTGTACCATTAGTAAGCCCTGCTCATCACTAGTAATACTAAGCTAAAACGAAACTCGCAAAAGAGAAAGAAAATGGTTATCTACATTTGTAATGGAAAAGATGGCGGATGACAATGACGCCATTACGGGATTGCATAATGAAAGTATTGAGAGCGACCCTCGTGCCGCATTTGAGAGCGGTAGATATTAGCTAATTTATCTACTGCCATTGACATGTCCTAAGTATACCTGCGACTAGTGATGAGCTGGGGCGTAACTCTAGTAATTCTAAGATAAAACGCAACTTGTAAAAGAGAATCTTTATGTACATTTCCATTACAAAATGGCGGATGACAATGACGCCATTACGGGATTGCCTAATGAAAGTATTGAGAGCGACCCTCGAGTCGCCGCATTGGAGTGCGGGAAGCGTGAGTAAAAATGTTGGGACGCGACCTCCAATGTACCACGTTTTAAATAAATGAGAGCAGGAAACTATTCACTTTTATAAATTCCCATAGAGAGGTTATTTTAATAGGTAGATCAAGAACGTCTGTATAATTATGACTGCCTGACACCGCACTTAAAAAACGTACCTACGTAACCAACAAGTACTTATATATCATTCAAATGCTGATAGCGTAACGGTTATTAATAATGAAGAATCCCAATCCTGATTATTTCCATTTCCAATTCTAACTAAAATTTAAAATGCGAAAGTGAGTTTGTTAGTTTGTTACGCTTTCACGGCGTAACTACTGAACCGATCATCATGAAATCTATCACAAACGTTCTTTGGACTACGGACAAAGACATGGGCTACGAGTACCTTTCATAAACTATTGATAGTTTGATTAAATATTCATTTAGGTTGTTGTCCCTTGTCAAGATATCTGCAACCTATCTACATATAACTTCATCGGACAGGATCATCGGGATGGTCAGGAAATAATTCCAATCGTTGTCGACTAAAAATTTACGTTGGCTATAAAGAAACTATTTTTCTCATTAAATGAAGGACCTACCTTTTAGCTCGCGTAGAGGTTCTTGCCTCTTGCCACCGGCGCAAACATTGTCCCAATACTCATTCTCATCTCCTAAAGAAAACAAAATAAATATGAAACAAAAACATAAAATTCATGATTGTCTGTCAACCTATCAACATACAGCTCAAACCACTTGACGTATTGCGCAGCAATTCGGCATGAATATTTATTAAAACGTAGGCATTTGCTAAGAAAAGATTTTCCAAAATTAACCCCTCAATTTAACGCGAGTGAAGCCCCGGGACAAAAGTTAGTATTAAATACGAGCTCGGTGGCGCACCGGTCAACACACCGGCCTGCGATACGGATGGTCTAGGGTTCGATCCCCGGTCAGGTCAAGATGAAAAATGATCTTTTTTAAATTGAACTGGGTCTTGGATGTTTATCCATAAATGTATTTGTAATAAATTATAGTATCGTTGAATAAGTATCCCATAATAGAAGTCTACGAACTTACTTTGGGGCTAGTTCAATCTGTGTGATTTGTCAGTATATATTTATTTTAGTGAATATATTAGTAGGTTTAGGTGAAGAAAACCTTGCGAGAAGCTCCTACGAATGCAAAAAAAAAACTGGTTAGCAATAACTTCTGTTTATTAATTTTCAACATCTAAAGAAACTAACATTGGCCGTGACTCTCGCGAGGTTACTGGACATCGGCTCATATGTTCGTGACATTAGCATCAATTAGAACCGCAATCCCCACTCCAACTACCTATGAGTCATCACTCGCCATGACATAAGGAGCTAACGTATACAAATTTATCAGTGATAAAATGACGTTATCACGCGTCGACGTTACGAGCTGATAAAGTATTCGTTTTTAGTAAAAATGTGTTTATTACATGTTATACAATAACATAGAAGCGAACAAAATGGAAGAGTTTCTCGGGAAAAAATATGTTATGACGTATAACGAGAACTTTGAAGATTATTTAGCCTATATCGGTAAGACGAGCAGTATTTTTAGACTCATTATTTTTTGTGTGCGTCTATGAATGAACCGATAGTATGACCATTACGTATAATCCATTTCAGTGAATAGTGAGTTTTGAGTTTATATTCAGAGTCAAATTTTTGCTCAGTGTTTGATCTTTCTAGTTTTTACAATGCGTTATTTATTTGAACTGAATTCAAAAAGAGGAGGTTATCTATTCGACCCTTATGTGTATGTATTTAATATTGTCAAAAATAAAAAATATTTTGAATATGTAGTGATAATATTATTCGCATATAGTTTGTATGTTTGGCACATATCTTTAAAAAATAAAAATTCGAAATTGCAAAACAAAATGTTTAATTTAACTAAGCGTAGTCCATCTTGCGAACAGTGCAAGTTTCATTAAAATCGGTTCAATAGTTTTTGAGATAGAGTATAAAGTATGTATTTTTCAGGCGTGCCATACATTGGCCGCAAAATAGCGGTGAACGTCCATCCGGTACAGTCCCTAACGCGCAATGAAGATGGAACATATGTGTTCAACGTACGAGCCACAATGTTCAACTGGGATATTGTGTTTACCCCGGGAGTGGAGTTTGACGAGAAGAAACCCGATGGAAAAACAGTGAGTTTCCACTATTTAAGCCCTACTGTTCCCCCCTTTGGGTCATCACCCCTCTTTCCGATTGACCGAAGAAAATATTTTTTCTTTTCGAGGACTACTGTTGGTCAAAAGCCTTCCCTTTTTAGGGTTCCGTACAAAAAATGAAAAACGGAACCCTTATAGGATCACTCGTGCGTCTGTCTGTCCGTCCGTCCGTCTGTCACAGTCGATTTTCTCCGAATCTACTGAACTAAATTATTAAATGAAATTTGGTGCGATGGTGTCAACCTAAGACCCAAACACGGATGTGCAAAGTAAATATATATTTTTTTAAAATAAGGGTCAGTTTAGGGGGTCCAAATAGACAATGTTAAAAAAAGTTTTGCAAACCTTACTGTGTTATATATCAAATGAAAGGGCTTGTTATGAGGATCTCAAAAATATTTTTTTTTGTTCGGGAAAAATCAATACTTTTGATTTTATTCACGAAAGAAAGCAAAATTTGACCATTCCCCCCCTGATCTCAGAAACTGCTGGGCATAAAATTTCGAAAAAATTACTATATATAGTTTATTGCTTGAAGATTACAGGAAAAATAATAAGAATTCTATCAGTTGAAAATAAAGTGGAAAACTCACTATAATAAGTTCACCTAGGGATTAGTTCACTTAAACACCACTAGATAGCGCTAGTCAATTGAATAAAACATTTTTGCACATTGTGTGTGTGTTCACGAAGCATATTGTACGGAACCCTCATTGCGCGAGTTTGACTCACACTTGGCCGGTTTTTTTGTTTCCTGCTTGATAAAGAGTCGAATTTGCCGATTGGCAATTCAATTAGGCAATTACTCGCAATATATATTATAATCCCAATTAATTCCGAGTGTTGCCATATCCGACCCGCTACTCCTTGCCTAAAATACGAATCGTTATCCGTTTCATTCTAGGTTTACTCCTTTCCCGTCGATTGGAATTCGTGATATACATGTTATACGTACACATTTTACATCATGCGGCGTACGTGGCCAGCCCAGTCCCACTTTAGTATAGCAGCATTTCTATTAAAATTGTTAAACATCACTAACTTATTTAATGGAGCGCAGTTTAGTGACTGAATTCCTGTCATAATCAAATGGCACTATAATTAAATATACAAGGTGTTAGTATGAATACTCTTATCCTTAAAATCATCAAACCAGCCATCAAAGTGAGCAAGTTTTCCTATAGACTACTCCTGGAAACGCGAAAAAATATCGACATTTTCATACAAAAGTGTCCGGCCGGCCCCGCATTTTGTATTTTTTTTGATTTCCCTTCTTTGTTCACTATGACAAGTGGTTTGATCGTTTGAAGGATAAGAGTGTTCATACTAACACCCAGTATAGATTTTCACCAATGTGTTGTTTTAAATAACTATATGTGTATTTCATGAATATTAATTTAAAATTCCGGTTTTATGCTTTTTTCTTCAGGTAAGAGCAATAATCACGATAGAGGGCAACGTAATGACCCACGTGCAGAAACACGAAGAAGGAAAGCATTCCAAGCATGTTATAGAATTCTTTCAAGACAAAAATATCGTGGTAAGTTATTTTGTAATCCTGTAACTACTTGTTAAAATTCTATTCATAGCCATGATGAAAAAGGGAATACTGTCGCTAACAAAGTTTATATATGTAGTGTACGGACCGTGGATGTTATTACTTTTTTTCGTAAAAAAACCTTACTCAATAGCTGCGCATACTAACAATTAAGCTCGTATCTACGCTTTTTCACGTCACTCAGACAACAATACAAGAAATATACAAATATAATTAGGATGTGAATAGACAGATATAGGTATGAATTACATATCTAATTTCGAGTACGGTGGTCAAAACATCCCTGACCCTGATCTTTAAAATTTAGTAGTGATATTTTGTCTTCCTATTCAAAACTTTGTGCGTAGCCTGGTGGGCAAAAAACGATAGTTATTGATTTGGTTATACATGATAGTAACAGAAATATTGAATATGTTGTTTTTTATTCATCATTATCACATAACATACATTTGATAACATACATTTTGTTTTTATTTCAGACGACTACAGCAGAAGGATTAGACAAAATAGTAATACGCCACTATAAGTTGGTAGAGTAGTCACATTTTTTGTAATACCGAATGATTTTATATCCCAGGGAATATTTTAATCTGGAAATTAGAACTCTAATTGATTACAAAATGGCAAGAAAAAAACTGACAGCTTTATCAATAACTTAGACCAGATGGGAGATCTTGGCGGGTTTAATTTTAGCGGTTTTGGATTGTTGTGCAAATTGTTTCTAGTGGACTCTATAATGTGAAATCCATACTCATGTCCATAAACAATGTGTGGGATAACTAAAGTAAACTAAGAGTACGGCTGTAGTGAGATTTACATAGTGGGCAGGTGGTTGTCCGCCTTGCTGCGTCGCCTACGATTGAACGATGAACGAACATGAATCGAATAACGATTCATAATGGATTGTCGCCAGGGCTCCCTTGAATCAGCAAAATGGATTACATCATATTTTCGTTAATACTTGATACTGGCAAAAACGTGAAAGCGTAGCTATAAAAAACATAAAAATTTATCCAGATAATCGGACAATCTGTAACGAATGTTTCATATTTTTCTGAGCATTGTTCCTATAGAAAACGTTGTTCATATTGATGAGCCGAGTCGCCTGTTTAACTGCTTGTACAGCATTTACACCGGGTACGTGTAAATTAAGTAAGGGGTGTCGGCGCTGTTGTGTGTACGAGGTAGGTCTTATTAAATACTAAGGTATATTTGTATTTTACATCCAAAAATTTATTTTTATTGTAAATAAAGTTAATAAATAAATGTGTTTCAACAAATTTTTGTTACGGTATCTTTTTGCAAACAAGATTCGTAATGTTATCGACACTTGTATCATACGAATGGAACAGCTACACAATTAATTAGAGTATGTTTTTCTTATAAATCCCACCTTTATTAATTAAAAATGAAAGTTTGTATTAATATGAGGATGTTTGTTACTCTTTTACGCAGAAACTACAGAATAAATTTTGATGAACCTGGCTAAGTTGTAGTATATATTATTATTATTAGTGCGTTACCAGTGAAATAAATGGGTATCTCTTGAATAGGCATGCAACATCCTCGTCTTTATCGTCACTTAGCATCAGGTGAGATGAGAGAAAAATGCCTAATTCAATACTTTATCAAAAAAATAATTACCTTTCCCAAAATGTTGCTTCTGCATTATGTCCCCACCGCATGTCACATTCGTGTCGTTGGGTTTGTCATAGATGCTCTTTTCACCTGTAAAAACAATTAAATAAGTTACACGAAAGTATAAATAGTACATATAACTCCATGACAAGTAATTACTTTTTTATAAAAGATTTTTTACTAGACCAAAGAGTCTCATGGAAAACTCTTGTCGACAACAACAAATTGAAAAAAAAGATTTCACTATATTATGCTCATAACATAAGTGTCGCCTGGACGCGCATGTCTCCATACAAACGGAAAAAGGGAATTGTGGCAATATTTGATAATTTTGGAGTAAAATTAAACATCCAATCAATTAATCTCATTATAATCTACGTACGTTCTTATACAGTTTAGTTAAATTATCAATAGTTTGAGAATTATATGCCTCTCAAGATTTCCATACAAATTTGAAAAGGCTTGTAATTCTCAGACCATTGGTATTTTAACCAAGCTGTATAGGAACATACGTAGATTATAATGAGATTAATTGATTAAATGCTTAATTTTACTCTAAAATTATCAAATATTGTCACAATTTCCTTTTTCCGTTTGTATGGAGACATGCGCGTCCAGGCGACTCTAAGACAATGTACAAAATAGTCTGATCGGTTATTTTGAAATTTTGCCACATGGCTCGTTCATATTTAGGGTTCCGTAATAAACAAGGAACCCTTATAGTTTCGCCATGTCTGTCCGTCCGCGGTTGTACTCAAAGACTATAAGTACTAGAAAGCTGTAATTTGGTATGGGTATGTATATTAATCGTGCCAAAAAGTTGTAGTATATTTTTTCTCTATATTAACCTATCGTGTGCGGTATTTTTGAATAGGTCTTTAAGATATTGTAAGGTTGAGAACACTACTTTTAGATTTTGAGATCCGTTTCTGAAATATTTGGTTTTAAAGTACAAATTTTTGTTAGAGGTAAGTTTTCCCCCTCTCTATCTGCTAAACGGTTATAAATGGATGCGTGTAAAAAATCACAGAAGTAGTATATATTACGAAGTTGAAAGGAAAACTGTCAGAGCTGAGTACTAAGTACAAACTAAAAAGTTATTGCACTTTTTCATAAACCTGATGAAAAACAAAGTTATCTTTTCTGGCGAATAATTATAGAGGTTTTGGCTAATCTAAGCTTGCTTCTACGGAACCCTTCATGGGCGATCCCGACTCGCACTTGGCCATTTTATTTTTGACATCTGCGTGCTAATTATATTTTAAACATGCGAAAGTAAGTCTCTGGTTGTTTGTTATGTTTTTACGCCTTAAGAAGTAAAACCGATCAGGTGTATACACAGTAGTATATTTCATCTGAAGCAAAAAGTACTGTATATTAATGCAAGCAGATCAATGTAAGCAGAATCGTGGGCGAGAAATAGATACATAAAATACCTAAATTTAATTAAAAGCAAGTTATGAAATACGGCTCTTATAAAGACCTTATAGAGTTTGAATAATTAATACAGATTTAATATTCCGTTGGTCAGCTCAGAGCCGATTACAGCGAAAATTAAGATTGGTGAATATTTAACTCAAAAGGGAGTTTGTAACGTGATTACAGCAAATAATTGATTGCAGAGGCCGCGTCCCTATGGCTCGGCAATCAGGCACTATTAAACGAACGTTTGAATAATCAAATTCTGCAAACCTAATCCCATATCGACTTTCACTCAACATGGACGGAGCCGGGCTAACAACCCAGAACATTCTATCTGGGGCACTTTCCAAAACACGATTCCCTATTCCATTAGACCCTCTCGAAGTTATCTCGCGTTATTTACATCGCCTGACCGTACCGTCTTATGTAGTCGACCCCTTATGTGGCACCCCCTTGGGGTGTATATAAGTGAGCAACGTGGGTCGTGCGACGCGGTGCAGAAGGGTGGGTTTGGCTCGGCCGAGCTGGTGTGAGAGGTGGGGGGTCGGTGTCGCGGTGTCGTTGGCATGGCAACGCGGCGCCCGGACGCCGGATCCCGACGCCCGCAGTGTCGGTTGCCGCGCCCGCGCCCCGCCGCACAAGTGACACGCGCTGCGAAAAAGCACAACCACCCCGGCCGTAGGGCGCGCATGCCTTCGGATGTCCAAGGATTTGCGGATTTTCCTTACAAGTACATGACATTTAATATATTTTAGAAATAAAAACATCAACGCCTCAAAAGAACGATCGATTACTTTCAGCTAAGAAATAATCTATAGAACCTTAAATATACATGCTGAAATTTTGATTGTTTTGGACCCTAAAGGTGATTAAGCCCGTCTATATAAACAATTTTTCCTTCGGGAACAATGCTGGAATCTCGATTTTTTTGGCACTTCCATACAAAATTATTAAGCCACCCGGTCTATATGTACGGGAATGTAAAAAATAATTATTGAGTTCCCAGCATTGTTTTCATAGGAATAGTTCTTTATATTGACGGGCTGAATCACCCTTCTAAGGGTCCAAAACGATCAAAATTTCAGAATGTACATGTATCTAAGATTCTGATTCTATAGACATTCTATAGATTATTTCATAGCTGAAAATAATCGATCGCTCTATTGAGACATTGACATGTTTTGCTTAGGGGGCAAGCAAAGAAAGTAATTAATTTTAGGTCCTACCTAGAGGTAATAATTTTGGAAAGGTAAGGATTGAGATTAATAATAATTAATAATCGTGCTCCTGCAGTGGAGACTAAAAGGACCTGATGATGATAATGAAGGATTGAGATAACTATTGACTTAAGTACTAGATATACAAGTTCTCCGTGGTGCAGTAAGTATTTAAAATGCTAGTCTGCTAGCCTAAAGGCTCTGGGTTCGTTCCCAGTACGGGCAAATTACTTGGTGTATACTTGTTTTTTACAGGTCTTTGTCTACGATTCTAGAGATACCGAGTGAGGGTTGGCGTCAGAGAGGTGACGGGCTGTAAAAACTATTGATATTATATCCCAACATGAAAAGGTTAAACAAAACTTTTGTCTGTAAAGGACCGCGGGCAACGCGATGCGCCACAACTGAGAATGTAATCAGGAACGCTCTGATATGAGGCAGACCCTTTAATAATACTAAAAAGAGTAAAATCAAAGATTCAACATGTAAATTTGAATAACTAGTAGTTTGCCGCGAACTTGGACTTCGCGAACAAATATTTAACCCGTGACGATAGTACTATTATTAATTCTGTGCCCCTAGTCTGCCCAATCGCCATATCTAATAAACTATTGAACCAATTTCCAACGAACTTGAAAATTGTGCAAATATTAAAATATTACCTCCATACATCTTAAAGCACATGATCGCGAGTTTTCGCGAAATAAACATTATTTACATACTACCAATAATATGTTTATTATTTTTGCCTCAACTCGACTTGAAGACTTTGCTCGCTTCGCTAGCTCGGCCATATATTGGTAGGTAATGCGTGATTGTAAAACATCTAATTAGCCCAAAACTGTATGTATATAATATATTCATATCACATACAATATCTGTAAGAAGCCGTCATTTCAATGCCAACTCCTTTTGCAAATAAATGCTCGAGATTTGATTGATCGAAATTTTCGACAGAGTTTAACATTCGAATAGTAACTGTTTTGTGCTATTGTATTAATTTGGCGCTACTTAAGATTCCAATTTTAATTAATTTATACATTTTCATTATTAAATGTCTATTCTCACTTCAATATTTATTTTTCTAGTAGTCAGGCAGGGTATAAAGTATAGTTTGCAGTTCTCGAATAAAAGGATTTATATCGCGGGCCATGAATCACTCACGTCGCTCAGGATTCTTTAACTTATGAATCCTTTGCTGGTGATTCATCTGTAGTCAACGCTTTAAATCCGCGCTTTATTCACTAATTGCATAATATACTATTGTTTTCACGCCTGAATTTCGAAACCATAGATATCAGATATTTTGCATAGGTAGACGTTGTATGGGATCGGCCAAGTGCGAGTTGGACTCGCGCACGAAGGGTTTCACTGAGGTTTCACTACACAAAATGGTATACAACTTTACAATAGACTACCTAGCAAAAACGCAAAAAATATATCCTGTTTATCGTATGGAAGTAAACATTCTGATATCTATGTATGGAAGCCTCCTTAATTTTTTTTTATTTTGATTTAATTATTTATTTTTAAAATTTCAAGTGCCTAATTGTTGTCGTTATTAATATCGAGCAAAATACGGCAATAATCACGTTTGTTGTTTGGGAGCCCCGCTTAAATATTTTATTCTGTTTTTAGTATTTGCTGTTATAGCGGCATCAAAAATACATCATCTGTGAAAATTTCAACTGTCTAGCTAACACGGTTTATAAGATGTCTGTCCGTCCTATTGACAGACAGGCAGACATCGTCTAAACCGTGGACATCGAAGTCTCAGTAATAGGGACCCGTTTTTACCCTTTGAATACGAAACCCTAAAAAAGAACTGTTTCCGAGGGTTTTAATCATAAAAAAACCGGCCAAGTGTGAGTCAAACTCGCGCAATGAGGGTTCCGTACAATATGCTTCGTGAACACACACACATTGCAAAAAATGTTTTATTCAATTGACTAGCGCCATCTAGTGGTGTTTTAGTGAACTATTTCCCTAGATGAACTTATTATTGTGAGTTTACCACTTAATTTTCAAGTGATAGAATTCTTATTATTTTTCCTGTAATCTTCAAGGAATCAACTATATTTTGTAATTTTTTCAAAATTTTCGGCCCAGTAGGTTCGGAGATCAGGGGGGGGGAATGGTCAATTTTTGCCTTCTTTCGTGAATAAAATCAAAAGTATTGATTTTACCCGAACAAAAAAAAATATTTTTGAGATCCTCATAATGAGCCCTTTCATTTGATATATGACACAGTAAGGTTTGCAAACCTTTATTTTTTTAATTTTGTAATTGGGCCCCTCAAAATGACCCTTATTTCAAAAAAATCTTTATTTACTTTGCACATCCGTGTTTGGGTCATAGGATTACACTATCTTACCAAATTTCATCTAATTTGGTTCAGTAGATTCGGAGAAAATCGGCTGTGACAGACGGACGGACGGACAGACAGACGCTCGAGTGATCCTATAAGGGTTCCGTTTTTCAACTTTTGTACGGAACCCTAAAAATAAAAATAAAACCGGCCAAGTGCGTGTCAGGCCACGCGCAGTGTAGGGTTCCGTACTTCCGTAGTTGCGAATGACAACTTTGAGTTCACACTGTTCTCACTCGCACAGTTTAACGACAAAAATGAAAATGTATGAAATTTTACATTTTCGAGTACATTTTATAAGTTGGTTGCCTATAACTTTTTTGTTTGTACTTAGTACTCAGCTCTGATAGTTTTCCTTTAAACTTAAGTATATATACTACTGCTGTAATTTTTTTCACGTATCCATATATAACCGTTTAGTAGATAGAGGGGGGAGGGGGAGACTTACCTCTAACAAAAATTTGCACTTTAAAACCAAATATTTCGGAAACGGATCCCTAAATTGAAAAATAGTGTTCTCAACCTCACAATATTTTTAAAAGACCTATATAAAAATACCCAACACGATGGGTTTATATAGAAAAAAAAAATATTACACCCTCTTTACTTGTATGGGAGCCAACCTAAAATTTTTTTTTTCAATATTTTCTTCTATAACTTTTTTGACATGATTAATATACATACCCATACCAAATTTCAACTTTCTAGTACTTATAGTCTCTGAGTAAAACCGCGGACGGACAGACAGACAGACATGACGAAACAATAAGGGTTCCTAGTTTACTACGGAACCCTAAAAAAGTTTGGTCATTCATCACACGGGATTTTATAATAGGGAATATGCATGAAAAAAATATGTGTTATCTTACCAGTTTATCCAAAAATATTCAATAGTAAAATACTGAAAGTGAAAACAGATAAAAATTTGGTTAAAAAACAATTGAGATTTATTGATTTTACGAAAATATGTCTATCTCACTCGCGAAAACACTATTTTATATGGCAAAATGTATTCATGATATAGACTTTGACGTCACTAGTCCATATTGGACTTCTCTTTCTTGTTTAATCTTTAAAGTATCACATCTTCGTCGCTAATGAAGATATTTTAAAGGTTCTTTTATATTTTTTACTGTGATTATGAGGGATTATACTAAGCAAATAAAAAAATTACGTGCATATTCTCTATTGGTGTCATGAAAACGAAATACCTTTTTGTGCATAAATAATTTTAGTAATTTGTGACCAGATAGTCTATGAATTACCAACAAATACAAAAGCAAGTACACCTTTTTTTTCGTATTTTAGGGTTCTGTAAAAAAAACGAAACACTTAAAGGATCACTCGTGCGTCAGTCTGTTTGTCAAACCGTCTGCCACAAACAAAATGCTCCGAATCTATTGGACGAAAATCCGGTGAAAATTGGTACGATGATGTAACCTATGACCCAAACACGCATGTGCGAAGTAAGTTAATATATTTGATTAAATAAGGGTCTTGTTCGAGGGACAAATCTATACTAATATTATAAAGTTGAAGAGTTTTTATTTTTGATTGAACGCGATCTCAGGAACTACTGAAACGATTTTAAAAAATCTTTTACCGTTGAATAGGAATGTTATCCTTGAGTGACATAGGCTATGTATGTACCACGAGTGAAGCCGAGCAGACTGCTAGTTAGGAAATAAAAATAAAAGTTTAAAAACCTTACTGCGTCATATACCTAATAAATGAGGTTCGTTATAAGGATCTAAAAATTTTTAAAAGTATAATCATAAATAAGAATTAAATATACTTCGTTGCTTATAGATTACGAGGAAACCCTACTACTAACTACTACTATAAGAATTCGATTAGTGGAAAATAAACTCAATAAAATCGTTCACTTACGGAAAATGGTTTACTAAAACTCCACTAGATAACGCTAGTCACTTTAATAAAAACATTTATCTTAAGCATTGTACGGAATCCTCTCCACACAAGTACAACTTGCACTTGGCAATACATCTCATAAGCATACCTATCTTAATATTTATTTCTGTATCTTAAACTTTAGTCTTCAAAGAAAAACAAAAAAGTCCCCGAATCAGTTTCATCATGGTCATCGGCGAGCCACCCCCAGGCCGGGTCGATGTGGCGTTAGGGTGGGGGCTCGCACCTTTTGTTTAGGACCCCCTGCCCCCTTCATTTACTCACGGCTCGCCCTCAATGCTGTTTGCAAACGGTTTAGGTGCCTAAATGTAGTGGAAATGTCACGTTTTCACTTTTTGTGCTTACTCAAAGCACATAAATAGCTTTTAAATTTAGCATTTGCAAAATTAAAAAGATTGTGAGAAACGAGCATGTAAAAATGTATACGCTAATAAACTAGACTTACTTTATAACGTTACTTTTATGCATGGACACAACTGCAACCAATTAAAAGCAATTTTTTGATGTTAGAGTACTTCATTATCATTAGGTCCTAACAGAATAATTTTTGACTTGAGAATATTATACTAAACAGTAAATGTGACCTTTGTGTTATATGACCTTGGGCTCTGTCTATGCCGCAAGGAATAAAGACATGATATTATGTATGTATGCTATATTATGCACCGCCGGACAAGCTGTTACGGTTTCTTTTAGTGCACGACAGTAGTCAAAAAGTCTAAACTATCACTACTAGACCCCTTTCCTCGAAACCCTACAAACAAGAAAGAAAATCTCACGCTATTCATATTTTAGTTTATATTGGTATTTTCGTTCCATGTAATTGATCATCAGTAAGTATACGAGCATAAAAATATGAAACATATTTTACTTCGTTTATGTAACTTAACTTGTTGGAAGTTTACTAAACACAATTCCCGATTTCAAATTTAAGCTAAGCCGTACAGCTTCTGTAATAATGGCCAATTTTCAAACAAGGTTGTGGGAAATGTCCCATTTGTAAGTTTGATTATAATTTTAAAGTTTAGGGCTTCGTTTCGGATTTCATATATTATCAAGTTATGTTTTAAATGGCAAGGGGTAATATGCAAGGATTACTTAAGATTAGGAGACGAATGCTTTAAAACAAAACACTAGTTTTGGTTACAAACACACAATCAGAGACACAAAAAACAGTTCAAGAGTTCCAAAACTTTGATAATTCTGAACTTCCTTGCAATATTTCAATCTCGAAATCAGAACACAATAAATACTTGAAGACAAACAAAATATTAACTCCAATACAACTTCTCCGATCGAGTTAGCTGGTCTAATTTCTCCGAAAAGTTTAAGTGTTTTGTCTAATATTTCTTGCGATTATATATTCTATTAGAGATTCTACTTCAGATGTTGAAATATTTCCAGGAAGTACTCAGTACGCTTGTATATGAACTTTTCGATCTTTATATTTTATTCTTTGAGCTTAAAATAAGCCAAATACTCATCAAAATATGTATAATAAATACTTTGGGATATTAATCTTCTTTTTGTTCAAAATATTTATCTAATCATTTGATACTAAAAGGGACCATACCTACATGATTTCTCTTATATTTTAAAACCACGATAATGTATCCCAAATCCTACAACTTAGGAAAGCTTACATCCAAATCAAACAAAGAGATTACATCTTCAATTCAAAACTAGGTCCAGATTAAAACCTATACAATGGACCTACGTTTGTGTGCAGTCGCTCTTAGCCCTCCCAAATTTCAGCCTACCCCCACTCTGAAGAAAAAATGTCCCCATTTGATCGATCGCGTGGTTGACGCGCCGGGTGTCAGGCCCCGCCTACTATTCGCGCCAGAGGTGATGATTGGTCGAGCGCACACACAAATTCACACAGCCAAGCTGAAATGTTAATCTCTTTATAGACTGCTTAATTATCAGGTTTTGGCTCACCAACACGAGTGCTTCACGCCTGTTCTCAAAAGCATCTTGATGCATCTTAACTAACTCGCAAGTTTTGTTCTGTCACTGTGTAAATATATCTAGCAAAATAAAGAGAGTCTTAGATTTAAGATTGTTATTGGATATGTTATAAAATTATTCAATCAGGGTTTTATCTTTTTATTATTATATCCTCTATCTAGACAAAGGATCTGAGAAAAGTCCTTAACTTCAAGGTAAACTCTTGTAAGGACTTTCGAAGAATCAGAAGCGATCAATTTAATCTATTCCACACTCTACTCTACAACATCTCATTTAGACAATTTCGACGTATAGGTAAGTAGTTGTAAGAAGTCCCTTCTTAAGTTGTACATTATTAATATTCTCTTTTTAACAACATACGAAAAATTATTTGAATGAAAGTCTGAACCGTCCTTCTAATAAGTATAACTAATGTAACTGTTTCGATGTTTGTTCATTGAGTATGAGTGATGGCGCAACAGATCAACGAGAAAACTTGGCACATAAATAGGTTGACCATCTCCAAAGTTAATAAAGATTGAGATACTTTGATTCGTAAATCAGTCCGCTTGCATCTTTTGAGAGCCTAAGTCACAAGTCGCGAGCAAAAGCTCGTTCTAAGTAATATTGTAAATGTGAAAGTGCGTCTGTTTTTTTTGTAACGCATACTTAAATTGTCTTGGGTTATTTTTTTAAATAACCTGTTGTATTAGATTTCACAATATGAAAATTCAAATAACATATTCGTTTTTAGGGTTCCGTAGTAAACTAGGAACCCTTATAGTTTCGCCATGTCTGTCTGTCTGTCCGTCCGCGGTTTTACTCAGAGACTATAAGTACTAGAAAGCTGAAATTTGGTATGGGTACGTAAATTAATCATGTCAAAAAAGTGGTAGAAGAAAACCTTGAAAAAAAAAATTTTTTTAGGGTAGCTCCCATACAAGTAAAGAGGGAGTAATATTTTTTTTTCTATACAAACCCATAGTGTTGGGTATTGTTAGATAGGTCTTTAAAAAATTTTGTGAGGTTGAGAACACCATTTTTAGGGTTCCGTACAAAAGTTGAAAAACGGAACCCTTATAGGATCACTCGAGCGTCTGTCTGTCCGTCCGTCCGTCTGTCACAGCCGATTTTCTCCGAATCTACTGAACCAAATTAGATGAAATTTGGTAAGATAGTGTAATCCTATGACCCAAACACGGATGTGCAAAGTAAATAAAGATTTTTTTGAAATAAGGGTCATTTTGAGGGGCCCAATTACAAAATTTTAAAAGAAAGTTTTGCAAACCTTACTGTGTCATATATCAAATGAAAGGGCTCATTATGAGGATCTCAAAAATATTTTTTTTTGTTCGGGTAAAATCAATACTTTTCATTTTATTCACGAAAGAAGACAAAAATTGACCATTCCCCCCCCCTGATCTCCGAAACTACTGGGCCGAAAATTTTGAAAAAATTACAAAATGTAGTTCATTCCTTGAAGATTACAGGAAAAATAATAAGAATTCTATCACTTGAAAATTAAGTGGTAAACTTACAATAATAAGTTCATCTAGGGAAATAGTTCACTAAAACACCACTAGATGGCGCTAGTCATTTGAATAAAACATTTTTTGCACATTGTGTGTGTGTTCACGAAGCATATTGTACGGAACCCTCATTGCGTGAGTTTGACTCACACTTGGCCGGTTTTTAGATTTAGGGATTCGTTTCCGAAATATTTGGTTTTAAAGTGCAAATTTTTGTTAGAGGTAAGTGTATCTATCTACTAAACGGTTATATAAGGATATGTGAAAAAAATTACAGCAGTAGTATATATACTGAAGTTGAAAGAAAAACTATCAGAGCTGAGTACTAAGTACAAACTAAAAAGTTATAGGCAACCAACTCATAAAATGTACTCGAAAATGTAAAATTTCATACCTTTTTATTGTTAGATGTTTTTGGTCGTTAAACTGTGATGTGCGAGTGTGAACAGTGTGAACTCAAAGTTGTCATTCGCAACTAGGGAACCCTACACTGCGCGTGGCCCGACACGCACTTGGCCGGTTTTTCTTCAAATAATTTCTTCCAATAGGATGTAGCACAGCGGACCTCGAAAACTTCAAGTATAAAACGAGTGGAGTCGCGGGCGCAAGCAAGATTATCATAAAAGTAATCCTATTCTCAGTTCAAACTCCAACACGTATGACTAGATAAAAAATCTTCTATAACAGACAGACATACAATACAGACGTGAGCGCCATTCACCCATGCAACCCGGACACCGGTTCTCTCACAAAAACATCACACATCAAGAGGCAGATGCGCACTTGCGACAAACAAAAACATTCGTACTACTAATTTTACACCAACGGTATACGCGTACCCAGCATAAAATAGAGAAATTAAAGATGTATAAACGCATAAGCAATAAATCAATTATTATTAAAAATAAAGATTTGATTTGTTTGCATTGAACAGGCTCCGAAACCAATGGTGCGATTTTTGAAAATTCTTTCGCATATAGTAAGCTAATTTATCTGAGGGTGGCATTTTATAATCGATATGCTGTTTTCTATGACTTCGTTCGCGTAAGTTACAGTTTTATCATATGGTCTATTTGGGCCCTCGGTCCGACCTCCCGCCCCTGAACCCTGGGTTACGTAGCATCTACGGTGAGGATTTAACCGGGAAGACGCTAAGATGGCAGAGACATTGATAGTTTACGCTCGCCCATAATGTCGTTAATAGTCAAATATTTGATACCTTTGGCGGTCATACATAAGGTTTTGTTTATTTATTTTCATGTGTGTAAGTGGCCAACACTGGTGTAAGATTTTTCAAGCTGCCTCAAGGCATCGGACATAGCTTAAACGTCTGCCATTAATGATGACAGCCGGAACCAACAACATAGCGTGCCTTGCAAAGCACATTAGGTAATGGCTTTTTAGTAACAACGACTATTTTTTGAAATTAAATTTGTTTAATTATTTTCATAATCGGTCTAGTAGTTTTTGAGTTCATCTATTAGTAACAAACACACATATCTCTCCTATTTATAATAGTCTAGATTGGAATTTTCCTGGTTTCGGCAAGACATACTTTATGATATTGAACCTTCTGCAGATATCTTTTCCATCATCTTTATTTTGTGCTACAGTGTTGAAAAGCAGTTTTGTTCGTGTGATCGACAGTTCTGATAATTTGAATATGTAAAGGTATTCGAGCGTAATCGGCCGTGTGCGTTTGCGTAGATTTGCGTTTGTTCAATGACGGTTATTAAGTTACCAGTCGGCTGCTTCTGGAGTTACTCGCATTCGGGCAATTACATTTGAGATTTCATTACCAGATAAACCTTTAATCTGCAACGTCCACCTTTAGAAGAATTTGTCAGACAATAGTTGACTAAACTACGTAAAATGAGGAAGTAGTAGATTTTGCAACAAACTACGCAGCAACTAGTGATGATGGCGAAAGACAATTTCGGAAAATAAATAAAAATGTATATGAATAAATCCATCCATGCTGGTTTGGGAGAAAAGAAAAAACATAGAATATACCAGCTGCTTCTCTTCCCGCGCAGACCGGAAAAGCCGGTCAAGGGATTGGGCGAAAATCTCAGGAATTACATTGATAGGCGATGCGGCTAGCAACCCATTACTATTTTGATTCCGCTTTCCACCTTTACGCCCACAACGATGCTAAACGTGGCCTGGGGCTCACCTTGGGCTCTGTCTACCCCGCAAGGGATGTGATAGTATGTATGTATGAATAAATCACACAAATTGATGTACTTTTATTACGATTAACTAGTAGACTGCTGGTTCAAATGCTGCCATTGCGGATTTTTTCCCATACCTTATTTTTTAATTGATTAAAAGTATATCAGAATATGAAAGAAATATAAATGCTTTAAAAAATTACTACAAAATATAATACACATATTGAACTAGCAAGTTTCAGGCATTAAGTATGCATTACCTTCTTGAAATACTACAAGTACGCATGATAAGAAATATCTTAACATATTGCTTCGTTTATCACGCTTTAACGTCTTAACTACGTACGTACTCAACCATCATGAAATTTTGCATTATCAGGGTACGAAGAAGGAATCAGTGCCTTTTATCTTGATAACGGATTGATTTCGAGAAATCCTCATTGAAGCGATGGTTGAGCTATGGTAGAAAGCAGATATAAGCAGATATATTTACCGAACACAGTCCTGGTGAATTTGTCGAAAGGCTCTTTAGTGGGGCTGCCGATGACCTGGGTGACTCCATCTACCGAGGTGAGCTCAGGATAGCGGGAGAAGTATTCCTGGGCCTGCTGCTCGCCTTTTTTAGCTGAAACCAAATACATTATAGGGTAAGTATGTTAGGTCTCAAATGAAATTTTCGTAGTTGTCTCAACTTTATCCTAAAGAAGTTACAAATAAATATAATTCTGTAGATAAAATTATGCAATAGAGAAAATACTTTATATAGTACTTGAAATAGTAATCTAATATTTCCAATATGCGTTTTGGACCGTCTTATCATATCACTGAAGATAATTTGAAAAATAAACTTTCAAGGTTGAGAACAAAATTAATCAAACTAACAAAACAAAACATATGCGGCTAAATACATAAAAAGTGAACTGGTTCATTTGTATGCATCTCAAATACCTCGCGTATTCATCAAAAATTATATGTAATTCTTAGGCGGTTTTTGTTCAACAAAATATTAACACTACCCTATTTACGAGTATCCAGGTGATAAAGTACAAAGTAAAAGAATGTCGTTTTACGATTTCTCTACGAGCACGCGAGTTTGCCCGGAGTTGAACGGGCCCGATCTGATAAGGCGGAATAAAAAGTGGATTGCAATAAAAATGCAAGCCGTGCCGCCTATAATTTGCTTGACATTTCGTTGCAAGCTCTGCTATTTGACGGGGGCAACATTGTACGCTTTGTAGTTCGTGTATTAGCAATTTATCATAGACTTTTGTAAAACACAGTTCTAGATACTTAATCTTTTTCCATTGCCTAGAGCTGCTAGAAATGGCGACCTATCTAATGGATTATTAGATTGAGGTGTGGTACTTTTGAATTAATAATAATTAGAAATAATTCTCAAGACTAAATCTTGAGAATTATGAAACTATTAATTTTAAAATATTGTTACAAATTCTGTGGCAATTGAGAAGAAGTGATGTAACATTATCTGTAATGTCATTTTCGACATATGGTAGGGTAGTTAAAGTCCTCGTAAAAGTAATAATACTAAACTGGAAAATAAGCAATTTTCAATTGAAATTAATATATATAACAGCTGAAGAATAAGTTTCATAAAAATACTGCAGTAAATATTCTACAGATAATAATATGTATACGAAAATGGATGGTTTCCCTGTTTGTTTGTTTAGCTCCCATTATCATAGGAGACCAAAACATAGCGATTGTTAGGCGAAATTTCATGTTTCCAAAAACAGCGTACGGAAACCGCTAAACGCCCCCTCACCCTGTCAACACAAAGAACTGTAAAATCCGTGCAATTTGTACCCTCGGCTCTTCGCGTCTACGTATATACTTATCGATTTATCGCAAACACGAGCCTGTGTTTTAAAAAGTCAGCGCAGCGGCTGAGAATTAGCTTCGCGCCTTGCCGCCTCGAGTCATGGTTCAATTTCTGTTGATCTCAATAGGTGTATAGGATTTCTCGGTTCGGTGGCGGTGTGTAAAAATGCCGTCTTGTCGTAGGCACGCCGCCCCTCCCCTGGCGACATTTTTACGAGGGGGCGGAGGGGGCCACCCGGGACGCTCCCGTCATTTCGTTGTCATCCAGGGCTCCTTTTTGCGCGATCACGGCGCGAGCGTCGGCGTCGACAATGCTGTTCAGTATTTTTATTCTTTTCGAGGAGAAAATACGAAAAAAATCCGTAGAGAAAATGACGAACAATGGCGCCCTTCGGCGAGATTACCGCCATCAGAAAATGAATGCTTTGTTAGATCCGTCGAGCGTCGGAATGTTTTCAGTTGTTACATTAGTCCTGTCGTTTCCATTAGACGCGGCTTAGCTGGGCATGAAAAGTTGCCGAATACGCCGCCCACCCTGTTTCAATTTCGGAATTAAAATCAACTGAAAGAAATGTCGCGTTATTTCTTTCTCTCTTTTTATTTCAAAACATTTATTTTTTATCATATGTCTCTAATTTAAGCAATAAACTAAAAATAAATAGAACATGTAGTAGTATTGTCTATTCGCGTATTTTTAGAACCTCACTAACTCTTTCTTAAGACGCCAACGCTTCATTGCTTTTTGATTACATTGCATTTTAACTGAGTTATCGGATTCATACGTGACTCATTCCTCGTAGTTTTGTTTTTTGCTAAAATCGATAAAATGAGTAATTTGGGGTGCAAAACTTTCTTATACGTTATGTAATAGATAAACATACTTATAGTAAGTTCCATAGAAGTTCGAACATGTCTAAGAATCATCGCCATAAATCCGGGTTTTAATAAAAAATAACACCGCATCCAAATCGGTGTTCTCGTTTTAGAGCTACGATGACTTGACAGACACACAGAGAGCGACCAAACTTATATCACCCTTCTTTTTGCGTCGGGGATTAAAAAAATTACCAAAGGAACCATCATAATTATTTCGTGTAAGTGACACGGTCAGTCGACCACCACACCCTGGTGTCAAAGGAATGTCATGACACCAATGTATAAGAAAAGCAAAACTGCATACATACATAGATTTCCATTCCCGTACCGGGAATAGAAACATGGCATTTCAAAAAACGAGAATTTTATTCGAAGGGTACTTTCTTATTACCAAAATTGACAGAGAAGGTTGTGGAAAAGAACAATCTTTCTAAGAAACGTTATGTAATTTTTTTTTATGAAAATGCGTTAATTTAATATTATTATGATACAAACTCCTAGCCAGATTTTTTGATAAAGCACCTACGCTGAAGCCTCAAGCGTAGGTGCACTATCATAAAAAAAAACGAAAATTAATCTTATTTGAGTAAGAAGCTAGAAGAAGAATCAACGAGCAACAAAATAATTGAAAATCTCGTCGGTAGTACTTTAAAGCTATTGAATACAAATTATGATTTAAAACAACTGAATTCTAGAACGTGTCTTATTTTTGTATAGACAAAGAGACTACCATTTTAGCCTTTAAAATCATGGAATCAACATGGAACACAGCATTTTCTTTAAATTTTCCATACATAGTGACATAAGTACCAATATTTAAGGTGAAAATTGATAACGAACGAGCAAAATTATTTCGAAATTGATAATGTTCGATTCCCGGGTCCGATATGATAGTCAGTTGTTGAAAATTTGTGAATGCTGTTTAACTTAAAAATCAGTGTCAGTTCCTTTGTCTGTTTTTCTCTATCTCCTGTAGATAAATAAATTGAACTACTGACCCAACTAGATAAGACACTATTACTAGTCGATCGTCTATTTTCTAGGATTTAAAAGAAGATTTGCTTTCAAACAAAGATTTAACTGAATTTTGCAATGCTGTAAGATTGAGTAAAATCTTCAAACTTAAATCGTACGATTTAAGCTTTCAATCAATTATTGATTTAACTGAATTTTGCAATGTTGTAGGACTTAAAATCTTTCAACGTAAATCGTACGATTCAGAATTAAATCTTACGATTTAATTTTTAGCTTAAACCGATACGATTGACGGCGCGCCGCTAAAGGCCCCGTATTAGCATCACATTACCTCGCCGCTTTGATTCGCACGCTCTTTTACATGGTGAAAAGACCTAGCCCTCAAACTTCTTTGAACTCGCACCGCTTATTAGCGTTTTGTTTTTACTTCTGACCTTTTTGCACGTTTTGTTAGAGATTTTTGACGTTCAAATTTTTTGGGGACGAATGTTCAATCAGATTTTGAGCAGACTAACAAATAAAATGATCTTACTTATTATTTGTTTTTTTTATCGTGTTTGTAAGTGGCCAATACTTGTGTCAAATGTTTCGAGCTATAAAGGAATCTGATATATTGATTATCTTTTAAAATATACGTATGGTATATAAACTATCTACTATATGTTACACTAAGTAGTAAAAGCTGCTCACGCCAATTTTTTTACTGTACGTATAGGTACGTTTAGTTTTAGGCGCATACACAAAGATGGGATTTTTTGCTCTCATAATAATGAAAGATATCATTAAGATGTGTGCGACTAATGTGGCTTTGCTAATTTGTGCGGTTTATGTCTAAACCTATATTTATATTAATAGCTTTTCATTAAAATTTTGTTTATATTACGTAAACGTAAAGTAATTTTACACAATTATAATTTTACCCTCTGATTAAAATAAATCAATTCTCAACGCCAGGTCAACGGTGTCATACCTACTCAACTGCCTGTCCGGTGGTTGCACGCATGGCATCGACGCGCGCCCGGCCTCCCCGAGCTGCTACTTTCTTATCCCAATCCTTCCGAGCAAGTAGCATCCCATATACCCTATCCTGCTCCCCCAGTCCAACAAACTCCTACCCTTTCCTCGCTTAAAATGGTTTCAATGGGCAGCAGCATCGGAACCGAGATAAGCCCAACAAACTGCGCTCACCAACCCGTCTGCCAAGCGTGGTGAGTATTGCAAAAATCCCCTCATGATAGACAAATCCCCAATTCTCAACGCATAGATAACGAGGGTGGCTCTATTTCTCTACGACGAATTTCATCATCATGACAGAACAAGTTTTTTGCCGGTTTACATTACCTATTATTTGCTTATTATAGGTACTCCCCTAACATCAAGATGATACTACCGGAGTCAGGGATATTTCCAGGGTTGAAAGGATCAATATTATCAACTTGAGATATAAATAGTCGTCGTCGTCGTCTTTCGTCACTAGCGGAGTAGACAGAGCCCGGATCTGTAAAACCTTAAGGCCACTTTTAGCATGTTGTTGGGCTTGTAGGTGAGAACGGAATCAAAGTAGTGATGATTTGCTAGCTGCATCGTCCACTGACATGATTCCTGACGCCCATTTCGATTATCAGTTTACAAAATCTTTATTCAGGTAACGTGTTTTTAAAGTTTAAATTTATTTCTTACTTGGTTCATGACCTAATATGAGTTTAATATCTCTGGTAAAAATGACAGTATTCTACTATTTTTCCTGGTGCTACGAAAGAGGGTGGCTATATTTTACAGCTGAATGAAAATCTCATTTTATAATCCAAGTTAACAGAAAACATTCTTACAATTTTACCAAGCCCTTGATCAAGATAAAAAAAAAAAACTGTCTGCTCGTAGATTTTTCTAGGATTATAGGCCCGTAAGCTACCAACGTAAGTGCTTCAAATCACACGACCATTAGTGACGTGACGAATGGAATTTAAAAAGGCCGATATCGATTGTCGTGCCAGCGGCCCGTTATCGAAAAGCGATATTTCGTGCCGCGCGCGATGCGGACAACCCTTTATCTGATGGAGAGACGGGGTGACGTCGCGGGTGTCGCCACTCGGCATTTCATTACCACAAAAATTATTCAATTATTCATCGCTCAGATATCGTTACTGCCGATGACAGATTAAAAATGTTTCTATGGCAATCGTATTGACGATACTTTTGTTGAGAACGTTGTGCAGTGTTTGATTAACGAACGACTCTCCAAGCTGACCAGTAGGACTCATTTCCTAATTTTTGTCAACTACTTGTGTACGACGTTTTGATAGTCATTTCAACATCCATTAATTTAACATATCAAGAATACAATATTCTCCGTTGATCAGTCCTTCATTGTTATTTTCTGGGAATAATTCTTATTTTTAAATTGCACTGCTCTTACTTTTGAACATTATTTTTTTGGGATACAAATTAGTGAACTTATTAGGTCAAGTCAAGGGTTCCCAAAATCAGTCAAAAACATGAACATACACATCAGAACATACTAACAGCGGCAAAGCATAGTCTGCCTCCCTAACGAGCAATATAGTTACCATGCTAAGCTATATACTATCACTATCACCATAAGCAACAAGATACTTTCAGCACTAAATAACCAATAATATGTAACGGTTTTGGTTTACTTATCTGAGGTACAATTTGTGTAAGACTTGATAAACTGTACCAACTTAGGCTACCCAAGTAGCAGAAAATAAGTCTGCTGTTAACACTGTAGTGGTATATAAATAAAGTAATATCAAAATAGAAACCAAGTAAGTATAAAATTCATCGCGAATTCGTGACGCATTTATTTTTTCATGTATGTAAATATGTTTGGCCAAACAACATTAATGTCGTATATGTATAATTGAATATGAAATTTAAGCTACGCTGTGTTTGAATGCGTATGAAAACGAACGTTTGTTTGCTCTTGTTAAAATTAATAGAAGCGAAAATACGATGTAGCAATTAGGTTTTAATATTCTGGTTCCTTTTTTTTATTTCAGTAGTCGATTAAACTTCAGAGTTTACAAAGTTCATAGTTAAGAGAATTAGTAGTCTTACTATAAAACATACTGTCAAAGTGTTAACTATTCTACTGCTCTATCATTATTAATTACAGATACGTCAAAACGCTTCTGACATTATGTAAATGTGTCTATCGATTGTTAATGATGTTTATTGCTAATATGCTCCAGGAATATTTTAATTTCACCCACTTTGAGACCAACCTATGCCACTTTATCTAGATGAAGTAATCGCTTTCTATGTGAAACCCGATGCCTCAAACCAATTTAAAGAAAAAAGTTATTTCCTCATTAAATTAAGAGATGTTTGCTACCTTCGCACGTGGAACAACTTCTAATAAACCAAATATAAATCGAAACTCATTCAACTCCTCTCAAACCGAACAAAGGCGGCAACTAGAAAATTGATAACCAATAATTTAGAACAATCATAACTCGATTGAGCGGGAACAATAGGCCACCTCTTATAAAGGTAAGGAAATAGCCAGTTTCAGCGTTACGATCACAAAGAGAATATTATTAGCCGTACCAGTGGCAGATCTACACATTATTAGCCTCTAGGCTATTTCATTATTGTTGCTCCTTTTCCTCCTGAGCATTTTTTGGTCGCACCTCAGCTGTGATGCGGAGTAGGGTATCGAGAACCGGTACTGTTTCAAGGAACCGGGATTTTCGGTACCGGACTATGCGGGAACCGGGATTTCCCGGGATTTCTCGGGATTTTCGGTATTTTTTTCAATTATGTATATAATATAATGTTTATTGATAAATTTATCAATAAACATAATTTATATATTATAATATAAATAAAACTACAAACAATAATCATAAAGAAATACTTATATTTGGAATTTTTTACATTTGGCACTAATTTTATCACGGGCTCTAAGAAAGTAAACCATACCGACATTTTGTCGCTTGCTCTGCTCGGAACCTCTTCGAAATCCATTAGGTTGAATATTTTGAGACGGATGGATAAGATTTTCCTGTAACAAAAATATCAATCTTATAATACTTAAATTATATGATCAGAAATTTGAGCTGCTGCTTCACTTAACTAGATAATTACACAGTTCTTACTTCCAGTGAAGCACAGAGCAAGGAATTTCGCACGCGGTGAACGCGTGCGAAATTCCTTGCTCCTAGAGACAAAAGCAATAACACCACGTGCCAGCCCGCGACCGACTGGTTGACGAAACTCGCATAATCGGCTAGTCAGTAGGTAATCATGTCAAAAAACGTAATAATGCTCGAATGTGCTATGATATGAATCAAATGTTCATGCATGAGCATGCCAAACAGGGATAGGCTGCTCATAGTTCGTTTTAAAAGTCGACACGTTTGTTTCAATAAAAGTCACTACAGTTACGTTATCTAGTAAATCTATATCTGTAATATGGATTCATAATTATAGTAAAAAGGTTAATAAACAAAATTATGATGTAACTTGTATCACAATTAAATAGAAAATAGCAGACTTTTCCATTTTTAAATAACTTGAAATCCAAAATTGTGGCTTAAAATTGCTTGTTTGTTATGAAATGTTATGAGGCGTCTCTACTCTACAATACTATAATAATAATCGTCTTTATTCACTCTAAATCACTTAAACTAGGTAACAAATTTAGTTATTCTAGATTACATAAACTAGGTAACATATTTAGTAATAGTACATTACATACCCACTACAAGATTTTACACATATTGTATATCTGTCTTCATATTATCAGGAGTGAATAGTAACATTGATATTCCTTGCTTTGTGCAATAGTCATACATAAATAGTATTAAAACAAAAAAATTACTTACCGAAAAGAATCACAGTGGGTCACAAAAACACCGCTCACTTCGCTGTTCATTCAACGACTGACTGACTAGTAATGCGGGCGCGGGAGTTGGGAGCGGGTGGGGTAGCGCGATGAAAATAATATGGCTGCTCTTGTACCGCTCGCAATTAGCGTCAGTGTTGCCAATTGTAATAATCAAAAAAAAAAAATCCCGAAAGTACCGAAAATACCGGTTCTTGTATTTGAAATTCCCGGTTCTCTTGCCGCTACAAAACACCGGGAATTCCCGGGATTTTCGGTACCGGGATTTCCCGGTTCTATACGCTAATGCGGAGCCTTGGTTTTGTGTGGTCCGATGGAAAGGTTAGATTACCGGTCAGGTCAAAATGAGAAATGATTTTTAGATTGTCCTGGGTCTTAGATTATAGTATCGTTGAGTTAATCCCATAACACAAGTCACGAACTTACTTTGGGGCTAGCTAAATCGGTGAAAACAAAAAAAAAATACAAGTAGCTGGCGTCAAATCTTTTTGGGTAGCTCAAGGACCACTTTTAAATCCCTATAAAAATTAAGTACAAGTATTTGCTGAACTGTGAGTCCCTCGAGAAGCCGGCTGGCGTATTACCATTGTACCACGAAGGATGTGATTTATTTCCGCCTCTTATCTACAGTTTTATGTCACGATAAGACAAAAAAGTTCCTAATAATATTTTGCCGTATTTATTGGTCGCATGCCACCCATCGAAAATCTACCGCCCAAGGCTGCCTACTCAGGCTATTGGTAAATCCACCACTGCCGTACAAAGGCGCTCCGAGGCCGGTAAAAAGCGGATGTGTCAATAATTAACTGTGTGATTCGGGAGCAGCCTCCGGCCATCGATTGCATGGTTTCCCGGGCCGGTTTATAAAAAATAACGAACGCGTATTGTAGTAGGACAAAGGGCGAAACTCTCGCCGGTGGTTTGTTTTGTTGTCTGTGCTGGGGTGAAAAATATTACACCCCCGGGCGTAACGCTTATGTATGTTTGAGTTTGGAGCTATTGAATAGGTTTTCAAAGAGTGATAGGTATAGAATTTAAAATGGTTAATAAGAACAGTTGAACACACAACCTCCATGAAACTGAAAGACAAGATTTGAGATATTTCTAGGTAGTATCCTTGAGACAGTATCTCACATTTTTCAAGGGCCAATTTCTTTTGCTACATTTTTCGTTGGACTTCTTAGAATATAATTATTATTTACTTAATAGTCCTGTGTGCCACATATAGTAGACATCTTACGTGGGCAAGATCCACGTAAGATGTCTACTTAAAAAGATTTTTTGCGTGTAGACGATTTATAAAAGACTAGTAAAAGACCGAGATCATTTCACTTAACTCAGAAAGAAAAGGTATTTCTAGGTTTAGTGGAATAATCGTAGACACTTTTAAAAAGATAGGGATAAAGTGACCGATTCTGGAGACAACAATAATATTACAATTAATTTGGAGCCATTGTCATCAATTTCAATAACAGTTGCAGAGCAACATTATTGTGCAAATAAGGCTCTCCCATGTCAAAAACACTTGAGATTCCGTCCACATAATCCACGTCATCAATATCGCGTCACCCCAGTTGCATATCTCGGCGCAATCGCAACAACTCCGCATCAATAGGACCCCACGCACAATTTGAACCCCCTGGAGGATCAGGAAATTCATCTCGCTAATCCAGCCCGCTGTGAATAGTAAAAGTGATGGGTCTATTCATTCCACGAGCGTCCCCCGCTACGGGGAGAAGGGGGACTTGAAGGGTGGCTCGAAAGCGCTAAAATTTAATAAAGCCGAGCCATGGACAGCCCTGGCGATTAATTACGCACAAGAGGCTAGTAATGATACCTACCTCGGTAAATAGGGACGCGGCGTAGTTCGTCGCTGATATATTATTCATGATCGAGTTTGTATCGCATATTGCGCTGGCTGCCATTTTGATTTTGAATTATACAGGCCGGATGCTGTGAGAACCTCGCACCTGTTTCGGAGGATTAGCGGTTTGCTCCTGTGATGAGAGATAACATTGTTGAGGTGTATGATTATGTATATTTTATATTTACGTACATTTGGTAGCAAGACGAGGCAGATAATGTGATTTATATCATGTCAGGTATACATATATAAAGTTGTAAAAAGAGACAAGACTGGAACAATTTTCAAGTGTATAAGCTGTTGAGTCCAATTTCTTTCGCGGGGTGGCTTTCACTTCTGAAGTAATAATGTTTTGCTTATATATAAGGAAGTCATACTTGTAAAAATGTAGTAGTGTAAGTACATGACATATAGAAGCTTGTACATACAAATGTACCTAGGTATGTAGCTACAGCTACACTTGAACAAGAATACGCAACTAAAACGAGATATTTTTACGGGTGAACCCTGGCAATCGTCTCTCTAAAACTTGAATAAGCCTAGAATTGTGTAGACAAGAATCGTTATAAACCGACTTAAAAGTCCTCATAAGCACTTTACATAAAAATAAAATTTTCATAAACCTGCCTCTAGTCTCAAGTTGTTCATTACCATCGTTCTGCCCCACTCTTACGTGTCCCTTCGAATTTCTAAAAATGGAAGCTAATAACTGCTGGCAAAAGGGTAAAACCTCGTCTGCAGGCATGTCATAGGTATAGGCAAGAGCCTTCAGCACGCACTTTCTTTGCGAAAATACTTGTTTCAACTGGGCGAGTGGAATGGCGTGTGGATATTTTATCCACACGCCCACTCGTACGGGTCTCTAGTTTTCTGGTCCTAGATTATTTGAATTTAGGACCAGAAAACAAGAGACCCGGACGTAGCGTCAAATAAATCATCATCATCAACACATCCTTGTCAGTCTCCACTGCAGGAGCACGACCCTCAAATAAATAATCGTCATCAAACCAAGAATAAAAATTGCCGTCTTATCAAGCTTCGAAAACTTTAGGTCATACTGAAAAGATTTTTGACAAGTGGAGTACTGGATGCTAAGGGCTAAAGACGATTTGATCGTGATGAAAGAATGACCAAAGGATTATTGAATATCCTATAAGGCTACTAATATTGAATGTCATAGCAGCAGAGCCAGAACATTGTCTTGGTGGTTATAAGTAGTTCGCCTTGAATTTTAGGTAATATAACCATCACTACTCATGGCGAGGGGTTTCATCCTCAACTGCTTGTCCGGTGGCTATCGATAAGACAAGGGTACGCGCGCCCGGCCCCCTGAGCTGCTATTGTCTTCCTCCACTCCACAATTATGCTGAGAAGGGCCATTTAGATATAGAAACAAATATGTCCAATTGTAAAATTGTATATTCTAATTGTTGTTTTCGTTGTGTTTGAGATATATCAAATAATCAATTTTACTTTCTTTCACAACAGGAGAAGAGTAATTTTCCTCGATTCTACCCATTCACAAAGAAACAAAACATGTGGCCTTGTTGTGGAAAATATAACTTTAGTTTAATCTCACTCATCTAATCAACTCGAGCAATGTGAGCATCGAGACTACGTGGTGGGTGTACACGCGCGTCGCAGTCTGGCGTGCTTAACTCGCGTAGCGTTGTTTACATCATTTTATTTCACCCTCCACGTCTCACGTCAAGGGGCTGTTTTATGTATTAGTATGTTTAGTACGTGGAGTTTTCTTACCTATTTGTTTATGTATCTTTAAAGTACCTACATCATATTTACCTTAACTATATCATACTTCAGATTTGAATTGTATGTAAAGTGGTAAAATGCAAAGTGGTGTTTCTTTTCTAGTAACTCAACATTAAATTCGTTACGTGTTCGAAAATCTTTTTAGACGGGTGATGACTACTGATAAGCCACATTAAAAAACTACCCTACACCATTTTATTTGTAGTTTTACATATGTAGTTTGTTCGGGTCAAATCTAGCAACTTTGGAGCAGTGTGTTATGCTTTGTTTTATCATCCACAACCGATTCGGCCAAAAATTTGTAGCTTCCTCACGCATGCAAGATGAGATAGTCACACAGTCACCCATAGGCACTTCAGTGGAGCGTTTTTAAAATGTCTAAAAGCACGTGCAAGTTCATATCTGAAAGTGATTTTTCTTACCAATAATATTTTACTAATGAATAATTGAAGTTCTTGCCATTGCACACCTTATTTTTTTTTATTCTCAAGGCCTGCAGCATCTCGATCAAGTTCTAGTGCTCACACATAAATGTGTAAATAAATGCGTACTATAAGTTAGCTTTGCCTACTTGTCTTATTTGCCACATCGGTTGTTTTTCATTCGTCATTTACTATAACATCAATTTTTTTGCTGTTTAAAACTATTCTCTAAACTATCCCGCCTCAATTATAGCCCATGCTACTTTCTGATACTGTAGCTTTCTAGAGGTCTTAAAATACATGACAAACAAATAAGCAATCGATCATTTCTCCGTATACATGTAGCTTTAATGTAGGTAAAAAATCTGTACATCACACACCCTTGGCAATATCCACATATGTGCTAAAGTTTAAACTTGAAACAAGCCTGAATTTGAATAACAAGAGAGGCAAGGCAGCGTACAGCAACGCGGGCCGAGCGACGCCGCGCCGAGTGGCCGCTAATTGCCACTCAAGCGCCAATTACGGCGACGGTGCGGCTGTGTGGTACGAGCTTTATTTTATGCATTCTGCCAATAATTTCTATTCAACGGGTTTGGACCTGAATCTGTTTTGGCTAATTGCCACTCGGTGCTCTTGGCTTACTTTATGCCTATATTGTACCTCATTAGGTTAATTCTATACTCTGTATGTATGTATTGTATAGCTTTGACCAGTTTCGTCAATTCGTTTCGGATAAAGTCAATTGTCTTGAAGCTCATGAAACGATCATTTCTCTGATTTATAGCGATAATGTATACGATTATATATTTAATTTTGAATTATACTTTAACCAATTGTTGGCTCTAATCTCCATTCATAGTCAAAAAATCAATCTATTTAGAAAATTAACAAAAATGTTTAAATGACAGAGCGAGAAAAGCGAGCAAGGTTTTCTAATCTAGTTGCGCGAAAAACCAGTGTTCCAATTAAGATAAAATTTGCTAATATCAAAGATTTCATTGTAACATTAGAACCATTTACATAAATATTCACGTGGTTTAATTTTACGAAGAACTTATTTATTCAGTATATCTATACCTATATGCTGCTGTCATAAAAAATAATTCAACTCGCCGCTTTTGCCTTGTACCATACAAAGCCAAGTTTAAAGTGACGCAGTTCCTCGAGGCGAATGAAGAGCGAACGTGAGCGCGGATTACGTATGGTACGAGCGGCCACTTGGAAGTCGGTGCAAGAGAGCCCCACAAAAGATGTCGTTATGCTTCGAGTTGACTTGTTTGTTGGCAAGCAGCAACTATGTTGACTGTGTTTACATCGGTACTTCGAGCAACACGGCCTCCGTACCGGACGGAGGGAGTGGGCAAAGCGACAATTTACTATGACAATTTTTTTGGCGTTTTTTGCGGGGGGAAATGTGCACACAAGTTTAGTTCCGCACACCTACATACAAAACTTAAACTGTCATTTGATAGTAATTATGACATTGTCACAAAAATGACATAAAAAAGAAAAAATAATTTGTGTACAGATGAGTCACACACAACTAACACATAGACATGCATATGCCTAATTTTGGCTTGTACCTTGACAGAGGGGAATGCAGCGTATGGCTACTCCCTTCCGTGTTGCTCGAAGCATCGGTATAATGAAGAATGCACCGTATGAGCGTTACTCATCACCTTTGCATTTGTATTAACCAGTAGGTACACATTCTGACGCCATGGCGGTAACGGTCTTGTTTATCACAAAATTATTGTTTATATCTCAGAGAGAGATAGGACATCTCAGAAGCTTAATAACCTATTAATTTAACTAATACGAGTACCAGTCTCACTTGTATTTCTCGAAACGTTAGGTGTGTAAATAATGTAACGCGATAAAAACCGTAAGTATTAAAATAATTTTATTTAAATGTGTAACAATCGCAAAAACACAAGAAAACATTCTCAAAAGTAATTAAATCTAGCGCAAAAATTCTAATACCAAAAGGTAAATAAATGCTTTGGTAGCCAATTTTACCAAATTTTCACGCATAGTTTTTGTTTTATATTTTTACGATAATCGTTACCTTAGTAATCGATTGTCGGCTTCAGTGAAATAGTATCCATAATAGATAAAAGTAGTAATTTGTAAGCCTATACAATGTCTTTTTTGTGTTCAAGGTGTTAATTTCCGGCTGTTTTTGAAAATGGAAGATTGCTACTGAAGCATTTTCATACGCCCTTAAAATATTTGCACATAATAATAAAGGGCGAAAGTTTGTGAGGAGTACGGAAGTCCAGATTTTTTAATTCTTCAACTAAAAACTATTAATGGCTTTTAATGAAATGTACAATGTTATACATATAACCGCATATAACTCATCAAAATTAGCATATCAGCCATTTACGCGAACGAACGAGAAAAAGCTAGACATATTTATTTGACTCGGAGCGTCAGGTATCTGCGTTACACGAGAGTATCTGAGAGGGGTTCCTATCGTCAAGGGGACGGATTGATTCTCGCAATTAATAGCGGGCTTAGGGTCCACTTTCAGTCCTTCTCGGAATTCAATTATTGGAGCCTAGAGCGCTGGTTTACCGCCTCGAACTGTTTCAGTATACACATCTATAAGAATATACATGCCATTAGAGTGTTAATTATTAATTTTGCAGTGATAGATTTATATTTGTTGATCAAAAATATGTAAAATTATCTATCAATATTCACTCAGGATTGATAGGTACCTAAGCGGAACAGAATGGCTCGTTGGTTCACGCTCTTCGCTCTTCAATACTTCTGCTTCTAATACGGTGTCTCAGGCATTTTTATTCAAATTGGATAAATGTATCTCTTTTTGAATGTCATATTCTTCTTTCATATTATTTTTAATTTTTAATATGCAAAATCGAAAAACTACTAGCGTTTCGTAAATACCGCTGGTGAGAAGAATTAGCGTTTGATGAAATCTTTGAGAATTTTATTAATTTCCTGTTCTAACATACGTAGCTGACTGCTGACTTTAAGTGTTGTGAATTCTTGAGGTATTTTTTATTACGTTACTAGGTTTGCATCGTCAAGGAGACGGATTATTTCTCGTTGCGGGCTTAGAGACCACCTCCAGTTCTCGGAATTCGATTACTGAAGCCGGGATTGAGCGCTAGCCTCTCATACCGTCCATCAATATTCACCAAGGAATATTCGATAGGTATTTAATTTTAGAAGAGACCCCTCCAACCTGTCTGGCCAGCGTGGAGAGTGAAGGCCAAATCCTCTGACTGCTCTGGCTAAAATATTCTCTGGTAGTACAGAGAGGGTCGTGCTTCTGCAGTGGAGACTAACAAAGACCTGATGATTATGATTTTGATTTTTATTTATTTATGATGATCTGGGGGGATCAGTGGTAAGCGCTCTTTAATAATAATAATATATTCTTTATTTCACTTTAAAAATCTTGTGTGAAGGTCGTCAGATGTGAAGTTGGCATTCGCACCACATATGAGTTGAAGTTCACGCTGTGACGCGATTCCAACTTTGCGACCCTCAATCAATAATTTAATACTGTTCACACATTTTGTGCACCTGATGTCATCATACTAAAACTCTTTTGTAGATCTTTAATATTCTGGTCGTACGCACCTAACTGACTTTGAGTGTCAGGTATCCTTGAGTCCCCATTGTGGGGTCGGATTGATTCGAGCAATTAATAGAGGGCTCAGAGTCCACCGCCAGCCTTCCTTGGAATTCAATTATTAAAGCCTCCATTGAGCGCTGGTTTACCTCTCAGTACTGTTTCACTATAGTGACGCCTTTCGAGATTTGTATTCGGGAAGATCCGATAAGACGTTGATAGCCCAGCGGTGGGCACTTTATACAGTTTATGCTTGGGAAGTAATGTCTAATGTATGATGCATTTTCTTTTCAAAATCTTTGCTATTTACTTGCTTTTTCGCTCTGTTATTTTTTATAGTATTATTTTCATAGTGTCACATTTTTTAATGTTGTAAATTCTACACTCTACTGGTGATAAGTAGCTATAACAATATAATTCGTTTGAAATAATAAATATTTAATGAAAAATAGGCTTACATTAAAAATGACGTGTATTATCATCTCTGCCTATCCTTCCCCATTGCTGAGCATAGCTCTCTCTTAGTTTATATTTGTAATAATATTTATATCTTCAGACGTCTCTTAGGTCTTGTTTAATGGTGCGTGATGTAATTTTATTCAATTTTCTACAATCCAAAGACGGAATCACAAATTCTTCAGCTCACAGATCCACTAGTTAGTAGTAGTTTCTAAGGTTAACTAAAATTGTGAGTTGACGCGGCTTGGAGAAAATGCACTGTGCAGTTTGTTACCGCTTCTTCAACACTCCGCTTTGGAAGCGCCTAAACTTAGCCATAATTTTTTTTCGTTGTGAAATTTGTAAACTCAGGTATGACAATTAATAAGTGTTCAAAGAAACCTATATTAAATAAACGTTTGAAATCTTGAACTAGTTTGAATAAAGTTAACGCGCTGACTCTACATCGCAGTAGGGATTCCGTTCTTTACGGCATGAAATTCGCCATTATTGCTCGCCGTTTCATGTAGCTATTTCCGGTACGTGGATTTAGTGGAAATTTCAATCGTTTTGTTTCATGGCTCGAAAAGGTTGCTTTTTTTTCGATATATAATATACAGATGGTCGCCATCACCGAGATAGGCTAAGAAAACTCTGGAGACACGAATTAGATGTTTTTAGAAAGGATTGGTTGAAGTTAACACGAGAAAGAGGTGAATTGAAAAAGATGAGGGAGACCTTTGCTCAGCAGTGGGACAATATAGGTTAAAAAAAAATTACCTACTCTTTGCATCGCCGTGTGGTTCCCGGCTGAGTAGAATAGGACCACTCCAAGTCTTTCCGGGCATGTCGTAGAAAGCGAATTAGGAACACAAGCTAAACAAAGCTTATAAACATCAAAAAGACCTCTCCAACCCAACTCTCTCCCCTGTCTTGCCAGCGATTTTGTACACGGTTTGTTTTCGTCATTTTCGTCATTAGTGTTACTGACGCTCATAGCTGAAAGGATTCTATTCCCTCCGGCGTAGAATTAGCTGTTTGTTCGCAGTTTCATATTGCTTGCATATAGCAAGCAATGAAGATTTATTCAAAATTTCAACTGTTTTTACTCATATGCCTAAAAACCATTTAATTTTTTAACTTGCCGGAGGTAAAGCATGCATTTTGACATTACACTAATACTAGTTTGTTTTGAAATGGACAACGGTTTCATTACGTTAAAGACATTTTCTGCTATGTACTTTTCGTCTCTACCTACTCGTAGCTGCTCTTCATCATTATTTAAGTTATAGAAAAAAGCTACTACAAGATAGAGCAAAATAGAAGAAACTTATATGCTGTCCTGACCCCACATAAAGTGGGATAAGGTGAGGAAGAAGAAGAAGAAAACAGCTACTACTCGTGTCGGTTTTGACAAAAGATTGTAAGAATGTTCTTTCTTAATCTCTAGTTTCATAAGAATGTTTATTTCTTACAATCTTTTGTCAAAACCGACACAAAACAGCGATATGTATTTTGCAAGGATTTAGTTTATATAAAGTTATGGTGCTGACTCTACATCGCAGTAGGGAATCCTTTCTTTCCGCCGCGGAATTTGCCGTTATTGCTAATTTCGACACAGTTGCAGGAATGCATTCTGACATTACACTAATAAGTACTAGTTTGTTTTTGAATGGACAACGTCTTCATTACATTAAAGACATTTTCAGCCATGTAGTTTTCGTCATTGGCATTACTGACTCTACATCGTTGTTTTATTGTATGTCAATGTCTACATCATTATTTTAATTACAGAAAACGGTACTTCTCGTGTCGGTTTTTACAGAAGATTGTAAGAATGTTGAAATGAAATGAATAGTTTTTATTCAAATTTTGGATCTCATGTATCACTTTTTGAACGTCATTTATCTGTCTTCTTATTATTTTTTTTATAAATTGCTGAGAAGAATACGCCGAAATTAAGAAATAACAACCTGAACTGAGTCTTAGTTCAGGTTGTTATTTCCTAATTTCTACTTTCATAAGAATGTAATTTCTTACAATCTTTTGTCAAAACTGACACGAAACAGCCATATTTTGTAAGGATTTAGTTTATTAGAAGTTATGGTGCTGACTGCTGACTCTACTTCGCAGTAGGGATTCTATTCTTTCCGGCGCGGAATTCGCCGCTATTGCTAGTTGCGTCCGACACGGATTTGGTGGAAAGTTCGACCGATTTGTTTTTTCGTTTACCTTGCTTGCTATATCCGATGAGGATTTGAATGGAAACTTTGACTGTTTTTACGCAATTGCTAAAAAAGCTTTAATTTTTTCCGTTATCGGAGGTTAAGCATGCATTTTGACATTACACTTATACTAGTTTGTTTTAGAATGGACAACGTCTTCATTACATAAAAGACATTTTCAAGAAAGGAGCCTCCCTGTGTGACTTAATGACCCTCAATACGTCCGGCGCACCCTGGGCAACAATCTGCGGGGACAGTCTAGTCGGTAACGCAGATTGGCTGATCCTCTCACCACAAAATGGCTATCACCAATTGGACTCGAAAAGAAGAAGATGTGGTTTTCGTTATTGGCATTACTGTCTGTACCTTTACATACTCGTAGCTGCTCTACATCATTATTTTAGTTATAGAAAACAACTTCTTCTCGTGTCGGTTTTGACAAAGGATTGTAAGAATGTTCTTTCTTAATCTCTAGTTTCATAAGAATGTTTATTTCTTGCAATCTTTTGTCAAAACCGACACGATACAGCGATATTTTGCAAGGATTTAGTTTATATGAAGTTATGGTGCTGACTCTACATCGCTGTAGGGATTCCATTCTTTTCGGAATTCACCGTTATTGCTCGCCGCTTCATGTTGCTATTTCCGACACGTATTTAGTGGAAATATCGACCGTTTTGTTTCATGGCTCTAAAAGTCTACAAACTCTCGTACAAAGAAACACACTCGTACAATGAGTAAAGACTGCTGGTTCAAGTCCTGCCCGCGTGGATTTTTTAACCATATCTTATTTCTTAATTTAATAAGATAATATCAAAATAGCATTGTGAATCCAAAAAATACCTATAAAGTATAGATTTGCATTTTTTCGGTATAAGAAACTTAGCATTTTGAAGTTTAAAAAAATAGCATTGGCAGGTAGTCTAACTGTGTACATGAACACTGTAAAGTGTTCGAAACGTTGAGTGTAAAAATATTCAACCGTATTCAAAGTAATTTAATTTTGATGTGTAGCAATCGCGAAAATTGTAGAAATTAATATTTTGAAATATCACAAAATCTATACATAATTTGATTTTTAAATAACGACATCTTTATTAAGTTGAAACCAGTGTGAGTAAGGATGTATGTTTTTTTTGTCATTAGTGTTGCTGACTCTACGCTATTGCTCATCATTTCATGATAATATTTCTGATAGGAACTAAGTGAAACTTTCAAAAATGTGTTTATAAGTTTGCTACATCGTTTCTTTTTTCTTTATTGGTGGTTCAGTATGCTTTTTGTCATTTTTCGAAGTCTATAGCTTGTTTTAGCATGGAAACCGTCTGAGTTTCAAAGAAAATACAGCTTGTTTTCGTGGAAAGTCTTTTAAGACTATGTTCTGTGGCTCAATGGAGAACTAAGAGTCGTGCGACGGATTGGTCACGAGTTCAAATCGATAAGGAGTTAGTTAAAATTACGACCTTTTTTCTAGTCGTGATGAGTCTAAATAGCTTGTCATACTTTAGTGTAAATTGTTTTTAATTAGTTCACTTTAGACGTAATTCTAAATATTGTATTAATATTATTTCCAGAATTCATCAAATTTCCCAATTTTATCGGATATTGAATTTCCATTACGGTCATGCATGAAGTCATTTTAACCTTTAATCACCAGCCTGTCCGCAGAAATATCACTTTCACGTATCGCATTGCATATCCATTTCACATACGAGCTATTGCGTCGCACAATCGCGACACGGAGGGTGTTACCCACACCCCTATGTCAGCTACATACACCCTTGCCACGACAGCTATTCGCTCGCCGAAAACAGGTTCGTTGCGATTCTCGACTTTAGAAAGAGGTTATACGTGTGTTTTGTATCGGGATAATGTGTTGGCTGCAGGAAGGTTTTCCTTGGTCATTGTGTACATAGAGGGCGCGCCCCTCGCTGTCGCCGAACAAACATGGCGGCGGCTAACGAGGTTTTTGCGAGCGGCTCTCGTGAGCGATTTCGCGCCTAATTTGGACGTCGCTCGCTGAGTGTTTTACTTTATTTAGATTTTCATATGAGCGAGCGATGAGAGGTAATTTAGTAAGTAACTGAGTTATTTAGTGCGCCAATTCGCGCTGTTTGTGGAAAAGCTACATTCGTGTTTCTGAATTTAAATGTCGTTAGATGGGATGAGATTTTAGTTTTAACGTCATCATTGATGGCAGTCGTCAAGCTTTGTCAGATGCCACTAGGCTACTTGAAAAATCTGCCACTAGTGATGGCCACTTAAACAAAATAAACAGTGCTTTTTAGTAACTACTATTTTCAGTTTAAATTGTGGACGTATAGCTTCTTTTCATTTTCACCTAAAGTGACAAAACCGCAAAAAAAAGGCTTCAAGTTCTCTCTTTAAACTGTAGTGGTCATAAAATAGATTGAAGGATTATTTAGGGCTTTGCAGAACAAAATTATAAATGAGATCTCCATTTTTTGTCTAATGATTTATTTCAAAAGGGGCAGCACTGGAACTCGGAAAATTCATGCTTCCTTTAAGTGATACTTCCGGTATCGATAAGGTCCGAGTTCCTATACAGTTGAGAATTCGATTATATTGTCGCATTCGTGACTTTTCCTCTGGATGAGATAGGTGCCATACTGTGCAATGCATTTAGCTCTATCATGTACCTTATGCAAGCCCGCGGCTCCGCTCGCTCGTGACCAGTACTTTTTTCCGAGATGAGAGTTAGCGTATGTCCTTGTACGTAGACCAAAGAACGTATATTCAAAGTTTAATAATGATCGGTTCAGTAGTTACGCCGGGAAAGCGTAACAAACAAACTCACTTTCTCATTTATAATATTATTTAGGATTGGGATGGGATGACACTTAAATCCTAACCGGTCCTTAAAGGGGCAACTCAGCTCGTCAATAAGAACAACTTTTTTCATGGGACTAATTGTGGAAAACCGAAAAAAAAAATAACCAATTGTACCTATATAAGTTATTGCGCTATCGGCGGGTGATCGTGGTTTCCACGACAGATTGGTAGACCAACCACAGTGGACACTCCCATACAGCTCCAAATATTTGCTAGTATCACCACTGGTACCGACACCGTAGCGTCGGAATAAGATAGGTCGTTCTTAGAGAAACACTTCGATTATCAGTAGGATATCACCAGTAGGCGTGTGCATTATTAGCGCTTCTTCGTGTCAAGCAACCCTGGGCGTATAGTCCCCATTTGCATGAGTATCAGCAATTGCCATAAAATATCTATATATTAAGCCGTTGTTCCAGGCTGTTTTCATTGTTAGTCGTTTAGCCATTTCATATGCCTTTAGTCAGCTTGAAAAATCCGACACGAGTGTTTGCCACTTACACACACAAAAAAAGAAAGATTATGAGTTTACAAATTGATAATCGTTTAAAATCTACTTAGAACCAGTAAAATTGAAGAAAATAATACTTACAAAAAAAAAACTATTTAAAAAATAGTTTCTCATCTCGCTGAAACGTACATAAGACAGGAACTAGCCAGTTTCACTACATAACGGAGCGGACGAAGGGACAATATTAGCGCCGAGGGCGAGTAGGTACTCAACCGCATCGCGGCGAGTTAGGACGATATAGTATCCTTATATGTGCATGTCTACCCCGCTGGGCATAGTCTGTCTCTGAGGTTTCATTAAGGGATTTGTACTTTTGCAGGCTGGAGATGGCATATATAGAACTAATTATGCGTAATATTTTTATTCATGCTAGACTAAAGAAATACATATAGCTTTATTCACGTATAAAACGGAAAAGTTAAGAACTGTGCGGCAATAGCGTAGGTGGAGAACGGAAACAAAATTGTGATGGGTTGCTAGCCGCATCGCCTATTGACATGATTCCTCACGCTCATTCCCTCGATCGGCTTTTATGATCTACGTTTTTTCTTTTCTACCAAACCAGCTGCGTGAAATTATATTTACCTTACAAAAATATTCAAAAATTAGTTTCTAATCTCGCTGAAACGTACATAAGACAGGAACAAGCCAGTTTCACTACATAACAGAGGAGCGGACGAAGGGACAATATTAGCGCCGAGGGCGAGTACTCAACCGCATCGCTGCGAGGGAGGACGATATACACATACGATAGTATCCTTGTGTATGTCTACACCGCTGGGCATAGTCTGTCTCTGAGGTTTCATCAAGGGACTTGGTGTACTTTTGCAGGCTGCAGATGGCAAATATAGAACTAGTTCGTGTAATTTTTAGCCATGCTAGACTGAAAAATACATATCATAGCATTATTTACGTATAAGACGGAAAAGTTCCTGGACTAAAAATACATATTACAACATTATTTACGAATTAGACGGAAAAGTTAAGTGTTGCTGTCTCCATTTTTATGGTAGACAGAGCCTAGAAATGGACAAGAGTTTGTAAAGCAACTGACAGATAACCCCAGACCAAAATGCAATAAAACTCATGAAAACAAAAAAGCGTTAGTACCTACTACTAGTAGTCTTGCCGACACATTACTAAATCTGACCGGATCATGACATTACATAAAGTCATCGTTAGGTTTCCATTTTTATGGTAGACAGAGCCGAGAAATGGACAAGAGTTGATCAACTATTCTGCGAGTAGTAAAGCAACTGCCAGATAACCCTACTAGACCAACATACAACAAAATTCATACATACATACATACTATCACGTCTTTATCCCTTGCGTGGTAGACAGAACCCAAGGTCATAAAACCTACAGGTCCAGGTAAAGGTGGAAAACGGAATCAAAATAGTGATGGGTTGCTAGCCGCATCGCCTATCAATGTGGTTCCTTATATTTTCGCCCAATCCCTTGACCGGCTTTTACGGTCTGCGCGGGAAGAAAAGCAGCTGGTATATTCTATGTTTTTTCTTTTCTCCCAAACCAGCATGGAAGAGTACAAAATTCATGTAAACAAAAGAAATCGTTAGTAATCTTGCCGAAACATTAATAAACCTGGCCCGATCATTACATTACATTCATCGTTAGGTTTAAATTCTCTCTTTTTACATCTTAGAGTGAAATCCTGTAGTCCAAACTTTGCAATGAAACAAATATTAACAATCCCGCTACCTAAATAAGGTAGCAGACGGCACCCGATCCCAACAATTGTGATTCATAATTTTTAATAACAAAAAACAAATTAACAAACGGAAGGCGCTGTTCAGTCCCTACCAGAAATAAATGATCCCTAACAACTACAAGGTCCAAACATTCAAGTAATAAAAGAGATTTAAGACAGCTCAATTTAAAATGGCGTTGCCGAGTAACATCGACAAAGAGTTTCGTTAAAAAGAGCATTGGGCTCTAACAAAACATTATTAAATCTTATTTGAGGGAGTAAAGATATTTTGAACTCGTTGTGCCCATTGTTATGAATCGTCGGGTGCTTTGGCGCCTTTTCATCGAAATGTGTTTCGGCATTAATTTCATGCTTGTTAAAGGTTTTGGGATCATTTTATTGACGTCCGAATACTCACTGAGAAATTCAATGTATGATGAGAAGACGTGGATTGTAGATCGTCCAAATACGTTGATTGGTATTTTAGTTTACATGAATTTAATAAAAATCTTATAAGCATTCACACAAATCCTTTTTTATATACTTAACTAGTTTTTTTCCCGCGGCTTCACTTGAGTTGAATACAAACTTTGGACTCCTTCTTTTCTCCCCTTTAAATCTTTTCTAAGCGTATGCCTACGTCGTGATATCTATCTGCGAGCCAAATTTCAGCACAATACCAACTATAATAAATTCTGTGGAGATATGTAGCTTTAGTAGTTTAAGCTGTGTTAGTAGATCGGTCAGTGACGGCTGCCTTTTCTATATACAATTAAGACAAGAGTGTTTAGTTGCCTGTACGTCATATCGAAACGAAGCAAGCAAATAATGTAATTAAAGAAATCAAACAGCTAGGAGAAAAAGCCATGTACGATACAAGTAATTGTGGACGAAGCCTCAGACTAAAGTTGAGAGAGACAAAAATGCACAAGCGGGTAAAAGCTAAGCAGTCTCCGACGCGGACTAAATCTAGAATGAGTGTGCTAAATTCTGAAAACTGTTCTTTCCTTTGCTTTCTAGAAAGTCATGAAAACCCGAACCGCAGATGCAAGCCCAATGGGTTTTTTTTGATGCCATACTATACAGAAAACCCAAGGGAGACAAGTTTGTTGTTTAGAACATTTCAACACCCAATTTAAGATATATTCTACGGTACAGAGCAAACAAAACTTGCGGCATTTAGGGTATCATATTATAGGAAAAAATACAATCGACAAGTATCATTGTCGGATCTTTTCCAAACGATTAGCCCCGGGCTAATGCATACAATAGCGAAAATAGGATAGAAATGTCAAAATACAATCTCTGGTGACAATCTTAAACGTAGCAAAACCAATATTACACATGAATCATTGAAAATAAGACATTATTGCCGGGAAATAAGGTTGATGTCTATTGAATATGAAATTTGCGATGTACTCACGACATAAAAGGACTTATCCGAAGTAACACTAGAACTTGTGCGACGCTGCGATTTTTGTGTCGCAAAAAGAAGTTAATCGCGCAGTTTGTGCAACAATGAATGTGAGGTATTCAATGGTACTTGTAACATTAGAAAACAGGAAGCCATTTATTGTATTGTTTATTATTGTTCAATCTCTGAAGGCAAAGGAATCTATAGAGTCGCATGTCTCTAGTATGTATATAAAATTAAAAATAAAGGATTTTTCCGATATACAATTATTTCCAATTATATATATACAAAAGAGGGTCGTGCTCCTGCAGTGGAGACTAGAAAGACCTGATGATGATGATGATATACAAATAGTCAGCTATTGGCCGACATGTTTCGACCTCATCCAGAGGTCTTCCTCAGGGCGAATGTGAATTGAGACGCGCGCGCGATGGCGCAATCATGTCGGCCAGTAGCTGATTATTTACGTAAGTAACCCGTTACGTATTTTTCTAGTATGTTGCCTTAGAGTATCAATATTATATTAATACTGTAAGTATGTAGCCAATTGTTCTGTTGCAGGTACTTACATAAGTTCCTATCAAACTATTTTAGCTAATATTTGAGAAAATAAGTATTTGTTACCCTTCCACGCATTAACTACTGATGAATTAATCACCATTAAAATTTTCAAATGCGTAATCTGTGGTACGGAAGAAGGATATAGGCTACCTATTAACCCAGACAAAATCACTTTCCCAAAGGAATCGAAATTAACGCGAGCCAGGTCGCGGGTTAAAGCTTACAGTATACTTCAATTACTAACAGAATCCATATAGAATTCATCCAGTAGTTTAGGTCATCATCATCATTTCGTGTAGGTGACACGGTCAGTCGACCATGCACACCCTGGTGTCAGAGTTCTTCGGAACCGCCTCTTGGTCTCTGACGTGGTTCCTTTAACGACTTACAGATGACAGTTTTTAGGTAAAGGAGTAATAAATACCGTCTCAAAATTATACAATTATAATATTTGTAGGTCGTTCTATAGTGTACGTACGCAAACTTAATATATATTATTTAGCTCGATTTAAAAAAAATACTTTTATTTTCCAGTGCTTCAACACTTGAGTCCAATAAATCGAACAATGCTGGCGACTCCACAGCCCTCGACGACAATGGCAGAAGCGTCTTGGCCGCACATAATTGGCCCTCCTGCTACCCGAGGGGATTTTTGGATTAAACTCTATTAAGCCTCAAAACTATTGGAGCACCTTTTGTCGTCGCGTCGGGCTTTGTGACACAAACATCCATTTGTTGAATTGAACATGTTTGATTCAAGTATTTATGTGATTGAAGAAAAGATTTAGAAAATGTTATCCTTTCTTTAGGCCTTAAAAAGGGTATGACAACTTTTTTGACGAGAGTTTCAGTATTTTTTTACTTGTACGTATTTTTCCCGTCTGCAAAAAGAGATCATGTGTTTCACGTATTGTTATATTGTACTTTTATCGTTATTTATTTTGTATTAGTTTAGTTCTTGCAGATATCCATGAACTGCCGTTTTGCTCGAAGCATACAGCATATAGTTTTGTTTTGTTGCGTTTTTAGGATACCTAATAAATGCGATGGACGTAACTTGGTGCAAATGATTGTCTGAAAATCTTGTCAAATTGTATCAAACCTGTCTAAAGCGGATTTATAAAGTACAGTTTTTGCACGAGTTTTTGGTATCGCCCTAATATGTGCTAAGTCCAAAACAACTTTAATCTCAAAGAGTTAACATGGGATATTTTTTCGTTGATGTGTCTGTTTTTGAGGTTTTTCTATTGCACAACCAAAAAAGAGTCAAATACGGAGTATCTACCTCTAAAGCTTGTATGGTCAATTGCCACTTACTGGACATCGGTGAATCTAGAATTGTTTAAGTTATGAGTGTATATGGTGCATGATGGTCACGGCAGTCTTAAGTTTTTTATGCGATTTAAGCATTAAAATCTTTGGATCAGCCATCTTACGTCAGCAAGTTGATGTTTTTGTCATAAAGTTTAACATCTGCTCGCTAAATTAAGCGTTTGATTCAAGTATTCGGGATTTTGCTCTTTTACCTCATCGTGATAGTAGGAAACGCTTATTTGCCCTTTTTGCAGACAATATACGGTTCGAACTCTTATTTGATGTGAGTTTTAGTACATATTTTTTTATTTTATTCATTTAAGTTATCGAGACAACCGTAATGAAAGGATATGAATAAATGTGAACTATTCTATAAAGACTAACACAACTAGTATAGCACTTTTTGATTTAGCTTGGACATTAGGTATTAAAATAATCACTTATTTTCTGCATTGAATATGTTTCATATAAATTTTTAATCTCGCCTGTGATGGTACTAAAGGATTATATAAATTGAATCTTTTGCGTAGGCTCTATACTACGTAAAATATTCGAGTTTTAGTTTTTTTTATCCTATTTTTAGTCTACCTGAGAAGAAATTCCAAACTTATAACATAATTACATTTCAATCAACTTAAGTGATATTCCCCCTACTTTCATTTAATCTCTTCGTATTAGCTAGCTCTATGGTTCTGTGTTTATGGCTATGTAAGCAGGCAGGAAATTGATTCGTCGCAGGCCCTCCACGTCAGTCACACTCAGTCTTGAGGACTGAGGACGGAGGGTCGGTAAGTGGACGGGAGACATTGTTATGTACCTTGGCTGTCTGATCAGTAAAAGTACCCATTCTTTACATAGAACATAGTGCGTATCGTAAATACATAGTTTGAGTTGAAGTCTGTAAACAATCTCACATGATTTTTCTGGGTAGGTTTATTTGTATTATTAACACTCGTGCGTACTCGAAGCAGACCACTAGTAACGCATTAAGCGATGTGATGCGGAACGCAAGAGTCGCCTGGACGCGCATGTCTTCATACAAACGGAAAAAGGGAATTGTGGCAATATTTTATAATTTTAGGGCAAAATTAAGCATCCAATCAATTAATCTCATTATAATATACGTACGTTCCAGTTTGGTTAAATTATCAAATGTTTGAGAATTATACGCCTCTCAAGATTTCCATACAAATTTGAAAAGGCTTGTAATTGTAAATTGTAAGCTTGGCTCAAACCATTGGTATTGTAACCAAGCTGTATAGGAACGGTCGTAGATTATAATGAGATTAATTGATTAAATGCTTAATTTTACTCCAAAATTATCAAATATTGCCACAATTCCCTTTTTCCGTTTGTATGGAGACATGCGCTTCCAGGCGACTCTTAAGAGTATATGATAATGCCAGTAGCTAGATTTACAGTCAAGGTGTTTATAGGCAAGAGGCGAAACCGAGTGCTTATATGTAGTTTACTGCGTACGAGCATCATACGTCGCTATTGTAGCAATTTGTATGCATGGGACGGTCGATTTATTTAGAGTTCTACTATATTTTAACGACACAAAAGTCAGGGGTACTAAAAACTACGTATGGTACATTCATACGGTATGAGAGGTATTTCATCTAGAACAAAAAGGTTCTAGAGTTGAAACGGACGTGAAGCCGCGAGAAATAATGGATAAGAATGACATTTTAGGAAAAGTTTGTACTATGGTGGATAGACGGACGCGGGGGTTGATATAAGTAAAACTCACTTGTTGTAGGTTCGAAGATTAACTATTGACTACTTTATTATTTAATTAACAGAGCTTTTATACAGATCTTAAAGAAGGACATAATTCGTCATTATCTCGATCCTATAGCTTTATCTAGGTTACACGTGCATACTTGTGCTAGATAATTTAGTGGAATAATAATGAGGTCGTGTGTCGTCACACTACAGTTCATTTAAGAGAAGTTTTTAATCAACGATCCCCGGTCTGGATCTTTTCTGGAGCAAAGTATGGTCATAGCTATTCAGCGCAGTAAAGCACTTACTTTTGGGCGCTATTCCGCCGGAAACGCTAAGGAACGGGTGATAAAAAACACCTATTCACTTGTATCCCTGATTTTCGTATTGACTTTAATTGTAAAAAAAACAGTAATTTGATGTATACGTGTTTTTCTCATTTATCCTAATCCTAAGTAATATTATAAATGCGAAAGTGAGTTTGCTTGTTTGTTTGTTACGCTTTCACACCGTCTATACTGAACTGACCATCGTGAAATTTTGCATACACATAGGTTAGGGTACTGAGAACAGCGGGTAACAGCTAGTTTACTATATAAAACGTATCTTACAATATTTAGATAAAATAACATTAACACTTAAGCCTCTGGTACACGCATAGAGTAAACTGTAGAGTAGAAGGTAGTGCACTACTATGCTAACCAACTATACCAATGTAAACAGCATCGGTAGAGAACTAAGAAATCGGTAGAGTTACGAGCAACTTGGCTAAGCTACTCTACCACTTGCCTTTCCCACTCCACCTTGTAGGTATGTACCAACTCTAAACATTTTTGGTTGCTCTAACGCTTAGCAGAGTACCACTAGTACTTACCAGCAAAATTCAAATTTACGTGTAGAAAAACTTTACTCAAAAGGTAGAGTTACCGAATTGGTAGAGTAATAGGCTAGTGTATTTAACCACTTACTTTGCATTTACCAGCTTTTCCATAATGTAAAATTCTATACATGAACTTTAAATACTCTCAAAGCTTCAGCTATTGTGTCCGTGACAGGCTCTAAAAACGGTCCGCCATTTGTCATCCCAAATAAATACTCGAAGTACCCATTTTACATACATCAAAGGCACATGAGGTTGACACTAAGCGCTTAGTGTGACATCCCCTTTGTGTAAGTTCCGCGCTGCGATATCTTAATTCACACCCCTGGCGTTTTAACAAACACAGACTAAATTCAACTTTATCATAAGCTACTTGGGTTTAAAATTTCACAACATGCTTTGGTTAGACGTCTCTTTGATATGTTAATTTGGAACTCATTATCATTCCAATATGAACTTCCACTGCATTCAGTTAAGGTATATATTGGTTTGTGTTTAGGTGTTTTATAAGGGGTGTGCGTAGTTAAAAGCAGTGTTAAGCAGCGTAGCCGTAGCGTTGTAATTAATACTACATGGTGCTATTGATATGCCGAATTGCCAACTGCGCGCCAACAAAGCTATTTTTTCTTTGAAGTGGGGTGCTCGGGGATATTGACGGATGCATTATGAATTTGGGGGTAAGATCGGTCGTCGATTGCTTCACAATGCTCTTGGGTAAGGTTTAGAATAATATTGTAAGGATTATTATTTGGCTGAATCGGTGTTGGGATTACTTTTGAAATACATGTGTTGTACTCGTATGTTTGTAAGTTTGTAAGTTACTTTGGTTAGTAAGTTAGTAATTCTAAGGTATATATTATGTTGCTCATGATGGTATGAAATATTTTTATATACCTCCTACAATCAATCAGACAGTGATTATTTCCAACAAAAGGGTCTTATATTTAATGTTACGCGTTTTCCTTTGACAATGAACTAAATATTGACCTCTGTGTGAAAATTGTGAATTAGCAAATTCTAAAGCAGCCCTGATAAACGCCTCACGTAATTTACGATGAATTGGATGGCCCCTTATTTATAAAAATCCGAAAACTAATCAGAATGCTACCGACGAACAATAAATCAAAGCGCGTAATAATATTTAACTAGTTGTTCCTGTTAAGTTTAAAAAATCAGCTCAGTTAGACCGTAACTGAGCTGATTTTTTAAACTTAACAAGAGTAACATAACAAGAGCATAATAAGACAAATCCTAATACAAATTGTACTAAGTGAAAAGAGCATGAAGCCGCTTAGTCTTCTTTTTAGGAGCGGTCGAGTAAAATAAAAACTCACTGACTTCAAGCAAGACATTTCTTTTCGAGGGCAAATGAGGAAAAGTACTTGCTAAAAGAAGTACCATTCTCAACCAAACCCACTAAATAGTGCACACACCCTCAAACAGAGGGCACTTGGAAAAAAGGCCAAGCAATAAGACTGATGACTCGCTTTTGTGTTTCAAACAACAAATTGTAGATGGCGCTACGTTCATTTGGATAGGGGCTTGGAGAAAACTACGGGCAAAAATGGGGGAAGTGAGTCGATAGGTAACTGATTTTATGTGGATTTTAATTCAGATTTTTTATATTCGATTTAATTAAGACTTTATAGCTTTATAAAGACAGAACTAATAATTTATTTGGAGATCCATATAAGTATCTAAAGTCATTAGATTAAGGGCGGAACCAAAAGAGTTGGAAGTTTCTTCGAAAGATATCAATCTTAGTTTAAGTTGAATGATAATAATAAACAATTAGTTATTTTGCGTCGCTGTGGTACACAAATAGAATTTAACCCTCCGATACCCGGGTAGATTGATGGCTGACGATGAACTTTATAATATGAAATTGGTGTAGTTTGGTGTTATAAATGCTCGTGCTCATGAACAATTTGTGAAATAGTAAAAGTGGACTGATAAATGGACTCGTATAGATTTGCCACCAGAAGCTCCCACGAGGCATCAAAGAACATACGCCATCTTTGATGCTACTTGGAAAAACTTTACCGTACAACACCGATACTTAGTATCTCATTATACTGGACATTGGCAGAATCACTGAAATTTCGGTGGAAGCCATAATATAAAACAGAACAAGAAGAACTTAATGTCTTTGAAGAAGAAATGAAGAATTTTAGTCTTCTTCTTTTCGTGTCGATGGCTTAAGGCAATTAGATTTTGTCCGGTAGGTTTTGAAGCGGTAAGAAGGTCTTCCTTCGTGCAGCTGGTTGGACAAGAAGGGCACGAAAGGAGGTGTGTGCGCGTAGAGAGCCTCCCCGAGTGACGATCAGTCGACGTCCGGCGCACCTGGATAGCTAGACTCGATAACGCAGAGTCTGGTGAACCTATCTCTACACCACGATGGCTATAAGGAAAGATAATTTTAGTCGGTGTTCAGACACGTTTAGTTTTGCGTATAATTAAATTACTTGCTATTCGATGAAATTACTGTGTATTATAGTATAGGTACTTACTTGTTATTGGTAGAGTAGTGTGGACAAGTGGATAAGGGAAGTATGTGATAGATAAGTTTACCCACGTTGTTAGTCACTCTATCAGCGATGATGTAATTAAATTTTATTAGCATAGTTAGTAATCTGCTGCTAACTATACATTTACTCTACCCGTTTACTGGAGGCTTTATGTGTAAATAAATAGTTAGTATCCCATACTATGACACAAGTTCGCAACTCCACTGTGGGGCGTGCTAAATCTGTGTGATTTGTTCCTATGTAATTAATTTTTTAAACCCAATGCAACTAAAATAAGGTAACTTATTAAACGCAACTCACATGAAGTAAAATGTGTTGGTGTGGCTAGCTTAAAAAGCGATGGGGTTGCAAGTTTCAAGCCAGGCTAAGTCAGAACAAAAGTGTAATCTACAAAAAACACAAACCTAAGTGTCCCCTTCGTCCCTAATTACTTGCAATACAGTTTTATTTTGTGGATGTGTAAGTGGCCAACACTGGTGTCAGATTTTTAAGCTGCCTGAAGACATCTGACATAGGTAAACGAGTGCCATAAACAATGACAGCCGGGAGGGACTAATGGCTCTAAGTGCCTTCCGAAGCACAGATGAGTTCGAGAAATTCTTAATACCACTTGTGTTCACCCATTCCAGGGGAACCATGGGTCAGAAGTCAGGACCTTAAATGATCTAAAGTCAACGCTAATAATGCTTAGTGATGCTTACCTACGCCGCTCAGATATAAAACAATAAATATATCTACTGCAAGTCTATTTTAAATCGTGAATATTGCGATATTTAAAATCAACACCAAAGAGCTCCCTTTTTCTAGGTTTCGATGTGCCGCAGTGTCGAAAGCCGATAAGACTGCGTTTGCCATGCTCCAAGTTACCAACCCATAGGCCAAGAGTGGCAAGAATTAAATATATCAATCTAAGAGATTAATTTGAGATATTCGAAATCTCGTTGAGTCAGCTCGGCATATTTGTTTTAAATTTCGATGTTCAATTCTCAACTTATCGGAGTCAGAGCATTAGTTCTGCTATTCGACGCGAGATGGCGTTAGGAGGGCCATATCTACAAACCGAACAGAACGAGAAAGAAACATGAGGGAGATTTTTGTATAGTAGTTTATTGTATAAAATGTGGTTCACAGATTTGTGGTGTCACTCAAAATTAGTATTGCAAACTGTATCATATGTAATCAATTACTTTATTATCATAAATACTCCGGAAATAATTGATTTACCTATCTTATCTCTTTAATTAATTCTATAATTGGATACATCAGAAAATTATAGGTAAGTCATATCACATGGTGTTCAACAAGACTAATATAATAAAGGAGGAAAGACCTGTGTGTTTGTTTGTATTGAAAAAACGCATGCACCCAAGGGGGTGTACCAAAATTGCATCAATGTAACCCGAGGTATCAAAAAATTGTCAGTATTAGTTTTATGCAAGAACGGTAAACTGGATATTATAGTCGAGGTGTATAAACCAATGACTTATTGAGTACGAACATCATACGACGATTTTCACTAAATTTACAATTTACATAAATTGAGCAATTGGGATTGGTGTAAAGATAAGGGCCTAATCCGTAGAATACAACATTACGATCCAAGTTTCGATATCACAGAACCGTATTGTATTTAAAAAGTAATTTTTGGGTGAGCTCTGGTAAAACCATTGGTATCTCTGTCATCTGAGCATGTTACAGTTTACATTCTCGCCGGAGATGCATCGGAACTCCCGGGTTCCGATCCGGAGGCCCGGATTGGCTATGTAATAAAACTGAAACACCCTACAACTCACGGGATATATGTACATAGATAAATGTGCGTGAATCTAACGATTCATAAAAAATAAAAAAAGCGAAGTTGAAATAAAACGAATTTCTTTAACCGAAGGGATTCGGGCTGTAACTAATAACCCCATAACTGCGCCACAAAACAAATCGTTACCGAAATAAATCGCCTAAAGGATGACAATAAAAACGAGCAAGCTTAACGACCGCCCAAATTTAAAAAGCAAAGACAATACTAATTCGTGATCGTTACGTCTGCACAGTCACGAAACGAGTAATGGCAAAACCCATCACATTAATAGATTGACGTGCTCAAAACTGTAAAATTACCATTTCGAACGTATTTGGAGAAAAAAACGCCTTAAAAAAGACAAATAGGCGCAGTTAGGCGCTTGGTGATAGGGTGCGCACGACACGCGCTTACAAACATAATTTTAATGAGTTGTAAACGAGTTAGATGAAAAAAATACAAATAACAATACTAGTAGGCTTTGGCCTTGCCGTACAGCGGCAAAAAATTAAAGGGATAGTCGCCAAGGGTATATAAACTATTTAAAACGAAGTGAAACAAATAATGAAAATATTTAAAGTTATTACACACAAAGAAAAAATATTTTTTAACCAATATTGAACTACGAAGTATATTACTTTTTGGTTTTAATTGTTAATACATACATACATAGCCCGGGTCTATAAAACCTAAAGGCCACGTTTAGCATGTTGGTGGGCTTGTTGGAGGAAAACGGAATTAAAATAGTGATGGGTTGCTATAGCCGTATCGCCTATTGACATAATTCCCCACGCCTATTCCCTTGATCGGCTTCAACGGTCTGCGCGGGAAGAGAAGCAGCTGGCACATTCTACGTTTTTTCTTTTCTCCCAGATCAGCGTGAAAGGTATTGTTTATGTAAAGGTATTTTGTGTATTGTTATTACGTCAGCCCAAATAACTTTTTATATTTCTCCATACGTTGTTTAGTGTCATTTAGGCTAGACAAACATACCCACGGTGTATAATTTGATATACAAAATGTTTGATATAAGTACAAAATATACCAAACTTTGAAGATACATTTTTGGACAAGACTTCGATTTGCTTTAATCAATACTCTGAAATAATACGTTTTAAGGGCGTAAATCATAATTTTCTTTCATGTCTTTATTAAAAAATTCTGACTTTGTAATAATTATGTTTACTCAATTTAAAAAGTTGTCAAATGCTTATAGTCAATTTCGTCATCCACAATGGACACTTTGCAGCTTGTTGTAATTAAATATTTCTGGTAAAACCATATCCTATTTAGTTTTATCACTTAGATATTTGTTTCTTCCAGTTTTATTGGTGATAAACAGGAGGATAATTATTAATTAAACATGTTAATTACTTAGGTAAGTATCATTGCCATCTTCCTGAAGCCAAAGGTTCATTAAACAAGCAATGAAAGATGACAGATAATTGAATTGATAATCAAATCGTGCAGTTTATTCGTTTATCTAACTAACGGTTTAAACAAATAGATACTTACATAAATATCGTTTTATAGCTTTTAATCGCTCTTTTGAACGTAACGTTGTTTTCAATTTAACGTCATTAGAATATATTCCTTTAGAAAATAAAGTCACATGAATTATTCGACTCGGAAGCCGATAATAACCCGTAAAGTGTGTAAAGTTTACTTTCAGATACAAATACAAAATCTTTTTTTAAATAAAGCTACAAGCACCAATGTACAGCTGAGACAGTGTTTACATTTTCAAAAATAAACTTATCACAGCCATTTGGCAAAGAACGAAAAGGCACAGTCCAAAACAAACGTTAGATCCATTACTCGCTAGATGACACGAAGTTTCTTTCAATTTTAAAGCCGCAACGAAGAATAATCACCTGCGCCGTCAGGCTGACTAAACTTGCCCGTGTCAGACCATTTGTCTGGCCGACGGAGCCGCGGCGGCAGAAAATAGGGTAAAAAGGACATCTAGGACTTTTACCTAATATTTCCAATTTTCCTGCCTCCATGGTCCAGTGGTAAAGGCGTTTGCTTTGATGACCCGGGGGTCGTGGGTTCGATTCCCACGGGAAGCATACTTTTTAAGTTGTTTCCAGTTTGGTGAGGACATTGCAGGCATGAATCACCTAATTGTCTGATAAGAAAGATGATTCCGTGCTTCGGAAGGCACGTTAATCTGGTAGTCGTTAAAGGAACCACGTCAGAGGCCGAGAGGTGGTTCCGAAGAACTCTGACATCAGGGTGTGCAAGGTCGATTGACCGTGTCATCTACACGAAATGATGATGATGACCTAATATTTCCAATAAGTTTTAAAGGCATGGACTACACAATGAAATAAGTTGCATTATTTTAATATTAAAAAACCCGACTGCCCTTTCTGACACGTAAAGCCCTTCATGTTGATTTTTGCAGACGTTTCATATCCTATGACACTTCGAGGAAGAATACGCAACTAATGTCAATTCACACTCCAAAATCAGTCAAGTCATGTAGGCTACAGAAGGCAACAATGGCAATGGCAAGCAACATGTAACATCCTTGGTTTCATCATCATTAGGTGAGATGAGAGAGAAATACCTAATTCAATAATTAAAAATGAAAACAAGTATCTAAATTCAGAAATTCTGATGGGTATTCAGCTAACAGAATAATATTTTTCTTTACAGGTGGACGTTTCCCCAAAAGCATTAATTTTCTCGCAAATACCATCCAGACCACGCGATAAATAAAATTTCTACGAGTAAATAATCATGATGTAACATCTGTTAGCTTGTGGGATGTAATTAATAATTAAATGTATTTTTTGTGACGAACATAAATATGATATTGATCGAATATCCGTTTGAAATCTGTATTTTAAAACGTATCTGCTCGACCAAAAATTCTAGCTCTAATGAAAAAAACATAATAATGTTGAAATGCATAACCAAACATCTAAAGGTTGCGACTTACGGAGAAAGCAATACCGACAAGAGCGCTGTGCTCTTGAATTTTATGACGATATTAAAGGGTAAGTTCATGTAAATCGTAAACCTCGTCTAACCTGAAACTCTATAACGAAGAATGCCGTCAATGTAAACAAATCCATCTACCATTTAATTTCTGAGAATCCGGAAACAATTTGCCAGACGTTGTCAGGTAAAAATGTGACTTTGACAAAACGAGGGAAAAGCAAAGTTTGCTGAAGTCAAATGCAACAAAATATGAATAAATTAAGTCATGCCATTACTTAAAAGTTGCTGTCAACGCTAAATTGCATCTAGCATTCCGCGAGCTTGCAACTTGCAACACATCATTTAGACAAAGCCTTGAAAAATTAAATGGATGGGACATTTTTACTATGGCAGTTAGGAGCAGAATGTACGAATCGCCATACGTTCCATGTTAAAATTCAGTTCTAGAAATGAATTGGCATTGATCTATGGTAATTAATATAGAATTTGAACAGCACATAAAGAATACTCCACTGTCGAAAAAAGAGAATTTGACTAGTTCTAAAAATATCTGTATACATCAATAAGTAAAATACATTTTACTGTGTGTGTATTCTTAAATTTGTGACCGAAAATTTTAGTGTTAAGGAGTCGCCTGCATCAGATCATCCATGGGCACATGAGAGTCATCTTACATTTTGCGTATTAGATATTGTTTTTTCTCGACGGTGTAAATGAAATTTACATATCGAATCATCGGTTGAGATGAAATCCACATTTCATCTAAACCGATGATCTAGTATCAATGACAATGTTAAAAGTTTTGTTTTGGACAAAAAGTCAAAGAGATTTAACAATGGTGGATTGTATTTATTCTTTTTAATTGAATATTTAACGAATCAGACATTTTGTTTCAAATAAAATTTTTAACGTCGTCGGGCACGCGACACGTTCCTTATTAATTCTTATGCCAGGCGATGGTTTCCAACGAATTTTACAAATCTAGCCACGCAAATCTTAGCGCTGGACACAATGAGAAAATAATTTTCTGGTCAAAAGTACAAAGATATTTCACTTTAGTAGAGTAAATTCGTTTCAGAGCATTTTGCGAATCAGACATTTTGCCTGTATACCTTAGCTTACAGAAAAGTTGTCGGGCACGCGACATGTCCACAGTTTATTCTTATGACAGGCGACGGTTTTAAACGAATTTTACTTATCGAATCATCGGTTTAGTTGGCACGCCAATGCTGGTGTTAATATGAACTATAGTTTAAATAAAAAATGAGTATATGAAGCTTTTCTAGGCGTTTATGTTAAAACTTTTAGCGATAATCTTCGTTCATAAAATAGTTAGAAGGGTTATTTAAGGCCTCGCAGAATGCAATTTGAAGTGATATTTCAGTTTGCTTTCAAACAATTTATTCAAACGGGGCAGGCCTCCACCCCGTAAAATACATGTACTTATCCCATTTATACAATACTTCAAAAAGATGAGGTTAACATTCATACTAATTAAGTATTTTTGACCTGTATAATTTTTTTGGAATCAATCTGAAAGAAAACCTTAAAAAGGATTTTTCAAATTATTATCCTCCAATAAAAAATACAATTATTGCGAGCTTATGAAAAAGGTAAAGCCATATAATGACCACAGAATTCAGAGCTTCTTTGAGAAACCTACGCGTAATTTTCAACCAATTAATCGTAGAATGAAAATCCTGTAGGTAACCTTAAAGTTCACTAATTTAGAAAGCACTTTTATAAAGACTGTATTAAAATTGTCAAGTAATTTAAAGGTCTCGTATTTAAATAACTAATTACACTTTGCTTTATTTCAGAACAGCATCTCGGAGATAGCGATCAAAGATTACTTTTAACTATCGATAAATATCGTCAACTCGTTTACTCGACAATTTATACCGGAAGCCGGCTGATATACTACCGAGTATCGAGTCGGGTAATCGGATCGAATCGGCCTTTCATTTTTATCGAGTTAAGCGAATGGCTGTTAAATATTCAAAATTTGCCTACCCCTTTATTGTCGCTGCGACTTCCGTCGACTCAATGCGGTGTTCACACGATATTTTGATCAGAAAAGTGCGGGAACTAAATATTACTAAACACTGACGACATTCAGATAAATATTAGTTCTCGACAATACTGATGTATTTTTATGGTTTTCACTACTTTAGATTATGTTAAGTTCTAACTAAATACGAGTTAAAAAAGATTAATTAAGAGTTTTTATATGCATCAATACAAATTACGTCTTTATCCCTTACAGGGTAGGCAAAACATATGGCCACAAGATCTTAGCGTGTATGTGGCTGTCTAAGTAGAAAAAGGATTAAACAAATATTGACTTGTCACATCGGCTATTGACATATTTCCTTAAGACTTTAACCCAGCTTCTTCACCAGGTTCAAGGGTCTGCGCGGCAAGCAGCGGGTACATTCGACGCCTTTACTTTTCCCTAGATAAGCATGTAATATATATTTTTCACCATATCATATTTCTTAATTTAACAAGAATTAAAGTGCAGTTGCTGTCATGCATACTCAGGGGTGTCATACTCAACTGCCTGTCCGGTGGTTGCACGCATGGCATCGACGCGCGCCCGGCCTCCCCGAGCTGCTACTTTCTTATCCCAATCCTTCCGAGCAAGTAGCATCCCATATACCCTATCCCGCTCCCCCAGTCCAACAAATTCCTACCCTTTCCCCGCTTAAAAAACGGTTTCAATGGGCAGCAGCATCAGAACCGAGATAAGCCAAACAAACTGCGCTCACCAACCCGTCTGCCAAGCGTGGTGAGTATGGCAAAAACCCCCTATGTCATGCATAGACTGACTGGTCTGTACCCTGAACAGACCAGTCACCCCGGGCACCAGGTGAAGAGTTGCCACAAGAATGTGCTGCTATTTCACAGTTTATTATCCTGACATTTTTTTTAATTTTCTCGATGCTGCCACACGTCAGACATCTCCACTAGAAGCATGCTAGTATCGTTTCCTCATTGGTCAAAGCAACGCAAAAGATCATGAGAGTGAGCTTTCATAGACTGTTGGTTGGGAAAAATTGTAGTAGATGTAGATCATCAGAAACTTGTATGCTGGTGGTATTGGAAATTACCATAGATATCAGAATATTGAAATTACCGACATAATAAGTTTATATGCATGAAAAGCCGTGTGGTTTCCGGCAGAGTAGAATAGGACCACTCCAAGTCTTCCCGTGGATGTCGTAGAAGGCGACTTAGGAAACACACGCTAAGCAAAGCTTATAAACATCAAAGAGACCTCTCCAACCCGTCTGGCCAGCGTGGAGAGTGAAGGCCAAATCCTCTGACTCTTCGGCTAATATATGGCCCTGGCAGTACAGGGAGGGTTATGCTCCTGCAGTGGAGACTAAAAAAGACCTGATGATGATGATGATGATGATGATGCATGAAAAGAGTGACGGATGTCTAGATAAAGCGAAACAGGATTGTAAAGAATCGTAGCAAGTCAAGATCCATAGTTTATGCGCACTCATGGCAAAATACTTATAATATGGATGTTTAAGACCATTAGCGACATATTTAACCTGCTCATCGGCACAAACTACTAGAATTTAGCATTAAACCACGATTCGCATTCAAATTTCACCAAGATTTAGGCTTCCATTACCTGCAGCCTGCCAATCACTCTGATGCCGCTGTGGATTCCGCAATACTAAATCTCATACACTCATACTCTCAATCTTAACGTCAATTAGCCTAATTTGCATCGTATGGTAAAATGTGCACTCCCATTTTGCATGTTTTGACTTTATCGCCTTAAAAATAAGGGTTATTATTGGTAGTTCGCGGCGGATACCTCGTGTTTATAGATGGAGATTAAAATAGACAACGCAAGCGTGTGATCGAGCACCAGTCACCAAAGGTCGGAACGCAAGGTGCATATGTACTAACTTTAAGGAAACGCATAGTAACAGCTCGGATTATACATACGATAGGCCACGCGTACGAGTACGCGCTTTTTGCCGCGGCGGTAATATTATTTACTCTTCATCATCATCATTTCGGCCGCAAGAAGTTCACTGTTGCACATAGGCCTTCCCCAAGGATTTCCAATAGCACCGGTTGCAAGTAGTCTGGATCCGGCGATTTCCTGCGACCTTTATCAGGTTGTCCGACCACCAGGTCGGTGGGTGTCCAACGCTGCGCTTGCCGGTACGTGGTCGCCATTATTTACTATTGCGATTTATCAATCGAAGTTTAGGTATTGCGTTTCAACCTTGGACTTACACAAATCACATTAATTATGCTGATATAATGATTATGCCGATTTGTAGATAGCGCAACGTTCAGACAACACCGCAGGAACCTACTTGCGCAAATTCATTGCAATTTTGTTAGCGTTTCCACTACATAAAGGGGCGTTATGGGTAACAATTTGACGTTGACGTGTTGTTGTGTAGAACTGCTCAAACAATTACGTGTTATATAGTTTTAGTAACAGTTCATGTAGGTATTTATGCGAGTTCGTTTGTTCCACAAACTATATTCTAAACAGATTTTAATGTCTGACGTATCTTTAAAATCCCACACCACTCTAGAGAGACCTATGATATATTAATTATGCATGGTAGCAGTATATGTTTTTCTATGAAATCTCTAAAAATGCTACATAATAATTTGCAATTGTGGCGAATCCATTGGTGCGCCTGTCTATTACGACTATTGGTGCGTGTATGTCTATTTTCTTTTTTTTATTCATTATCGAATTAGGCATTTGTCTCCCATCTCACCTGATGGTAAGTGACGATGAAGACGAGGATGTTACATGCCTATCCAAGAGATACCCATTTATTCTACTTTTGAATGTCCCGGGATTGTACTTGTCTGGGAATATATATTACGACTTGTCAAGGGTTGCCAATGTTACAAATATATCACGGCACTCGATCATGGCCGAAGTTCGGTTCAATTGCATAGAATTGCAATCATATCCTCCCAAAACGAGGCAAAACCCGAAAAGTACCATGCTTGTCGTCTATTCGAATACTGGTCTGTGGCCCTCGCGTTAATGTCGCAGCTAGGTTTCCTGATGTCAAGAATATCACGGCACTCGATTATAGCCGAACGTTCGGTGGAATTGCATAGAATTATATGTTGTGGTAATGCCCATGATCATATACTCCCAAAATTAAGCAAAACCCGAAAGTACCATGCTTGTCGTCTATTCGGATACTGGTCTGTGGTCCCCGCGTTAATGTCGCAGCTAGGGTTGCCGATGTCGTAAGTATATTTACGGCGCTCGATCATTGCCGACGTTCGGCTGATTTGCATAGAAATGTATGCCGTGGCAGCGATGATCATACCCTCGCTTCCGTGCAGTCGCCGGGGAGATCCGAGGAGGACCATCGATTAAACGTGACGCTATGAATTAATGAGCGACCCCGTTTGGATAGCTTGAAGATTTGATTTATATTAAGTTAAAATATTCGAGAAAAGCGTTTATATAACGTAATTTAATGTAAAATGACAAAGAGGAGAAAGTTTGATTTTTTTAACCTCTGACGAAAAATTAGGGTATCACAAGTTTAACACGTTTGTCTTTATGTGGGTGAGTGTCTGGCTTTGTCAGTGAACGTTGCGGACAAAATGTTGGACTTTTTAAATACCAGATGTTAAGAACTTTAATTTATTAGATTTGGCATCACCTTAAGCAGAAAGGATCGAAGGTGTCTATTAAATATTGTTGCTATAACGTTGATTTCAGTTCAGCTAGTTACCTCGGTCGGAACAATAATATTAAAAATTAGTCTGTAGTAGTATTTTTTTCTTTGGTCATGTAAGTAAACAAAACAATATAGAGATAAAGCGCATCTAAGTTCATGCATGAGTGAGAGAAAGGGCTTGTGACAGTGAAAAGTTGCACAACAAAAGTGTAGCAAACTGAGACGTCACACGGTATTGTGAGGCATGTATTAGAATGCCTCAACTACATCAATTTCGAACCCTTCGTACTTGGATATGATCAAACATTGTACGGTAGAACGTAGTCAACCATGATCGGAAAGATCTGAGTTGACTTTTTGAAAACATAGTGATCAATTCACATCATCACTATTTCATAACAATGGGACAAAATGGGTGGGACCATGAGTCAAACACCTTTGATTCATATTTCCATCTATACCAACACGATAAACGTAATTTTTTAAATTATACCTTTACGGTTCCACCCCGTTATGAGGAATAAACACGTATGAAATTTATGTACATATGTGAATTAATAATTATTTATATAATCAAATATGGAAATGTAACCTATTGTTAAATACCGTATCGAAGCCAAATCCGATAATTCACAATTCCGATTAACGATACCGAAGTTAATTCAAGTGACACCGACACGGTACAACCGCGTCCTAATTCAATTTGGCCAAAGGGTTGTCAGCTACGCGGAAAGGGAAAACGGGAGAGCGTAGGGAGAGGGTACCCTGTAGGGCTACCAAATATTAAGACTTGATAATATATCTATTTCGACAGACCTAAGGTCTTTTGAAGTGAAAACTTCTTTAGCGGCGCTGTGCACTTTTTGTGATGGGTAAAAAATGTTAAACTAGCGACTTGTCACGTGACTGTCAAATTCGTCAGATTGAAAATTCGTAAGACGGCGCAGAGCGTTTGCGTGAATGTGCGTGTGTGTTTGTGTAACAGCGTGCTACGACGCACATCCATGGCTGGTGACTGCTGTTCGGAAAGGTATTAATTATGTTTATGAGTGATATTATTTAAGTTTCCACTTCTGACGGCCCTCCCGGAGTACAACCCGTTGTTCTTTTTTAATTTCTGATGCTTCTAATTATACTACACCAACATTTTAATTTTAAAGCAAGGCAAAATAAACTATACGTAGCAGGTATTTGAGCCCTTATGATATGTGCGGTGTTGAATTAAATACGCAACGCGAGGCTTTTCGCAGGACTATAAGGGCCTGGTGACATATCTACGGTACGAAACCTGCTAAGATGTAGACATATAGGCCATGTTTACCCTTAAGGGAGAAACACGGTAAAAAGATTAAAGCATATAGAATCATCCACTCTATTGGGGTGATTCATCTCGTAGGTAGCCCTAGGAGGAGGGAATCTAAAGACGTGTCTAGGGGCGGCGACGCGTCAAGTCTCCGCGAGAATCGTAATTGATGCATCCGCGGCCGCCTTCCGCGTTTTTCCCAACACTAACGATCGCGCGGTGATCATCGCGATCCGCGATTGTGGGGAAAACAAACCACTCGATTTGTTACGAAATTCTGCGGTGGGCGGTGGTTTGATTGAACGCGTTTTGTTTGACGATTTTTTTATTTTTTATTCTAAACTCTGATTGACACTGACAAGGGGTAAAGAATGAGGAAAATATATTCTGCTGCCTTCATCTTCGCGAATATACATATAAGTATGCATCAAATTGGTTTTAAAATATAAAAACCTATCTGTATTTAAGACCATGGGTCGTGTCAGTGTAATTGTGTGGAAAGAACCGCACCCATTTTTTTATTGTGTTTTCCTTCCCCCAAAACAGATGGTGGATGAAATGACCCAAGCCGAATAGTGTAGCCGAATAGTAGTACAGTACTGGAACCCGATTTTTCCAAAGATAGAATGAGATCAACCATATATCGAAACATCAGCACTGCACCGACTATTTAATAAACAAGACTTCCGTTGTCGCACTGCTAGTAAGACAAATAACAGCGTTTTAATAATATACATTGTTACGTATATACATACGAGAATCTACTAAAAGGACATCACTTGAAAAATATCCTATTTGGCAAGCACCATTGAATTTCATTTGAATCAACTTCAGACAGGAACCGCAGACATAAACCTGCAAGCTATCCGCATTCTGACACCAATGGCGTGGCTGCGGAAACAGAGCGTGATAGCGAAATTAAGGAACTGAAAGAACGAATTAAGCTTTCTTTGCTCTACTTAGTCTACGCTACACAGTGTAAATTGTAAAGACTTATAGGGTAAAACCCGGATAGTTGCGTCGGGGGGATACTTGCGTCGGTTTCGAATTCTCTATGTTAGGTACATTTGTGGCATTACTGCTTGATTATAGTTAGAAGCGCTCCCCCTGCAGGCCTCACTGCCACGTAAACCGTTGGAGTGGGTGCACGCGTTTCGTCCGTATGAGCAAAAATCTTCCGCTGCGAAACATTAACGGACGTCGAAATTATATTGGTGCCTAGTTTTTGTTGGATATCTTTATAATTGATTGTGGTTTCAGACTACATTTTGTTTCTTTGCTTACATTAGACCTTTAATTGCCCTATTAATTGCGTTTTATTGTAGAAAAGATTTTATTTATTTTCTAAATCGAAAAGGCAACTATCCATATCAAAAAGGATAGTTGCCTTATTTATTGTGGCGGATAGTTGCTCTAAGTGCAATTATCCATAACCATTTATTCTTTAATCAACGAATTTTTTTTTTCACTTAAATGGTTTTTAAATAGCATTACAATGATCGGTATATTATTAAAATTGAAATGTATTCGAAACCTACCTGTGGCGAATTCTTTTTCATCACATATTTTAATTTTTTTTTCAAGTAAAAATTATGCTAAACTTACTTGTTTTAAATATAAAACAATATTAACCGCTTGCACGTGCCCATTCTAGGTAAACAGAATGCCTCGCAAGTATAAGCGGAAACCAAGTGTTATATGTATGACTATGCGGCAAGTATCCTCCTAACTCTTTTTAACATTTGGCAACTATCCGCTGCAGAAGGCGACTATCCCTTTTTTAGGAGGTCAAATAAAACTTAATATACTCAAAACCAGTATCAATTATGCTAACGGAATTGGTCTTCTATAAAAGACGAAGAACCTATGTTTTCGTATACATTATCAGGTATTATTAATAACGACCCATTTTATTATAATTTAAACTTTTTGAAAAGTGAGGCAACTATCCGTGTTTTACCCTAGTATCACGTCTTTATTCCTTACGGGGTAGGCAGAACCTAAGGCTATAAGACCGGAAGGCCGCGTTTAGCATGTTTATGGGCTTAAAGATGAAATACGGAATCAAAATAGTGATGGGTTGCTAGCCGCACCGACTCTTATATGATTTCTTAGATTTGCGGCCATTCTCTTGGTCGGTTTCTAAAGCCTGCGCGGAAAGAGAAGCAGCTCGTACATTCTACATTATTTCTTTTTACCCAGACTAGTATGGAAGAGCAACAACTCTCCATGTTGTAGCGGCCACGATGTATAAAATATAGTAAGAGATTTTTCTTAACTGCGCTTCGTCTTGAGGGATCAGTGTATGGATCACATAGACTTCTAGAGGTAATACGACGAATTTCCTGGTAGGTCACCGAATTTATCCTTGGCGAGTGCTTTGGAAGTGCTGATGATGGCATTATTTGGCACTTACAGAATAACTTTTACACACGGTACAGAAAATAATAAGTTTTTTCTGCCTTGCAAAAACTAAAAATATTCGCATTTTTAATTTGTTCATGCGTATCACAGCCTACACAGTCATGTAATCGACACAGATTGTGCATACAATTCGACTATTCGAAATAGTAAATCATTGCAGCAAAGTTAATTCATACCGATATTTATTTTTTAACGCGTCAGTATCAATTCCAGGTCATAATTTTGTTTTGACAAAGTTTTATTCAGGGGTAAATTTGCAGTTGTCAAACTATCGCATGATTGCTATTTTTTGTGAGTTCGTGAGCTTTTGATTGCCGCTCGTTGGATTATCGTACGATTGAGACGTCAAAATGGCTGACGTGGAGAAAATTGGGCGCGAAAATTTCGTGACCCAAAATGCGGCGCGGGACGCCAAAAACACGTGCTGTGCGGTCGCCGTTTCTCACCGACTGTCTTCGAGCTAAAAATGCTATTAAAAGTTTGTATTTTAATGTAGTTTGAAAGTTCTTCGGTTGAATTTTAGACAAATATATTGTATATCCAACAACAATATATAATAGACTGTGAGCAAATCCTGAAATACACTCATCATGGTCTAAATGGTATAGGTACTTACTTAAAAATCGGCCAAGTGCGAGTCTGACTCGTGCATGAAGGGTACCGTACCATTATCTACATATACAACATTAGACTATCGTCCATAAACGGCAAATAATCATGTTTGTTGTATGGGAGTCCCCCTCAAATATTTATTTTATTCTGTTTTTAGTATTTGTTGTTATAGCAGCACAGCAACACGCGCAGCTATCACGGTTTATGAGATTAACCCTGGTGACGGACACTCAGACACCGAAGTCTTGTGAATAGGGTCCCGTTTTGACCCTTTGTCTACGGAACCTTAAATATTGTGGTAATTTCCTCACACCCAATTCATAACAACTTACAACTTTGTTAAGGCAATTACTAGTATAAAATTACACTCCATAGTTCGCCGTTAAGGCCTCACATTCCTACTATTTTATTAAACACATGCTTAGGCACTTAAAAGCATACCACAGCATAGTCAAAGTCATGCGACTTTTTTCTCAAAATGCGAAGATGCAAGATAGTTGAATGTCAATAAAACGCTTATATTAACATTCAATTATAACTGTGTAAGTGCCATGGTAAGTACAAAGTAACATCAGTTTACATTGGTAAAAACAGAAAACAATCAATTACATGCACTGGCAGTTTTGATGTATGCCATAATTTGAGACAACATTTTCATCGTTTTCTGCATTGTCTATGAGAATACTTAGTGCCTGTATTTTTTCAAATATCAGTTGAATTAAAATATCATTGCCAACCAGATGAAACTTTTATTACTCTTATAAAGGTCATTCGGGCATTTCGGGTCGATTATAGAGAAGAAATCATATTTGTTGGTATCATTTTGTGGTTTTTTTGGTTACATTATTTGGTATCAATTCGCCTTAGGCGCCTCCCATGTTATATGTATGAAATACAACCTCAGAGTATATGAATCCGAGTGTTCCCCGGTACTCTGTTAACCATATATGTCCATAAAAAATAGAGTGCTGGGCGTTTTTGTATGATAATATCTCCGTTTTTTAGAGTCAAATGCATTATTCCATGACATCCCATCCCATAGGAAAAGGCTACGTTAGAGTAAATCACGCGTGGCGACCCCAGCAAGCTCCCTTTGGCCCATACGGCAAAACAGAGTTGCTGCTCTTCACAGGCTTTGCCATTGTTTTTAAGTTTTGCTCTTCAGGCTATGCATGCAAATCGCAGCCCATCAGGCAAATGAGAGTTTGCTGTCTCTCCAAGCCTTGCGCACACAGCCAACGCTCGAAGCCGAGGTTGGTCCCTCCTATAATATTGTAAAATGAAAACAGATGAAAAAAAAAAAGAAAAGTAAAAAAGAAAGAAATATAATATAATCATTAATCATACAAAGCCCTTCAGGCGAGTAGGCGACCTATACTGTTGAAAAGAGTTTCTTTCGGCATTTCTTCTCTGCAGTGGTCGGTTCCGAAATGCTAGTAGTCTATAGCTTTTGAACAATAATGAGTAAATGCATAATACTTAATAAGATAATTTTAAATGTGATTTGACGTGAAAAAGTGCCTGCAAGGGCCTATTTTCTGAATAAACGTTTTGAATCTTTGAATCTTTTGAATCCTGGTTACATTCGCCTTACAGGTTTCGGGCACTCTGCCTTTACCTCAAAAAGTCCGGTGAAGTAGCAAAAGCTCATTTGGAGCCAACGTGGCTCCACTGTTCTTTCAAAAACAAAAAAAGCAAGCTCCAGTGTGCAAAATACACATTCTACAGTGTTGCATTGGTGGACCCGCTTCAATTTGTCCTTTTTTTATAGCAGTTTTGATGTCAATATGACAATTATACAATTTCACAGGAATTCACCGGTCGTAGACGTAGATGTTCGATGAAAAACATTTAACCGTTGTTTAATAGGAACCCTTTTACACTAGCGTTGCGATCTCACGTCGCGTCATGATAATGGGCGTAAAGTATGCCGTAATGGCGTAAATACTGTGTCTGTTTGACGTGTAGCTTGAGCCGTCACATAGCCATGCCTTGTTGGAATTTTGTTTGACTGTGTTCAAGACCGTAAAAGTAGCGAACAGCGACGTCTTTAACACTGGGTCTTAGGTGTCGCGGAGTTAAAAATTTGTTCCATCCAGTCTGCGGTCTTTAGGCCTAACTTTATTTGTGCAATACGTGAATGAGGCCTAACTTTATTTGTGCAATATGTTAATGAGGCCTAACTTTATTTCTGCAGTATGTAAATGTACACCTCTAGAACAAAAATTTGTGGGTTGGTGAGCTTGATCGCACTCCGGCATCCAATGTGGTTAGTTCCATTGTTTTTCAGAAGCCTCCACTGGAAAGATACGAAGAGAGAGACTAGAACAACCTGTAATTTTTCGAATAAACTGTGGGATTTGGTAGTTAGTCTGCTAGCTAGCAATCTTTATCTAATTCTTAAAAAAGCTCTGAGGTAAATAGGAAGAAAATCGATCTGAGGTTTCTCAAGCAGAATACAGATTCTGCTTGAGAAACCTCAGATCACAGGTGAACACAGCTCAATTCCATCTATAGTCTACTGGTGGTGTCCTAACTGACCCCCTTATAAAACAATTAAAATTCTACAAAAATCTAAGATGATAGTCTAACACTGTTGATATAATACATATCTTGCCCTTTCTAACTCAAAAAGCGGACTACGAACATTTAAAAGCTGCAAAAGCATCTTGAATTTTAGAGATTTGTCAATTCAAAAAATAGTAACATCTTTAATAAAAATAACATTATTCATTAACAATGGATTACCTGCCTGACATGCGAACGTGTATATAAACAATTATGGCTACAAAAAAAAAGCGACGGGTGCGAAATAATTACAAGGCATGCCCTGTTATATTACGTCAACTTAGCATCGATGTCTATCGTAAAAATTAAGCACCTATTGTGGAGCTTCTTGCTGGGGAAACTGTTGTTTGAATAGTGATGATTTTTCCTTTGTCAATAGGTTTTTAACTTCTAATGACATGTGACTGTAAAATCTAAGTACTGTTAGAGGTAATAGTATTAAGCTAACTCAAGTATTAGTAATAACTGAAGTAGTATACTCAGTATTGGCACAGAATTAATAATAGTAACTACTAATTGGATACATCATTTGCCATTTGCCGTCAATTAGTTTATATCTTGTTTATGTCTTATCTACCGTAGATGTACATAATAGTTTGACTAAGAAATTATGAGAATGGGTTGTCAGAAATTGTTAGTACCAGAAAGCAGAACTGAAATATTGATTTGGAATGTCCAGTCTATGTGTAATCATTGGATTACACATATGGACTAGAAACTGAATAATGGGACATAATTAATAAAAGTACTACCTAAGACAAAACGTGAACTCGCAGCACCCCCCCGCAATGTGGTCCTCGCACCTCTCCCCCTTTAACCGGAGTTCTTATGGTTTAGAAAAACAGGGTTAGCTGACTAGTGTGCTAAGTCTCGCATACATTAGTACTCGAATTCATCCTAAGGTGACTACCCTCATTGAGACGTATGCAAGGATGTAAAGTTTCGTTTGTACCTAGAAGTATTACGCATAAATATTATTCCACTTGTATAAAGCGACATAGCTGTGATTATAGCCTCCATCTAAGGTTTACTTTTTGTTTTTCGTATTTGGCACACCGCCTAATGTGAGCATTTACAAGCCGCCGCGAAACATTTCACATAGCTTACCCAGCGACTTGAGGTGTGCACCAAACCTCGAAGAAGCTCCAAGTGGTAACTTAGCTCCAATAATTTGTATCAATGCCAAGGCCGGTGAGAACTCACAAAATACCAAAGTTTGATTTTAGTAAATCCGCAACAGAGTATTACTTCCAATAATTTCGCAATGACATCTTGGAACTTTCAAAATCTGAAAAGTTCCGAATATTCCTGTACGCGGAATCGTAATGACGTAATTTATTTATCGAGTTTGCGAACTCGTTCGTGACAAAATATTTTACGGGCGCCGTGTAGTGCACAAGTTTCGGTGTAAAGTGCATCGGAGGCAGGCGAGGGCGTGGAGGCAAAAGTGGGCAGCTGAAGAATATTTTTAATATTTCATGAAGAAAATCCAGTTGTTAGCATTTTTGCAAGAGATCTTAACTAACGAGAGGCGGTGTCTTATCACGTCGAAAAAATATTTTTACGGATTAAACTAGAAAAACTTATTAGACGGGATATTGCGAAGATTTTTCATACAATGAAATTAAGTCTTGATGACAATTGTTGTCATGAAATGGTAAATAATGGATATATGAAACATGCACACAACAACATAATAGGATTTGCTGCGCTTAAGTGCATTACAAAATTCAGCACAGCGAATTGTCTGAAAATTAAATTTATTTATTTCTATCTACATATATTTATACAAAAAAATGTTAACATTTATCAGGTGTTAAAAAATAGTAAACATCTGTCTCTCAACTCTACCGAGTTAGTACTAATTTAATCATTTTTTTTCATGCTATCGTTCGTATGTTCCGTATTTACTTATAGCTTAAAATTAAGACATAAGATATAGAAAAAATCCAAACAGGCAGGATATAGGAGAGTATATCTGAATACCATTGTGAATGCATAAAAAAAACCTTTAATATATGCTTTGGTTTCCAATAACATATGATATGTGTACTGAAAAATATTCTCAGCTACGCCCTTATCAGACTTGGGCGGGTGGTCGCATGCGACAAATGCATTCAGCATCGCAGCGCAATTTTCGTGTTAGCGTTGTCGCGAGACATCTCATGATTTACTCGCGGCCACGTCACGCGAATACTTGTCCCCAATCGGCACTTTACCTTTATAGGGCTAATAATGTCTATGAACATTTATCAAAGACTAGTTTGTCAGAATCTTCAAGCTCTGTAAAGGCATTTGACACAGCTATTTCCTTCCACGCTGCTTATCTTTATGCGCAGATCGTAAAAACCAATCGAGGGAATGGGTGTCAGGAATCATGACGATAGGCGATGTGGCTAGCAACCCAATACTATTTTGATTCCGTTCTCACCTACAAACCCACAAACATGCTAAACATGGCCTAAGGTTTTACAGACCTGGGCTCTGTCTACCCCGCGAGGGAAAAAGGCGTGATAATATGTATGTATGTGTATTTGGCCCAGACAAGGAGAACACTCTTTGGACGCAGCCTAACTGCTGGTCGTCTAATAGTAGCCACTGGGACATCTCATGATTTACAAGAGGCCACCTCACATAAACACTTGTCTCAAGTCGATCCCCGGTCAGACAAGATGGAAAATTATCTTTTTCAGATTGACCTGGGCCTTGGGATGTTTATCTATATAAGTATCTATTATAAAATATAGTATCGTTGAGTTAGTATCCCATAATACAAGTCTCGAAGTTACTTTGGGGCTAGCTCAATCTGTGTGATTTGTCCTTATATACTTATTTATTCAAGTAATCACAATAAGCACTTTAATTCTTGGTGGCTCATGTTGTCTATTATTGTTTCCAAACAAGATCTTGTTCTATTAGTGAGTGGCTAATGCAATATACCAGAATTATAGGAGGACAACCAGCACCACTTTTATGTGTATATGGCAAAAATAAACATAAAACACATTTAATAAAACAACTGGGGCGCCATTTCAGCTTTTCAAAACTCATTTGGAATGGATTTGAAAATGTATTACTAAAAGTAGTTCCAAATGTTATCAGCATTACATACAGCTAGTAATAGCACTGTTATAGGCAGACATTGAAATAATTATTTGGAGAAGGCAATAGCAAACCACACTATTAACACTATGAAAGAAGTTGTCGTATGGGAGCCATTTATCATCTATAAGTATTTCTTTTTGAGCAATTTATTTTAAGCAAAGGCCTCCACTCTTTTCGTCCAAACAACTGTCACTTACTTAAACATATTTTTTTCAATTCCTTTCATTGGATTTACATTATTGAAGAGTGAGACTTTTCAATATTTATAAAGCAGACATTTTTTTACATTATCTATACTAATATTTTAAAGCTCAAGAGTTTGTTTGGTTGAATGCGCTAATCTCAGGAATTACTGGAACAATTTCAAAAATTCTTTCTCCATTGGATAGGTATGTTGTATGTGAATGTCGTAGGCTATGCATACATAGCCTATGACACCATAGTAACTGAACTCCTGCTTTGCCCGTGGCACATATACCACAGCAAAGCAGGAAGGGAGCTAGTATGTGCATATAATGAGAGAGAAGTGAGAAATAAATATCACTTACATCGCTCGGAGTGTTGCCAGGCGAGTGCACTGCACAGCAGAGCTAATGTTTTCCCAGTTCCAGTCGGACTCTCCAGCAAACAGTTCTGTTCAGTTTTTATTGCCGTGATAACCTAAAAGTTAATGTACTAAGGTAAATATTGCCACTAGCTCTCTGGTTATTGGACACCTCTAACAACCTTTGACCATGGGGCCCTCAGCTTGCAAACTTGAAAAGTTTGAGAACTGAGGGTACACTTCTGCAGGGCAGTGATGTGCGGAACATCTTTTATCTAAAAAACTTTATTTGTTAAGCTAAGGTTATTTTTCTTTTAATAGCTTTGATATTTTTTGTTAGGTTTTAGCTCTATGAAATATATTGTCAAATACAAAAAAAAAAACCAAGGTAAATATTTAGCTGAACAGACAAATTGGTGATTTGGGTTTGATTTGTTCCCCAAAGTGGGATTGTTCTGTCCAAAACGGCGGAGCGAGTCTAAAATAAACCTGACCAAGAACCATTTTAATTTTTAATTTTAACCACCAAGACTTACATACAAGTTTTTGGTAAACTATATTTTTTAATACATGTTATAAACATGTGGTAATTTTAGCACCTAACTGCTTATTCCTCCTTATTTTAATGTGAGTATTGAGGAAGTGCAGCAGGCCCTCTACTGTAGTGTCAGTGCAATTTGCAGGGGAGGATTAGGCCAAAGCATGGCTTAAGAAATGGGTCATCTAGCTCTGAATGCTTGGTCGGTGTATATAGAGTTCAGAAAAAAAGACTTACTTTAGACATTAGGGCTATTTGGCAGCCATACGGTTCAACAGGTAAATGTACGGTCAAACCGCCAATTGGTTTAGTGATAGATTCCTTCTTTTCAATTTTTGATTCAAAGGCCATTTTCGGTTTTGGAGTCACCTTGTACATTGATGACAAAGATTTTTGCTTTGAGTTCTTGCTAGAATCATTTGAAGGAAATAATTTCTTGATAACTTCTGACTTCTTCTTCTCAAGATCCACAGCAGGTAGTTCGTCATCGTCAGAAGAGAAGTTTTCCTCAGTTAGTCCTGTTATTTCGGCATTTTCTTCCTCGCTTAGTAGAATAGTATTTTCGCCACTGGATAAATCCTTTTTATCAATATTTTCATGCATGCTGAAGCTGTCATCGTCGTCGGATATTTCAAAGACGGAAGACATGGTTGCAAATCCAGTATATATTGTAAAACACACGATTCCCGCGCCTTTTCACAATGAAAACAAAGTACAAATTATGACTACACGGTTATCACTGAAACAGCGGGAAAGTTTGTCATTTTGATAATTAGCTCCTATAGCGGTTGGTAACTTGATACTTAGTCAGTTCTTAGATGTATGTGTTTTGTTACTAATTATATATATTTGATAATGTTGTAGCATTTTACTAAAACAAGTTGCAGAAACGTCAAGCAAGCAAAACAAGCAAGGTTGAAGGTTCATTTTATTTGACATTGACAGACCGTCGAACGACGTATGTCACAAACGATGAACCAATGAACGAAACGCCAGAAAAATGCGTTTTGTTTAATTATTATTATATTTTAAATGAACTTAATGGAGCCAAATGAAGGTATTGTAATGTTTTATTAGACAATCATGGATTTAGTTATGATTTCAATTTAAATCAGTTCGAATAAAAGTAGGCTGATAGCTACTACGCGACGTCACTATTTTAGAATACACTTTACAGAATTTGCATTGAACAGCTGTCGATAATCGCATTCCTAAAGTGAATAATTACGGTATTCGCTAACACAGGTGTCCTACCCGTCAAAATATTAAAGCGATTGAAGAAATGTCGCACTTTACTAATGTTCATTATGCAGTCATCATGGTCTTTTATTTAGTCTCCACGACAAGAGCACGCACGATCCTCGCCAAAGTACTTATTAGCCAGAGCAGTCAAAAGATCTGTCCTACACTCTCCACGCTAGCCAGACGGGTTGGAAAAGACTCTTTGATGTTTAAAAGCTTTGTTTCGCTTGAGTTTCCTTCCTGCGTCGCCTTCTATTACGACTCACGACAAGACTTGGAGTGGGCCTATCCTATTGTGCCGGGAACAACACGGCTAATATTATGCAGTATTTTATGCTAAATACTGGGATAATTAGGCGTTCTGCGTTTCCCAAGCATCCGAAGTGAGTAATGCGAGGGTATGCATACGCGGCACCGCCGTCAACTTTTTGTGCGACGCCATTTAACGCTAACAGACACAAGAACGTTTTATAACCTCTAATTGTACTGTATTTTATTACTGTAGCATTTCGTTCGAAAAACAATAGAGTTTATGATTATTTAAAATTCAAAGATAGGGTCTTAGTGGGTAAGAGTTGTTGGTTACCTATATTACTTTTCAAGTCTTTTCACGCATAGCCCAGTGACCATAAGTAGTAGACCATGGTCGAACATAAGTACCTAGGTATCCATCGAATTCTAAAATTACTGTAGTCAAGCATGTAGATACCTACATATTTAAAACGCTTAGTTAACTAGGCTCTTATATTATGGGGTTAAAGTCAGTTATGATTGATTGTTTAAAAATAAATTAATATTCAAAGAAGTTACTTACTTATTTCTACGTAAGAGTTGCGTACTAACTATACGCGCAAAGAAGATTAAGTACTTATAAGTACTCAAGTATTTCAATGTTTCTGTTTTCTTACCATACACGCAACATTTTTCGAAGCCGACTCCATAGCTTTTCAAACCAATTGTTTACGTCATAACAAATAAAACTTTAAAGGAAGAAAACACTGACTGTCATTTTCAGGCTAAATAAGGTCAGCTATTAAAGTTCAAGTGTCCGCCTGTTACGGTCTTGTTTAAAAGACTAGCGATCAACTACGGCTGAGACTTTTATAAAATTGTTGACTGACTAGGTAGGTACTTATATATATTAAGGTAATTTTAGAAAAGAAAGAAATAAATATAATCATATGTAAGTACAAAGCAATACAGGTGAGTAGGTGACCAATACTGTTAAAATGAGTTTCTTTCGGTGGTTCTGCCCTGAGTAGTGATCCTTCCGAAACGCTAGTACCTACCTGACTTTAGCTTTTGAACTTTATTGAAGAACATTGTAGAATTTTATATACTTGATAAGATCATTTAATAAACAAAAACCGGCCAAGTGCGTGTCGGGCCACGCGCAGTGTAGGGTTCCGTAGTTGCGCATGACAACTTTAAGTTCACACTGTTCACAGTTTAACGACCAAAAACATCTAACAATGAAAATTGTATGAAATTTTACATTTTCGTGTACATTTTATAAGTTAGCCAATAACTTTTTAGCTTGTACCTACTTACTTAGTACTCAGCTCTGATAGTTTTTCTTTCAACTTCAGTATATATACTACTGCTGTAATTTTTTTCACGTATCTATGTACAACCGTTTAGCAGATATTGGGGGACACTTACCTCTAACAAAAATTCTCACTTTAGAACCAAATATTTCGGAAACGGATCCCTAAATCGAAAAATGGTGTTCTCAACCTAACAATATTTTTTAAAGACCTATTTAACGATACCCCACACGATGGGTTAATAGAGAAAAAAAAAATACTCACCCACTTTACTTGTATGGGAGCTAGCCTAAACAACATTTTTTCAAGATTTTTTTCTACCACTTTTTTGCCATGATTAATATACATACCCATACCAAATTACAGCTTTCTAGTTGTTATAGTCTCTGAGTAAAACCGCGGACGGACAGACAGACAGACAGAGAGACAGACAGACATGGCGAAACTATAAGGGTTCCTTGTATACTACGGAACCCTAATAATGTGATTTGACGTTATGAAGTGCCTGCAAAAACTACTGCCAGTTTTAAGAAATCTTTCAAAAATAAAAAACCTGCCTTAACAGCAAGTTATGTAACCTACATTTTTTATTTTCAAAACAATTAGGGATCCGTGCGAAAATTGCAATAATGTTATCCAATAGGTACCTATATCAATTTTATTGACATCTGAGCGTGTTTTCAGTTGTAGTCTCATTAAGGGGAAGCGTGAACATGTACATATTATAAGCTTTATTTTTTTTTCTAAACTAAAATAAGGTATTCATGGTTTAGCTAATTATCTAGTACCGGTACCGGTAACCCTGTTTGCGCAGCAATTTGTCATGTCAACGAGAGAACAATCGAGTTACACGCGCAGTTAGCACGTAATTAAAAGTGTAAAAACCATTGCAAATGGTTCCCAGTCATCTAATTATCTTGGGTCAGATCTAACTGTAGGTATCTTTCTTACCGTAACTTTAACCTAAGTAAAAGTAAGTTATTTGGAAAAAACTGTACAAGGCATTGCATACGTAATTTCTTGCAATACCTATATCGCTTTTTTTTTCCATTACAACAGTAGGTCATAGTCATAGTTAGAGCATTAAACCAACCAGTAGGTAAGTACTCCGAATTCCGTATTAAACTTTTACAAGCTTTTTTCAATTAACTTGCCCTGTTAGTTGTTCTTCTGGGTCAAATATTGCAACTTAATATTAAGCCATATCTTACTAACCATCTAGGTACTTAGTCATCAATACATCATATTCAAATCATTTACTGGATATACCTACCTAGTAGGTATATCCAGTAAATGATAGCTAGGTAATATATAAACTAAGATAAACTAGGTTCGGTATGACCATATGGTATAATATTAGGTTAAAGTAAATAATTCAACCATGTACTGTGACGATTTTTAATCCCACCATCTTTAGGTACTACCAAGATAGATTTTATTTTTAGTAGAAACACTTCTCTCACTCGTTCAACACCGGCGTGATAGAGTCGTTTTTACACACTTGTTTTTTTCACACAAGACCCGACCTCATAAAAGACTTCCGTCGCTAAACTGCGGTAATTACTGACGCCAAATCATGTTGTTACTTGCCTACATACCATGACCCACATCTACTCATTATGATGAGTATACATTGATCAAGTTGACTGAACAAAAATCTTTGAGTCTGCTTGGATAAGAGATCCAATCCAAAACGTTCATATCTGTTAATACGCACACAAGCAGGGCTTGAAGGGACTGCAGGCCTCTGGTAACTTTTGACTACGGTGTTGGTATAACGTTTTGATGGTCACTTCAACATCTTTTACGGTTTATATAACTCCTAAATAAAAAATAGGTAGTCAATCATATGAAAGCCAAAATGGATGTTGATGTGACCATATTATGCACAGCACCGTTATGGTGCTCCCACACAGCAGTTATACAACGTTATATAACAATGTGTAACAACGATAACATTCTATAACACCATACAATATCAAGAATGTTATTGTGTTACACATTGTTATATAACGTTATATAACTGCTGTGCACCTTCAGTTGTCAAAAGTTAGCAAATAGGCACGCTGGGCTGAGACTATGATTTCCACAACCTACTTATCAGTTAGACCGTCGTCACATCATTTTAAAACATGCAAGAGAAGTATGATTTAAAAACACAGATTTAAAAAGGATTCCAGAATTGCCAATAAAACTAGCATATGATAGAGATACCAGAATGAGAAATATAAATAGAACTCTATTGTAACATAGTGTAAATAAGAGTAGTATAAGAAATAGTATGAATATATTTTATTGACTATTTGCGCCCAATGGATATCTTTACTTACCTAAAATATATAAAAGCACGATTCGCGACACAATGTCGCGAATTAACAGAGCTCGCTTTGCGCAGTGTCCTCCCAAACAAAATGCGCAATTCTTGCCGTTGTTGACGCCTAACTTCAAAGTTAGATCACAATATAACGCTGATCATGTCTCAATTCGTTGTTTACTTCAATCCTTTGAACATTTATGGTCAATCGTCTAATCAATGCAAGCATCGCCCAGTGTGAACATTTTTTGACAAAACACCTCGGTCACAGTGGATGCCCAAACAGTCATTACTTTGTAATGGCAACTAATAATTTTCTAGTAATTTCTTTCTGATATCCTTTAGGCTGTTGGAATGTTTAATTCGTCGTAGGTGATTATTAGCGCTTGTTAGGCAACAATGTAAGTGTACAACCTGCAAGACTTTTAAAATACTTAGTAGTCAAGTAGGTACCTACATTAGGGTATAATCATGTTTGTAAAGATAATGAATCGTTAAAACAAACATTTAGGCAGGCATTTTAGTCTTCGAGGGCTAAACGTTTTACTACTTACTAATATTTACATTGTTGGATTTACATATATGAACTGACACTCTCTTAGAGGATCAATTATGTTTTCCTTTATTAAAAATTAAGGTATAGCTAAGAAGCATGTTCGGTTAGTTAAGTATAATTTACAAATTGTCTATAACAGCGATACATTTCACCTCACACATCAAGCATAATCACACAGCGAAACCCAGAAAAAAGTTAACAATAGTCATTAGTCGATTTACAATCGAGCCGCATTGTAATCGATTCCCATGACATGTGGTATCGAGTGGGGATGGGCGAGGCATCGGTCGGTGTAGTCGCTCGGAACCGAATATAAATCAAGCTGAAGTGGCCCGGAAACGATTAAATGCTGATATATTTTATTTGTCACTAGCCGCCGTCTGTTCGGTGTTCATAAAACAAATTAGCAATGCTCAATGGTCCGAAGTTCAAAGCTCATATTGGTAGAGCCCGGTGAACTTACAGACGGTGTCGAGATGTTTGAGAGAATATTAAGTGTATGTGAATAAATATCCTGTCCCAGTCCGATAGGGGTGACTCCTTTGAATCAGCAGAGGTTGTGTTATTCAGCAGACGTTTTTTTTCGTGTGTAACAGTATGACGAATGTGTAAAGTAATATCTGTCACATTTGTTTGCGTAACAGTGATTTTCGAACATGGATCTTCCTAGGTTTTGAAGAGCATATTTTACCCATGGACCAAGTTCTACAAATAGAAATGCAATATATACAGATAAAGGTTTACTGACGATATTGAATAATTAACTTTCCGTGTAGGACTTAAGAGCGCCCTGAACGCGCACGTCTCCATACAAACGGAAAAAGGGAATTGTAGTAACATTTCATAATTTAAAAACTGGATGTCAAACAAATAAAACGTTGTTAGTAAACAAATCTTTTCTCAAATCGATCACCCCAATCGCTCACAATCTGCGTGTAAAATTGGCTGATCCCACTAGTGCTCACTAAATCAAATTGTCAGCTGGACAAATCTCATTTGGGCGAGTCCTGAAGGAAGCATTTAAAACAATGATAAGATCGGCCGGCCACTGATCCTGGAATCAATATTGGGGATCAGAGGGTACAACCCTTAGTATAATATATGTAGAGCTGTTAATACCAATTTAAGTCTAATTTTTTTGCTTAGAAAAAAATTTGTAAACTGAACTCAGTAAGTAAGTAACTTCTTCATACAAATATTGGGACATTTAAAACACGTATATAATATAAATACGGTAGAAAACCTAGTAATTTTACAGGATTTTATTGCGTGCTTAAAATCCTAAAAGCTTCGTAGAATCACTTACCAATAATTGATTCTGCGTACCGAAATTTTGCAAATACATGTGAGTGGGATGACATTTGCCATATAAAGAACTCTTGGACGATTAACAGCCTGGTCACAATTTTTTTCAGTTTGAATTTGTTTATATAATAGCTTGTCACAAAAATATAATTTTTGAAGAAACTTATTGCCTCTATGCTGAGTTACAGTCTATACTCCACAGAGCAAGGAATTTCAATGCAGCTTGCGAGCGACGAGACATTCCTTGCTCTGTGATTGAACCGATCCACTAAAATGGTATTAGCATCTGTATGTTCTGCCAAAGACCCGTATAAGAAATGGCTCTATCTCGAGATAAATATGTAATCTTAATATAATTGCGTCTCGCAGTGGTCGCAAACACTGCCTGCCCATATTGACTCTTTCGGACGGCTGCCTTGCTGAGGGAACTGTTGAGGTTCGAGCCTATTTGTTCATTTAGACGTGTTGAATAATCGTATGATTTGGTTTCCTATTTAGTCGGTTCCACCTTTTTCTTGGTGAATCTGAATTTTTTCACAACTTCAGTTGGTATAAGTATGTATCGGATTTTTTAGTAGTCCAGTTTGCACGATTGCGATAAATACTTAGTGTTTTATTTTTAGGTTCATGACTTTTACAAAGTAACTTAGTACTAAGTACTAAGTTACTTGTATGTTAAATATATTAAATGTATTATAAAAAAAACTTAGTACTAAGTACTAAGTTACTTGTAAGTACTAAGTATGTTATTCTCTATAAGTATTCCATAAATTCTAAATTTAGTCAAAGCTTCTGAATACGGAATACCTCAATAGAAAAAAGAATTAGAAAAACTTCTCATCCTGGGGGCCTACCATGAACTTTTACAAAACCATCATGGTTTCGGCCCGTTTTATTTCAAGCTTATTGTAATATTGTTTCAAATCGTACCATGAACTTTTAAAACAAGATTGTTTTATTCCTGCCTAGTATTGGGAAAGAACGAATGAATTTCTATTCCTTGACGATTGTGAGAGCGAGACGACGCTATGCAATTTGTATAGCTCCGTCCTTTTTACGCGGCGTTCCGATCCATTACCAACATTGGTCTTCTTTTATACAAATACAATTTGAATTTTAATAAATAAATGATGTTTGATAGTTATATAGTCTAATTTAAATATTAGAAATGTATTTTTAAAAGATAACTTTAAATACTTAAAATAATATTATAGTTTTAAAGAAAACTTGTATTTGTTAGCGTAAAACGGAGCACTTTTTTCAAGACGTGCCGTTGTTGGCGCGCCTCTTGTTTGTACCTACCTAGTCTCGATCTCGAAGATATGATAAAATTATAATTTCGGTTTTCCCATGAAAGTATAATACTAAACTAAAACCAAATAATAAGTGAATGCTCTATTGTGTGCGTTAAGCGTGGCGTGATTTCGTGAAAATCTGAATGTAAATAAGAAAAATAACACAACATAAAGACGACAATTTTTTCTTACTATGAACATTGTTTATTTCGATTTCAATTCATTCGGGAATTTTCAGTGTTTTTTTCAGTTGTATAAAGTGTCATGTACCGATCTACGAGGAAAAAACGTGATCTTGATGGTGATGATGGGAATTCTTAGACTCTCATAGAGAAATAGCGACGGCATATAACCTAAAACAATAAAAAAATTATTGTTGTAGCGTTACTTTAATAAAATTGTTAGAACATTATTGTTGTATTTTTTATTTTTGTGTCCTTTTATTCTTTAATCAGATTAAAGGAGCAATTCTTCTGTTAGAGTAGGTACATACTAGTATCCATGGATTTATGTAAGTACATACAGTAGGTATTAGGTATCTAGATTTCGGGGCAATGCATACATGTATTATGTTCCTTCTGTAGGAAACGGCTGTAATTTTTGATGCCAGCCGTTAAACTAAGTAAGAGCCTTTCTAAGCACCTTGGAAAATCTGCCGCACGTTTTTTACCGATGAAATAAACGACAACAAACCAAACATCCCTGGTAAACATGTAATATTTACTAATCAAAGCCCAATGTGATTGATAGAAGAAAGAAAACCACTTCATAGACATTTTGATCTTAACTTGCAATAGGTATCTACCTCAGAATAATAAATCTCCAGAAACCGCATTGGCGTATAAAACTGAGGAAGAAAAAGATACGCTCAAATGACCTGAGATACGCTCATGGATTGTCAATTGACATTTGTCATGGCGGCCGGCTAACGTGTCGGCGCTCTTCAATTTTAATTTAATTATGCCGTTGTGTGCGGTTCCCACATGCAGAAATGCAACTGGACGTAACAACAAAAATGACGGGATCACATTTTACGTATAATAAGAACATTTACGAGCTATTTAAATCATTTGCAGATTTAATTTTACAAATAATATTTTGCCAAAGACAATGTCTAGTCCATATGACGTTCATTGTAAAGTGTTGCTGTTCTATAAAATATTTTTACCCAGTATGTGATAAAAACTTAATTTTATGATTAAATTTATGGAAGAAGTATACTATAATATAACTAATTATTACGTTTTAAGGCATCATGCATTTAGTCAATTTAGCTATTTAATAAAGAAAACTTTAAGTAGGTAAGTATTGTAAGTAACCGGCCAAACCCGATTTCAAGACAACTGGGCAACTGGGCGTTTTAGGATAAACTAGGTTTGTCCTGAAATCTTTAGGATAAACTAGTTTGGCCTAGGAAAAACTGAATTTGAATATTATTAAAATCTTTTTAGTAGCTTTAAAGGGGCGTCGAGCACCATAGTAACGTCATTTTTGGAATACATATTGAGGGACGAGACTTTTCATAAAAAAATCGACTTGGGTGGCGTTTTATAGGTTTTTGTGGTGTAGAATTCAAAAATAACGTCAGTTTTGGAATCCAAGATTGACCATCTTGGATTCCAAAACTGACGTTATTTTTGGAAGTTAGTTTTACGCGGGTAGAAGGTTTTGAAAATGAAGTCAGTTTAAGAATCCAAGATGACGAAAGTGACTTTTCGCGCCAGTTTGTAACTCTCCCGAAACAGAGGAAATTTTCGAAATCTACACACGAAAAAAAACAATACAACGACATCCATGTTGTTTTTCATGAAATGTCACGTCCGCCATCTTGGATTCCATAAATAACGCCATTTTTGAAACCTACACCCTGAAAAAACTAATAAAATGACACCTATGTCGAGTTTTGATGCAATGTCGCATCCGCCGTCTTCTACTTCAACACCCGAAAAAACCTATAAAACGACCCCCATGTCGATTTTTCATGTAAAGTCGCCTCTTCGAATTCTACACCTCGAAAAACCTACACAACTACACATTGTCGATTTCGCATATAAAATTGGGTCCGCCATCTTGATTTCAAAAATGAGGTCTTTTTAGTCATCTTTACTAATCAATAGCAACTAAACGATTTGAAAACATATTCAAAAACCGGCCAAGTGCGTGTCGGGCCACGCGCAGTGTAGGGTTCCGTAGTTGCGAATGACAACTTTGAGTTCACACTATTCACACTCGCACCTTACAGTTTAGCGACCAAAAACATCTAACAATGAAAATAGTATGAAATTTTACAGTTTATAAGTTGGTTGCCTATAACTTTTTAGTTTGTACTTAGTACTCAGCTCTGATAGTTTTCCTTTAAACTTCAGTATATATACTACTGCTGTAATTTTTTTCACGTATCTATATATAACCGTTTAGCAGATAGAGGGGGGGGGACACTTACCTCTAACAAAAATTCGCACTTTAAAACCAAATATTTCGGAAACGGATCCCTAAATCGGAAAATGGTGTTCTCAACCTCATAATATTTTTGAAAGACCTATTTAACGATACCCCACACGATGGGTAAATAGAGAAAAAAAAATTACTCCCCCAATTTACTTGTATGGGAGCTACCCAATTTTTTTTTTATGTTTTTTTTCTACCACTTTTTTGCCATGATTAATATACATATCCATACCAAATTACAGCTTTCTAGTACTTATAGTCTCTGCGTAAAACCGCGGACGGACAGACAGACAGACATGGCGAAACTATAAGGGTTCCTTGTTTACTACGGAACCCTAAAAATCAGTCAATCTTAGGCCAAACTAGTTTGCCCTAAAGATTTATGACAAAATAGTTCGTCTTAAAATCGGGTTAGGCCAGTAACATATTATATAAGGGAGGCACTAATCAGATATTACTTGGCACAATAACACAAACAATTGGGCATATAAAACTAACAAATTTACTCAGGTGTTGTTAATGTGGTTCCCAAGAAATGTTGTCAGGTAGACAGAGCCGAAACTCATAAGACTTGGCCACTTTTAGCATCATAGTGGGCGTAAAGGTGGAAAGCGGAATCAAAATAGTGATGGGTTGCTAGCCGCATCGCCTATTGATGTGATTCCTTAGATTTTTGCCCAATCTCTTGACCGGCTTTTACGGTCTGCGCGGGAAGAAAAGCAGCTGGTATATTCTATGATTTTTCCCTTCTCCCAAACCAGCATGGAAGATTTTTTTTTTAAATAACAATATTATTTTATAGGATTTAGACGTTATATATTACATTCTTGGTTCAAAAATATCACATTAATTTAATTCAAACAATTACACAATTATTTATATTTTTCCCCAAGTGTATGTAAAAACTTATAAACTGGCAACACTAAGCGGGTGTGAAACGCGCGGGCGCGGGGGATTATGCCGCGTCTTTGGACACAGTTCGATGCTTAAAAAAATGATAGAAGACTCATTCTGGAGATTTATTATTCTGAGGTATCTACATATGTTGTGAGTATTTTTCCACCGGGTTCTAACCTAAAGATTCTCTCGGCATCGCGTTTCAGAAATGATTTCTTAAGATTTTTGTCCATTTCTTTAACCTTGCTATGACGATTTGCGCGGAATACAGCTGTTTGATTGACTGTTAAGATTTATTTATAGTAAAGATAGGATCTTATAATCTTGTTTATACTGAATTCACACTCTTAACACAATTCCACTAACAAATTCCATGTTATGTGAACACTACAGTGTTGTTACAGGCTTATACTATTATGTTTTCTGTGTTAAAGTTACAAATAGTAATGAAAATATCACAGTAAAATGGAAAAAGTTTTGTTTCCATCGTACCCGAGTAACTTTTTTAAGATCGCTAATTTGACACAAAAACAATATTGCTAACTGTCAAATAGCGGCTCATGGTACCAAAGGAATGAATGATTTGCTCTGACGTCATCAAAACTGCTAGTAAAAACAACATTAAAGTAACATTGTTTTGTATACGTCATGGTACGAATTTCAAAAGTAATATTGAAATAATACTGCTATAAGAGGTTATGGTAGCCCCCCTGGTTCCATAAATGTTTTGGCAAATATTTTTGTTTTCTATTCTAAACACTTGTTCTGGTATTTTTTACTAAATGGGCCTCTAGATAAATATGTAATCGTAATATAATTGCGTCTCGCAGTGGTCGCAAACACTGACCCTTCCTGCCCATATTGACTCTTTTGGACGGCTGCGTTGCTTAGGGAACTGTCGAGGTTCGAGCCTATAAGTTTTATACGTGTTGGTTAATCCTGTTTCCGATTTAGTCCGTTCCACCTATTTCTTGGTGTTTCTTGAGTCTAAATTTTTTCTCAGCTTCAGTTTGGTATTGTATCGGATTTTTTCGAGATTAAAAAATCCGATACAACTGTCGGTTTTTTTAGCAGTTTAGTTTACACGAAATAAAATAAGTACTTACTAACGTTTTAATTTTAGATTCATAATTGACTAAGTACCTTAGTACGTATGTACATTCTATATTCCATAAATTCTAAACTTAGTCAAAGCTTCCGAATACAATAGAAAAATTATTTTATTGGATAACCTACTCACCCTGGTTCCTTAAATGATTAAATATAAGAAATATTCTCTAAACTTGATTTGGTATTAATTACTAAATGGGCCTAACCCTGAGCAGTGATGGACTGTAGGGATGTGCCTGACTGTTTGATGAAGCGAGCACAGTTCGTACGCTCGTGTTGGGTTTGCTCTAGCGTGAACGTTTTTATTAGGGTGTTTGGGGTCGTATTGATTTTCGATAGTGTCATATGTAGCGGATTTTGGCTTCCAAGTGTACGAGCGGTGATAGATAGACTTTTCAAGCTGACAAAATAAGCATCTGACCATGAAGACCTCAGAACTATATAGTTCTGTGATGGAGACACTTGCATCTGATTTAGCTTCACAATTGTCATCTGATGATGTCAGCTTGTGACAGTAATGTAGTGGTCTATGTGTAACCCTAAACTAAACTACCTTCGGTTACCAATTTGGCTGTCCAAACCTGAGATCCAAACTTATCGTTTTCGCCTGAGGTTTTCGCGCCCATGTCGTCGCCCGCTCGTAAGGTGGTGTATCACCATTATACATCAATACTTCTTAAGTCCTATGACTTAAAAAGTCATGTGAAAAACGCATACACTTACTGGGCCATTTATGGAGTTCTTCTCTTACCATAGCTAAAAGGACCTAACTTCAGGGTTAGTGCCAGCGACAGTGACGGACCATAGTGATGTGCCTGACTGTTTGATGGAGCGGCAGCCCGTATGCGTTTTTAGTGTTGGAACCGCTCGAGCGTTAACGTTTTATTGGGGTGGTATTGATTTTTGTCACTGTCATAGGATGTGGATTTTGGGCTCAAAATGAAAATGAACTAATTGCATTATAAATATAAACGTGTATATTATCTAACTTAAAATAAAGTTGAAAATATAATCAATATTATTCAAATTAACGTTTAGACGTATTCCTCTGTTATCTTCTTGCTTGAATATTTTATATGACGTTTATTGTGTGCATTAGGCACTACTTAAAAAAAATCTGGTAAACGCACAAATATTATGGCCCGAGTTGATTCACTAAAAAGAAGAATATAATAATTAATAAGTGTATGTAGCCGTGTGGTTCCCGGCAGAGTAGAATAGAGCCACTCCAAGTCTTCCCGTGGATGTCGTAAAAGGCGACTTAGGAAACACAAGCTAAATAAAGCTTACAAACATCTGTAACGTAGTACACATTTTTTTGTTAATAAAAAATAATTGGAATATCTATTATTAACAATTTTAAACATATTTACTTAAAATTAAACTAAAACTAAATAAAATAATATTTATAATACATTCATTTACAAACTTAATCTAAATAAACTTATTTACACTTAAAATAATAATAAACATATAACTTACATAAAAACAAATTAACTTTAAACAGTAGTTACTGCGACATAAGTTGGTCAACTCAAGAACGGCTGATTTCGCATTAGTGTCTGCAACATGCTACGTTTTTTTTGTAGGCAGTTTATTTCTTTTGTCTCGATGCGCCGCTGATCGGTCATCATTGGTATCATTACCTTGCAAAGAGACACACGTATAAACGTCCTCATCTCAGTGCGTTCCTCTCTATACGTGGTGGTTTAGCAATGGTGAAATCTTAAATTTAATTGAAAGCTATATACGAGTACATATAAATATATTGTATAAAAGATTACTTAGTGCTGTTTAAACACCGAATTCCGTGTGGTTTCCGGATAAAGAATAGTACCACTCCATTTCGCCCTGTGGATGTCGTAAAAGCCGACTAAGGGAATGCATCAGGCAAACACCATCACTTATTTTCAATAAATTTCTAACTTCCTCGCCTTCCTCTTTTTGGGAACTTCATGTGCGTAGGCAGTAGAATATTATCCTTTTTCACGTCTCCTTTCTTTTGGACATTATTTCCTAAAAAGGTGCGCGTTGAAACTGGTTTTTTTCAATAAAGTACCTATACAAATATTAATGTGTGTCTTGCCTAATTACCAATAACACCGTATTCCGTGTGGTTTCCGGATAAAGAATAGTACCACTCCTTTTCACTCCATGGATGTCGTAAAAACCGACTAAGGAATGCGCTAGGCAAGTTTTATCATATCTTTATTGTAAAAGATTTTTGCTACTTTCTCGCCTTCCTCGTTTTAGGATCTTTAGTTGCGTCGAAATTAGTACATAATTTTTAAAATGAGTACTTACTTAAAACTTAAAAGTGTTAGTCTTTTACTTCCACGCCTTCCTCATTTTATAGGAACCTCATGCGCGTAGGGAGTAAGAATGCTATCCAGCTTCACGCCTTCTTTCTTAGGACATAATTTCCTAGAAAGATCATTTGTGCGTAGAAAACTGGTTATTTTAGATAACACGAGTATTTATGTAAATACGTATCGCTTGCCTAAATTAACGTTAACACAATTTAATAAAAAGTAATTATACAGGTTATTCGAGTTTTAATAAGAAACCGATATTTTTTTTATAGTAAACAAATACTTAAGCGCATTTGTTGCGGATTTTATCTGAGGGATCAAATCCTTGGGTACGAGAGGGGGTAGTGTAACGTAGTACACATTTTTTTGTTAATAAAAAATAATTGGAATATCTATTATTAACAATTTTAAACATATTTACTTAAAATTAAACTAAAACTAAATAAAATAATATTTATAATACATTCATTTACAAACTTAATCTAAATAAACTTATTTACACTTAAAATAATAATAAACATATAACTTACATAAAAACAAATTAACTTTAAACAGTAGTTACTGCGACATAAGATGGTCAACTCAAGAACGGCTGATTTCGCATTAGTGTCTGCAACATGCTACGTTTTTTATGTAGGCAGTTTATTTCTTTTGTCTCGATGCGCCGCTGATCGGTCATCATTGGTATCATTACCTTGCAAAGAGACACACGTATAAACGTCCTCATCTCAGTGCGTTCCTCTCTATACGTGGTGGTTTAGCAATGGTGAAATCTTAAATTTAATTGAAAGCTATATACGAGTACATATAAATATATTGTATAAAAGATTACTTAGTGCTGTTCAAACCCGAAATTCGGTAAGTGGCGAACTATTCTTTAAATTAAGCATCTAATAGGCAAATATCAATAATTAGATCCATACATTTTTGATGAATTTTTCATTAGAACTTTTATATATTTGTATCAGTGTTTCTAGTAAAGTTTTAATAGAAATAACATTACGGGCAGCGTAGGCCCATAGAATTTGCTCGGGCGTGGCAGTCTCACGCTACCGCCCATTAATATAAAAAATAATATTCTAGAACATATTTCCATTATGTTTAAATTGTCATAATATTTGTTCAGAATAATTAGTTATTTACTATTGTAAACTCTGTTCTTAATGACGTCCAGCAGCCACAGTCATGCACTTAGGTAAAAGTAGGTACGTCCTTCACCATCACCTCATATCATCATCACCTCTCGTGGCAAGATGGCTGGCCGTCAATTTTATAAGCATTTCCTTACCAAGGATATCACTTCCAGGGTTCCAGGTTCAGACTGAAGACCCCCATAACCGTACCTTGGCATTGGTATAACAAGGAGCATCAATTTTGCACACATTCGAGTCCTGGACAGCCTACATCACCTGGCCACCAGCAACTCCACTTCACCGCGCTGGACCCCAGGACAGTACCTCTTTACTGGGAATACGGAACCTCTGGCATAGTAGGGCCCCTACACTCCACTCCCTGTTTTTGTTTTTTACTCAATAAATAATTTTACGTTGACTAAGTGTTGCTACTTATTTAGCTCCTCACACACTACGTCATACGCCCCACGTTGGGCGCCAGGCGCCAGTCCTGGGGTCCAGCGCGGTGAAGTGGAGTTGCTGGTGGCCAGGTGATGTAGGCTGTCCAGGACTCGAATGTGTGCAAAATTGATGCTCCTTGTTATACCAATGCCAAGGTACGGTTATGGGGGTCTTCAGTCTGAACCTGGAACCCTGGAAGTGATATCCTTGGTAAGGAAATGCTTATAAAATTGACGGCCAGCCATCTTGCCACGAGAGGTGATGATGATATGAGGTGATGGTGAAGGACGTACCTACTTTTACCTAAGTGCATGACTGTGGCTGCTGGACGTCATTAAGAACAGAGTTTACAATAGTAAATAACTAATTATTCTGAACAAATATTATGACAATTTAAACATAATGGAAATATGTTCTAGAATATTATTTTTTATATTAATGGGCGATAGCGTGAGACTGCCACGCCCGAGCAAATTCTATGGCCCTACGCTGCCCGTAATGTTATTTCTATTAAAACTTTACTAGAAACACTGATACAAATATATAAAAGTTCTAATGAAAAATTCATCAAAAATGTATGGATCTAATTATTGATATTTGCCTATTAGATGCTTAATTTAAAGAATAGTTCGCCACTTACCGAATTTCGGGTTTGAACAGCACTAAGTAATCTTTTATACAATATATTTATATGTACTCGTATATAGCTTTCAATTAAATTTAAGATTTCACCATTGCTAAACCACCACGTATAGAGAGGAACGCACTGAGATGAGGACGTTTATACGTGTGTCTCTTTGCAAGGTAATGATACCAATGATGACCGATCAGCGGCGCATCGAGACAAAAGAAATAAACTGCCTACAAAAAAAACGTAGCATGTTGCAGACACTAATGCGAAATCAGCCGTTCTTGAGTTGACCAACTTATGTCGCAGTAACTACTGTTTAAAGTTAATTTGTTTTTATGTAAGTTATATGTTTATTATTATTTTAAGTGTAAATAAGTTTATTTAGATTAAGTTTGTAAATGAATGTATTATAAATATTATTTTATTTAGTTTTAGTTTAATTTTAAGTAAATATGTTTAAAATTGTTAATAATAGATATTCCAATTATTTATTATTAACAAAAAAATGTGTACTACGTTACACATCAAAAAGACCTCTCCAACCCGTCTGGCCAGCGTGGGGAGTGTAGGCCAAATCCTCTGATTACTTTGGCTAATATATTGCTGTGGTAGTACAGAGAGGGTCGTGCTCCTGCAGTGGAGACTAAAAAAAGACCTGATGGATGGATGGATGGAAGTGTAGGTAGATAAATTTAGGCGCGGGTTTCAAGATCTCGTTTCAAGTAGTCAATTAAGACGCTAGTGCGATTGACTCTTTGTAATTTTATTAGATGTCAGTGATGAATACTTATTTATTCCAACTATCAAGCGATCTCGTGTTTGTAAAGCTTACACACTTATCCATTAAATAACCGTTTACGGACTAAAAGAACAATACACAAAAGCATTAGTGTTAAAATCGCATTACTCTTCGAACGGAAATCGCCTCATAAAATATTTCGCGACGTGCCATCTTGACCCATGGCAGCGTGTTGACATTCCCCTGGTATTCCCAGGGAAGTATTGTCAGTGTGAGAGGGCAGGGGAGGGCAGGGGTCTGCGTAGACTGGCAGGGTATCAGACGGTCAGTGTTCAATTGATATTAATGGTATTACAACACCTGGTCGCTCGGGTGTTGCAGCTAGGCTTGGTTCACATGGGGAGGCAGATAAATAAAAAACAAATTAAAAAACAGAACTCACATAAAAATAACATAAAAATTACAGTTGTTGACTAATGTTTTAAAACGAACCCAGAGCTTAGCTCTACAGCTCAGTATTAGAGATAGTACCCAATAAAGGTAAAAATTTTGGCTGGAGAGATGCACCACTTTGTCTCCTTTTGAACCAGCGGAAAAGCTACCACCTTGCCATGGCCTGCTTTGGCCAGAATGGAAGTGCTTGAATCGTCTCAGAACTCAAGTCGGCCGCAGTAAAGACAACCTGGTCGGGTGGGGCTATATAGAACCCAGCTGCAATATTTGCGAGTGTGGTGCATCTCCCCAGATCTTCTGTCATGCCCAGCGTGCCCAGAGACCTGCACACTGGAGGACCTGTACATGACCACAGAGAATGGCATACAAGTAGCTCAGTATTGATTGGGCGTAACAGGGAATTTGACTATCGAATCGATAAGAAGAAGAAGCTAGGCATAACACAAATCACTTAGCTTACTAGTTGTGTTTTACGAGTTTGAAGCGTGCAGGTGTGCTTCTGCAGAAGCTCTCTGTTTCCAAATGAAAGGTTTAGAGTTTAGTCGTAAGTTTATGGTCCACAAGTTTAAGTTTTCAAACTTAAGTCTATAATTTTTTATTGTTCCAAACTTGACCCTATAACACAGAAATCTTGGCTTAATTATACTTATATTGCGTGGACGTTCTGTTAAAATAGACAATAGCCAGAACCGGTACTAAAATCGGGTGTCATGTGAACCGAACAGAAGTTAACACAGCAGCAACCAACGATTACTGTATTACTGCAGTAAAAGCGTGTTAAACGCCTTTATCGGCACCTGATGCTCTGATACATCGATCTACGACACTTGACATGAATGGCAGACATCGCGAACTTCTTTAAAACAATCATCATTGTTTTTAACGAGGCTTAATCTACGAATGACTCATTCGTAGGACCTACTATCTGATGGTCAAAAGTCAAGGTAGGTACATTGTGAAATAATTCTCTGCGACACTTGTCAGACTCTACGTACAGTGAAATCTTTGAAATAACCTGAAGCAGCTCTATGTCAGTATGCCATATGGTCCAGATTTAATATACTGGTAGTATGGTCATATTGGTCTACATGCTATGAGACAGGAAGAACACTAATTCGCGAAGGCAAGAGAAATAGGGAAAAGTAATTTCTGGGCAATATCCAACCAAGGATAGACAATAATACCACCTTGTCATAGTACCAAGATACCGCTATCTCCAGTAAACTGGTAAAATTACGTAATAGAATAGGTACCTACCTATACCTCAAGAATATCGATTCAAGTTGTGTGACAATTTAATTTGGCAACGTATCTTTACAATTTCCTGCATTTTTTTTCATATGTTACCTTCGAGTATTTATTTTACTTTTAACGCTTAAAATTAGATCGCTACGTGGGTGTCGCGAATTGTGTGGCGAATTGATTTGGTTGTGGTTTTTTTCCGATGTTTCTTAGACATCATCATCAGGTCTTTTTACGTCTCCACTGCAGGAGCACGACCCTCTCTGTCAAAGCTATATTAGAGAGAGAAGTTAGAGGATCTGGCCTACATTCTTCACGCTTTAAAAGTACGTATGTCGATGATTAATTTATATTTCAAGGAATTTTCTAATAATATTTTTTTCGATAAACTGTGTTATGTATGACTTAATTTGTTGTTATAAGGGGGTTATTATTTAAGACCATTAATTAAACTAATCCCCTATATCTATAAAAAAAATGATTTTCAATATGTCCAATTCCCGCACATTTAAACTACCTAGGTACTTTATAAAGCAAACCGACGTGTGTGCAACATAAATTACGTTAATCGACATCCAAACTTTGGAATAAATCGAATGGTGCCTAAGTGTATTGCCCACTGCCCATTACGGGCAATGGTGGCACAATGGGACATTATAATGCCCTTAATTGAGTTAAGTTTTGGTGGCAAACAATGCGCAATAGGTGTGGTGGCTACTTGAATAGAAAATTTAGTCTTATTGTGTTATAGGAGGCAGTATTTTCAAACGACGAAAATACGGAAGAGGTTATCAAGTCAAAGTGTACCTATATAAATTTTTATGTCTGACATAAGTATTATGTATGACGGACAATAATTTACAGAGAATTCCAATTTTGATTACTCTTTTTATTGGAAAGGGTATACCCCTAAGTTAGTCCTAGATTTTGTAAAACAAATCTTATTGTAAGGGCAGAAAAACATTGATTTTTCGCTTTTTGGACGTTAAATTTTTGAGTAAAAACTTTTTATTTTCAATGATTGTGCGGAGCATTCGAAACGCCTGATGATAAATGTCATTTTAGTCCATGGACATCGGAAATAGCATAGTTGTTAACAGAGAGCTACGGCCTTTTAAGTGAGACCCTAATAGAATATACCTATAGGAAAATAAATAGGAGGAGAGGCATTTTAATTTACCCGTTTTTTGGAGGAACCCAAGTCTCATCTCAAAAAGAAATTTTCTTATGGAATCAACTCGAATCTCAAAAAAATTTCAACATCACTATAAAATTGCCGGGCCGGCCGAATAAGTTTGTTTGGAAATTACAATTCTTTTTCGATATTGCAGCATTTGTCCTAAAGGAAAAGTATCCAATTCATTTTGAGTAGCTGAGTCGCTGCCTAAAATGTGTGTTCTATTAAAAAAGTGAAAAATCCGAAAGTCTTTTGGGAACTTCTTTATGTATTTAGGTTGGTGCCTATCTATCTCTATCGTATTCCTAAATATCTACCACTTTTTATACAGATACCCTAACCCAAGGCTGTTAGTTGGCACTTTTCATTGCACAACGGAAGTAAATAGAAAAAAAATCTAAACATGGTTTCAAAACATACTATCTAACTTTAAAAACAATTTAATATGAGCGATAGTTACTAAAAACAAAGGATGGGCGTTAAAAATAACTAAAACATGAATCGCTATCATCGCAGACAGGATACAAAGTAGTTGCGTGTGTCAACACGCTTACTAATAATGAGAATCTGATTGTTTTTTTGTTTGCCAGGGGGGATGGCAGCTCATTTGAGTTTCCGAAAAAAATGACAGCGATCATTCAAGTTGGGGAAATTTGGTAAAAAATGCGGATGAAAACGCGTCGTAGTTCAAGGGATGTGATCTTTGCAAAGTAGAATATTTTTAGTAAATGTGTATTATTTATACAATATAACATGATTAAATGAACGTACCTAGTGTAAATAAAATCTTAATATCGCCGTATTTTTTTAAGTTTTATCGGTATCTGATGGCCGTGCCGTGAGGTACCGCGGCAGAGTAAAATAGGACCACACTCCACCCCATGTCTTCCCGTAGATGTTGTAGACGGCGACTTAGGAAACACAAGCTATACAAAGCTAATAAACATCAAAGAAGCCTCCTAAACCCGTCAGGCCATCGAGGAGAGTGTAGGCCAGATCCTCTGACTGCTCTGGCTAATATATGGTTCTGGTAGTACCTACAGAGAGGGTCGTGCTCCTGCAGTGGAGATTAAAAAAGACCTGGTCTGATGATGATGACGATAATAATACATAATACTACTCTACATCGATATCGTGATTTTCTTCTTGAGCCTTGGATTTTCCTCTTTGAGTGATGTGTCGAACGAAACTATTAAAATCAAAAACTGGGTCGGCAAATACTTTTAAGTGAGTCTAGATATTGCTTATTTTTTTTCCGAAAACCAGAAAAACTAATGAATTCTTATATTTTAGGTACCTTTGAAGTTGTTTCTTTTATTTTGCTTATAAGTATAATTTATTTAATTTATTTGAGTTTGCGTATACAACCCTAGACCTGATCGTAGATTCCCATCAGGCAAGATAGGGTCAAAGGCAATCAATTGATTCATAAAAAAAAAAACCTAATTAATTTTTCTGCAGGATTTTGGTCTACTACCTCCAAGTCTACACGCAGCTAACGAGCATGTCAGTCTGTGTCGCCAAGTTTGTTACGAAGCGCGGCAAACGCATGCTATTACTAATAAGCTAATGTTGTTGTTGTTTTTCGTGTGTGTAAGTGGCACACTGGTGTCAGATTTTTCAAGCTGCCTAAAGGCATCTGACATAGCTATTTGCTAATGATATATACGTTGATAAAATATTCTTATATCTATGGTAGATACCCAAAGTATCGTTGTGTACGGTATACACTTTTGACAAGTAGCAATCAAAGATGGCGTAAGTCCTTTGATTGTATCATGGGAGCTTCTAGTGACAAATCTATTCGAGTCCATATGACACAGTCCACTTTAACTACCTATTTCACACATTGATCTTTGAGCACGAGCATTTATAACACCAATTTCATATTATAAAGTCCACAAAAATCATTTTGCAAAATCATCTAAGGCAAGCCCCAACTGAACCCCTTGACTTCCCCTCCAAAACCTCCTACCAATTATATACATTTTTCTTAGGAAATGTAATTTTTTTGAGTTTCCATCATTGGTAACTTATGAAAAGTTGTTTACGACGGGCCGAATTACCTCTTTAAGGGTCCAAAGCGATCAAAATTTTGCCATGTTTCCTAATCCTAATCCCAACTAATATTATAAATGCGAAAGTGAGTTTGTTTGTTGGTTTGTTTGTTACGCTTTCACGCTGTATCTGCTGAACCGATCATCATGAAATTTTGCATACACATCGGCTAGGGGAATGAGAAGGAGCCGCGGGTAACAGCTGTAAAAGTATTCCAAAGTAACGGAAATAATTCGCCAAAGACAAACTAAGTATGTAAGTATAAGTAAACTTGTAACTAAATATTGGAGGAAAGTTTGTTCGCGCCCGCATGGCGCTAATTCAGTTCACACTCCAGAAACTTCGTGTCATCTTTATTTTGTTTGGGACTTCTTTTTGGACTTCGCAGGCCCGAAGTTAAACATTGATCCCTGAGGTGTAGTTCAAAGTTAGTATGGTAGAAAAGAATGGGAAAAATATATTTCTTTGAAACATATCTGTCAGAGTTAGGAGTAGAAAAACACAAGAAATATATAACAAAAAAAAGGGTTTCAACTATCTGGCAGAATCTTGTTTTCTTGCACTTTAACGACTATAAAACGTTTAAACTAACAATATTCCCATCTTTATTCTCATCAGCCAAAGGTAGCCTGGAAGAGATTGCCTGAGCGATAAGGTCGCCTATTGTGCTATTATTTCTTTTCTTTTAAGTATTTTACTTACTTACCTCCTCGCGAAGTTACTGCTCCTCTGACTCAAAGGCTGGCGTCGCCCTTGACAGAGGATGAAGCTGAGTAAATTACGACTATTGGTAAAGTTGAATGTACAGCATCAGACGTAACAACTTTCATAACGTACTCCCCTTTTTTGGGAAATCTTACAGAAATTGAACTTATGGTAGTTATATAAACATATTAGAGAATTATAAAACGGCTACATGCTCGAGACCGTTAAAAAGTGTTTAAATATTAAATAGTTAGAATTATTCAGCTGTTGCCCTTACAATAAAAATTAACAACTATAATTCTATGAAGGTACCCCTTTATTGTATGCGAAAACGCGTACTATGCACATCACAAATTACGTATGCGGCTGTGGCATTCCTCATTTGACCTTTCTTGCATTGACTAACTTAAAATCCACTCACGTAGCGTCAGTTAAAAAAATCGCGATTTACGTTCCGCTGAGTGGGAATAGGCCCTTTTAATTTAAATGCGTGCAGTGACAATGGGTCTTAACTCTTTGTTTTTCGTTGGCCCTTGATGGGTAATTGGCCATATTTTATGTCATCGGCATTCATAGTGGTATTTTGATTCTATGAGTTCTAGGAAGCGAGCTTTGTGCTGCCAAGTTTTTAATTAAGTCTGAGTTTATTTAATTCCTTAATTTACAGCATAGTTTGTCTGCTAAAATGATCTCAAAGAGTATCACGTAGGTGAAAGCCGGCAATGTTGGAAATTTGAAAGTAAGGTTAAGGTAATATGACTTATTACAATACCTTTCAAAAAATATCCCTGCAACTCATATTGATAAAAAAGACTCTACATACGCTTATATTAAACTGACTGTACCCGTAATTTACACAATGGCAGTGTCCGTCCGTATGTCGTTTCTAAGAGAACTTAATTATCGTTCCATTTTGTATAAAAAACAACCCTGAAGGTGTAAGTAGTATTTTTTTATTTGAAATATGTTTTGTCGATAAATAAATACCAAGAAATAATTGGGTATGATTATTTATATTAAGTAGCCGCAATAAGTATACAGGTTAGAATTTTACATAATTAGGCACTTTTTTACAAAGAAGAACGACATTATAAAAGGCAACCATATCCAGGCGTTATTTATATTGAATTTCAAATCGTATTAATTTGAAATTCATTGCAGCTCCTAGATCTCTATCGAAACCTATTAAATACTTCTTTAACAGCTAAAAAGTAATTATGGATAGTAAAACACATTTGGCATCGTAAAATTACGCGTATCAATCAGAAAAAAACAACTGTTAAACAATGAATGGTATATTTATTCGTTGGGGTGGCTAAACAGTTGATCGAGTAAAGTTATTCGGAAAATAAAATTAGGTTAGCTGTTATATCGTGGTCTTGGTAAAAAATTCACAGTTATTTAATAAGCACTTGCTTATATAACCAAGACTTGGATTATTAAATAAGACACTTATTTATTAATCCAAGTAATACTAAAGGGGCAATCAATGCAAACATTGTAGCATAGGAATTTCGCATATATTTTAATAGGTGTGACTGCTCTTATGATTTGGATGTTATTTTGTAGGTAGATTTTTGTGTTTTTTTTTGAGTTTATGTTCTGTACTTTGCTAAATGAAGGCCTAAAAAGGGTTTGGTTAGACCTTTCTAGGTAAAAAAAACTCTTAATTTTTTTACAGATGAACGAATGTTTTAAATGAGACTATCTATAAAGTCCTAGGAAATACTAAATAACTTTTTACATTGCACGTTGTTTTACGCCGACTTCATTATGTAAACTACGATATAAACCCTTATGTGGAAGTGTCAATATGTTCGTTTGTATATAGCAATATCTACGGAGTAAAAATTACCCTTGAAAATGGAAATGCATATGAAGTCGTGGGTGTTTTTAAGTATACGAGTTACAAGTTGTACTGCTTATCTTCTATACATATAATAAAACAGTAAAAGTTTTTTGTCTGTACATTTAGTATTTTTGACTGAAATGGATATAGGAACACTTAAAAAGAATAATAGAAAGCAGAAAATTTTATATCAAGCATGACCTGATAATCATGAAAAAAAAAATACGATTTCGCATAGTTTTACGGCCGGTCGCCGAGAAAAATACCTATCGTTGGCCCGAATCCGAATTATAAAATAATGTGACACGCTCTGTTTTCGTTCTAAATAAACATCAAACGGCATGGTGTACAGATCTTGATTGTGTCCTACGTAATTCTGTTTAATCAGAAGACGATCTGAAAGTCATCGCAACTTGCACATGATAAGGAGCGGCTGCAATAGACAACATTTATGTTAAGAGCACTCCCCCCGACAATTGCTAACTGGCCATTAACTGAGGCCATCGGGAGAGTCGTATAACGATTGATAAGGGGTAATTAAGAATTGGAAGTTTGGCGAGGGCAAACTGTTTGTACTTGATAGTAGAAGAGAAGTGCTGTGACAACTGTTAATACGAGCAAACATTCACAATATACATCATATTACACCAATTTTTCAGTATGGGTAGTCAGACTAATAAGTCCCTTGTTAAAAAAGTCATTGACTTTGTTAAGGAATTGTTAAGAATAGAAAGTTGGGCTAGGGATCAAACCATCCCCCCCGATGGTTCCCATCTTGTCGCGATGGGGGGGCTCTAGTAGCCGCGGTCTCGCCACCCGCGGTGAAGCTAAGAGGAACCGGGCGGAAGGCGCTCGAGGAGGGTCTGGGCAACCCACCTCGCGCCTGACGTAGAGGAAGACAACCTCTTTAAAAAATTACCGGCGGAGGCCCTCACTTTGAGTGGCCTGGCTGTGGGTGAAGGGGGTGAACTCTCCCTACACCCACAGTCGTAGTAGGGGTCGCGGGGGAAGAGGAGTGCCGGTATTTCGGTGGGCCGCTCTCCCTGTCCTCCGCGACCAAGCGTGGCCGTGGCGCTTGGCGCGGCATCGGTGGGGCCGCAGGGGAAGAGGAGTGTCGGTATGGCGATGCGCCGCTCTCCCTATCCTCTGCGGCCGATTTGGAGAGTGCTCTGATCAGTCTCTGCTGCGCCGTGATCTGTGGTCCGAGGCGGTGGAGACTGATGAAGGCAAAAGTGAGGGCCAGTTGGGTGGCGGAGGCGGGACTTCGTCACTTGACAGATGGCTCTCGAGTTGGAGGAGCGTGCTCGGGTGTCAGGCACGTCCTTCGGGGGCGGGTTGTCGCGGCCAGGGGCCTATGAGCCCTTGACCGCGATAGCCCGCCCGGTGAAGGTGGCCGCTCCGATCCCTCTGCTGTCACTTTGTGACTAAGAGGGAGTCGTGAGCGTGCCTTGGAGGGGTCGCTAAGCGCGACCGCCGCGCCGGGGCTGTGGAGCGAGAGTAGCACACGCCCCCGGCACATAGCGGCTCAGTAGTGACACCGTGGAGTTTAGTGGCCACACCACATAACCGCGCATGGCTTCCCGTAGCCCGTGCGGTATCCGAAGGGATTCTCCACGTTAAAAAAAAAAAAAAAAAAAAAGGGATCAAACCATAGTACTTATAACCTAAATAGTCAAAGGTCTAACTTTAGACTAAAGAGTATATCTAATGGTTTGAATGCAATAAGAACTATGAAACGAGTAATTCTATATGGTTCTTGAAACTATGCTTTGCATATAATTCTTTAGTTAGGGTATAAAAATTCTAAAGTCAACTTTCAGCCGACACTTTCGTCTATAAGTATCCAAAGTAGGGCCGCTACTTTAACAAATGTTTATTCAGATACTAATATTGGTATACCTAACAATAAAATTATATCTATATAACCATAGCCAGCCATTAGCCAGAGCAGTCAAAGAATTTGAATTATATTTTTTACTAGCAGCCCTACCCGGCTGCGCCCGGGTATGTATTATACCTTTAAACCTTCCTCGCGAATCACTCTATCTTTTGGTGAAAACCGTATGAAAATCCGTGGAGTAGTTTTTGAGTTTATCGCGAACAGACAGACAGACAGACAGACAGACAGACGCGGCGGAGGACTTTGTTTTATAATATGTAGTGATTTTATTGTCGAGCTCCGTGGCGCAGCGGTCAACACGCTAGCCTGCGACACGGGGGTCCCGGGTTCGATCCCCGGTCAGGTCACTATGGAAAAAGATCTTTTTCATATTGACCTGGGTCTTGGATGTTTATCTATAAAAGTATATATTATAAAATATAGTATCGTTGAGTTAGTATCCTGCGACACAAGTTCACAACTTACTGTGGGGCTAGCTCAATTTGTGTGATATGTCCCTATATATTTATTTATTTATTATTTATGTTTTTATGTAAATTAATATTTTGGTTTGGTAAAAATATAAATATAGAGACTTGGGCCTTGTATACTGTGTGTTGTGTTTCGTGTGTGTAAGTGGCCAACACTGATGTCAGATTTTTGAAGCTGCCTTTTGCATACTTATTTGTGTTGATGAATGAACTTTGAAGTTGTTATGAATTAAAAATACGTTACTTTAACCTTTCGGGGTCACAATCGTTATTATTTTCATTACGGGACTTGCCGCGATTATTTTTGAGTTATTGCACAGACTGACTGTACTCAGTCAGTCTGTGAAAATGGCTAATACGTTACGTTTGTTGGATTCAAACTTTTGATACCTTCGACCTAGACATAACAAATAGACATCTAGATTCTTAGCCACGTCGGCCAGGGGTGCCAATCGATGGCAACAGTAAGGCGCGTTATAACGCACGGGCGCGCTCGCTGAATGGGTGATTGTGACAGTCTGTCCGCACCCTAAGCCTAATTGAAAGAACACATTTTAAATAAAACATTTGGTGGTGAGTCGGTTCATTTAAGACGGTTCCTGACACAATAAATGTTATGATACTCTATTACCTTGATAACTTGAAACTTGTATTAAAATTAACTACCTTGAAATTTAGAATGTATGTAACATTTTAAACTTCCCGAGTGGTCAGGGATGTCATCTTCAACTGCCTGTCTGGTGGTTGCAAGTATATGGCATCGGACACGCGCGCCAGGCCAGGCCGAGCTGCTATTTTCTCATCCCCAATCAATCCAAGCAAGTAGCATCCCAAATACCTTTATCCCGTTCCCCCATAGTTCAACGAACTCTTACCCTTCCTTCGCTTGAAAACGTTTCTGATGGGCACCAGCATCGGAACGAGAAGATACGCTAAGAAAACTGCGCACACCAACCCTTCTCTAGTGAGTATAGTAAAACCCTCTCTGACGGTCCTGATCCTTGTGCTGGGAGGTTTATATCCATAAGTGATTATATCCATCACCAGGATTGTCACTGTCATTATTAATGCCGTCTTGCCTGCCATGCCATTCTAACAATTTGCATTTGCAATAGAAACGATCTCTTATCGATATATATATATCGATATATATATATCGATAAGAGATCGTTTCTATAGATGAATTTTGCAGATGTAAAAACAAGACGTATTCATTTGTCAACAAAGCAAGTATCGACCCCTCGGAACGTTCTTCTGTGCGCGACATGTGTCGCAAGCAACATTCGTTTGACCAGACGTAAGTAATTCGGTGCAACCATTATAACGCCGCCGCCGCTGCCGCCGCCGCCGCCTGTGCTGTGCATACGCTAGCGGTGTAATGACGACTTGCCCTTTTGTTTAGAAGAGATATTACGTCTTATTTTTTTTATTTTGTGTGAACATGCGTTTGTGAATTTGTACCTACTTCAAAATTTCGTGAAAAGTGGTTCACATAGATGGGTTTTTGGAAATCCTTCTGGAAGACGGTGGATATTGCAGAGATGTTTAAATAGTAGAGTCCATCTATTGTGACGCTTATATCCAATCATGTTACCTAACTTTTTCGCTTACGGGGTAGATTATGCAGAACCTAAGGCCATAAGACTGAAAAGGGCTTAAAGATGGTATACAATACGGAATCAAAATAGCCGCTATTCTATTAATTAGAGAGCTTGTTTAGGACATTTTCATCCATACTTAGTTCGCCTCGCCACTTCAGAATAGTGTCTCTATCCGGTATCGTGGTATAAATCAGTGGCGTCAGCTCGCGATAGCGTTACGGCGTATAAATGAGTCCGATACCGATACTTTTGCCATCAAATTAACTTGAAATGCTGCTGTTAAGGGGACGGCCTGTGATAAAATGAAAACTCAATCAAAGTAGAGCCATATAAGTACAGTGTGTTTGGTATTGAGCTAAAGATAATTTAAATTCACTTTGTCAACATAAAAACCAAAACTTTTGTTCTGTGAACAAGCCTAAAATCGAGAAAAAAATATCAGTTAAGTACTCTAAGTATACATTATGGAAAGCTCTTTAATTTTTTCTTGATTTCAGACTTGATGATAGAATAAAAGTTGTTCCTTTATATGTTGAGAACGTAATTTAAATTATAGTTAGTTCAATACCAAACACATATTATTATGAACAGTGCAAACTAAAACTAAGAATTATTTTAAAAAGAGTAACAACTTATTTTTTAAATAAACATTTAAATCCATAAGTTTTGCCTGTTTTCTTACTATTGCTGCCTACATTTTAATTGAGTAAAAATATATCTCACGTACACGGAGTGTCACCGCTGTGCTATTGTAGGAATATGGTCGGACAACTTCACCGAGCACGCAAGCAAACGCTTGTTACAGGTCGCTTCCAACCGGGCGTATTGAAAATCCTTGGCGGATATCTATTCCGGCAGTAAAGTAGGTATACCAAATCATATACAGATCTGTGAGGTATACATATAATGAGTAGACTCAATTTCATAAAACTATTTTTTCAGTAGCCATCGTCTTAAGCAAGCTCCTTCCTTATGACAAAATAACTCTTATATCAAGGAAATAAGATTCAATGTAAGCGGTGGTGTGAAATAGAATGAATAGTGGCGCAGAGGCGACATACGCTGATAAAGGAGAGATAGAGAAACGCAATAAACCATGTCAATAATTGGTAGGGACGCGAACACAGCACGTTCATAATAAGCTACCGCTACTAATAAAAACAAAAGTACGTACGAGGTAATAAAAACAAAAGTATTGTTAATAATATACGATAGTAACTTCATCATCATCTCAGCTACAAGAAGTCCTCTGTTGGACATAGGCCTCCCCCAAGGATCTCCAATACGACCGGTTGGAAGCGGTCTGCATCCAGTGTTTTCCAGCGACCTTGTTCAGATCGTCCCACCACCTGGTCGGTGGGTGTCCAACGCTGCGTTTGCTGCCGGCCTATTTACTAACTCGGGTGACAGGTGTCGATGCCTATCACTCTAGGATTTGCTGTTACAATGCGGTTTTTGTATTTCAAGTAAAAAGTTCGAGCAAGTAAAACCCGCATTGTAATTGTAAATTCTAGATTGATAGGCATCGACACCTGTCATCCGAGATAGTAAATAGGGGGGCTGGTCCGTATTACACGATGGTATATTTATGTCTTAAAAAGTATTGATAGCTACAGGGGACAAATCACACAAACCAATAAAAGCAGATTATAGTCTATGATTACCTACTGATTACTTTAAGAATTGGAAAAAAACATAGACCTCACAGAGCCGGGAAGAGAGTTAGAGTAATACCTATGACAATAAACCTGCTACTACTACAACTACCATAACAGGAGCAATAGATTAAGATCGATTGTAACACACTATTGTATAAATACAATATTAATTCTACGCTACATCGTCATAATCATTATTTTCTCAAGTAAATCATTAACTAATGAGAATACTAATAAAGCATTAAAACTACGAGTCTACGAATATAGTATTGATGATACTTATAGATAATTTCTTCTAGCGTATGTAGCTCAAGTAACAGCAGCTGTTTTAGTGATGTATAATGAAATATTAAATAATTAAGAGTCTATCATTATGCTCTTTCAAGCCATTACTCAGTGCAGGCCCTAGCGCGCCGTTACCTCAAAAAATAATTATTTGAGTCAGGAATAAGCATAGGTATAATTTGCACAAGGCCGTTTCTAAGTTTGCATAATGCTTAGATACCTTTTGTTGCGTAAATAAATCTTGCTTAGTTTTGGTATTTTCAACATTTTCAACATGGATTTTCCACGTTAAATAGCTTATATTCATTCTACTTCTTCTTCTTCTTAGCGTTTCGATGGCAAAAACATTAAATTGTCGCAGCCCAGAAATTAGCCACCCCAATCGCGTTGTCGGTGGCATCCATTAGGTCCTGCTGCGTGCAGTTGTTCGGGCACGCAGAGCACGAGGTCAGGTGGGCCATTGTTTGCAACGCACCACACAAACAGCTCAAGTCTGTGCCATCAGAAAACCTCCATCTGGACATATTTTCTTTGCTCCGACCGACCTGTGTCCGAAGTCTATTTAAAGACTTCCAGGTTAGCCATGGTAGTTTATGCCCAGGAGGAAGGTTCTCCTCTGGTGGAACAAATGGGTTTGGCAGAGAGACTTCTTCACTCCATAGCTTGCACCTAGCTTTTGATGGCTCCATGGACAAAGGCTTAACACACTTGGTAAAACTGTGTCGACTTTTGAGCCTTGGTAGCACAGGGATATGCCCATGCATGGGATGCCGTGTGTCGGTCACCATTTTGGTCCTCTCTGAGGAATTTGCCACAGACCTACGTACGGATGGCGGCGCTATACCAGCCAGTGGGTACAGCAGCCTTACCGGGGTCGGTTTCAAACAACCCGTGATGATCCGGCAGGTTTCATTTAAAGCTGTATCCACTAGCTTTGTATGGGCAGAACGACTCCACACAGGGCACGCGTACTCGCCAGCGGAAAAAGATAGCGCCAGCCCAGTGGTCCGCATAACTTGCGGCGATGCTCCCCATTTGGTGGTAGTGAGACGTTGCAGGAGGTTATTGCGAGCATGCACCTTTTTTTTAATAATTTGACAATTCCTCCCAAAGGTGAGCGATCTATCCAGTACTATACCTAAGTATCTAGGGTGGTTGTTGTGAGCAATGGGCATACCCTGCCAGCTGATGTTTAGCTGACGACCTGCTTGATGGTTGCGAAGGTGAAAAACGCATGATTCCGTCTTAGATGGATTAGGCTTAAGTGTGTTCTTCTCATAATACTGGCTTAGAACATTCAGAGCCATAGTAAGGTTAGCCTCGACTTCCTCAAAGGTGTTGGCTTGGGAAGTAAGTGCAAGGTCGTCAGCATATATAAAGCGCGACGTGTTTGGGCCGGACGGTTGATATAATAATAATCATGAATAGTACAGTTAAAGAATTAGATAAAATATAAAAACTTTTTTAAAGGTATAGCCCTTTCTCGCCTTTCACCATGGAGATATAATGTACTACGTCATAGAAGTATGAGAGACGATTTTTTTTTAAATCTATGTATTACGTACTCCTTTCACAAATAAGCATTTGAAACATTTCATTCTCTTTTCTTTGTTGCAAGTAAGATTTCTTTTACAATTATGTTCATTCTGTCGCCCCCATATATTTTTAACTCTGGTACCTATGTACCACCTGACACGTTTATTCGAGAGCCAGCACTGTCATAACTGAACAGCCATTACGTCTTGAAAAATTATGGGCTCTCAGAGTCGTAAGAGACGCTATCTGCTTTATCTGATGATATTATGTTGCTCTGGTCTCGTTAAACGACCTTGCTAATTGATTAAAAATACAATTACAGCTTGTGCATGGCAAAAACGTAAAATAATTGCTGCGACTTAAGATAACGAAATAAGTGTCTTTGCGGAGGTCTTGTCTTGTATAATAATAATTTTGATGTCACAGAACCAAAGAAAATATGTTGCGTTAGCATTATCTCTTACATCACTTTGATGTATATCATCTCGTTGACATACTTATTCCTTAAAAATTCTGAAACCTACATCTACTTTTTGCCTTTAAGTGTTGTTTTTAATTTCATGTTTACCCATCTAAAATTAGGTATCTAATGTAGGTCAGGTAACATTTTGCTTTGTCCTCTTGCAAAGGCGTTTGTAGGCCTATCTATCTATAATAGCCAAACAAATTTTTCTTTCCCATGGGCAGATGCAGATGGGTTACCTCAAAAAAGATGAAAGGGGTAAGTATCTAAAAGGCTTTTCTATGTTCTAAGCTTAAATGGATGGATAGGATATTCATGTTGGCGGGATGGTCACATGCTTGCCATGTGCTGTTTCTGTGTTACCTCCTATAACTCAAATAGCTTAGCCAATTTTGAACTGTGAGCTGTCTTTAGATTCGTATTCTTCTCTGAAGTATCAAGACGTTAGCAAAGAATCCATATCGGGATTCTTAAGAAATAATGCTACTGTTCGATTCTCGTCCGAGTAGCATATTGTGAACATGCATCGCGGCGGAAGGGGAGCAAGGGCTGCGTCTTCGCACTGTAATTTATGACGAACACCAATTTGTAGGAATCGTATTAAAAGGCCGACGCGAGCTGTTGAATGGCCCGAAAAATGGGGTGACAACCCTGGGTAGGGATGATTTTATTTAATACTGTTTATGCAATGCTATAGTTTTATTATCCGATGTTTTATGACTTTTAAATAGTATTTCGTTTGATTGATATCGTCGTCTGACTAAATTACGGTTTCTGCGCAAATTATGATAAACGTTGTAAGCTTATGTGCAGTTCGTTTCTTTTTATCTCTATTATAGTTATTTTGTACACACAATTTTTTATTATTACCTACAGTTCTAGAACGTTACAAAGTTTTATTCCAAGTGGCGATTTGAGTTCGTCTCGTGATTCCTCCATATTTTAATTTTCTTACAAAAAGAGTAAACAAGTTGTAGGTAAGGAGTTTTGTAGCACCATATACATACAATTTGAATTTACATTTTAGACAAGAAGAACAATTTGCTTAAGAGTCGCCTGGAAGCGCATGTCTCCATACAAACGGAAAAACGGAATTTTGGCAATATTTGATAATTTTGGAGTAAAATTAAGCATTTAATCAATTAATCTCATTATAATCTACGTACGTTCCTATACAGCTAAAATACTAATGGTTTGAGAATTACAAGCCTTTTGAAATTTGTATGGAAATCTTGAGAGGCGTATAATTCTCAAACATTTGATAATTTAACCAAACTGTATAGGAACGTACGTAGATTATAATGAGATTAATTGATTGGATGCTTAATTTTGCCCTAAAATTATAAAATATTGCCACAATTCCCTTTTTCCGTTTGTATGGAGACATGCGCGTCCAGGCGACTCTTAAGTAAGTACTAACATTAAATTAAAACTCACGCGAATTGGCATTTTAAAATAAGTCGGAAATACCGACAGTATTTTATAATACGCGCGTAAAACCGTTTCGTTCAATTAAAAATAATTTAATATAAAGATAAAATTACCTTCTCAGTATATTTGTCTTCTGTCTTTGATCCAAACGCTAATGTCGTGAGGTGCCGCTAAATAGTCAAGACGTCACTAAGTCAGGATTAGATAGATTATCTTCCCAGTCTCAGGTGTCGCAGTGACACTATCACACTTCATTAGCAGGTCGGCTCTTATAAAACTGATAGGGTTTCAGTTGATAGATAGGATAAGTAGCGAGGAACATGACGGGAGTGTTGAAGCGTGGATAACGTATTCTCAGGGTAATAGTACACATCATCAGGTACGTTTTGAAATTGAAGTAGGTAGTTAGTCATATTTATGATCAAGTCTTTTTTTTATTTCCGCTGCAGGAGCACGACCCTCTCTGTACCAGCAGAGCCAAATATTAGTCAAAGCAGTCACAGGATTTGGCCTACACTCTTCACGCTGGCCAGACGGGTTGGAGAAGTCTCTTTGATGTTTATAAGCTTTGTTTGCTTGAGTTTCCTAAGTCCCCTGTACAACATCTACGGAAAGTACTATAGTGGTCACGGACAATCGAGTAAAGATTTTCGAAATCTAATGCCGTTATGTTTGATTAAATGGCATTAGATTTCGAATAGGAAGCGTCTATATAACCTGGGGAATGCCTGGGGATAAGTAAGTGCATATTCTTCTTCTTATCGTGTCGGTGGCTCAAAAAGTCTTAAAAAAATCTTATATTTATTCTTCCAGTATGTTAGACCATAAATAATCAAAGGTTGCGACCATAGATATCAGAATATTTACTGGTTGCGACAGCCACATCATTCGCTGAGGGTTGAGGTCGTACTTTGTGTAAGTAGTGGGGCACATGGGGCACGACACGATAAGAAGAAATGCATATTGTGATTGAAAATGGTGCATACATGTGAGCTGCACTGCAGGCGTTTACTAATTGCGTTGGCTAAACATCGCGCCGCGCTGGGTTATAAACCAAATTATAACGCGCCATAACCTCCGCTGTCAAGTCACTCGTGAAATGCCGCGTTTTGGCAGGAGCACGCAGGGGTACGCCCGCTTGAATTGTATGATCCATCGGTTTGATCACGGATAATCTTAAATAATCACGTACATTTCGATTAATTCTACCTGTGGCGAATTCTTTTTCATCACATATTTTCAATTTTAATAATATACCGAGCATTGTAATGCTATTTAAAAACCATTTAGTAGGTACCTACGTAGTTATTTTTTTGTCACATATGCTTGACATTTTCATTATTACATGGAAGACTAGTCTGCTCAGATATAGCATTACTTTATTCTTCAACAAGTATTTAGAAAAAAAAATCAAATTTTATTCAAATAAGACTAGAAGATTAGCGCAGTTCTGACTATAAGCACTTTTGTTAGCTTTTAGACTTTATAATGATAGTAGAAATGTCATAATAGCACCACAGCTCTGAGGATGCAACTATTAAATCTCACAGATAGATGAGAAGGAGGAGAGTGGTTACGGGGCTTGTGATCAAAATATAAAATACTCCGTTTTTTGCCCCCGTCTCCACTCGCGTCAAAGTCGATCCATCGAGAATAATCTTAGTCATAACCAAGCATTTGGTGGCATATGTCCCTTTCCGTACCCCAGACATATGTACGCAAATTTCCTTTATGAACGGTACAGTAGTTGGCGCGTAAAAGTTAATGAACAAACAAACAAATATACAAACTCACTTTCGCAATTATAATATAAGTAAGGACTTACGAATATTTTTGAATAGTTAAATGACCATTTAGTATAAAATGAAAAAAAAAAACTTTTGGTAAACTTTATGATCACAGTTTCCTAAATCATATTATTCGAGTGAACTCACCCCAAGCAGGCAAAGGCGACAGTCTCCATGCAGCCAAAACTAATGCCGTCAGCGTTAATGGGGGGTGAACTATAAAGCACATTTATGCATTTTTGTAATGTTATTACTCGTCTCGACAGCTAAATATTGTTGTGCTGTGACAAATTAGTCGTGTAGGGACAAGTGATAAAAATCAGGGATAAAACTTTCCAAGTTAGTTAATTTGGACTTCTGCGAGACCCTATTAGATAGATAACCCTTCAAACTACTTTATGAACTACTAGCAGCCCTACCCGGCTGCGCCCGGGTATGTATTATACCTTAAAACCTTCCTCGTGAATTACTTTATCTGTTGGTGAAAACCGCATGAAAATCCGTGCAGTACTTATTGAGTTTATCGCGAACAGATAGACAGACAGATGCTGCGGAGGACTTTGTTTTATAATATGTAGTGATTTATTAAAAATGAGACATTGAAGCTTTTCTTAGCGTTTTTGTCAAAAAAAGGCAACATTTGGCGAAAACGCTAAGTTCACTTTCACACTTTAAACTGTAAACAGTAGTTCATAAAGTAGTTTCAAGGGTTATCTAGGGCCTCGCCGAACAAAATTTCAAATGATTTCTCCTACTTTTTCAAATAATTTCAAATGGGGGTAGCATTTGACTCGCGAGATCAAAGTACCTACCTAGCCGTTGTAACTAATGATACAAGTTTTACGAACCTGAAGAACTTAGGTATACCCAAATTGTGTCTCAGCCATACTATATTTTTTTTATTCGCCCGGTTAAATATTCCCCATTATTAATTTGGTTGAGTAAGTAATATATTTTCAACTGACGGAACGCAGCGCAGTTTATAATGTGTGGCCTAAGTTCGGCTCTGTGCTTGGATAACAAGTTTTACATTTAAGCCCGCTCCACACTCTCGGCAAAACTACACGAGAATAGGCGAATACGAGAGTGTGGAGGCGAATACCCGCTCCACACTCTCTTCGAGAGGTTTCGTTCCCGGTATTCGCCGAAACAAGACGAGATCGAGAACTGCTCTCTACACTCTCGCTTAGCGCAGTTGTCTGTTTGAGGACGTTGAAGATGGACGTTGAAACTGCTGCGGCCTTATAGCATTATGTCTTGTAGCGTATTATACTTCTTACAAAGAGAAAAATAGTTTATAAAAGGCGTTAAAAAAGACGAAATACTGCCACCATGGAGACTACACGAATATAGCCGAGACTTGCCGAATACTCTCGTATTCGCCTCCACACTCTCGTATTCGCCTATTCTCGTGTAGTTTTGCCGAGAGTGTGGAGCGGGCTGAATACGAGAGTAAGAAGTATAATTCGTTACAAGACATAATGCTATAAGGCCGCAGCAGTTTCGACGTCCATCTTCAATGTCCTCAAACAGACAACTGCGCTAAGCGAGAGTGTAGAGAGCAGTTCTCGATCTCGTCTTGTTTCGGCGAATACCGGGAACGAAACCTCTCGACGAGAGTGTGGAGCGGGTATTAGTCTCACATTTAGCCTTCGAGATTTTCGCATGCCGCATGCCATAAACCACAGATGCTCCATCTGCTACTAAGTATTATATAATATCTGTGGTCTCAGCTTTCCAGCTAATATTTAAAGAAATAGAGTAAGTAGGTATAAGAAAAAAGTGCGCTTATCATTAGTATTACCGGCATGAAACTTTTATTCACAAAAAAAATATACTGGTTTTCACTGTCATAATTCATCAATCATTTTCAGGCAAACCTTCAACCCTTCAATACATATTTAATTTTTATAAAAAGTAATAAAAATATAAAAAAACAAAATGTGCTGGTTAGGCTGGGCTGTGGCGTTCTCCCTACTGTCCTACATGTTCATGTCTCCAGGGCAGGGGGCTGGAGCAGTTCATCATTAGTACTCACAGTGATGAAGAAAGCCTGTTTAATGTTCAAGTAAGCCCTAATTAAGTATCTGGTAAATAATTATGTCAGTCTGCCAGAAATAGCTTTCTAGTTAGTACTACAAGAATGCCTTTCGGTCCATTAGGTCCGATGTATCAAAATGTCCGGAGTAACAAAATGTCCAGTTCTACAAAATGACCGATATTGAATTGTCCTGAGTATCAAAATGTCCAGTGTATCAAAATGTCCTCTGTATCAAAACATCCAGTACCTCAATTACTAATTCAAGCGTAGTGTAAGTTCAAGCCAAATATAGGGTCCGGCGCGCGATTTTAGTAAAATTTACTTTTAAAACATTGTAAGAAAATCCTGTCAAGCGGGTGAGCTTTAGAAAAAGCTTTAGCTTTTTCGTGATTTCTGAGCATCGGTTCTAATAGAACTCGCCTTGCTCTTCTCAACAAGATTTATAAAGTGCGGAGACGTTGTTAATTTTTTTTAATACAATATGGCACTTCAAAGTTTTACAAGGGTTTTGCCCTCCTAAGTCCGTGACGCTTGCTCGCTCGCTCGTTCTGTTTTGGTGACACACTAGGAGACCTAACCTACTTTCTGTGACCAACCTGTTTTTTTATGGTCATTTTGTAGGGCCAAAGTATGAAAGTAAACGCTTAAGTAGTTATAATTTGAGATCGGCGCAACTCCCCGCTTCGAAAATGGTGTCTTTAAAGAAGAGTAGCTCTATTGTTTCCAATCCGCGAAATATCTCAGTTCGTTCTAAGGTATTCTAAAGACCACATTTTTTTTAGTTCCCAGCATTGTCGTAAGTAGGTAGAGAAAAAATAAATACCTACCTATTATTGGAAGCATCTCCTCCTCAAAATACGGTATATTTTGTGAATCCTGTGTTTGATTAAGAAAAGTAATTCCTCATTGTTTTGTTGTTTCAGAAACATGTCTGTTTACTTCAGCGCGGTCTGCACGTCTTAACCAGTGGATGAAAATCGATAAAAAGAGTAATCGATAAAAAGAGTAAAATGTAAAATGTTTTATAAAAAATAACAGTACCTTTTGTCAACTTAAACCCTGTTTTAATGGACACCTTCACTGATGTTTCCTTTAAGAATTTTTAAGGTTTTTGGTGGGAAGTCAAGGGGTTCAGTTGTCGTTTGCCTTAAACAATTTTGCAAATTGATTTAATAATATGAAATTGGTGTGGTTTGGTGTTATAAATGCTCGAGAACAATTTGTGATATAGTTAAAGTAGACTGTTAAATGGACTCGTATAGATTTGTCGCCAAAATCTCCCACGAGGCTGCCAAAGAACATACGCCATCTTTGATACCGTACAACACCGATACTTAGTATCTAATTATACTGGACATTGGCAGAATCACTGAAATCTCGGTGGAAGCCATAGTTAAAAAGAAGAAGAAGAAGAAGAATTTTTAATCAAGGAAATGAGCTACTTTGGCATTAATTAAAAATTTGTTACTACGGAATACTTATTCTTAAATTAACAAGTTGTGTATTATATTTTTTCATTATCAATTAAGGTTTTGTTCCTACTACCGCGTAATTAAAAGAAAAAAATTACTTAACATTTCTGTGCTTGAAATACAGCTCCTATTTGAGATTTAGGCTGCTCCTGCTTTTTAATAGGTACTTTCTGTTCGTAATTTTTTATTATACATTAGAGAAAGGTAATTTATCCGGTTAAATAATTTATTCTGCACAAAAAGAATTTTCTGTGCGGTCAAACCGTAACAAGCGGACAAAAATATCCAATCAGTTCACAAACAAATTGTAGCATGTTTTTACGCAACAGGAGCGACCAAGCGGCAATTACAGAATATTTTCCACTGCGGCCGGGTTGTCCTTTGTTCACAAATAAATTATAGAGGTGCATCCACATGCGACCGGCGACAGATCGCACCAATTTGAATATTAATAGTTGCAGCGGCGCGTGAAAACTGACGCTGTTCGACGCTTGATGCGAGTTGCCTAGAAGAGACTATGTTATAACTTATAACGGTCTTTTGGATTTGGCTGGGCCTTTGGCAAATACAGTAAAATTTTTAACGCCTTTCCTCTCTAAAAACGATTGGGTGAAACTGGCTAACGGCTAAATGGGAAACAAATCGAATCTTAGGGGTGTCATTAGTGACAAGTCTTTTTACAAGGAACGTTATAAGAATGCGAAATTAACTAAGATTTAACTAAAAAGTGATATTTTAGGCACGTATCTGATAGAGTGCATTTGTGTGCTGGAGCCTTATTTAACACTTATGTATGAAAGATAAGACTGGTAAGCCATACACAAATAATTGAGAATGTGAGATACACCCTTATTCACCTATTGATATCTCAAAAAGACAGATGAGTCTTCAAAAAGATGATAAACTCACAGTAGAATGAATGACAGACTTTTTTATTTCACTTCCAGCTGATCATCTTGATCCACGCAACTCGTCGATGCGCAACGACAATGTGACCGCGCCCTTAGACCCGCGCCGTCCGATGTATAAATCAAACGCTAATAAATATCATACCTACCCGTTTCCGGCCCGGTCAATGGTGTCGATATCATACTTTGTTATGTTGATTAAAAATTATTGCCCTTTTAAATTATTGTTACCTGCGAGTTTTGGCAACATGTGCCAAAGGAAAGCGCCAGCGCCCTGCGCCGTGTGATTTCCGGCTCAGACAGACAGAACTAACGGAGGAGATAAAGATACATAACACTTTATATAGGTATCTTCTTTGTTATACTATACATGGTAAATTGAGCTAAGGATAATTTAAATTCACCTTCTCAACGTGAAAACGATAATTTTAACATTTGACACCGGTGTTGGCCTCCTACACACGAAAGATAAACGGCCATGCATCACCATGTGGTTTACGGTAGAGTAAAATAGGACCACTTCTAGTCTTCCCGTAGATGTCGTTAAAGCCGACTTAAAAACACAAGCTAACAACGCTTTGGTTGGTTTTGTGTTAAAGACCTCTCCAACCCGTCTAGCCAGCGTGGAAGCCAAATCCTCTGACAGCTCTGGCTAATATATGCCTCTGGCAGTACAGAGAGTTCATACTCCTGCAGTAGAGACTATAAAAGAATGATGATAAACTCGATTGTATTCTGTTTTAGGTATACAATCGGCAAGTGTGAACCTAGCCTAACTGGGATAAGACTAAATATGGTAGAGCCCTGTGGTAGAGCCCGATGGCCCGATGGACGACAGTTGCATTATTACCGCCTACACTGTTAAGCAGTAGAGACTAAAAAAGACCTGATGATGATGGTAGGTGTACCTTACAGAGCACGGTATGCTGCCCTCGAGCGACAGTCATATTGCCTGCTCTGTGGTGCACCTACTGAGGTGTCTGATGACGCGTGAAGCCTCATCGCCCAGTGTGTCGGCCGCGCCTTGCGGCCTCACCGCGGTATTGTGGGTGGCGCATAATCGAATCAATTGTCGATTGTGTGCGATTTACATTTGATCGAGATCGAGTGAGAGAGATAACGGGCCTTGAAGTAGTGTTGGCCGCGAATCAGTGTGAGATGACATGGTCCATCGCTTGTGTTGTCAAAGGCAAGTCTTACGCACTCACAAACAGACTCACGCTGTCTTTTTTAACTCCTTTTACTCTTCATATTATCTAACATGGATTAATTTTGCAAAAAGAAATCGCTAAACATGTGGGTTGATGGTTGGTCATCATCATCATCTCAGCCAAGGGAAATCTACAGTTGGACACAGACCTCCCCTAAATGGAGGCTTTTTAAGCGTGGGTAAGCAGTTTATAACTAGCTGTTACCCGCGGCTTCGCCCACGTAATATATAGCCTATGTCCTTCTCCGTACCCTAACCTATGTGTATGCAAATTTCATGATGATTGGTTCAGTAGATACGGCGTGAAAGCGTAACAAACAAACAAACAAACTCACTTTCGCATTTATAATATTGGTTGGGAAGTTGGGATAGTTGGCATTGGGATTAGTTGGGATAGTTAGGAAGTTAGAATTAGGATTAGGATAATTATTTGGCATGCTGCTTGCTCGGAACAATTGGAGATAATAAAGTAGCAGGCGAGGAGGTCGGGAGCGTAAACTCGGTGACGTACGTGCAAACAACTGGACAGTCAGTTCGTAGAACATATATCTCCATGGTCAGTTAAGTTACATTACAAACCCTTGGGTTTCAAACCCAAGGGTTTGTAATACATACTCAACTGGTTGGAATAAAAAATTGTAAATTAAAAATCTGTGTTGTAGTCAAGTATTGTGGGCAAATATGCTTATGATCCTGAAGAAACCGACTAAAGATAGCTGTTTGTTATGTTTTTGTTAGTGTCAACGCGAATTGCACAAATTCCTCGCCACCCTCGCTTAGATATTTAATTTTGATAGCAAAACCTCCGTGACGGAGCTCCAAATAAATCTTATCCAGCATCAGCCATCCCAATATCACCGCAGATATTAGCCGTAGCGAATCCTGACTGAACACTGTCCACTTTACTCCAACAAGTTATAACCGCACTACCAAAATTAAACTTTATTACCTATGTAATAGAGTTTAACTTTCTAGTAACATTTTGTATTGATATTATTTATGGTTATGGCAAATGATATTCTATGCGAATAAGAGGCATTCTAAATTCGAATTTGGCGCTAAAATCCTAGACAAATACAAACCAAAATAAACGAAAACATATCTTATTTAAAAGATAATAAAGTTGAGTTTCTATTTTACTTTATTCTTGACCCATCTCTGGAGATTTGCTCAGGGCCTTTAGTCACGGTTTTATTTGAACTGCGACAAATATTTGGACATTTATTGCTGTGCCTGGTGCTGAATATTAAAAGCTTTTATTTGGTATCTTATGGCGAGCATCGGACACGCCTGATTGTTGGATTAGTGGTAAACGACTTGGGCGCGACTGCTTAGGGTGGCCTAAGCCGTATTTACCAGAAATATGACGGACTTATTTTCCTGTTTGTCTTGCACTATCTTGCGGTCTTCATAAGACATTACTTATGAAATAAGTAGATTGTTTGTTTTCCTTTAGAAATGCACAATATAAAGTGCCAGATTTCCAGACATCTAACATTATTTTCAGTAAAGTCAAGTCTATATTTTTATAAGCACTTAGGTAAAGGCTTAAAGTAAGTATATTGCATTAAAACGCTAATAAATATTTTACTTATGTATTTCTTTTACGTTAGATTTATACATTTTTATTTATTTAATAAAAATGATATGACTCCTTGTTGGCATACTAATAAATGTTACTTCTGAGGAACTGGCTGAACATCATTAAGTCCGCTCTGTTGCCAGCGCCGTTTTGTTAAATAGCTGGACAGTATGAATTTGGATACAACATTATCGAATAAACGTAGACCTGAATGCCATGAACAACAGTTTAAGATTCTTGAACTATTCTAAACCACAATGGATACCTGTGCGTTGTCGCAATATACCAATCAAACTATTGAGGCTGAAATTAAAAGCATGGTGGCCTGATTTAGTAGAAATCATTCTCATATTGTGTCTGCTTTCCTTAGATGGGAGAGTAATTTATCTATATTTTACATCACAGAGGCCATAGTTACCTTTGATTATTTGTGGTACCTACTTATGCTACGTTAAGTGGGTTAAAAATTTGTTTTGCAGTGTAGGCTCACGTAGAAGAGTTACAATAGATTGATATATTTGTATTTGAGTAGCGTCGTTACAATATGTGTGTTCGAAATAAAATTTTACCAAAGCACAGAGCCAACAAGTCCAATAGAGATCAACTGGAAGCCAAGTTACTCGGAGCCCGTCATTGCGCACCAAAACCGAAAAGCAGAAAGTAATTCTTGCTCAAATCAATCACCCGAAAAAACGGGCTTGCTTGTCTGGTAATTCGCTAGAATTCCTCCGGAGATTTAGGGTTCGCGCGCGTGCTAACTCCGACGATATAATGAGGCGGTCCTCGGACGGCTCATTGTGAACCTAAAAAGAGGAGATAAACAAATGGGAAAGGAAAAAGTGCAAAAATGGCCAAATAAAGGAAGCTCCGATACAAAGGCGCCGAATGGGGATAATTCGTCGAGGATATGCACCAATTGTCACTGTTTTGCTCGCTTTTTTGCTGACAGCCTGGGAGCGCTCAAATTGTGGCACCCGCCGACGACGCGTTTTATTGCGGACTTCATTTGGAGTTGGCTGAAGAGCGTCAAATACCGTAAAGGTTTGTTTATGTGGATAGATGGTGAAAGGTACTTGATCTCGAAAAGTAACTTGGAGCGGTTTAACAAATTGTAGTATCGTCATAATATATAGAATGTTAGATCTTTAAGTAGGTTTGGGAGAAATGGAAAACATGGCATATACCAGCTATTTTCTTCCCGCGCAGAGTGTAAAAGGAATTCGAAGGAGGAAAGACGAGCTCCGTGGCGCAGCGGTCAACACGCCGGTCTATGACACGGATGGTCCCGGGCCTTTCGACGCATAACACCATATACGTGAAACACCACCTCTTGGTTTTGTGGTGTTTTGCGTACTGGCAAAAATAATTACGTCAATTACCAACTACGGACAATCCCACAAATGCAAAACACCACCCCATAAAAAATATTACGTGAAACACCAACTCGAGATATAATGGTGTTTTGCGGATAAGCAGAAATAACTTACTTACTTACTTACTGCAATGGCGCAGCGACCCAAAGTGGGTCTTGGCCTCCGACACTAGAAGGCGCTATATCTTGCGGTCATGTGCCAGCCTTTGCCAGTCGCATACTCCGAGGCTCTGTAGGTCCTTCATGATCTCGTCTCACCAGCGGTACCTAGGACGGCCGACCGGTCGACGGCCATTCGGTCTACCCGAGTAAGCTCTCTTTACAGCTCTCACGTTCCGCGGCCCGCTGGGCCCGCCGTGAAAATAAAGAGGGTGCTGGGAGCCGCTGATCTTCTGCTTGAGGGACTCCCGTAGATGTACTGGGAACCAGCTACTCTGTCAACATCATCGTCCCAGGCGGCAGGTGATGGTGCACTTACGTGAAAAGAGCTCACTGTGTCCGGCTCTGTAAGCTAAACATGGCTTCTACAATCAATTCCTTGAATAAATGGCTATAACTTTGGCCTTGTCAAAGCGGATGTAATGTTTGACGTCCGACTCTAATGCATGCTCAGCGATGGCTGACCCGTCCACGGATATAAGTTTGTATGTTACTCCCTCTGATTTTGTCTGTTACTCCCTTTACAAACGGCAGATATAATAGGTTCGATCCCCGGTCAGGTCAAGATGGAAAATGATGTTTTTCAGATTGACCTGGGTCTTGGATGTTTATCTATATATGTATTTGTAATAAAATATAGTATCGTTGAGTTAGTATCCCATAACACAAGTCTCGAACTTACTTTGGGGCTAGCTCAATCTGTGTGATTTGTCCGTATATATTTATTTATTAATATAATAGAATGTTAGATCTTTATTCTACGTCTTTTATTATCTTTCATGTAGGTTTGGGAGAAATGAGAAACATAGCATATGCCAGCTACTTTTCTTCCCGCGCAGAGTGTAAAAGGGATTGGAAGGAAATCTAAGGAATTACCTACATAAGCGCAAGGTGGAAAGCGCATTGTGCTCTACACGCTAAACACGGCCTTTGGGTTTTATGACCTTGGGCACTGTCTACCCCGCAAAGGACAGATTTCAAGATTTTTTTCTACCACTTTTTTGCCATGATTAATATACATACCCATACCAAATTACAGCTTTCTAGTACTTATAATCTCTGAGTAAAACCGCGGACGGACAGACAGACAGACAGACAGACATGGCGAAACTATAAGGGTTCCTTGTTTACTACGGAACCCTAAAAAACATGTCAATTTGTCGGAAAGCGTCGCAATGCATAATGCATTTGCGGATTGTCTCCGAAACTGACAGGATGTTATCTAAATTGCCAGACGATTAGTTTCCTCGGAAACGATTGCGTATGCATTCACAGTTTGAGCAACAATGTGCAAAAAATCTGATGTATGCAGATTCTAGGTACGCTGTGTGTGGTAGGATTTAGACCTTCAACGACCATTGCCTCAAAAATACTCAAAATATAAGAGTTAACAAGTTCTATATAATATTTAATTTCGGGCTTATATTAACGTATCGAGTACGACGAACAACAACGGCTTTTTAAACTATTTGAAAAAGTTCCATCTTCAACATCGACCGACTAAATTTTCTATGAAATATATTGTTAAGCTTTCTATAAGTTGTATAACTAGCACTTTTCCCGCTACTTCGTCCGCGCGTAAAACTTCACCCTCTTTAGGGGTTGTTCACTCACATCATGAAAGGAAGCCCTGTATACTTTTCAAGTTTCTAGGGTGGTACCTACAGTAGTTTCGGCTGTACCTACTTACATTGACTGTTAAATACCTGAATCAGAGTCAGGTTTGCTCTTTATGTATTTAATTTGTATTTAGTGAAAAAGTTAATGTAGTACAAATTGACGTTGATAAAGTTTGTTACTTATAGGTACAGTAAATATAATGAATGAAGTAATTTCACTTAAATAAGTACATGATTTCATCAGCTTAATCATCTCAATTAGTAACCGCATCCCAATTTTAAAACATCATTATACAAAAGTCATCAGATCATCTCGATAGTCATTTCCATACATGTCATTCTAAAATTGCCTCAACCCTTTCGTAATAAAAGAGTACTTAGAGCTAGAACGCAATGGGCCCGGTAATCTCCACAGAGCAGGAAATGTCACTGTCGCTTGCGCGCTACAGAGACGCCTTTTCAACATATTTCATACGGAGCTAGCGTGTTGGGAGGCGGTACCGTTTATTGAGATTTTTGATGCAAAAATCTGCTATTTTCTACTTACTTATGATATAGGTTACATCTGAATTTTGTTTGATAACCTTTTAACTATAATTATGATGCACAGCACATTGGGTCATATATTTTTTTTAAGGACTGCTGACAAGCGGCCTGTATGCGACTTTCCCCTACTTACTTACCGTTAGCCCCCACTTACTTGACCTCACAATTTCAGCTTCTATGCTCCACCCATGAAAGAATTCTGCGCTCTTCAGACAGTTTATGTCTAGCTATTCCACGTCATCACACTAATTTTCTTTCCAATTCTTTCGCTGTTACGGCTATACGACTTTGGAACGCCCTCCCTGACAACATTATGAGGGCGCAGTCGCGTGATCACTTCAAAATGCTTGTTACTAGACATTATCGCGATCAAGTTTAGCTGCAATAGTATATGTATGTTTATTTATGATATAGTATATATATATACATATATGTATGTTTATTTATGTTATGATATATTAATATTTATGTAGGTATGTATATATATCTCAATTCTAATAACTAATTAAATATAACAACTTTTTTTTTGTCGTATGTATAATAAATAACATGTTTTATTATCTATAATATTTTTAAGTCAAACTTAATAATTGTTTCTTACATCTATCTTTACAACTTGCACCCCTACTATCAACTTTTCACCACATCCCTAGGGTAAAACTGGTAGACAATGCTTAGCATTAAGTTATTACCTTTTGTACAAATCATTATGATTGTATGTGCAATAAATTAAATAAATAAAAAAAAAAAAAAATATCCGGGCGCGGGCTGACACGCGATATTATTATGAATTTCATCGCTTCCCAGCCGTGTCCAGTGGATAAGGCGTTTGCCTTGTTGACCCGGGGGTCGTGGGTTCGATTCCCACGGGAAGCATACTTTGTTAAGTTGTTTCCAGTTTGGTAAGGACATTGCAGGCATGAATCACCTGATTGTCTGATAAGAAAGATGATTCCGTGCTTCGGAAGGTACGTTAAGCCGTTGGTCCCGGCTGCCATCTGGTAGTCGTTAAAGGAACCACGTCAGAGGCCGAGAGGCGGTTCCGAAGAACTCTGACACCAGGGTGTGCATGGTCGACTGACCGTGTCACCTACTCGAAATGATGATGATGTGCGCTTCCCCTATTCGAAATCTAATGCCGTTTGATCAAACATGATTTACTCGAAAACCTAAACTCGATTTTCTATGACCACTATAGTTTGCCACATCTAAACTTCAAAGTCTCTAACGATTACAATAGTATACATATACATACTTAGTAAACGCATTTCCTCTTAATATCGTAAGATCAAATCGTTTTAAACACTAAGTATAGTATTTTAATTATTATGATTTCTAATCAAAACTTATTGCACAAATGATGGCAATAATAACGCGTAAAATATAAACTTAACGTCAACTTATAACTCTCCTCTTTATGTCGTTAGTTTGGTTAGGTACTAAAAAAAAAAGATACACTTCATATAGTTAAGTCCAAATAACAAATTTATATTCGATCGATTGTTTTGCTTAAATTTTTATCAATTAATTTAGTATAAAAACATAGTACTTTGTGAATTACACGATTCGATCTGACGATATTTCGAGACTTCGCGTTTACTTATTATAACCGTTAGAGATTTTGATGCATTGATGAAGCAAGCTATAGAGCACACTAATTATAGGTTTAATAGACAATTGGGTAAAGGTGTTCGAGCAAATAATGTTTGTTCAAACGGCATTAATTTTCGGACGCAATTTCGTCTCTAGTAAGGTGTGAGCGACATTGCGTGGTCTGTGTCTGTGGTAATCTCCATAATATCTCACGTTCCGCTGTATGCGGCGTTTACGAGCTCGTGGTACAAATGCCAGCACCTACAGATAGCGGACTCACGCGCATCACGATCCACCACGCCGCGACGTGATCTGTAAATAGCTTAGTTACAAAAAAAATGTCCTCTAGGAAGAGCTGAGGTCATTCAGAGTACTATGTTAACTCGTTGTCTTGGCCTACAGTTAACTATGGGTTTATAGGACAAATCACACAAATTGAGGTAGCAAGCCCCACAGTACAATTTATAATAGAATGGGAATGCCGTCATAATACCTAAGCAACAATTTGGGCTTCGTCAAGGTGGAAAGGAGGAAGCGGAAGCCCACGAGCCGCAACATCTGCGGAACCGCGCCGACCGGACCGGACTTTCCGCTGCGTCCTGCCGTACCATCGACGCAGCTGTACGTGTCCCGCCTTCACTGGTCTACGACGGTAGAGGAGGTCGTGGGCTACGTTCGAAAGAAGTCCACCTTCACTTTGAGGGTTGAACGTCTGCAGTCTCGCCACAAGTCGAATTTCAATTCATATGTGGTGAGAGTGCCGACACATGTGGCAAACCTTCATGAAGGAGGACTTCTGGCCGCAGGGCGTCGTATTTCGGAGGTTCCGAGGTCGGCTGCCCTTAGACACCGCGCGTCACACGTCGTCGTCACTACGTGTGAACTTGAATATTTATTATGTATGTTAGTCTGTAAGGTATTTATAACATGGGCCTCTGGTATTGTACATACCTAATTGTAAGTACAATACTATTGCCTGAAATAAATGATTATTATTATTGCACCAAGCATGGTCATGTCTGTATTAATCTACGATGCTTCCTCTTTCTTACAAGTATCGAACCGTACTTACGAGTATGAAGTTCATTATTCACCCACTGAATGCTAGCACAAGAATGAACTAATCACATCACTATTTAGTAACATTCGAGAGAGACGTTCAATCTAAAGAATATTGTTCAATCTCAAGAATGACAACGTGAATGCATGTGAATGATTGTTATAAACGAATGTTACAGGATTCCTTTTTCTCTCAAGCTACTTATTGTAGGAATGTGGTGTAAATTTGACGGTGTATATCGAAATATGAAAAAATTATTAGACTTTCAATTAGTTTTATTTGATACTCGGATAAGCTCAACCGTTGAGTCTTATGGGACTTAGAAATTATTTTTAATGTCACCCTTCAGATGAAAAGTTGTATCACGTTTTTACCGATGTGACGATTAAGTTCAATTCCACGCGTCATACCGACAGCCCGCAACACACGCCAGGGCAAAAGGCTTCCTCAATAAATATCATTAAAATTACAAAAACTGGACGCGTACAACGCAAACTGTCCTCAATATCCCTCAATGAACATCCGTCAAGAGGGCCACCGCCGAAATCCGCCAAATTCATAAGTTTTTGCCATAAGCTCAGATCCGAGCGAAAACTCTCAAATAACTGTCATTTTTTGCCGGCCAATTGTGGTACAGGGGAGAAAAAATGTAACGTACGAGATACCTCCGGATATATTTGGGCAAGAATCTTTGTACACCTAAACCCTGCGATTTCAATACGATAATTTGAAAATCAAAGACGAAAGTTCGCTGTTAAATACACATTACTAGCTGTAACCCGCGGCTTCCGCGTGATATATAGCCTATGTCCTTCTCAGTACCCTAACCTATGTGTATGCAAAATTTCATCGTGATCGGTTCAGTAGGTTGGCCGTGAAAGCGTAACAAACAAACAAATAAACAAGTTAGGATTAGGATAGGATAGGATTAGGATAAGGATTAGGATAGTTAGGATTAGGATTCTAATGCAACATTTTGTCTCAAAATCACAAGTATACTAAGGTTTTATATGATTAGGTACCTGATTAAAGAGTATGTAGTAATATTACAGATTACGTAGGTAATAATGGTAAGAAATCATCTATCTAAGAAAACAAAAAAATGACACGTAACTAATTATATAACCATAAAGAGCAATCAAAAAATCAAGTAAGTAACACATATTAAACATTACGATAAATTACTATTATTTCTTATTTTTTTTAAATATAATTCAATTTTTTAATATCTTATAGTACAAAACCCGTTTGCCATACCAAATTTTATTTATGCAATGCCCGACAGGGTTCATATTGTACATATTTAATATAATTACAGTGCAGTGACATTATTGTAAGAGCTGATGTAATGTACAATACGAAACGCAATAAAGAAATTGAAATTGAAATGGTACTACGAAGAATTACATCACTATTTTGTCCCGTCAGCACATTAGTATTTTCAGTTACATTACTTCTGATGATTCTGATGTGCATATGTGACGATGACAGTCAACAAATGCATGTGGAAACTATTGGCCGCCTACATCGTTTTAATTTAGCAGCCGTGGCAGAAAGCCCCAAGGGGCACAAGGTTGCCGGTATATTTTTAATATATTTCGTAATTGATTCGAATACCAGGCGCACGAAGTCTCTGGAAACGGCTAGTCAACAATATGTAAGATAAGACGTAAGATAGAAAATTCCTAGTACGTCCCACTCGAATGGTTATTGATTAATCGTTCTTATTGACTTCGAGCACGTAATTGGATCTAATTAATTTCTGCTCAACACAATAGCCACATTAGACCTGCATCAGGACTGCAATCAGAGCAATTATGAAACAATTTTCTATTTCACAAACTCCGTGGCCGTTCACCATAGACTTACGTAGTAAGGCGATTTTACGAACCTACCCAGAAAGAGTTGGCGTGAGGCAGATGGTCGGTTGTAAACATTTTTTATAAATCATACTATAGTATGAGTACTATCACAGATTCTTAAATTGCGGTGGCAAGTAGCCGAATTCTGGCTACTAGGTAACTCAACGATACAATATTTTATTACAAATACATATATAGATAAACATCCAAGATCCAGGCAATCTGAAAAAGATCATTTTCCATCGTGACTTGACCGGGGATCGAACCCGGGATCTTCCGTGTCGCAGGCAGGCGTGTTGACCGCTGCGCCACGGAGCTCGCCAAGATTAATCAGACGACAACGGATTTTCAGTTTTGGTATTAAACACTCCTTCTATGCGTGTTTCTCTGAGTGATAAAATATTGCTGTTACAGTGTTTGGTAATTTCAAACAAGCCTTTGGTACCGGTATTTATCTTAATCATTTAATCGTTTTGTAAGTTTAACCAGTGTGGGTTCTGCAGTAGTAGTTTAATACAGTAACAAGCAGCTGCTACTTACATTTAATTAAGATAAAATTAATTTCATAATCTATGTTCATATAGACTAACTAGATAACAACGTAACGTCTACTAGGTAAGTAGTACGGGAATAAAACTGAATGTGCATTATGCCAGGTTTTTACCATTTTATGCCAGTTGATGAGAGCTGATGAACGGAATTTTGTCCGCTTGGTACGCCCATTCAAGGTCAATCAAAATCGCTTAGGTGGCATCCCGCGCAAAAACTACAAGCCTGTCTAGGGAATAGACAAAAACTGAGAAAAAGGCAATAGGCGATGCGGCTGGTCAGGTGCTGTGTTATTCTGTTTTCCACCTAACCGTTGGAATTACGTGCTCTTTAGGTAAAAGCGGCCAAAGTTCCATTATGACTTTAGTTTGCATAACCCTACGCCCTAACTACCCCATCAAGGCTAACGACTTCGTCCGCGTAAAATTTCACCCCATATTTTACCCCCTTGGGGGTTAAATTTCTAAAAATCCTTTCTTTTTGCTCACTTACATCATGAAAAGAATCTCTGTACCAAATTTCGAGCTTCTAGGTACATTCGTTTCGGCTGTGCGTTGAATTTAAGTCAGTGAGTCTGGTTTGCCTTTTAGTAGTAGTTGCTTAAAATATATAGAAGATTTGCTGTCTGATTCATGAATGGGTTGCGACTTGCGACCATACGTTCTGAAGCAAACAGCGTAATCAGCGGTCTGCGTATCGACGTCTAACTTAATGGGGCGACCATAAGTTCCATTGAGACTTTAGATCTTATAACCCTAGGCTCTGTTTACCCCATCGGGGCTAAAGAAGTGCTGTGTTCGATGTATTTAAATAGCAAATTTCCGGCGTAAAAATTCATTCTCTATTTCACCCCCTCAGGGGTTGAATTTCTAAAAATCCTTTCTTAATGCTCACTTACATCATGAAAGGAGCCTGTATCAAATTTCAAGTTTCTAGGTATAGTAGGTATGTAGTTTCGGCTGTGCGTGGATTATAAGTCAGTGAGTCATGTTTGCCTTATAGTAGTAGTTGCTTAAATATATAGAAGATTTGCTGTCGTGATTCATGAACGGGCTGCGACCATACGTTCTGAGGTAAACAGCGTAATCAGCAGGCTTCGTATCGACGTATAACTTAATGGGGCGACCATAAGTTCCATTGAGACGGACGGCTTGATAACGCGGTATTTTCGACCAAGATGCGACGCCTAAGAGGATAGAACCGAAAGGAGTCTTCACTTTCTCTTTTTTTCTTGAAGCTGTGTGTCAGAGGGTAATACTATTGTCAATTTGCTCGCTTCTTTAGCTCCATCTGTCCTGGTGTTTGAATGCCTCTCTTTGTTCCATATTATCTTGCAAGTAAAATTTTACAATCTTACCGGTGTTCAATTGGGCTAAAATTGTGAATAAACTCTCTACTCTTGTAAATTGGATGGTAATACATCAATAAAATGTTTTAACACTAGCTTGTTAGACGCTATTTTATAGAACTCAAGGTTGAATCAGTCACCAAATATTGCAAGTAACCATATTTACTTGTTTAAACATGGAATTACTGATTTGATTTATCTTTTTACACATAATAAGCAAAACGGTTTCACTTACGTATTTTCTGTCGGCATTTTCCGACCAAACAAACGTTAGTGACATGGTTTTGTTTCATATAAGAACTATATCTCGTTAATACTAATCTTGCTTTCCTTAGTGATATTTAACAACTCCTATAGACACAGTGTCAAAGATTCTAAACGGATTTGTTATCCTTGTCTATTTTTAGGGAATTTTCTAAAACAACAATTAGATTCTATAAGATACATAGCGCGGAAATTGTTAGTCGATGGGACATAAAGGTTCTGGAATGACGACCACGTACCGGCAATCGCAGCGTTGGACACCCACCGACCAGAATCTAACCAAGACCTGACCAAAAAGGAAGACGCTGGATGCAGGCCGCTTCCAAACGGTCGTATTGGAAATCGTTGGGGGAGGCCCATGTCCAGCTGTGGACTTCTTGCGGCTGAAATGATGTTAATGATAAAACAACTATTCCTTGGATAAACTCCACTAGGATCCGAGCTCCAAGACGAGCGCCATTCGGTGGCTGAGTGCGATTAATTGCACTGCCCAAACGGGAGCCGCTTGAGAAGGCTGACGTGCGATTGGTAGATCCACCTAGTGTGGATGCGGCACTGTGTTTCTACCCGAAAGATATACCTAGAATCACCAAAATATTTATTTTCATGCGTTGTATGTACGTCAAATCGAAGTCTACCGAATAATCGATAATTAACATATTCTGGCTTTATCGTTTATGGTGCTGATTCAAGTTTTGATATTTATGCATCTACCTAAGACCAAAGTCAGACTCGCGACGTCAGCTCGAAGTAGCTCATCATCATCATCAGGTTTTTTTTAGTCTCCACTGCAGGAGCATGACCCTCTCTGTACTACCAGAGCCATAATTAGCCGAAGTAGCTCACAGAGCTACTACTATTACTAGGCCTAAGTAATAAAGAAATTAGGCGATAGAGCTAGCTACTAGGTGTTGTAGGTAGAGTGTTGTCATGAATTTGGAACTGACAAGACAAGCACGTCATGGCTAATGTCTTAACTACCGTTTAGAGTCATACGACGCTGTGAGGCTCTGTCCACTTCGTAAGAAACCAACGTGAAGTTGTAATGGCGTTGTGCTAGATTTTTGAACATGTTAAAATAGTTCTCACTTTCTTATATCCCTGGCGTGGTGCATCCAGCATCTGTCTTCTCATTGTCTCCAGTGATTTGTGTTGGTGACTCACCGGCATCAGAGCGAGACACAGACATATCAAATGCACGAGTAAGAGCAAGACAGCCATACATGATTAATTATAACGGGCGGCTCCTCTATCGGTTGTTAAGCGCTTTTTTATTTCGCGCCGATTTCGCGATCCCCGAATTCCGTTTCGCGCCAAATTTAAAATTGACATCTGAGTTACAAGGAATTTTGGAAACTGTTTTATTTTAAATCAACTATTAAAAGTCTTTTCTAAAAGCTCATATTTATTTACTAGTACTAAGATGTTTTCCTCACGATCGTTTTGCACTTTCCTTTTGTCGGATTCATTCTATGGAAAAAAACGCACACTGTTTTGTAGAGTTAGTATCCAAAACCAAACCACTAGTGTGTAGAGCGTTTTCTGTTTTTTATGCAATAGGACGGCAACGAGCAAGTGGGTCACCTGATGGTAAATGATAGCCGCTGCCCATGGACAACTGTAACGCCAGTTATCTGCTGCTGTCTATGAGGCCGGCAACGCTCTTGTCCGAACCTATGGTAGGGTTCGGACAAGAGCGTTGCCGGTCTTTTAAGAAAACATAGACTCGTTTTTGAAGGTTCCAAGTTTTCCTTAATTAAAACCTTAAAACAAGTGACGGTCAATGAAAATTGTCATGTATGAGTCAGGTTGTAGATCTATTGGTATCTACTGCAGATTCAGAAACTATCAGTAACTGTTAAATCTTGCAACAGTCTTTTAGCTGGACACTCACACACACAAGCAAAATGCACCTTCTAGCTCATCGATTGATACCAAGCGTACGATAGTCATCACATCATGATCAACACAGCCGCAAAAGCTGGACTGCGGGCCTCCTCCAAAGATTTCTATCGTTGAGGAGTATTCCATACTCACCACTCTTGGCAAATGAGTTAGTCAACGCAGTTTGTTTGGCTTATATAGGTTCCGATGTCGCTGCCTATCGAAACAGTTTTTAAAGCGAAGGAAGGGTAGCAGTTTGTTGGACTGGGGGAACAGGATAAAGGTTTTTGGGATGCTACTCGCTCGGATGATTCCGAAATGAGAAAGTACCCGATGCCATACCCGTGTCTGAATGGAATTAAATAGATTTTCACTCGCCTGAGCGGGTTTTCGGTTGGCATACTTTGCAATGATTAACAGAACCGTAGCGAGGGTTTGTTTTCGGATCTTGGATAAGTTGTCCTCTTTGGAACAGTGGGTAAAACGCTATTGCGCTAACAAAAAGGCTCGGAGATTTCAAGTTCGAGCAAATACGAGAAGTTAGTATACCTACATACACAGACTGCGGTTTTGGAGTAACCCTCGTTGGCCGTCTCGATCCTCTGACTCTGCGTATGGATGTCGCATCCTTGTGAATTCTTTATCGCATTAAAATGTAATGCCTCTGGGAGTTGTTCGACCTGTTACTAGCCGCAATAATTTCACCACCGTACCAACTGACTTAAATTTAACTTTCATCCCACCTGGATAACTGATAGTTCACCACAGAAAGTTTTACAGAAACTTCCTGCTACGTAGGTAGGACAGAACTATAAAATCAAACGTTCAAAAAACGTTCAGTCTTGTCTTCTTAAAAGGCCCGCAACGCTCATGTCGCACCTCTGGGTTTGCAGTTGTTCATGGGCGGCGGTGATCACTTACCAGTAGGTGGAAAGGAAAAAAACTATTAAGTATATAATCATAATACAGGAAGTGCTTACATGTTGTCATAATAGCGGACTCTCCACAGCCGAGGATACAATCAAAAATGCTCAGATGAGGAGTTTGAGGAGAAGATTGGAAGTCATGATTAATAGATATCGCAAAGTTACTTTTACTGATTTTGTGATCTCGCAGTCTCTCTCTTAGACCTATAAATTATAGGTGTTTTTTTAATGTTGCTTTTAATTTTTTGTCGGTGCCTGACATTTTGTGGAGTACATAATTGTCAACTAATAGGTACTTTAGTATATACATAAGAATTAGCTGCCAAATCCTTTTTTTTATTAATCTCTTTATATTAGTCTAACTATACTATGGGTGTTAACTTAACACCCATCACATATGTAGTCTCAATTCATAGGAACAAAGAGATTCAAACGTTGGATTTTGAAAAGTAGGTACAATAAGCAGGTACTTCACGGTTTAAACCTAGAAAAAACACATTATCTCCGTCGTGTTAACGTTACGTAACTTTCAAATTAATATCTCGCATGAATGGCGTCTCTAACCCCGCAATCTGGCTCGTTTATCAATCTAACACTGCGACGTTTGTCACAGAGGTCCTTACTTCCTTATCGTAAGTACATCTTTTGCGTTGCACCTCATTCAAGCGAGTAAGGCAGTCTAGTTCACATTGGACGAGCAAATCTTTGACAGAGCGAGTAACAATAATATTTAATTAGTCTAGATCACATGAAAGAATTTAAACTTTGTCATATTTACCTACACGTACCTATTCCTATACCTACAATTAGATACTGCTTGGCTAAGGCCTTTTCTATTTAATTTTTCTAGACGTTCTAGGGAAGACGTTTGTCCCCGAGGTCCTTACTTCCTTAACGTAAGTACATCTTTTGCGTTGCACTTCATTCAAGCGAGTAAGGCAGTTTAGTTCACACTAATCGACTAAATCTTATTACTCGCTCTAACTCTAACTCGCTCTTTGTTTCTCAACAACGACTGTTATATTTAATTAGTATATGACATGAAATAAACTTTTACTCATTTACACGTATTCCTACACCAACAATGACTGTTTGCTAAGGCTTATTTAATTTTACTATTCTAGACGTAGCCATGTTCACATTGAGCGAGCAAATCTTTTCTTTTCTCGTAAGTTGGTGTTTCTTAACGTAGCATCTGATCAAGTTACGTTGTGTATGAATGATATAATTAATCTAACGTGCATCTCTCTCAATTTTATGAGACTGTCCGAGACAGAGCTGTGTGTAAAAAAGAAACAAAGAGTTATCTACTCTTATCGATGATCTTATCGATACGGAGCAATTTATCATGATTTTCTCTTTATTTTAAGTTCGACGTCGCTATTCCTTTGTCCTTTTTTCTTCGTTTAAAAATCAAAATACTAATGATTATAATCGGTCCGAGAGTTATGTCTTTGCTCTTTCTCTAATTTTACTAAAACATTTAAAAAAAGGCGAATAGAATTACCTACCTCATATAATATATTTAAAATGGTAACTTCAATATAACGAGAGAATTATTACTTGGTTCATGGCAATGATTGCTGCTCTATCTTTTATGTATAATAACTATGATTATAAAAAACAAAAGCCTTCAGCCACACGTATTAAGTCGTTTCTACACATACGAGTACTTACAACATGCTTTGACGAACATACTTACTATTTTTTAGCTACTAATGTTGCGGTACTGTCATAAACTTAGACACTACCAGGTAAATACTGTGAAGACTGTGCTGCCCCGCTCGTACTCTCTAATCACCTTAAACTCGCAAGCTTTACACTGGCGTAGTATGAAGTATCCTATCTATACGTATCTAGTTCGTGCCTCAACTTGACCAATGTGACTTGCCTTATCTCTCGCCCAGTCATCACAAAAACTAGTTTAGCATACAAATCCTCTAGTGGGCGAATAACAGCGATCTGATAAGTTGAGCAATTACGTACGTGACACCTCGTCGCGTGATTACATCGGTGTGTGCCCAGCCTTAGTGTTGGGAGCGTCGCCAATTATTTGTTCCTTATGGGCTTGTTATGCAGAAAAAATGCTAGATTGTCTGATATTTTTATGCTTTATAGCGTGCAAAGATGTCTTGGGTGCGGTGTGTCACCTTTTTAACTTGCCCGTGTCATTGGTGAGCATCGTGATATGATTTTTTATAGTAAGTCTAATTTATACATGTAATTTTCTTGCGTTGGAGATTTCGTAAGTAAGCCCGAACGAACCGGACAGTATACAAAAATTTTGTTTACTGAACGCGCATGTCTCCATACAAACGGACAAAGGGAATTGCGGCAATATTTGATAATATTTGTGTAAAAACAAGCATTTAATCAATTAATCTCATTGTAATCTACGTAGGTACGTTCCTATACAGCTTGGTAAAATTATCAATGGTTGAGAATTATAAGCCTCTCAACATCTGAACAAATCCCGCTCAGTTGGGCTAGTTCTGACGATTGTCAGGTTGAAACAAAAAAATCCTGCGTTTTTACTTGACCTAAGCTTCTCTCTCTCATACACATGTGTGAAATTGTGTACCTGGCAAAACAAAATTTGAATCTTGTAAAAGGTTATTATACAGAATGGCGACAAAAATAGGTACTTAGAAAACGAAAATCAATCAAGACGTCTAGTTAAATAGACGAATTTGTATAGAATATGTTTGTTTTTCACGTCTTTTTAACAATTCTGTATTCTGACAGGATCCTGATTCCGTGAAGTATTACCAGGGAGATCAAAATCAACCAGAGATTAAGAGTTATGATTGAATTATGTTCTAAACCGGATTTATATTTTCGGTAGCAATAACAAAATGGAAGTCTGTCTTTGATGTAAATGTTAACTGCATTCAATACGAAAACCAAACAAAAAAAAGAACAATGCGAAGGCGACAACTGCGGGATTAATTAAAATACTGCATGTCGAAGATATCAAACACAACAATAGGATTCTCAGAGAAGGAATGCCTTATTGCCAATTTGACGCAGTTTTCTCGCGAATAGGGTGATAATTCATCGGTAATTTATAAGAGAGTTACCGCAAGATAAATATCTAGTGTTGAGAGAATCATTACTAATTACAGAAACGTTGGAGACAACAAGAAACCAAAGTGAATTTCCTCAGACAATTATTTATGAGGAAAGAACTGCCTGTTTTATCCTATGAAGGTTCTCTTTCTGTGTAGGTAGGTACTGAGTTGAGTTCGTGTAGTCCTTATTAAAATGATTCTTGTCGTTCCTTTAATATTCGAGTATAGAGAACGCTTATTCCATGAAGTACCTATAGGAATACGCTTAGGAATATTTTATTTCAATGTATTTATTCTACTTCTCATTTTTCCTATTTGGCAAGTTATGACCATTTTCTTTAATAACTGCCCCCGTGGTCCAGTGTTTAAGGCGTTTGCCTTGTTGACCCGGGGGTCGTGGGTTCGATTCCCACGGGAAGCATACTTTGTTAAGTTGTTTCCAGTTTGGTTAGGACATTGCAGGCATGAATCACCTGATTTTCTGATAAGAAAGATGATTCCGTGCTTCGGAAGGCACGTTAAGCCGGTGGTCCCGGCTGCCATCTGGTAGACGTTAAAGGAACCACGTCAGAGGCCGAGAGGCGGTTCCGAAGAACTCTGACACCAGGGTGTGCATGGTCGACTGACCGTGTCATCTACACGAAATGATGATGATGAATACCTACCCAATAAATCTTCTTACATCTCGATGAGACATCTTGTGTATTAGCTTTTCCTCATATTAAATTAAGCAATATAGGAAAACATCCACGCACGCAGGATTTTTTTCTATATAAAATAATTGTTTACTTATGTAATTACAATCCAATATTATAGTACCTACCTGATCTAATTACGAAATGGAAGTTAGTTAGCGATATTACCCAAAGGTTTATCTTCTTTAATTTAGAAGTTACTCTCTCTCTCTCTCTTTACACACTCATCGTGTTTGGACTCATTCGATTTCTCCTGGCGAGCATCCTACAGTTTGAATCGCTCGTAGTACAAGCTTGACACAATTTTTGTTTTACAGAAACCTATATACCTACCTACTAATTTATGTTTTTATGCTCCGTTCGCCGCTCCAAGAAAACTGCTGACGTAGTCTTCTTTTTTGGGTTCTTAGTATGCTGCGGGAGGTCGGTGGAAAAGAAAGAGAAACAATCCTTAATTTTGTCAATAGAGTTATCTATATATTTTAATGAATAATTCTCAATACAGATGTTGCACATTACAGTCTCTCGTCCATCTTACAATACATTATTTTTGTAGAAAAATGGCAAATTAACGGTACTTATTGCAATCAAATCGCTGGTGAAGAATATTGTTACCAACAGAAAATTAAACTTTTACGTATATATAGGTATCTATTTTCGAATTAAACGCTTAAATTTAATGAATTCCATGGAAAATTATATTCATTTATAATTATATATTTTGTATTTTAACTACAATTTATTAACTATATATTACAAACTTTAACTTACAGTTAGATTTTTTATCAATCGTTATTGCGCGCGGAAAGTTGTTGCGTTCGTCTTGAAAAGGCAGGATATAATTTATTACCGATCAATGAAGTATTTTATGTGATAAATAGTGTAACAAAATAAAAATACTTTGCTAACCAACGACCAGTGAAGATATTGAAAATTTAGATCATTGGTATTTACTAAAAAAAAAACTAGAATATTTTTTGCAAAAATGAATTAAACGACTCTGGAGTTAATTTAATTTATTTTTATGTTTAATCAATCCTCATATTTTTATTACTAGCCAAATGAGGTGACCTTAAATATCGATCGGTTCAAAAACCAAATACTTTTTATATGAATTTTAGTGAACGCAGCAATTTTGAGGCGCGCCATCTCACAGCACAATTGACAAAACATATTTTCCAAATATGTCTATTAGTAAACACGTAAATATACCTTACAAATTGTATTTACAAAATAAAGCAATAGTTATTAAATTACTATCAAAGTGGGAAATTAATATATCTCACTGCTATAGACAAAAATATGTTTTTAATTGCGTCAAGTCATGAAAAACACGTCTAGTTAAAACAAAAACAAAATAAAAAATACGAATACTCACATAAAAATTTGTATTATATGTCTATATAAGCAACTTGTCGAAATTGTAGCAATTTTGGTTTCAATAAACCTAAAACGTTTGGTACTATTATTAGTAAGGTTATATAAATTCAAAGACATTCTTTTAAATCGCGAAAACATAAGAAAACATCATTCTTTTAAATTTACGTAAGTCAATCATTAAGCATTTACTGGTGAAGTTATATAACTTAAAAACATTTAAAAGAAACAATGAGACTTTATAAATAATTACAAATCCAATATTGGTTCGACAGATGCTGTAGATGTAGAGTTACTATTAAGTTTCTAGATTACATTTTTTAAATAAACATAAGTAGACTTCAACTTAAACACATTTTCGTCCACAGCAGTCGTTTAAACTATTTCTATTGCAGTGGAATCTATGAGTGTCTACTACTGTGGAGGTTAACTACGTGTGGATAGGCCTTCGATGTTGGATGTCGCGTCTCGTGTTTAAATCGTCGTAGTAAAATGTCTTTATTGTTTTCAGGGATTGTCACTGGCAAAGAAGAGGCAATGGAACTTTAATAAACATGTTTTTCTTAATTTTAATTAATTTAATTATTAATAATTTGAATTGAGTCTCTTACATTCGAAGTAAGATATTTTTTATAATTTGATTTGGTACCATAAACAAATCGAGCCAAGTGGATATAAAAGGTATGCTTAAAGGTCTAAATGATTGATATCCTAGTTTATATACGGATATTTATAAAGATAAAACATTGAATAGAAATCTTACTACGACGAACTAATAAATAGTTGGATGTTTCCACAATAACCAAGTGACTGAGTAACCTACAATTTGGTTGTTTCATATTCAAAGTAACGGATTTGTGAAAACTGAGTTGACTTTGGTTACCGTGGAAGCATAATAACAATTTCAAGAGCACTCCTCGAGCGCTCGCGTTACGGACACCGTGTGCCGTCACTGACCTATCATAAGCTTAACTATTTACAAACAGTATACGAATATCGACCCGAATAGAACTCGAAAGGAAAACAAAATAGGAACGATACAAAACGATGTCTCCCGCCGTGAATTCACCGGTGACTTTTTGGTAAAGCGGGAGTAATATAAATACACGCTATTTACAATGTTAGGTCGGTCAGTCCTGCGTTTCCACGTCGAGCCCGTTCACCATCCTCTCGATACTCTTGAGGTCCGAGGCGGGTGGCGTCGATGACGTTGACGTCGGTGCGTCTGGCGGCGGATCTGCCGACGCGGCCCGCGCGGGAGGTGAACCGTTCCTTGGTCGCGCTGGTGACGAACTTAGACTTCGCGCTCGAGGCGCGACTTGTTCGAAAGCAGAACCGAGCCCAGGCAGTGCGTATGGGGCGAACCTATGCGTCTTGCTTAACGACGGCGCAGGGGCAGGGGCCGGCGGCGCAGGGGGAGGTGGTAAGGAGTACTGCTGCAGTAAAGGATGCAGGTTGAAGAGCAAACCTGGCGGCATTTGATGCGGAGGGAAGAACGGTGGAGGGTACAGCGACGGCGGATATAGGTACGGTAGCAGCGGGGGCTGCACCGGTGGCCCTAGTGACACGTCGGGGGCTGGTGAGGGGCGGGATGGGCCCGCCGGGGGCGAGGACGCTCGGGGACCCCCCGAACATGAGGAGTCTGAGTTCGCCTCAATACCTTCTTCGGGGCCAGAGTCAGCACCGCCTCCACTTGAGCTAAACCATGCTGTGAACAATAAAATTATAATAAATAGAATCTGCATTTTTAAAATAAATTTGGTAAGAAATGAGGTGATTAGTATGCAAATAAGTAGTTATTACTGAAAGTTTTATCATACCTACATTATAAAAAAAAAAAACTAGCAGAATGTGACTGTTATAGTAAGTAGGTTGAAATTGTATTTCTATTACTCACTGACTACTACTCATGAAAGATTCAGAAGGATCGGAATTAATTTGTCTGACATAACTAATCGTCATTCTTACCGATGGTGTTCTGCTGGGTAGAGGAAGTTGGTCGTCGTCTTTATGCCAACCGTCTGCGAGTAGCTCTACTGTGGTCTAAGGTAAAAAACTCCTGGTATACTTACAGCTGGTATTGTGCTGCATGATGGATGATGACGGAAGGCAGGACCTGGGAACCTGAGAGGAGCTCTGGCCTGGTATGCAAAACCAAACTACTGATACTCCTACAGCTGGTGTTGTGCTGCATGGCGGATGACAGCGGGAGCTGTTGATGTGGTGCGCGGTGGACATAGGGGGCGCGCTGAATGACAATTGACGTCTAGCGGCCACTCGTAATTGTTGTTCCAGACGTTAAAGCTCGCTATCACACGTACATATACAGACTACTCGTGTACTTACAGCTGGTGTTATGTCAGCGGAGAGCTGGAGGCGCCTACGTTCAAAAACCACTCGTCGTCGTCGTGCCGTGTGTCCAACGACGGCTTTTTATACTACACAGGTAAGCTACTCATGCTTTCATGGGTATACTTACAGCTGGTGTTATGCTGCGTGGTAGATGATGGTGGTGGGCTCGAGGGGCCTCCTACATCCAAAGGTCGTTCGTCGTCATCATCTCGGGCATCCGAGCGCGCCGTCAACAGCGCCTGCCTGCGGTACACCGACAAACTACTCGTGTTATCATTGCGGCAAGGGTAACATCAATACAGAAGATAAAAATATAAATGTAGAGCCTTGTCAGCTTGGCATACTTGAAGGTGATAAACCCGCCAATATTATTTTTTTTTGGGATAAATATTGTGAAAAAATATTTTGGCCATCTGAATAATACCGGCATTGATTCGGTTGGTAAATGTATTCTTATTTAGATGATTTATTAGCAGACCTTTCTCAGATTTTAGATTAGGCGTCCCTTCAGATATATGTGAAACGTAAATATGAGCTAGATAGCACTACAAGATCTTCATCATCATCTGAGAGTATTCCCGGTTGCATCCTTAGCAGTAACGCTTCAGAGTCCGGGTCTTCTATTTATCCTAGGTGGTACTACTGATATTACAAGGTAGGTATCGTAGGACAAAACGGAATCTCATTCTAAACAAGTACCTATAGAACAAATCAACAAAAACGTTAAAACTAAAGATAATTTTCACTAAGAACTTTCTTTACCAAAACACACCAGCCAAGGTTTAATATGACAGTTTGCACTTTAACACATCAATCGCCATGGGTGTCAAACGGGTGGCATTTCGTAATGATCGGTTGGCCGCCAAAGGTTAATCGTCCTCTAATGACGCTGCCGAAATTTGAGCCGTGGTGGCGCGCGTGACGCCCTTTCCACGTTCGAATTTTAAAGAGAGACATTTTCTTCTTCGAGATTTGAATTTCGAGTTGTTTGTCAAGTTTTTTTATTAGTCTGGAAAAGTGATGAATAGATCTTAATTGTCGAATTTAAAAGAGGCTTTTTGACTATTATGTCGAATTTTAAAGAGGCCTTTTAAAACATTTTTACTTTAGAAAATGTTTGTTTATCATCAGATAACAAAATAATATTTGATGCAGTCGTGAAATACCTAGTTATTTGAAATATTATGTGCAGTTTTTCTCGGCGATTGGCGTCTCCCAATATGGAGAAACGTTGAAGACTTCGGAATGAGCTAACGAGCCAGCTGACAATTAGTTGAAAGTACTATAAAGGGAGACGTACCTATTCTAACAGCTTGAATGAATAACGTCTTTGTTGTCATCTTTTGATGAAAAGAAATACTTTTCTATTGACGAATGTTTATTACAATGTTTCGTTTAGGCTTTCGTTCATAATGATAATGGTTCTCAGAGTTACAATGAAAAGTTTTTTTCAATATTTAATATAATATTGAAAAGCATTTTTAATATAAAGCTAAATCAGACCCCAAAGAGTATTGGATGGTTTCGCCCGGTGGTCCGAATCGACCCATTCTAAAAAAAATTCCTTGGGCCATTCGCACCGCTCCAACGACTGCGGTGCGAAAGAACCCATTCAAAAAGGGCTTTTGGGCGATTCGCACCGCGGTCCGATGCGCTAGTGGTGCGAAACGCCTAAAGACCCGTAATTTAACTCGACATACCCTTAACGGGGTGACTCAGCCCATCAATATCAACTTTTCCTATGGAATCAACGATGAGAACTTTAAAAAAATGAACTTTTTTATACAAAAATGTTCAGCCGCCCGGGCAAGTAAAAAAAATCAAGTTCCTAGTATTGATCCTATAGGAAAAGTTATTCGTAATGACCCCTTTAAGGAAATAACGAGGGTAATTTTTACACGCTGTTAGTACTTATATTAGCTAATTCACGTCACTGTCCACACAATTTTTTTTTCTTAATTTATTTAATTTTGTTCATAATAAATGAGAAAAAATTCATAAAACTATCTATATAGAACTCACAAATCTGCCAACATTCAATCGTAACGACGGTAAGATAATTCCAAAAACATTTAACCGGACCCCAAAGAGACCACGCGATAGCAATTATTTGCCTTCTGTCACCCCACAACAAACAGCAGTTTATCATCCGCATTGTTTTAGCCCCGCAGTCTTGGGCTGCTGATTGGGGACTCTAAATTCATTTTATTAACTCGTCGCATCGCTGATAGAATTTGTGGCACCCTAACAACTAGGGTTGACATCTTCTTTTGTTTGGTGTGAAAAACTACTAATTAATATGTATAATAATCACAGTCTGATATCTATGATAATAATTACATAAATATTCTGATATCTATGATAATAATAATACATACATACATACATAGTATCACGTCTTTATACATACCTAGTGGGATGGACAGAGCCGAAGATCATAAGACCCGGCCCCATTTAGCATCATAGTGGGCGTAAAGGTGGAAAGCGGAATCAAAATAGTGATGGGTTGCTAGCCGCATCGCCTATTCATGTGATTCCTTAGGCCCAATCCCTTGACCGGTTTTTACGGTCTGCGCGGGAAGAAAAGCAGCTGGTATATTCTATATGCAATAATTTTCATTACTGATAGGTACATTGTTGGTAGCACAGGAATACCTAAAATGAAATAAAAAATAGCAACTGTCCGATGTACTAATGTTGACAAAACATGTCTAAGAACCATTGCTTGAAAACCTGTTGTTAAATAAAAACGAATCCAAATCGGTGAATCTGTTTTAGACCTAGATATGTTTTATTGCGCACCTATGTATAAAATAAGATTTTTGACTTGTGTCGGCCACTTCTTCATAATTTTATCTTCGGTTTCACAATGACTCAGTTCTAAGATTGCCTCCTCATTTGTGTGTGCATGATGCAAGCTAGAAGCGCGTATCTAGGTAGTAGGTACAGTAGTATCACGTTTATAAGTTACCTCGGCATTGTTCGATGGCGCAGAATAGCGCAACCGACCGCCGATTCGGCCCGAATGAGAACATCATTGAAATAACGAACTTATTGCTACAACATAAGATTTTACATCCATAAGCAGTAGGACTATTGCTATCCCGCTCACAATACTTGTACGCCTGCCGAGAATGGCCGAGACGCAGCATGGCGCGTACTCATCAGCCAAAGCAAACGGATATTTTAGCGCCATGCAAAAATTTGATTTCTGCGCAGGTACATCGGTGTAACTTATAAAAGTGGTTAAATTTAAGTAAAACCTATTTGATTCATCTTTAAATTAGCTGTTCAAATTGTGACAACCCTAACTTAAACTGTCCACATTAGGGTGTCTGCGTTACAATGTAAACGCTAAGGGGTGGCCTGCCTTGTAATTTCGCCAAATTTTTATCCGCCGCGGTTAGCCCCAGCTTTTTACCGACTCCGAGACAAGGGTAGTTTATTAAGTAGGTGTCTTGGTTATTTTATGCGGATTTTCCGATTACCATTCGGGGTTGTTTGTTATTGGCGTTATCTATAATGCTACTGAATAAGATATTGCCTGAAATAATAGGAATAAATTGTTTTAGTTTTATACTAATCTCGGTAAAATGATCTCACTATTTGAAAATACTGAGTTTTATGTAACACTAGCTTTTACCCGCGGCTCCGCTCGCATGGTATATAGCCTATGTCCTTCTCACTACCCTAAACTATGTGTATGTAAAATTTCATGTTGATCGGTTCAGTAGATACGGTGTGAAAGCGTAACAAACAAACAAACTCACTTTCGCATTTATAATATTACTAGCTGTTACCCGCGGCTTCGCCCGCGTGATATATAGCCTATGTCATTCTCAGTACCCTCACCTATGTGTATGCAAATTTTCATGATGATCGGTTTAGTAGGTTGGGCGTGAAAGCGTAACAAACAAACAAATAAACAAACAAACAAACTCACTTTTGCATTTATAATATTAGTTAGGAAGTTAGGAAATATAGTTATGATTAGGATATATACATACATACATACATACTGTCACGTCTTTTTCCCTTGCGAGGTAGACAGAGCCCAGATAAGGATATATCCTTCCATGCTGGTCTAGGTGAAAAGTATAACTAAACGTAGAATGTACCAGCTGCATTACTTCCCGTGCAGATCGTAAAAGCCAATCAAGGGAATGGTCGTCAGGAATCATGTCAATAGGCGATGCGGATATTCAATTCAATAAAATTATTCACAATTCAGACGATTTTACTTTACATAATAAAGTGCACGTAAACATAAATAGAATTTTACAATTTCACTTTGTGGACAGCAACCCATCACTATTTCGATTCCGTCACCTACAAGCCCACGAATATGCTAAACGTGGTTGTAAGGTTTTACAGACCTGGGCTCTGTCTACCCCGCTAGGAAGAAACACGTGATAGTATGTTAATATGTAACTCAGTATTTTCAAATGTCTTTAATCTTTATTAGTTTCCTAAACATGTGTGCCAAATTTCATACGTCGGATTGTTAAAATTTATTTGTTGGGCGAGGTAGGTATAATTCAATTGATATATAAGTTGTTACCCGCGGCTTCGCCCGCGTGATAGACTATGTCCTTCTCAGTACCCTGAACTATGTGTATGCAAAATTTCATGATGATCGGTTTAGTAGATTGGGCGTGAAAGCGTAACAAACAAACAAACAAACTCACTTTCGCATTTATAATATTAGTCAGGATTCAAGCTTTTTGAGATAAAGAGCAAGTTTCAGTAACTAAGAGTATTTTTAAAACTTAAACCTACTTCAATTTTCCCTTACTTTTTGGTTCTGAAGTAATTCGTAGTACAAAAGTAATAATTTTCCAGTCACTTCAATAACCATTCAAGCACACTAGAGAGTACACTATTGGGTGGCGGAGTTAGTGAGTGACTCAAATTCGAGATTTCATAGTGTATCTACGAATCGCATTCGAGCTAGTATCAATATCGCCTATGCAACTGCTGACAGAGCTACGGAGAAAATTATGTGGCATGCGGTGTGAGTGCAGGAGCGTAGGGTTGTCCCAGTCTATGGATTTGTTCTTTTGTTGGTTGGATGTTGCTGCTTTAATAGTTTTTTTTTTGTTTAATTTAAAAACTTTTTACCCACGCACACTGCCTTGTTGATATGACTGACTTGATATATTAGAGTACAGATATGTTACAGTACATATTTAAGTGTCTCTATTTCCTTCTTATCTGACCGTGTTCTCGGTTACGTCCTAAGTTGAGATGCTTAGGAACTATACCTACATCCCATTTGTGTAGTTTTTTTTCACCACTGCGATCGGGCTCCGGCATTCACGGTTGTAAAGTAAAACCGTATCATTAAATCATCAAAAGCATATCATCCTTGACAACAATATCAAACTAAAATACCTTGAGTCACGCCTTTTCTTTGTTTTACATGCTAGGTATACCTAATACATTATACCTACGTATCACGAAAAGTTTTGTTTTTATATGAACCTGCGTTTCAACGTGATTGGTCCGAAACTGCATTGGACAGAGACAAATGGAAGGAAATGGGAGAGACCTTTGCCCAGCAGTGGGACAGTAAGGGTTAATTTAAAAAAAATGAGCCTGCGTGATCACAAATTTTCTAAAATTGCATTTCACGATCATGACAGATCTACAACTATTTTTTATTAGCTGTCATGTCACCAACCCTAGAAGCAGGCAAGCTTTCCCCGCGCTTGTCAAAACGCTCACGTTTCCCGCGCTTCCGCGCCGCCATTTTGTAAAGATGAACACAGCGTCCGACATTTCCGTCGCTCTGTAATTCGGAAGCCGAGGCCCATCCGGTGCAAAATGTTGTTTAACTGAATTAAACATTCCTTCCCGTCAACGGAAGTGCGTATGCTTAACACGGACCACTTTTCCGGGTGTTAGAAAACTCACCTTTCGGGTAATAAAATACGGACGCCAAAAATATGCAAAACGAGATCGCCCAAAAAGGTTGCGCACATTTTATCCCGGTTTATGCAAATGAGCCACACACGCACGAGTTAATTTGTTTACTCGCGCAACTACGGCAAATTAAGCGAGCAGGTTTTACATAACCTCAATTTCCACAAAATATCAAATACCCACTAATTGAGTTCTCCTTCGAATTTCAAATAAGTTAGCGGAACGGCAATCTATCCTGGGCGCTAGCAAATTACGCGGTGAAAAAAAAACCTAAAGCTGATTTTATCGCGGAAATCCAATTTTCTCCCTTGCACGCTAAAGACGCTGGAAAAAAGCGGTGAGTCGAATGACTCCACCATTTTGAGCCGTTACCCGCCATGTTTAAAGTCAGAACACGAATAAGGAGGCGCCGGATTGGTTTAATTTGAATTTGTGCGGCGCCGGGCGCGTCGCGCGGGCCCAAGCGTCGTGCCCTAATTAATTTGGAGATTCACAGATACGGGGCTAATTTCGTTAACTTTCAACTTTAGTTAAATAGTCGGTGGTTTTAATAGTCGTCAATCTTTAGCCGCCTTTTGGTTAAGGATGCCACCTACCGCGCCGCGGAAAATTACTGGTATCTCGGTCAGGTCGGGAAATAATTTTATACGGATTTTCCAAGTCTCAAGTACCGTTTGATAAAACTTTAGAACACAGATGAATACTTAATAAGATTTAGTGCAGGTCACCTACCGCGTTTGGGTGATTTTATTGCACAATAATAGTAAATAAAATCACGTTTTGTTTATTTTAAGTGTGATTTCATACGTGGCTGTTAGGTATATTATTTAATATAGGATATCTACTGCCGCATTTAAAGTAAATTAGTTTAGTTTTATTAGGGTTCCGTAGTAAACAAGGAACCCTTATAGTTTCGCCATGTCTGTCTGTCTGTCTGTCTGTCTGTCTGTCTGTCCGTCCGCGGTTTTACGCAGAGACTATAAGTACTAGAAAGCTGTAATTTGGTATGGGTATGTATATTAATCATGGCAAAAAAGTGGTAGAATAAAATCTTGAAAAAAAATTTTTTTTAGGGTAGCTCCCATACAAGTAAAGTAAGGGAGTAATTTTTTTTTCTCTATTTACCTATTGTGTGGGGTATCGTTAAATAGGTCTTTCAAAAATATTGTGAGGTTGAGAACACCATTTTTTGATTAAGGGCTCCGTTTCCGAAATATTTGGTTTTAAAGTGCGAATTTTTGTTAGAGGTAAGTGTCCCCCCCCTCTATCTGCTAAACGGTTATATATAGATACGTGAAAAAAATTACAGCAGTAGCATATATACTGAAGTTGAAAGGAAAACTATTAGAGCTGAGTAGTAAGTACAAACTAAAAAGTTATAGGCAACCAACTTATAAACTGTAAAATTTCATACTATTTTCATTGTTAGATGTTTTTGGTCGTTAAACTGTAAGGTGCGAGTGTGAACTCAAAGTTGTCATTCGCAACTACGGAACCCTACACTGCGCGTGGCCCGACACGCACTTGGCCGGTTTTTTATTTTAATACTGAAGGTCAAATACAATACTTATATATAGTAATAATCCTAAGATAGATACTATTAGCGTTCTGTTTTTATTATAGTAGTTTTTAGTGCCCTCATTGACGTGCTGAAGCTATGGCTGGCTGGCGTGATTTGTAAAGAAATAAGATATGAATTGGAAGAAGATATCTAACTGGATGATGTTTATTAATAGTAGTTTCTGATCGATTTGCAGCTGTCTGAAAACCAGCTTATGTGATTAACTATCAGTTTTTTTCTCATAGAAATTAGGGAGTATGCACGTAATTTTTTTATTTGCTTAGTATAATCCTTAATAACCACAGTAAAAAAATATGAAAGAACTTTTAAAATATCTTAATTAACGACGAAGATGTGAAACTTATACATACATATAACATATGGACTAGTGACGTCATAGTCTATGTCATGCATACATTTGCCTTACAAAATAGTGTTTTCGCGAGTGAGGTAGACATAGTTTCGTAAAATCATTTTTTCTCGTTCGTTTTTCAACCAAATTATATTCTGTTTTCACTTTCAGTACTTTACTATTGAATATTTTTGGATAAACTGGTAAGATAACAGATATTTTTTTCATGCATATTCCCTATTTTATTGATGATGGTAATCGCTGCGCTGATAGAGGTGAAGTTCTGGTCAGTTTCCTTCACATAAAATATCTTCTGCATCTCTCAGAACCCTCGTGCTTCGGATAGCACATGGTCCCGGCTGTTATCATGAGAGCTAGTCTTCAAGCTTAGTTTAGGCTGCTAGAAAAATCTGACACCAGTGTTCTGCGACACACGGTAAAAAATAAAACAAATGGAATTATTGACATCAACATCAATAAAGGTTGGATAATAATACCCGGCTTTACTCACGTTTTATTTCGTCGGAATCGCCGACTAGTTTCGGTCTGTTACAAGGACCATCATCGGGGACAGTGCTTTGATTGAAGCGTAACCTTCGTCTACCCCTATCACTCGCCCCGTAAGTTTTCTTAACAGACCAAAACTAGTCGGCGATTCCGACGAAATAAATCGTAAATAAAGCCAGGTTTCCATAATGAAGGGTTGGATACTTACTTCTTTTCCCGTTTCCCGGCGCCCGTGTCCCGGAAGCCTTTTGCGAACGGGTTGTTGTCGATTTTCAGTTGGGTGATCTGAAAATTAGATCAACATTAATTTCGTGAATACAGCCTTTGAATAGAATAGGTATTTACCAATAGTAAACATTTGAAAGATTTATGAGCCGATGGATGAATTAAGAGTTAGGTACTAAAGCATAAAATATAAGATATATGGGAATATTTAACATACATATTATTGCAATTCATAATTACAAATTTGACCACCAGCATAGAAAACTTGGTGACATTGTAGTTGAAGACCTAGTATTTTTCTTTTGCGGTTATAGGTTAGCCCTGGATTTGTGATCACCACTAAAACAGTTTACCTAAGTAGAATTTAACTTCAGAAATACAATACTAAATATATTATTTTATTAATAGAGCATTATAAAATAATGAGTTTGACAGTAACTACTTTACTTTGACTTTCATCGTCATCATAAGGTCTTTGTAAGTCTCTACTGCATGAGTACGACCCTCTTTGTCCTACCAGACCCTTATTAGCCAGAACAGTAAAAGGATTTGGCCTAAACTCCCCACACTGGCCAGAAGGGTTGGAGAGGTCTCTTTGATGTTTAAATGTTTTGTTTTGTAAGTCGCCTTCTAAGACATCCACGACTTGGAGCGGTCCTATTCTAATCTGCCGAGAACCACACGGCAAAACACACGGCGCTTTTATTTTACTACACCTTAATTATTATTGTAACTAATTAATTAATCTATTGCAACGATAATTGCGTGAAATCGTGGCAAGTTTTTTATTTCTTGTAACTTGCAACGTTGTATCAACGGTATTGATTCTTTGTAATTGCTGCTACCGGATTCCCTTTTGTAAGAAATAGATCATACAATTACGAGTACCTGTTCAATAACGAATGAATAAAATATGAATTATATGACTTTGTAAATTAAATACTAAGTTTATCAATGACCTTTGGGTCATTTAGTTGTAAGTCATGTGGATCTAGGTGAATGCATTAATACAAAAATAAAATTCTACAGAAACAGTTTCTCCTCAAGTCGATTTGCCTAACCATCCCGTCATCATTCCTTTCGACCATGAGCATATTCTGACCATATTCCGACTAGTTTTTACTTTGCTTCCAAGTAGTGTTGCAAGAGATTTGAGTCACAGCGTATAATTATTTCAGTCTAGTCTCTAGTTCATCTCACAGCTCTTGTAATTCGATTTTGGAGTACCTTCTAAAGTACTCTAAACTACACTTCTAAAATCAATAATATCTACACTTAGGCTCTACACTAAAAGGCTTTAATTTAAAATATAAATATATATCTATAATGACAAATCACACATATTAAGTTAACCTTTTAAAGTAAATTCTGAACTTATGTCATAGGATACGAAGTCAACGATACTATATTTATAATACAGAATATTTATACAACACAAGAGTAATTCAATTCAATTATTACTGAGAATATTGGATTTAGACTCAAAAAGGCTTTAGTTCAAGAACATTCAGACTTCGAGCTTGTAAAAAGACTTGAGACGATAAGTCTTTCCAAGGCCTTTCCTTACAACACTATTTCCAAGCAAGTGTTCTCAGAAGTGTCGGTTCAAGTGACGGTCCACACGTTCCGAAGATAATTTAGTTCGAACGAGCTTTCTATACTTGGATCTAGCGTCTCTATTCATACGCGGAATTAAAAGAGTCATCAATACGCTAAGACAGAGAAATAACTTTTGTTTGTAGAAATTGAAAATAAAGTAGGATAAAGAATTAGTAGGAATCCAACCTGTCTGGCCAGCGTAGAGAGTTTAGGCTAAATCGTCTGACTACTATGGCTAATATATGGCTCTCGTGGTACAGAGCGGGTCGTGCTCCTACAGTGGAGATTAAAAAAAGACCTGACGATGAAAGTAGGAATAAAGTATGAAAATGAAATCACGGGAATTTTTAACGGACTTCAAACAAGGAAGCAGCGTCGTCACTGCCCTCCATAGCGACAGCCTTGACAGTTAGTGAAACTACAGAGGAACAAATAGTTGGAACAAGTTTCAAGCTCTCAAATATTAAATTTAAATGACGCAAACTCTCTGTGACCGCTGACAGCCGTGTGGTTCGTGTGGGTAGAGTGGAATAGGACCACTCCAAGTCTTCCCGTGAGTGTCGTTAGAAGGTGACTAAACACAAACTAAATACAGCATATAAACATCAAAAAGACCTCTCCAATCCATCTAGCTATCGTGGAAAGTGTAGGCCAAATCCTCTGACTGCTCGTGCTGATATATGGCTCTAGTAGTACAGAAGAGTTGTACTCGTGCAGTGGAGACTAAAACGACCTGATGACGAAAAAAAATTCGCGGGGGTTTTTTAAACGGACGTAAAAAAAGAGGTAACGTCGTCGTATAAGTTGTCAGCGGACAAATGATAAGGTCCCACGGTTGGGCAACTATTTGCGCTGCGATGTAGCGTCAGTAGAATACAGAAATGTAGACATTTTGGATTTTAACCGTCGTATCAGTAGAAACGCCGTGTGGTTCCCGGCAGAGTAGAATAGGACCATTCCAAGTCTTCCCGTGGATGTCTTACTACTTGAAACAAGGTTCTAGCTCTCAAATACAAAATTTAAATGTTAAGGGCTCACCTTCTCATTCTGGTACGCCGTGACAGCGATGAACTCTGTCTCCTTGAAGACGTACGTCCGAAACGTGGAGTAGGGCAGCTTGAGGATGTCGTTGGCGCGCACCAGGTGGAACCGCGGCTGGTACTTGTGCATCGAGTTCAGGATCGTCTGCGTGACACACTTCAAATGGCTTAGGAACTTGATCTGGTAATCAACTATCACTTACGACTAGAGACTTTTTTGCCAATTCTTGGCTTTGATATTTTCGGTTTCAATGTTTGAATGTTTTTTTTATGACATACGTCGGCTAACGAGCAAGCGCGTCACCTGATGGTAAGTAATCATCGCTGCCCATGGACAACTGGAACACCAGGGGTGTGACAAGAGCGTTGCCGGCCTATAAAGAAAACTTGAATTGTTTATTGAAGGTTCCAATGTCAAGGAGTGTATTCACTCTTAGGGATGTTGGTCTATTTTTTTCAAAACTTGATAATGCTTGTCGTCTCATTACAACAACCCTGTGTGTTTTCGTATTTTATACAGAATTTCGTTTTTATTGTAACTGAGTACTGCTTAACTGTTTAAAATTATAAAAAAAGTTAACTTCTTTGAAAATGTCTAATAATACAATAGTCATCAAGTAGAATATATCATGTTCATTATGTCAAATAGAAATGGCATCGATGGGCAAGACAACATAATCATGAGCAAGCTTAGAGTTGAAAAGTGGAAGTTATCATTTTATGCCGTGGTAATTACTACGTTGACATATAAGACGTTTTTGCCGAAGGCTTCTGTTCATTTTGTCATTGTTATAACATGCTGCCAGAAAAAAAAAGTAACACGAATATTTGACAAATATTCTCCAATGGGTATCCATCATCAGGTCTTTTTATACTCCACTGCAGGAGCATGACCCTTCTCCAATGGGTATAGAAAACTGATATCAAAAAAACCGGCTAAGTGCGTGTCGGGCCACGCGTGTGTAGGGTTCCGTAGTTGCGAATGACAACTTTGATTTCACACTGTTCACACTCACACCTTACAGTTTAACGACCAAAACATGTAACAATGAAAATTGTATGAAATTTTAATTTTTCGTGTACATTTTATAATTTGGTTGCCTACAACTTTTAGTTTGTACTTAGAACTCAGGTCTCATAGTTTTCCTTTCAACTTCAGTATATATACTACTGCTGTAATTTTTTCACGTATACATATTAACCATGTAGCAGATAGAGGGGGAGGGGGTCACACTTACCTCTAACAAATATCTCGCAAACGGATCCCTAAATCGAAAATCGGTGTTCTCAACCTCACAATTTTTTTTAAAGACCTATTTGACAATACCCAACACGTTGGGTTTGTATAGAAAAAAAAATACTCCCTCTTTACTTGCAAGGGTTCTTTGCCTAAAAATAAAAAAAAAATCTACCAATTACAGCTTTCTAGTACTTATAAAGTCGTCTGTGTCTGAGTAAAACTGCGGATGGACAGACAGACATGGCGAAACTATAAGAGTTCCTTGCTTACTACGGAACCCTTAAAAAAGGGGGAACACCAATCGATTGCCATCTCATCATCAGTTATTATTGCCTACAGAACTTGTAGCAAAGCCTACGTCTCTATTAAGGCGTGTCAAATAAAACTGAAGACATTTTAACCTTATTAATAATAAAATCTAGCCACAAACTAGCGAGGGCTGGCCACCCCACTGTCATTAAGGTTCATTATTGCGCGCGCTGTTGAATGATACATGAGGTGATCGCGATCTTACATCAAGGTGGTGGTTAAAGGAAATCAAACCTAAATTGCAACGATAATTGCGTGAAATCGTGGCAAGTTTTTATTTCTTGTAACTTGCAACGTTGTATCGACGGTATTGATTCTTTGTAATTGCTGCTACTGGATTCCCTTTTGTAAGAAATAGATCATACAATTACGAGTAGCTGTTTAATAACGAATGAATAAAATATGAATTATATGACTATGTAAGTTAGATACTAAGTTTATCAATGTCCTTTGGGTCATTTAGTTGTAAGTCATGTGGGGACGTGACTAGTCCATAGAGATAAAATAATGGCTCAACGCTAACTTTTAGCGGTGTAACGTTTTTATCGGTTATAAAAATTACATTGCGTCTTTCATATGATTGATTATTTTTATTAAAGATTTCAATATCCATGTCCATTTATGGACATGGATATTGAATTGGCCACCAAAACCTTAGCTGTTAAAAGCTAGCAAGTAGTCCCGCAGGTCCTACTAGTGTTTAACTTGATCCTTCACATTCGTTGCAATTTGTTGCATTTGCATGTTTTCTTTTCTTTCGAAGGATTTTATTAAGGGATAAGTAAAACTGTGGATCTATAAGTAGGAAACTGGAAGTCGCTGAACCAACTCCGGGCTGGTGTAGGGAGATGCCAGTAAAACCAGAGTAGGTCAAGTTTCTCCGGCAACAGCATATAGAACTACGGCGATGTTCAAATCATCTTTTGACATGCTCTACCTAAATACCCCAGTCGCAGCATACAAAAGGTCCTAGAGGAGGCAAATGACTGGGCAGTTCAAAATTAGTGTACATTATTTATAACTCGAAAAGAAGAAAAAGGATTTGGGAACTAAATTCAGAAATAGTGAGCGGTTCTTTGGGAACATTCTAATACGTATGAACTTCGTGGAATCAAAAGTCGCTGGCTTATCCTCAATTTTCCTAAGCAACCAAACTCAAAACTTACCAAAAACGTTACGCACCCTCGACCTTAGAATGTTACTTGAAGTGGACGAATTTAGGCGTTTTCCATAATGACAAGGTAGTGTGACCCCTCGGTTACGAAATGACGGGACATTACGCACTTAATTCGTGTCCCTGTCACGGTTCTAGCTACTCGTATTTTTTTTGTTTCATGGGAAGAATTATTTGGAATCAATTGTCATGGTACTGTGTAATTTAATTTATGTTAAGTAGACATGTTTTGTAAGTTCTTAGTTACTAATACTTAAATGTTTTATTCTATAAGGAAGTTTAAAATGCCTTACATTCATTAAATATTACTTTGATAATGATACCTAAGTAGGTCACTACACTTGCTTAGGAATAGATAATATGAATACCTAGAGTTAAAAACTTAGGTTGTAACAAATCAAGGTACCTAATTGGCTAAAGTCTAAGCAATCGTGTCAATAGACGATGCGGCTAGCAACTCATCACTATTTATTTCCGTTTCCCACCTATTCGCACTTTAACACGCTAAACACGACCTTTTGGTCGTACATGCAAGAGATTAATACGTATTGTATCAAATCTCTACATACATGAACAATGTGAAAAATACAGCTTCTACATCTCGCCAAGAAGATTATCTATAGGAGGTTTATCAACAAGGCTATCTTTGTAAATAAAATTCGATTTTATAGGCTCAAGACGTTTTATGTAAAATGAAACAGAAGGAATTAGGTAAGTGTATACCTAAGTATACTTGTAACTGGAAAAGTCGCAATCTTTTAGCGTGATATTTACATGACAATCGGCGGTCACCATCTGTATTGTTGCCTAGCTGCAAAAATGCGTTTGTATGCAAAACCCACATTATTATTCTAGGCGACTGTACCGCGCGTTATTTCAATATTCAACAGGATAAGTATTTATTTTATAGGATTTCTACTCTATCAAATAGGTACATAAATAGTTTCCTTATGGATTTTTATGGGTATGCAAAGTAACTAAGATTTTATATTGAATATAAACTAACGTTTTTAGTAAGCAGATTTTTACGTATATTCCAGCACACTATTGGACATCCCACTTAGTTTCTTCAGATTTTCATATTTGCAGTTAAAATGCGAGGCTTTTAAGTTCCGTATGGGCTGGTTTATGCTTCATTTTATAACAGTTAAAAAAATATTTTTCCGTATTTACCTACGATTACTAGTGCCCCTGACCGAAGGCAATACAAATTTTCTGTAAAGGCAGTTTCGGCAGGTAGTATCCGAATTAGACTTTTTTTATATATAAATTATTTGGAAAAAAGGGAAAAGGTAATATAAGTACCTATCGTATGATTTTAATTTTATGCGGCCTCAATCACTATGACAGGTCTTGTCGCGATTAATTTTGAGATTATAATTCCGACGACACTACAGCTATAATTTATTAGGTGGCTTATGTCAAATAATATGAAATATACAGGGATATATACTCAAATTGAGCTAGCCTCACAGTAAGTTGTGAAATTGTGCCGCAGGATACTTTATAGATAAACATCCAAGCATAGATTTAAAAAAAAATAATATTCATACTTCTATGCATCCAAGACTATGGGTCTTGGATGTTTCTTGGAGGTCAATCTGAAAAAAATCGTTTTCCATCATGACCTGACCGAGGATCGAACCCGGGACCCCTTTTGTCGAGTCTGGCCACTGCACGGAGGAGCTTGTGAAATATCAGATTAAAGTCAAGATAATCGCGTTAAATTTTTGAGTTAAAAAAATAATCAAGCGAATGCTCTAAGGTGCTCCGCTATAACAAAAAGCACATTAAATTATGTGATCATTCACAGATTCACAATTCAATTAAATTAATATCATATGTTAATAGTTGATAATAAAACTACTGCTATACAATTATTTCCTACTTTCCACTTGCAGTAATATAATAATTCTCGTCGTCCTAATCGATTCGTTCTAAATTAATCGGTGGTGACTTATAGTCATAATGTATCGTCTTCTTTTAATGTGAGTCTTTTTGTGCTCATACTCCTCATTTGAGCTCTTGCTGTTATGAAGCGGATTCCGTATATCAACCCCATAAAATTGCCTACCATCGTACTTAAGTATGAATTTCTCATACTTGAAGCTGAAGGGCAGCAAAGAATTTTCCAAAGGAAATTTCGGAGATAAAAGTTCAGTACGTATAATATTAATATTAAAATTTGTCTTAGAATGAGCTAGGAATTAGAAACGTTAAGATGGGTCGAGTTAGGAATTACATTTTTGGATGATTCGAAAATTGAGAACGAATGGGAGGAATACGAAATAACCTCTCCCTGGGTACCTCCATAGGCATCGTTTATATGTACCAGTAACAGATCCTAGGCTAGTTTCTCAAACTATAGAAAAATATAGACCTGATGATGATATGTTTCCAAATAAGTATTTTCAGTCCATGATAAAGAACAAGTTTCGCCTTGTGACTCAGACTTTTACATTACATAGGTAATGTTTTCTTATGTTTTCGCGATTGTTACACATTTAAATAAAATTATTTTAATACGGTTTTTATCGCGCTCGAAACGTTAGGTGTATAAATAATCTAATAAACGCGATAAAAACCGTATTAAAATAATTTTATTTAAATTACATAGGTATTTAAGTAATTACTTGTTAAATTAACAAAAGGTTTTTTTACGCTAAGTTCAATCAAGTTGTTGCAGCCTGTTTATCTATTTTTCTCAAGACGAGTAGCAAGATGGACAATTGCGTTAAAACTCAGAGTTGAAAAGCGTACTCGACTGACGCATTAAATAAAGTGTTTTTATTGGCTAATTGCAATCCCCGCTGCAGTGATTGGTGTAATTTGATTAAATCATTTCATCACTACATCCTGCTTGGCCATGGCGGTCGTGGGACATTTATTGCTCGTTATGGGGTTAGGTACGAGTTTTATTTATATCAAGTTTTCTGCGGGTTGTCCTCCTGAGGAATAATTACGATTTTAATCTGTTTTATCAACTATTCTTTATTTCTGTTTCTGTATCTTTAAGTTCACTTAATAAAAGTGGTGGCGATGGCGGTGGTGCCGTTATCTAACACCAGAATTATTTACTCGAAAGAAGACCTTTGCCATCTCACTTACGTAGACGAAGACAGTGAACAAATATTATTTTTACAATTTTTACATGCTTTTTAATTTTAAATGACCTACGTGTTTGCCAAAATGAAAAGAGATTGAGTAGAACTAAAGATTTCTTGGCTTTTTAAATGGATATTTCCAATTTTCCTCTAAACTTTAAAGGATGCGCTTTAGGTGGATGATAAGACTTAGTGCCTCATCCTAATGATCCAAGTGGGCCAATAAATTTGTTTAACCGGTGAAGGATAAATGAAACGAGTACTTTCAAAGCCTATACCTATACCTAGGTATATCAGCATTTTAAATGTCAGGCTGAAGAATTTTTAAAAACAACTGTATTACCTTTAAAACAACCTTTTAATCAATCTATATCAACCCAACCGTTCGAGTCTAATTAATAAATCAAAACAAAACGGATCTCGATTCCGAAATAACACTATCGCATCCAAACGCAACCCTAACGAGTCTATCCGATTTCCCGAAACATTAAAACCGAAATTAAAGATGTATCGTGAGCGTTGGGCTTAATTACGGACTTTTATTCGTTCAATTTCTTTATTTTACGGCTGGACAACAAATTAATATGTAAATCGGCCGGCGCGGTGGTCCGGATAGTGTCGGTACTCGATTCCGGCATACGGCATATCGATTAAAAGATAATGACTGGATTTCGTACAGAAACAGATGTCGATGATATTGGAAATACCGATATTGGGTTGTTGTATGCTGGGGCAGATTGAATTGAGATGACTCTATGTAATGCTTTTTTAGCATGAATTATTTATTTTATTTGGAAAATTTCAAGCATTCTTACCTTGTAATGGTAGAATAAACTAATTAATTCTGCAATTTATGCTCTAAGAAGTTAATAACTGGGCTTCTTTAGCCTGCTACAAGGTTTTTAATATCTGTGAATTAGGTATATACATATTGTATAAGAGTTTTTAAGACGATAATACGCTCTACATCGTATATAATACTTAGTCTGACAAAAACCTTAAGTGCCTTTAAGTAATAGGTTGAATATATACTCAATATACAAAATCCTTTGTCTGCTCTGGCTAATAATTGCCCCTGGTAGTACAGAGAGGGTCGTGCTCCTGGCAGTGGAGACTAAAAGACCTGATGATGATTATGATACAAAATCTTTAATTTTCCGTGAATTTTATAAATTCTCGACGATAATCAAGGTAATGAATATCTTCAATGTGAAAAAAATGTATGTGGTATATATGTTTTATCGATACCAAAATATCAGGTCCTGATCGTCTCAATCCCTTATTGAGTTTACGGTAACAAGCGCGAGATGGCGCCAGGCGGCGGCCGTTTCTATAGCTCCGCCACGGTCACAGATCATAAAGGCAATTATTATACTCTTATTTATAGTTCTCTAATTAACAGTGATGTAAAACGTTACTCATTTATAAAATATTTCGAACACTGATGCTGAATCATGTCTATTTTAGGAATTTAATAACACGCTCTGTAATTTTGCACACACAATAAAAAATAAAACGCTCACGGAATATAATTATTTTCAGGTATTTAATAGTAAGAATACCTCCTTTTAAGAATATGATTGAAATATTTGTGATAACATTTTCAACATTGAGTCCGCTATTCGCCGCTAGATGGCAGCACGCTACCGATTAATTAATTTTTAATTTGAATCGAAATGTCGTGGTGCAGTGGATTTATGCTCGTATAATTAATTTTAATTACTAATGATGTTAAGTATATAATGTATAAGAATATTAAAACCTAAGTACATTAATTTAATTCATTAAAATTATAAGTAATAAGGAACTCACATTTATTAAAGGTGAGCGACAGATACAGGTTTGTTTATATTTTCTTTTTTATTAGGTATATTCGTGCTGAACATTGAATTCAAATTTATTTACTGATTTACAATAACATTAAGTAGGTTTATTTTTCTTTTAGGGGCAAAATTTGAAGTCGTCATACATCTAATTATAGAGCTACAAATCTAATAAAACACTTCAAGTGCATTCGATTGCATATTCCGCTAGCATCCGCGACGGGCGTCACCAGTCCGCACGTTCGCGCCAAGTGGCTAATTCGCGCCGTAAACACACACGCCATAACTCATATCAACTAAGCCGGCGACGGAGCTCGCTCAACTATACCTGTCTCGCTCTAACGACCTAGAGAAACCCAACCCGGCTATTTGTTTTCCTTTTACTTCCTTTGAAATCTTATTTTGAATTTTATTCCTATAGGGGGCGTGGAGGCGACGTTGCATTTAGTGCAACTCGCTCACACGTATGGGATTTCGCGACGGTCCCACTCTCGCTTTTTGTAATTTTAATTCGCAGAACGGCGTCGAACGTGATTCGATTCTATAGAACTTTTTTATTGCAATGCTCGGAATCCGATGAAGTAAGGATGGGATTTTGGCTGATGCTCATGCAGTATCGGTTCGGGCATCTCTTGTTTACATCGAATGTCGAATGTTTTCAAGTTGTGACTATCAGGATTCATTTGTTTTGAGCCAATGAAACTACCGTGCGCTTGGTTCGCTACATAATAGGTACGGTTCGGGAGCTAGATGAGTTTTTCTATTGTTTTTGTTCGAAAAGTCAACAAAAATATTTTGTTACAAGTCCAATCAATCGCAAACGGGAGGAGATTTTCGTTCATAAAACTAGTCAAATATAGAACCTAAGTTGCACTCTTATGTAAGGGGTTCTACCATACCAGAAACACAATTTTTATGCAGAATGTAACTAGGTATATAAAATAATTAAAATTTTAGAGACGCTTCCGCTTATAGAACTGCTCAATTGTTTTTATTTATTGTGTCTGGCTGACAGTTAATTTTTCCCTTAAGAAATCAAAATTTAAAATACTTTTTGATGTTTATGATGATACATTATGATAAACGTATTAATAACTAGGTGCCTTCACCAACCAAACCAAAAACAAATCTTTAACTTCCACATTTACTTGATCCATTGATTATCAAAGTAGAACATAAACGTAAAAGCCACCCAGACTGAAAACTATTGAATTGTTTATTTTTCTGTTTTTAGAAATTCAGTCCAGAGTGAATAGAGAATCAAGGCTAAAGTTACCAGAAGGACAAAGCAAAAAAACATGCAATTGATGCGTTTGGAGTCGGGCAAAATGTGTTTCACTCTACAAATTGACAACTCATTTATCGTAAAACACAAACAGATTTTTATTAAATCCAAATGCAACTTAAGCAACTTACATTTTATTCATTTGGTATAGCCCTAAATATGTACCTACCTATACACAAGAAAGATACCCATTTACCTAGAGGATTGCACCATGGAACAAGAGAGTCACGAACCACTAACAAATCATTCGCCATTGCATGTCATGTGACAATTCTGACCGGTAACAGGAAGTGGAGGGCTTCAAGACGATGATTATTGTCATTCGATTGTATGACAAGTATATGCTAAATATGAATCAGTAAGAACTACAACACATAATAGAGGAGGCACAAAACATTACGTACCTATGTTCTCCAAAAATAACAATTCAAATTAAAATTACCTAAATAATTAACTTGACGCTAGATCAGCAGCTTAGGCTGTTATTGTTATTATAACAATAAAACAGGTTACTCTTATTTAATTAAGAAATAAGATTTTGGAAAAAATTCGACGCTGTCAACATTTGAACCAGCATTCTTTAGTCTAATTGCTCGACTAACGCCGCACTGATAAGTAAGTAGACAGTAGACTTTGGAAGCGAGCGTCTATAGCGTCAGTGGCGCCGCGTCTGTGATGCCGCGACAGAGCGACAGATCTTTGTTCAATACAAATGTATAAAATTTTAGTGAACATCATTCGAGCATAGCGACACTGACGCGAGCGCCACTGTCGCTGTGACGCCGCGTCAGTGTCGCTATGCTGCATCAACAATGCTCTGTCGCGGCGTCACAGACGCGGCGCCACTGACGCTATAGACGCTCGCTTCCAAAGTCCACCTTTAAGGCGTTATTCGTACAAGGACTAAAGACCGATGTTCATATCCAGCCCGCGTGGATTTATTTCCACATCATATTTCTTAATTTAATAAGAGTGTATCAGAATAGCATCATGAATGCATAAAAAACACCTATGTACTTATATAATAAGACAGTTGTTACGGCTGTGGTGGCAGAGAACCCTGGACTTCGAGAAATTCCTACAGAGGATGTAGCTGGGAACACACTAAGATCAGAGAAAGAGAGAGAGAGATAGTTGTCGTAGTCGTTAGATACTGAAAAGTAAGAAAAATACTGTCATTGAAAAAATTATTATAAGGATGGATGTTAATATCAGTTCTACTCTGGATATGGTTGCACATCAAGGCAACTAAAAACGTCGAAAATTAAGAGATTTCCTAGGGAAGGTAATCGAAAAGTTTTACATAATTTGTAATTTTAATCATCTATTGCTTTTTCTACTTAACTACTTATTCACTTAATATGGTAATTTACGCCAAGTTAATGTAAATTACTTTTACAAAATGTACACATAATTTATTTTAAACCTGAATTGTAGAGTTTATTTTTAACTATTGCCAATCTGAAAATGATCGTTTTTCACCATGACCTGTCTGGGTATTAAACCCGGGATACTGAGTAGGCACATGCAGTACCACTGAGCCTCAGAAGTGGTAAAATAAATATCTAAGTTGGTATTCATAATGTGCTTTGATCACACATGATAGCCAATAGGTACGTCTACAGTAGTAGTTTCAAAAATGCGATTTAAGTCTGTACAGAGATTATGCCCCTAATAATCTAATAATCATTTTGATATCTATGGTCACAAGCGATATACTAATATTATACATGCATAACTTAATCTTCATGTTCACATGTTCACCATCAAACCGATATAACAAGAAATTGGTATGGAAAAAGTTTGAAGCCTGGAAAAGGACATATCCTTCTGCAGGCCGCAAACCATTTTCACCCCAAATTTTATACGTTCTTGAGGTATCTAGGAACATAACGCAAGCAGAACATACAGCGTGTAGGACAACGGATTATTAAGATTCTTATTATAAATTTTATACCGAAAATCCGATGAATCTATCGATGGAAGTTTGTTTGAGAAATCAATTAGATACCTATCGGAAAATAAAACTCACTCTACGCAGAATTATTCGTGGGCATAAATTAGTAATTATATAAAAGCATTGCTCATTTAAGTAATAAGATATATTGCGCAATCGCACCCACAACTCGCAAAAAACGTCATAAACCCAACTATAATTAAATGCGTCGTTAAACTGCTTCCCAGGGAAGTCGATCCGCCTGCCTACTTCACTTAGCGGCACGGGCGTATCTACAGCACTCACATTTGGGGCGCCTACATGATCAACCTAGTACATGTTAGCGCCTCCAGTGTCTGCTTGATATCCAAGTAGAAGCCAACACCGCTTCGCATAGAACTTGATCTGCTGACCCATATTTACAGAATTCTAACGAACAGACACAATTGACACAAAAATTAACTAAATTTTACTTAACCTTATGCAAAGGAAAGCAGAATTCTTAAAGAAAATTATTTTTGACAGAAATAACGCCTTGTAGTTTTATGGCTTAAGAACATTGCGACAACTATTGGAGGCACCTAAAGAACAAAGACATTCATATATTTTGCAAAAGTACGTATGCCTAGCAGTAGTAAAAACTTTCACCAAGTCTTATTAAGTATATATACCTACTATTATAATAGCGGACCCTGAGCTCAGAAGCATCACAGCTGAGAAGTCAACGGAAAACCCTCGGAGAAGGATGATAAGCATGTATAAAAATACATACTTACATAAAGTTAAGACGCGTTGAAAAACTCAAGCTGCGGATAGCTAGTGGTCTGTGCTAAGAAGTAGTCTCGAATCCCACCCCTAGAGATATTCCCATGCTTAGCCAGTAAAGTTAAGTGTAAGTTAAAAGAATAAAACTGCCTCAGATTATGTTCAGAGGAGCCGCCGATGCATCAATATTTGCCGCGGCTGTTGACACGCAAACCGTCTTAACTGTGTGTCAACAGAAGGGTTCACTAATGCCCTTTTTACTACAAAAAGCGACGGCAAATATTGGGTCAACACGCGACGATAGCGCTGCTGCCGCGCGGCGGCGAGTAGCAGAACTATTTTTTATTTTAACACCAAAGGAGACTTTTATTTATTGTACAGATGAGTTGGTTTATGCTGTAGCATAAACCAACTCATCTGTACAATTCTGTTTAAGTAGGTACTTAATTCGGTATTCCTACTTTTGATATATAAGCAGTGTTTATTTATGCAATTGAGAAAATAACCTAAAATCCTTTCCTCTAAGCTAAAAATTGTTCTAAAATCTGTAAATTTATGATACAATCTAGCATTTTAACATTTCATTTGGTAAATGGTTGTGTTTCTTACGTAACCAGTGCTGGTGTTAGGTTTTCATTGTCAGAGGATAAGGAAAAGATTGCTTTAGAGTTCCCAGCATCGGTCCCATAGGAAAAGTTGTCTATATTGACAGACTTCTTAAAGTGTTTGTACTAATAAATATTAGGTCTATTTAGGTAAGAAATATATTAATCACTCCTGACATTTATTTAAAAAAAGTGCATAAAGTTCGTATAGGTAACCCTTCTTTTCGGTATCTCCACAGTCGGTTATAAACACAAATTGAATTGGCATTATTACGAAGCTCCATGAAATATAGTAATGAAATACGCATTCGTGAATGGTGGTCGTAGAGAGGAATTTATTTTTATGGCGATAATGTAAAAAATAATGGATTAATTTTATTATATTGGCGAATTTAATAGGCGGTCAATTACTTCAAAAGAGCCGCCAAGCTGATTCACTTCCGAAATATTATCGTAAAAATTGAATTGGAAAATCAATAAAGTGTATTTATTTATGTGAAGCAACGGTGGTCAAGTTATCAAGTCGACCGATTCGAAGCTAATGGGACACTTATTCAGGTTTTATGCAGTGTAGATCCCGGCAGAGGAGACGTCCTAGAATAGGATCACTCCAAGTTTTACCGTGGATGTCATAGAAGTTGACTAGTAAACGCAAGCTAAACAAAGCTTAAAATTAACAAAGAGACTGCTACCCGTCCAGCCAGCGTGGAGAGTGTAGACTGAATTCTTTTTTTATTGACTACGTAGCTAGCTCCAAATGAGCTTTCGCTACTTCACCGGACTTTTGAGGTGAGAGTTGAGTGCCCTCAACCTGTAAGGCAAACATCACCAAAGGGTCCCCGGGAGGGACGAACCTCGGCCTTGAGCGTTGCCTGGGTGTGCAAGGCTTGGAGAGACAGCAAACTCTCATATGCCTGTTGGGCCGCGATTTGCATGCATGACCTGAAGGGCCGAACTGAGAATAGCAAAACCTTTAGAGCGCAGCAACTCTCATGTTTTGCCGTATGGGCCGAAAGACTGAATTCTCTGGCTGCTCTGGCTATGTATGTATGGCTCTGGTAGTACAGAGAGGGTCGTGCTCCTACAATGGAGTCTTAAAAAGATCTGATGATGATGATGACGGTTAATATTCATTTGCCACTATTTACCACCAGTACATGTAGCTTCTGTCATCAAAATACAGACAAAATACTACCTAGTAATATAGCTATGTAAGTGGTCAACAATAATTTCAAGGTTTCCTTGTAGTAGAAAACTATGTACTGGTGGATGATAAAAGACAATATATAAATGGCAGATTCCGGAGCAGCCTGAAAAACCTGAAGTGTTGCCCACTAACATAAATATAACACTAACGCAAGAAGTTCTATGATAGAAGGTGGAACTTCCAAATTTAATAAACATAACAACTAACCTGTCACCAATGACGTCAACTCAAAAGTACACTCTCCGCCAAAATCGTTAGCATAAAATTAAAACAATCGACTCAGGAGCAGATCCATTAGCGATTAACGAGCGATCGGCGGGCACTAAATTAAAATAAATATTTGCTGCGCCCGCGCACAAAGAGGCTGCTTTCATCTCGCCGACACAGGTGCCGCCGTACTGTCGCGTACGCAACTCGCCCGTTTATTGCTAATGCAAGTAGCAATATACATATGGAAATTGAACGTTGATTTGAGATTTCATAAATCAAAACTCGGAGTTCCATTTCGTTGGTTGGATAAAAGGGTCAGTTCGGAAGACGTAAATGAGATAAGTACGTTTAAATCAAAGTGTCAAATACCTATGATACTCAAACCCCGTGAGGTTAACTTTTAATATGATTTGTGTCGTTTATTTAAACACTTCACGTTTCGAATACTTTGTAGTGTTTATGTTCACATGTAGAACACATAGTAAGAAACGAAACGAAAATAAATAATGTAATAAACGCAATAAAACCGTATTAAATGTAATTTTATATAAAACTCGTAAATATTAGAAAACGTTAATTTTGAAACAGTAAGTGTCGCGCATTTTGTATGAAATGAGAGCGACACAAATCGCCTCGCGACCTGTGATTTCTTGACTTGAAATTCAATGACGTAAACATGTGTACCTCTCACATATCAATGTCTAAAATCGTAATTCCCAGTGAATTAAGATTTCCAAACCGAATTCAGACATCAACGTCACAGACTAATAGAATATAGAGGCCTGTAAGGTTACGACATTCTATCAATAAAAAGTAACGGGTGTATAGACGTATGTAATTTAATTTTGTTGTTTGTAGTATGTGGTTGAAATCGAAAGGACGTCCGGCGAATTAGGTATTTGCTTCTTTCTTTTATTTTGTTAATGACGTAACTCCCCACTAAAGCGGTAGGTAGAGACCAGAATATTAATTTATTAATACGTAACAGATTTTTTCTTCGTCTTTCTGAGTGAAAATGGCTAAATAGTTAAGGAGCAAGTATCATAATAATTTAGGCTATACTTGGCGACCTTCATTGCTAAATAGTTTGCCTCAAATAAGTTCTGCAGAATAGGAACAGGAAGTGGGATAGTCTGACATGTCACAGACTGTACCTAGATCTTTTGCTTGAGCTTTTCAGATTATATCGTGGATATGCAAAAAGAAAACAAGAGTACTTTCATGGGTACTTATATTTCTTATTTTTTTCATCAGCATTTGAAGCTACATGAATCTATGTATCTTTCTTATTTTCAAGTATTTATTATTTGATAAGTAATAAAAAAGTTTTTTTTTTTTTAAATAATAAAAGTCCTAAAAATATGCCTTCCATGCTGGTTTGGGAGAAAAGAAAAAAACATAGAATGTACAAGCTGCTTTTCTTCCCGCGCAGACTGTAAAAGCCGGTCAAGGGATTGGGCGCAAATCTAAGGAATCACATTAATAGGCGATGCGGCTAGCAACCCATCACTTTTTTGATTCCGCTTTCCACCTTTACGCCCACTACGATGCTAAACGTGGCCTGTAGGTTTCATGACCTTGGGTTCTGTCTATCCCGCAAGGGATAAAGACGTAGTGTTCATACATTACGCATTTATCCCTTGCGGGGATTAATGCTTTATCCCTTGTATAAAAAAGACCCATTACACACAAAAAGCGCTATAAAAGTCAGTATGGCTACACACACGTCTGGCAAGCCAACGGCTAGATATTGATGACGTTGCATCTTTTATTGTCTAACCGCTTGCTTTATTCCGTTCTAAAATGTATGGCATACTGTACAAAATTAAAGTTTTAAATTCTTCCATCCAGCTAGGTATTCGCGTAGGATTTCGGTATCTTTACTTTTACGTGAAAGCAAGTAATTAGGGGATAATGTATTCAATCCCAACTAATATTATAAATGCGAAAGTGAGTTTGTTTGTTTGTTACGGTTTCACGTCGTATCGACTTAACCGATCATCATGAAACTTTGCATATACATAGGTTAAGGTACCGAGAAGGACATAGGCTATATGTTACGCGGGCGGAGCCGCGGGTAACAGCTAGTTACAAATATGTTAAAGGATTATCTAGATATTAATGCCAAAAGCATGATAGACGAAGCAGCGCCGATATTCCACGTATTTTACCAGCAAACCAGTTCAAAGCATCGGAATTACATTTAAGGTATGATAAGGAAATGTAACGATATAAATGAAATTGCACTACAAACGAGCAATCACACTGAAACGGCTGCTTCTACGCAAATTGAAAACCAATTGCATTAATTAAATCACTTTACATGCAAACTGTACTTAATGATTATTCGATAGACATATCGATAGGAGTACGAATCGAATTGAGTCGTTTGATAAGCAACTTTGTATGCGGCCTAGAGCTTTACGTGATTAGCAAGGCGATGGGGTTTTGACGGATGAGACAATGCATCGATGCATAGAGAGTAGGTATAATGATCGTGCCGCCAAAGTGCTTAAGTTTTACATGAAATTGGTATCATATTTTTCTGACTGAAACGAAAAACAAGTTTAGCGTTTATCCCCCTTATTCATAAAAATTAACAATGAAATTTAAAACCTTTTTTAAGAAAAAACATAATTTAACAAAATTAGGTTTAAAAACCATTTGATAATTTTTATGAATAAGGGGGTATGACTTTAAGTATACCTGAGTTAAAAACAAAACTCTGATAGACACAATGCTAATTGTTAGTTTAGTTACGCCCTTAAAAGATGTGAAAGATGAATTACTTACAAAGAGCTGGTAAGTATCTAATATTGAAGAAGCAGTTTTAAAGAAGCAGTTAGTTGAAAACCTACATAAAAGAGCATATGGTCATAAGCTTTGGAAAGTTAAAAACAACAGGAAGCCACAGCAATGGGTTCGAAAACAAACCACGATAAACATCGCGAGCCCATTAGGATCGGTTTCCGAACCAGATTTGTTTGACAAGCCCGCTCATTATTAGATCAGTTTCAAGTGAATGAGATAATTTATCAAGAGCTTCTCATATGACGGGCACCTGGGCAGTAGCGATTCATAGACATATTTATCACGTTTTCTTTATCTTTTATGGGCTAGACAGAGCCTAAGACTTATGACCGATTTAAGGACCTGAAGACCACATTAAGCTTATGCATAAAGTTGGATAACTGAATCAAAATAGTGTTGGATTGTATACCATGTTCCTATTGACATGATCGGCATATTTTACCGTTTCCTTAATTGATTTGACGAGCTCCGTGGCGCAGCGGACAACACGCCTGCGACACGGATGGTCCCGGGTTTGATCCCCGGTCAGGTTAAGATGGAAAATGATCTTTTTCAGATTGACCTGGGTCTTGGATGTTTATCTATATGTATTTGTTATAAAATATAGTATCGTTGAGTTAGTATCCCATAACACAAGTCTCGAACTTACTTTGGGGCTAGCTCAATCTGTGTGATTTGTCCGTATATTTTTATTTTATTTATTTTTGTGATCTGCTTGCGAAGGAAAGCATCTCGTACATTTCACGTTTTGTCTTTTCTCCCAGGTTAATATCGTTTTCTTAGACAATTTACTTATTTTAATTAAATGGTTTTAGAATTTGGATAATTGATTCAAAAGACGTTAAACTAGATAAGCAATAATGTTTCTTCTAAAAAATCTGCTTTTGTAACAAGACATTTGTTTTAATTTTTGTTTATATTAATTTTTTAACTCACAAGCCATAAACTTTTTATTAGTATGTATGGAAAAAGAAAATAGATCGTTTTCATCAAAGCTTAAAGCTGTTTGCTGCTTGCATGCAATGTGAAAACGCAAAGTAAGTATGTAGGTAGTTTTATTGGAAACTAATAGAAGGCGCTATCTAATGCTATAAAATACTTCGCTATTAAAAAGTTTAGAAAAAGCACACGCATGAATTATGTACTTAGCATGCTTTTTTGTTTGTAAAAAAAAGAGAGACTTAATACGACGCTCGGCCACCTATACTCGTAGCTCGCTACAATGTATGTGCTACGCCGTAGCACAATACTCACTACACCTCGTAGCAATCTACGAACTACGCCCCGTAGCACGTTACGCGTTACGCGCCACGTTTGTGTTTATGGAATAAGTCGCAGTCGCAACCTAACTTCTCACTAGTTTCAACGCGACGCCATCTAGTGACGAGTGGAAACCAACTCTCCAGCACCGTCGTCTTACTATGACCGCCTACCTTGTAGCAGTTCTTATTTTGGTCCAATGTATGAGGTTGGCAGTCTATACGACATTATTATATTATCTCTAATAGTGAGTGACCAAAGTCAAGCCTTTTTTTATCGATCTGTTCTGTCGGATCTGTTTTTTTACGAATGGATTCTTGTTGTATGTTAAAATTTAATACGAATTCCAATTACGTTAGGAATCGTTAACTTTCTTTAAAATAAATATGTTTTTATGCACTGTCCCTTTATTTTTCAGAAGACTTTAATGAAAAGCCAACACTGGAAATTTCAATACTCATAATATAAAAGATCAAATCAGTGCTGTGAGAATCACGTGATATTAATAACAGCTCCAAAAATACTCGGTTCGTAGTAGCGCACTCCGAACCGAACAGAAGTGTCATGTTTGCGTTGGCTGTTCAAACAAGAGGTGCGCAAACGAAGCGGCTTTACCGATACATGAAATTGATATTACCGAGCGTATTTATGTAAGGCGTAAGTGTTTTTTGGTTATTTTTATCCCACTGCTAGTAAAAGAGTGTCGTGTGATTAAGAGTCCCACGTAAAGCCGCAATCCCATACAAACGTAGTTTCGTTTTAGTTTTACAACAGTTAAGCTAATCTCAACCAAATTTCGTACATACGACCGGATAAGGCATATTGATGTTTATAATCAGATTTCAATTTTAAAAACAATACTTAAACAAAATTACAGCGAGTTAAAGTTTCGTATCGAAAACTTCTCGTATAGGGATATATATATCTCTTAAGGGATAGGAAATATTTTTCCTGTGGATGTCGTGGCAACTAAAGAACTACCTTAAGTTGCATCCTGGGTAATTATGAATATTCATCATCATCAGGTTTTTGTTAATCTCCATCTCCACTGCAGCTGACCCTCTCTATACTACCAGAGCCATATATTATAAACACAAATGGAGCTAGTCCCACAGTAAATTGTGAACTTGTGTCGCAGGATAAACATCCAAGATCCAGGCCAATCTGAAAAATATCGTTTTCCATCATGACCTGACCGGGGATCGAACCCGGGACCCCCGTGTCGCAGTCTGCCGTGGTAACCACTGCGCCACGAAGCTCGTCAATTAGCCAGAGCAGACGGGTTGGAGAGATCTCTTTGATGTTTATAAGTTTTGTTTACCTTGTGCTTCCTAAGTCACCTTCTGTGACTTCCACGGAAGACTTGGAGTGGTCCTATTCTACTCTGCCGGGAACGCTATACGGCACTATTATTTTAGCCTTTATCTTTACAGCGCGCCACACTAAATTCCGAAAATTTTGTTTAAAGTGACACTTAAAATCCATTTTATGATAAATATATGTGTTAATAAAAGCACATGTACATGTCATCATCATCATCATCAGGTTTTTCTAGTCTCCACTGCAGGAGCACGACCCTCTCTGTACTACCAGAGCCACACCAGAGCCATATACTAGCCTGAGTAGTCAGAGGATTTGGCCTACACTCTCCACGCTGGCCAGACGGGTTGGAGAGGTACTCTATTACCTTAAAGTTACTCAACAATTACGCCGTTTCCTGCATTAAAAATCAAATCTAGTTAGAAGACATAAACGTTTTAATTCCGTCCCTAGGTTCCAGTAATATTATTATTGTCATTAACATACGCATTAAAACCTTATCTCAATAACTTTTACAACACCGCAATCACTTTTAAAAGCTTTTCGTTTCGTAAAGCGACTAAACGCGGGAGCACTCTCGCAGTCTTCATTAAAAACGTTCACAAAGGTATACGTAAACTAGTCGCGTTATAAATAAAGGTATAAACTATAAAAACCTTTTATCTCAGCCGCTCTGTGCTTAAAGCTCATATATTTCAAGTATTAAATCGACCGTGGTTTATTCTAACCACTTCAACATGAACTGCTTTTGGTAAATCATATAATGGAATAAGAGCTCAACGTTAATTGGAAGAGAGTAGTTTTGATGTGACCGTAATTGCTGATGGTGGCGCCACAATCGTTATGCCTGGAATACGTTTGTTCCACATATCAATGCGTTTTGCGGCTTCTAATTTAATTGTAAATTGTTTTTATTGTACTTTTTATTCGCTTTTGTATCAACTAGATCGACTTTTAATTTATCTAAACTATAACTACTCGTACCTAGATGAGCTAGTGTGTAATAAGTTATCGGAGTAAATAACTGTATTACCTGTACCTGAACCTGTTATTTGTTATATAAATAAAGGTGTGCAGTGAAAAAGATTTAGTTGAAAATTTAAAAGGGAATCGCACCTTCTTTGTTTACAATAGGTATGTTAATAAAACCCTGTCCGATACTGAAAAAACAGCCCCCGTAGCATGGCTCCCGCGACGCCGTTTATATCGCGCGATAAACTATTTATTTCTCGCTCTTCAGTATTGCGAAAAACAAGATGGCGATAGTCGATAAACGTTGTCGCGCGTGCCATGCTACGGGGGCAGGACGACATTATAAAAAACTTCAACATTTGGTTGAACCAAGAGTGCTGCTGGCGAGCAGCCGAAAATAGATCTCAATTGCGTGCAATTGGGGAGGCCTATATCCAGCAGTGGACGAGTATAGGCTGATGATGAGAGTGCTGAACACCTTACGAAATGGGAAGCCTGAAAGTAAAATTCAGGCTTGGTAGAATTGTGTGTGATTGTTTTTTTTTTGGTTGTATGATTTGTTTTTTGGTTGGATAAGGATGTAAATTAGATTATTTTTTTGGGGTTCTTTTTGACTGCCACTGACACAAGGCACGCTCATTAATTTTTCTACAAAAGAACTGTCTTTTAAAAAAATATGTTATTGCTGAACATACTCAAGAGTCTATTTGTCGTAATAATTTATTGTCCAAAACGTCCGCCTTACTAGTTCTTTACGACCGCCATTTAATTGTCTTGTTCGAGCTCTTTGAAGTGACAATTAACGTAATTTATATGTTTTCCATCACTGCCTATAAAAATCAGAGGGATTTGCGAAATAAAATTCTATTTATATTCAAGTACTACGGACCTCTCCAACCCATCTGGCCAGCGTAGAGAGTGTAGCCCAAATCCTCTGACTTGTCGGGCTAATATATGGGTCTGATAATACAGAGAGGGCCGTGCTCCTCCAGAGGAGACAAAAAAAAGACCTGATGATGATGACTACGGTTAAAATGCTAACTTTTGCGACTTTGCTCACGATCATGTTGCCTTCATTTTGATGAAAGCTAGGTACTTAATCAGTGCGTACCGTCACTAATTTTATAGATGATTAAAATCTTTCACGATTGTCTAGAGAAAAGAAATAACATAGAATGTACTAGCTGTTTATCGACCTAAGCAGAATGTTAAGGACGATCGATGGAATAGGCGTTAATCTAAGGAATCATTTCCGCTTATCACAAAAATTTACAAAAAGTTACCATAGTAGTGTACAATTAGCTTTTTTAAAAAACAAATTTTACCAACAAAATTATAACTTTTTCATAAAAAAAGGAATTAATTACTACAACTATAATACCTATAATAACTCAAAGAAAAAATAACAGATCTTATTCCAAATAAAAAAATCAAATACAGCAAAAAAGTAACAAATCGTATTTCCATCTCACACTTATAAAACCTCGAATAAAACAAGGTAAATACCAAGGCGATATTACAATAAATTAGCCGGTAATAAAGCACACTAAAATATCTTTAATTAGGATTATAAAAACAATCCTTAAGTTATATTACACCTACAGGCTGGTTTAAAACAAAGTGTAAAGGACAAAAGATCTGTGGGCAATATTTATTACGTTGTAAAGATGCCCGTAAAATTAAATGATAGGTGACTAGCGCCACCTGTCGAACGTCGGCGGTAACGTAGCTTGCTTTAGTAGAATTATGGTTAATTTGATTATACTAATAACTCTAGCCAAATGAGAGTGGAAGACAAATCCTCTGACTGCTCGGGTAGTACAGCGAGGATCGTGGGTTTTTAAGTCTCCATTGCTCCTGCATTGGAGACTTAAAGGGAACTGATGATGATGATGATAACACAAGCGTATTCCCAACAACTCTAAAAATTTAGTTTTAATGTAAATATGGCATGTCAACCATTTGAAAGTAAAGCTTCTAGTGACCCCAAAGAGCCAGATATCAACCGTTATAAAGCTTGTTTCTTAAAATAAACCCCTACCCATATTTAAGCAGAACAACATCCCATATCGATTTAAAATCCCTATGAAATAAAGGAATACCGTTAAATCCCATGGGCTATCTTCGATATGGGGTTAGAGGGGCGCGGGGGGAGGGGTAATTGATTGCAAGTGATTGATGGGGAGCGGTTAACTAGGATGTAGGGATGTTATATCAATTTCAGTTAGGTTAACTTGGATTTCGTTGGGTTTGGGCATGACCAGCAGTGTTATCATGCGTGAAATGTGATTGATTTGTTAGTTATAGCACACAAGCTGTGCCCGCGACTTCATCCGCCTGAAAAAAGCCTATGTCCTTTCTCAGACTTTAGACTATCTGTGTACCAAATTTGATTTAAATCGGTTCAGTAGTTTAAGTGTGAAAGCGAGACAGACGGACAGTCAGAGTTACTTTCGCATTTATAGTATGAGTGCCGATGTATTATAATGCTAAAGAAAAGATATTATACTTATAATCTGGCGGCACGCGCTCTGGCAAAAGCTCTAGCAAGCGTAGTTCCAAAAGTCATCGTTACACGGCAGTAGGTCAATTGTTAGTTCACTAGGCTAATCAGAATATGTTATTGAAACGATAAAAAAATAATCTGAATAAATGTGAGACTGTTTGATGTTTTTTATTATAGTCGGTATGTTTATCCAATAAAGTAGTACGTTACGCCCTCTGTCTAGTTTGCATCGTGGAAGTGTACAGTAGGCCACATAGAATAGTACATTGTGTAGCAAGGGCGGGATAGAAGACATTACGTCAAACGAGCGACTACTAACAAGCACGAGGCGAAGCCGAGTGCTTTTAGTAGTCCGAGTTTGTAATGTCTAATACCGGCCGAGATACACACAATGTTTTTCATCTCACCGAGTAAATAGTAGAGTAAAAAAAAATATTTTTCATATTATATTGGTTGAAATTGTATAGTATGAATATTCTATATAGTTTACCTTGAAAATTAATATTTATGCGTCTGCAAGCTGGCTGATTATATTATCTATATCAACATTATTGACCATGTATTCATTTATCATAGGGAATGTATTTCATGCAAATTAATGAAAATTACGATTACTTATAAATACTATGCCTTATAACGAACGATACTTATAACGAAAATGCATCCGAGGATTACACAGATAACGAAAATGTTTTATTCAAAAAGTGGAAGTCAAAGATCGATGAATACAAACAGCCAGCTACGCACGGCCATTAACAATTCCAAATTTGAATTAAGGACAAAAATCTCGCAGAATAGTTCAAATGTTTTTTTCATCGGGTTTACAGGCAATTCCAAATTTGAATATTCGACTAGAAAACTTTTTGGATGTAGAAGATTTGACGCTTGTGCATGGCATAGTGCCCTATTAAATTTAAAAAAATACTTTATGCGCTCTCGGGCTTTATGGAATTTGTATGAAATCTTATAGCCCGCGGTCGTAATAGCGACCATCCAGCCCACTTTGCTTGCATTTAATGACACTGATTAAGGGTAGGTGAGATGAAAAAGTATTTTATCCCCATACAATTGATACTATTATACGTTGTCATCATTCATATTTTGTAAAAATATAAATGAATTTTGTTGTCTTTTTTGGAAAAAAATAATTAAATTTTTCACTTAAAAAAAAAAAACGAGTATTATTGATGATAGACTTTTGCCCACCCTACATGATGATACCACCATGGCTATATGTCGCTCTCACTTCTGTATCCTTAACAGTGTAGACAATGTTCAAGTCAATTATGAGCTCAAAGATGAAAGGCTGGTTTGATACGATTTGATTTGGCTGACGCTCTTTCTGTCTTTTGTTTGTAAGTATCCTCTGCATTTAGTATTTCTGTTGATAGCCAAAAATCTTGTTCTTTAATCTAAGCGTTTTCCCGGTTGCATCCTCAGTTAGAGATCATCAGAGCCCATGGTCCGATATTGTTATAGCAATCATGACATAATGATTTGGCCTGCCTAGTCAAATCCGCGGAGTAATCTGTGTTTTTAATTACGATAAAGTAGTTTTTTCGTACCCAGTCAGATATTTATTTAATGATCATATAATGACAAAATTAAAGTATAACGATCTGTAAAAAAAATATACCTACTTCTGCAAATCTATGATTACAAAAGTTAGTAATTTACGAGAAACATAAACAAAGGAAATATTTTTTCCACTCTACGGTTACTGATAATATACAGTTGATTGACATTGTGATTAACGCTTACATCCTAATTATTGAAACAACTGCCAATAATCACTAAAAATCAATCAAACATGAAATCGATTGTTCCAACCCAATCAGTCATGTTCGCGCATCTGTCAAACTGACAGACAAAACAAACAGACGACAGCTGCTAGCGACAATAAACTATTTATTGCCTTATTATACAACAAACGCTTGTTAGTCCGTCAGGTTCAAACCCCTAATCATATCGCAATTAAGTCCTTTTTTACGCCAATTCTCAAAAACCTTTTTTCGATTCATCATCTTAACGAGCTTTGACACCACCGATCTAATTCCAACTATATTTTTAGTGTAATAAAGCGCAAATTAGCGTGAGGAGGTCGTATTTAAATATTTGGTTTGTAGAGGTGTTTCTTCCCATATAATTAGCCTTCAGACACCTTAGTTCGTTGGCGCCTGAGGCCTCAGGCCTTTCCTGATCCCGAATCGAGATTTAATAATGTTAAAATAACGTAGTTAACATTTATTAGGCGCATAACTGCCTGACAGGAACAATAAAAAGTAATTCTCGGAATTGTTGAATCATAGAACTTCGGAACTGTTCATTTTGTTCGAAGCAACTCTATAGAAACTATTTTCTGACTTAGAAATAGTTCTTGGATAATATTTTTATTAATAAAGCCGACTAGGTAGCTGAAGTTCTGCCCTAATTAAGTGTTATATGTCATCTTGGTATTATTAAAATGAATTTTGCTTTTAGTCGAGATAGATTTTCTTTCACCACATGCCTTCTCTATTTGTTTCTTAATAATACATAAATAAGCTGAAGTTCTTCTTCGAATTTTTTTTCTTTTGTAACGTAAACAAAATAATGTAGCCCGCTTCGTTCCAACGTATATTTAAAAAAAATTACTAACAAAATATGAATGAATCTAAAATGTCTTCATTCTCATCTTCAAATATCTTATTGCGATCATCCGGTCGAAATCCATGATAGTTAAGTACATGATACAAGCATCAACTCGTGTTTAAGAATGCGGACGAGCACGGGTGGCCCCTGGCCCATAATTACAGGTAACTGGCCAATTACTGTGTTTGTTCACCTCTGGCTGGATTGTCGATAATTGAGACGAAATATGACTCTGTAAACAGCGTTTTGGTAGTGAGGTATACAGTAATTTTTCGATAAAAGTAAGTTTTAGGGACACACTTTGTCAGCGTATTTTTGTCTAACTTTCCTGCCTCGTGGCGACCTAACTACTCATAACTATATTTATTATACACAAATATAAGTGTAAAGAGGGCCTTAAAGCCAAAGGCTTTCACCTTTTACCACTCAACCAACTGGGTGATGTAGAGAATGGCAGGACAGTTTCTTTGCAAATTATAAAGATCATTTTTTTGTAAATGCGTAAAAGACAAAAAAAAAATAAACATATTGGTAACCATATACTTTTTTAACAAAGTTTTCTCCAGAAGTACTTTAATATTAATTTCATTAATGTTTAAAAACCGTCATAAATAAAAAAGGGCATGTGTACTAAGTAATTTATCGCCATATTATCACTGTTTACACCCTCCAAACATTTGGGTGAAATAATTAACAGCTAGCAAAGAAAGGCCGTAAATTTCACCTCTTGAATATTATGTTAAAAATTTACATGCTAATTACGAGTCGCCATTGTTACTAGGAAGGAGATGCTTATTGAATTAGTTGGCTTTTTAGGTAGATATTTTTAAATACAGGAATGAAAATCCCTAATAAAACATAGAACCACAAAAAAAGGGTAAAATTTGGCTCTCCCTAAGGTAACCGATCTATTAGTCAAATTTCTGCGGGAAGTCAAGTTTCTTTTTAAATGTTTATATTCGACGACTTACTTGCATGATGGAAAGATCATCCTGTATACGTATTTTGATTTAAGTACGCGCGTAGCAAAGGTTCTACATTTACATTCACGGTGGCTAATAATTTTAACTAGAGTGAGCATATGTTCTAAAATTGTAGTACCCAAACTGCCCAAAATAGGACTTGCGTAAGTAAAAAATAATTAAAGCAAATATTGTTCTTAAAAAAACAAAAAAATATTTAGAATAAATGAATTTATATAATAATATTATGTGGTTTAAATAATTTTGATTGGTACAACCCTTAAAAGCCTCTCATTTATACAGACATATTATAAATTGATAGATACGTTCAACAGTGATGGTCTAGCAATCTCGTGATGGTCTTGTCGAAATATCAGATGAAACTCAAAAATAATCGCGGTAAGTCCCGAAGTGGAAATAATTTAGCAAAAACGTTTCTTTCACGTCAGTAATACAAACAAACAATGTACCCACTTTGTTATCCACAAAACAGAAAATTACACGGCTGAGTAACCTTTCGTTTACAGTAGAAAAAAGAAAAAAGGTATAATAGACGAGGCTCGATCATAAATAATAGAATCATTAACATCTGCCGCTATGATTTCGACCATCAATTTTTTTGGGCCCGAAATAGTTATACAAACGATTCTTAACGCGGGGCCAGGTCTGACAGGGGCGTAGCCGGAAAACGACGTGTTGTGACGGTTATACCATTTCTATTATTTTTGAGTCCTTTTTTAATGTTTTATTCATAATTTTGGGGGTAAAATTTGTCATAAATATGATCTAAATCAGCTGTGAAATCATTAATTCAGACTTAATTGAATTACCTTTTTATATCTTTTTGTTAATGCTATCCCATTGACATACTTACAGCAACATTACTTGTGCCTACTATGTGCAATCCAGATTATATCTTGTAACTATTTCCAATTTATGTCTAAAATTTATGTCTAAAAACCAAATTTATGTCTAAAAAAATAAAATGAAAAGTCTACTAACCAAATGATCTGAGTGGGGGTCTCTGGGTGCACTAGGGGCCGGGTTGGGCCACAGCAACTTTGACAACATCCGTTGACTTTGGCTATAGATGAGCTCCTAGGAAGGAGAGAAAAAAACGAAGTTTAGTATGCTAGAACATGGCTTGTTACGCCTGATAAAAAAATGTTTTGGCTGTGTGGCAGTTTCCTATTCTAAACTGATAAGAAAATAACCGATATTGAGCATCGGAGTTCTGAATGAGTGAGATTATTAATAATAATAACACGTTTTACGTACACGGCGCCCGCGCCTCCGGCGTGAGCCGTCTTTATGTTGCTAACATTGCTTCTCAACTTTTGGCATTAACGAATTATTTTAAAAAGAAAGAAAAAAGAAAAAAAAAGGAAATTTAACTAAAAATGTATAAAAGGCCTACCATGAGAATCACAATGACGGTTTTACGAATATGTGGTGGCATTATTGACTCGTAAAATCTAGTGAAAGCTTATCGTATTGCTTTTATTTGATAGCAGTACTTTTGTTTAATATTGTCCAATGGCAACAGCCGATATTCATTTCAGTGCTGATATCAGACGTGTCAACAATTTTACAAAATCCTATAAGTATATAATCCTTTTGTTTCTATTGATAGTAACAATCTAAACTGATTCGCATATTCGTTAGCCGCTGCAAAAGACCTCATAGTAGGCGCTTTAAACTAATAGACACACAACTCTACAAACACACACAAACAAAGTACATTTCACAAGCATGCCACACTAAAAAAAATAACACAGTAAAAATGATAAATGCAAAGCAGTTTCAAGCACAAGCCAAATGTTGGCCACTCCTGAACATAAAAAGTATAACGAGAGCATAATAATAGGTTGGGCAAACTTCTCGCCTGCAAAACAAACAGAGTAGACAGGGCGAGCGAGTTCTCAGAGAGTGCTAAATTACTTTAATAAGCTGCGAGCGAGTGGTCGCGCGGTTTTTGAATGACGCGTCTTTGCAAATAAAACATCTTTGTCGTTTGTGTGTTCGATTTTTAATTTAATACGACATTATTGTTTTTTTTTTATATATAATGGCTGGCTTGTTTAATAATAAATCAGTGCGAATAGTAGTTTTTATCACTTCGAGACTATAAGTTTTCTTTAGAAAAAAAATAATATTAATTTGTTAACATTACTTATGAGCATGTAGTTAGTATAAGCTATTATAGTTTTTATGATTTTCTTCTATTTGCTTTTTTATAAATAGCATATACATTTGTGAAAAGTTTTTGTGATGAACCAATGCAGACTGTCAAGTGCTTGCTAAAGTAAAACGAAGCCCGACACGACAAATATATCTCCCGTAGCTTAGGAGTTCCAATGACCAACATCTGATCCATCACCAGAACATCTCCGCCATGATCATCATCATCAGGTCTTTGTTAGTCTCTACTATAGGAGCACGACCCTCTCTGTACTACTACTTATTAGCCAGAGCAGTGAGAGGATTTCGCCTACACTCTCCACGCTGGCCAGACGAGAAGCAGAGGTCTTGATGTTTATAAGCTTTGTTTAGCTTATGTTTCTAGGTCGCCTTCTACGATATCCATGGGAAGACTTGGACTAGGTCCTATTCTACTGTGCCGGGAACCACACGGCAAAATATCTTCATGACTTAATAATATTGCATTGTCACCCGAAGTATGCGAATTTAACTCAATCAAACGTTAGGAATTGGTTCCAATTTAACTTTCAAGTTTCGACCACACACCAATACTAACAAGGCAAGTAAAATAAGAAATAATATGAACGACGCGCCCACACGAAACCGCTTTTTAATATTATCTAACTGACAAAATAATGACAGACACGTGATTTACAGCTCGTAGAATATTACAGTTTATCGTCTATTGCCTGCCTTGCTATACCTGGAAATTGTAGCGTTTGAAAATACTTAAATTTTAAGAGAAGACTCGTGTTTATCAACATGAAGTTGAACGACAAAGTTGGAAGACTTGCAGCTTCAGAATACTTCTTTGGTGAACCTTTTCGAAGAAAGTACCAATATGACTTATTAAAGTAGGTTTAATATTTTTTTTATATTTCTATACATTCTGGCCAACTTTTCTGTAGCTTATTTTTGATAAAAAAAGTAAGACAGATTCGTGTTTTAAAGCAGTAGTTAAAATTGCGGGATCTATTTCTGATTTATCTATGCTCTTGGAAGGGGAAGTGGGCAGTTACGTTGTTATGCGTAAAATTACATCAATGATCGATATTAATCTTACATAATACAGCTGTCGAAGTCTTACACAAAATATTGAGAGCACAGAACTAACATACGTTTCAGGACAAGTTTCAAGCAAGCAAGAAGAGCTGTATGATAAATCTTCTATTGGATATATGGAAAGAACACGTAAATGGATCCTCAAATGCTAGCAACTGCAACCACATCCAATTGGGAAGATTAGAATTAGTTAAATCAAAAACCAGACCAGTGACTAGAGGAGGAAGAAAGTTCGTTCATTGAGACATCATGAACACATACAATGTAGGTAATATTAATTATAGAAGAAGGAAAGAGCCATGAAATGTTTTAGAGCCTAAGGTAGTATATAGTAACCTTAATATGAAAGAACACTTCAAGCACTGTGATATATTAATCTATTGCTCTTGCATTGATTTACAAATAAAAGGATTTCAGAGAATTTCAGCCGAGTCCACGAAACATATCCTTCAGAACGGAAATGATTCTCCACAGCACACGCGTACTATCGCTGGGGGTAGTTACTATGAACAGAGAACAAACGCGAATTATTTTACATTTTGTGCTCAGACAGGTTTTATATCGATTAAACCTAAATCATTCGAGACGTTTACGTCGATTCAAATTAATATGAATCATGTTGGATTAGGAATCTAAGTCATAGACTTTTCTTGTAAGGAATTTGTCTTCTAGTTTATAAAAGTTGGGCTATGTTGTTGTAATGTAGTTAGTATGTTCTGCATAACATTTAAATGTAATTTTGCTATTTACATTATTCCATTTGATCTTGAACTTTTCGTAAGTATATTCAACTTCATTCTGGTCGTATTCTTTGGAATTTCATAGTAACCGTAAGGGAATACAAATCTTATTCTGTTTATAATCACTTGGTTTTATAAATTTTCATGGAACTATCTACTTAGTTCTGAAAGCTAAGAGTTTGCGATCCAAAAATGGATTTAAATTTCTCCACATAATAACATACAATTATTATACTTATAATATGTTATACTATCCCAAGAACAAGCAACGTTCTAAACTGCTCTTTAAGTTGTCTGCTTGTCGTACAAACTTAGGTCTCCGTTCAACTATTATATCGTATTGTTCAAACTTATAACTATTTGCTAGCTAGATTATATATGTAAGTTCTTACAATACATATTTTATCCTCTGATAGCATTTCAAAACAATTTCATTTAAAATTTAGTCCAGTAAGTTTTTCGGACCGACATTTCCATGCTGTGCTGTCTTCAGTTTATTCTACTCTAATTAAATCGTTTTTTGGAATCAAATAGCCATTACTTATCAAAAGAGCCATCTACTAACCGATCAAAAGCGTGCATATTAATAAATATAAACTAGATCTTGAGTAAAATGCTGTCAGTACATCTGATGATAACATGATCCGAACATTTGAATATACACAGGAGCTAGCCCATTAACTTCTCAAGCCGGACTGATTCCGTCGACATTTACTTACGCCTACGGGAGCTTTCGAGTTTGTGGGATGGCTAGACGTATTGTTCAATGAGTTTATAAAATCTTACTATATTTTCTCCGTCTTTGTCAAGACTTCAATTGTTGTATTATGCCTAGCGTTTGGTGGGATATCAATCAACTGTCACCGTTGTTGCTCGTGGTACTTTCACTTGATCTTTACTATAGTCCAAGTTCTTGACACGTTCTTGTTCAACACGAGAATTGTGTTATGGTTCGTGCTTGGCTGATTGTACTTCTCTATGTATTTCTTTGCTTGTAGGGGTTGAAATTACAAATGCGCTTCCAGGCTTTTCGTCATTAGATGAACCAGATTGGGTACACGTATTTGGTGGTATTTTAAAGAAACGTAACATAGCATCATGGGTGGCAATTTTGATTGTTTCTATAGATATTTCATACCCATTTTTACTACAAGCGAAAGAGAATCAATCAAAAGCTTGTTGGCGATCTCTCCGCTAATCCCTGCTTACAAGGTAATGCCACATCAGAATTTAATTTACAACTCGCTGAGTAGTGTTTACGTGAAATTGCCCACCATCCGCGCGTTCCCAGCTTAATGCCTGCTTGCAGCCACCGCAAAACACAGCCTCGATAAATTCCGCAATCTACCTCAGACTAGCTCCATTGTTCAAATCCGCTTTGACAAACCTTAGCTCGCTCGCCGCGGAACATACAATTACTCGAGATGAAATAACACGTCGAGGACTTAATCAGCGGGCGATCGGTGCAAGACGAACTCGCCCGAAGGCTGTAATTATCGACCAGTTGTACAAATATGAATGGGGCAACCCGCCACGCCTCGGCGACGCCGGAGGCCGGCCGACTACTCCCATAAAATCGGACAATTCAGACGCACCAAATACGGCGACGACAACCGAAACCTGAATGAACTTAACGAAACTCATTGTAATGATAAACCTTTTTTATAGACGCCCGCAGCATGACATCTAGCTGAAGTATCTACGATCTCGTCGCAAGATATTGGCCAATAAATGCGACCGCGGACGTATATGGATGCGCGACGAGACGCCGACAGAGCGAAAGATCGACGCTAATTAAGCGCCATAAAACCGAATATCGTTCTCATACCGTCGTTACCTTTCACTGGCCGGCAACAAATTCTATCTGAGCCGGCGATGAAAAAAGGAGGAATCAGCGGGCATACACGAGCCTCTCTCGTAATAGATTAATGATATAGCCTGCAAGGGTCTGTATTTAAAGGAAAATGGTCGGGTCGCAGCGTACGCGCGAGGTGGCCGCGCGGACGGTAATGACGCGGCAGCAGCCACCCGCGCGCGCGCGACGAGGACGCATCGCTGCGCCAGACCGGGACGCCGGCATAATCGATAGAGGCGCCACCGGTCCGCCGCGGGGCGGCGCCAGCGTCGGCCCCACACACGTCTTATTGAGAAATTCCCGAGATGATGCATAATTCTCGTTTTGGTTTCCCGTGTAGTTATTTTACTCCCTGTTAACAATATTACCAATTCGGTGACCGGATCGCAGACGCATATTTTATCTTGAACACCGTCCGTTTACAAAGCGAGCATTGTATTCGATGAATATTCGCGTGATTTATTCATACCCTCGGCTCGCGTCCGAGATTTCAGGTTTGGAGACCTCCGCTGATAATACTTTAAATATTAAGTAGGTACCTATTCCTTTTGAGAACACAGGTAAATATATTAGAAAAATATGAATATTTCAATGATTCTTCATATATAAAAACTGACATTATGAACACGAGCCTAACTATGAAGATATGTAAATAATGATGTTTGTCATCCGGTGTCTACAAGTGGTCACCAATACTACCAGAGCGAGCTGTTGAAACACCAATCACGTGTTATCAGGCTGTTATGCTAATAAGACATGCTAATTCCCAAAACCAACAAGGGAGCGAAACATGGCCTGCCAAAAAAGGTACAAGATGGTAGACGGGCGCCAGGGCCAATTACGTGGCCACAGTGGCCGTGCAGGGTTGCCCACGATGACTTTCGATTGTTGGTGTGTAAATGATTTGAGTAATTAATGTAGGTTTTTGTTCGATTGGATTCTTATAAGAATGCTGGGTTGACTTTTGATTAAAAAACCAGTTAAAGTGAATTTAAACAGCCTTTGAGAGGGAAAGGATTTTCAAGATGAAAATATAAGGCCTTCGACAATCCTAGGAGTGTTTCGGCTTGAATGTCCCATGTGTAAATGCCGGGATAGACGACAACTCAAAAATCTAAGAATTTTTAGCATTATTCCTAACTATCCTAATCCGAACTAATATTATAAATTCAAAAGTGATTTTGTATGTTTGTTTGTTACGCTTTCACGCCCTATCTACTGAACCGATGCGATCATCATGAAAATTTGCATACACATAGGTTAGGGTACTGAAAAGGACATAGGCCATATGTCACGCGGGCGAAGCCGCGGGTAACAGCTAGTAATTATATAAATTATAAAGATAAAGAGTTTCGCCCACATATTTTAATGTAACTGACTATTGGTAAAAGATACCTACGTTTGTTTTAGTTATAATGACATCTATCGTAACCATTGAGAAATGTCTACATTTCATAATTATAACGACTAAACAAAACAGGCAAAATGTTAAATCTGACACATTTTACCGATTTTTATAGATATTATTTGGGAGTTTTGAAAACTTATAGTCAGACTTTCTATAGAACGAATATTTAAGTAGGAGTATATAAATACTTAAATTTGTAAATATCAGATGTAACCAAAACCACCTTTTACTTGTAAAACGGTAATGAAAGGCATTTAGCTAAAACTAGTAAGTATTTCATGTCTTTAACGAACAAAATAAGAAAACTGATTGTGTTTAATTGATTTTCACTTAAATTTTGATATTAGCTTTAAACGAGATGACTCACAAACTCACAACCCTACTCACGTGTAGCAAAACCCATGAATTCAAAGCCATCGTTGATCGTGGATCGAGAATTCTTGGGGAGGTCTAGCTTTATGGTTTTTGCTAACTATGGTATTCTAGTCACTGGTTAAGAGAGTTATGTGAAGTATCTGGTGGCGGTACTGAAACTTCAGTTTAGTAAGCTATTATTGGACATTAACTTACGATATATTAATGTCCAATATGTCGAGAGCTCGTTCTTGGAAAAATATGTTTTATCTTCTTCTTCTTAATCAAGAGTCAGGCTTTTATCGGTGGAGTAATTTCCAGATTTCCCTATCCTCAGTCAATTGTTTTATGTCCTTAAAGGTTTTCAAGTTTTATTTGATTGGTTTATTTTCTCGTGAGTCGTGATATTAAAATGTTAGGTTTGCACACAAATAATGAGACTAAATAATTTTTTTCAAATATACAGTTTTGTGATAGCTGTAGGAGCCGTAAATTATTATATATAAATTATTTTCTACGTCAGATTAGTTGAATGACGCATTAATAATGTCATTTGACTAACATTTGTATAAAAAATTCAGCTCGATAAATTAAGCATCTGTTAAAAAATTTGATTTATTCCAATCCAATACCACGAAATAATACCACTGGTATTACTTTGACTTTTTAAATATTTTCTATTCCGACAGTTATAAGATTAGACTGGTTCCCTTTTAAAGAAAGTTACTTAAATAAAATTCAATAACTTAAATGAATAAACATTTACAGAACTTTGTAAATGTTATTTATTTAAGTTATTGAGTATTTAAGTTGACTTCAGTTTTGAAAATATTAACAGACAGTTCTCTCTGGCAGAAGATAATAAGTAACTTCACGACTTTCCTTACGTGGGGTCCCATCACTCGCTTTCCAGCAATTATTGCTTACCATCACTCATGTTTTACAGTCGTATTTACAAATGTACACACGATTGAGATATTATTAAGTCTGATGCATTGAGAGGTTAGCTTGTCATTTGTCAGAAACCTGCTATTTGCTTGAAAGTGATAAAAACACTTGTATGACCAGCCAGACTAATGTTTTTTCAAAAAAGAAGCTAGATGCCAGCACTAAGTCGTCACACTCAGTGAACAAGAAACTGGCTTGACATTTGCAGTATAGAAAATAACTTTTAAGATACATTAAATTAAATAAATAGTCGGACAAATTAAGTCTGTATGAAAGGTTCCGTATTACTTGGTAGATACGCAATATTTAACTGCAAAAAACGCACCTAAACCCTTTTTTTTGTATGAGGCTTATTTAAATACATAATTTTAAGATTTTTTGAACTTATAGCAGAAGATCATTTTGTCAATATTTTTAGTCTCTACGGAGTCTCAGTTAATACTAGCCCCGGGCGATACAATAGCAAAAACCCTCGCTACGACACTGACCTGACGAAGTGAAATTGAAATGAAATTAGTTCAATATCAGAAGTTAATACCAGATATCTCAGTGTTGTACCGACCCTTTTTTTGCTATTGCAAATGTAATAGATAAAATTTAGTTCCGTCCTCGTCTTAACTGACTTCAAAAAGGGACTACTTAGGTTCTATGTTTTACTAAATTTACAGATTTCGCCGTCAATTTTGAACTGATTTTTAAAATTTGGAGTACTTATTTAAATCTTACACGAAATAACTTTCCGTTCTTGCATTGGTAACTTGCAATTTTACCCCGACTTCGGTCTGCGCAAATTACTTATAGCTTTTGCCACCCGCAGAAAAATAGCTATCCTTAGGTAAAAGAATTTTGAGATTCGTCCAGTAGTTTCGGAGCCTATTCACAAAACAAACAAATAATCAAACCTTTTCTCCTTATAATATTAGTAAAGATAACCATTTTTACACCTGAAACTTTCCCTGGACCATAGACAAAGTTAGCACGGACATTCTAATTCGGTAATTGGAGTGTAGGCGACGGGGCGTACCCGACGCGCCGACGTCAAACCGCCGGCCAATGGCGGCGCGGGAACGTAATCTCATTGTCACCCCTAGATACATCTATAGTTGTTACGATTGGGTTCGTTCGAGCACTGTGACCTCTATTCTATTCTGTAGAATCAGATTCTTCAATGAGATGAATGTATGGGTCCAACATGCTCTAGAATAGTCATCCTTATCATCTCACTGAGGAATCATCCATGAGGACTGAAGGAAAGTGAATGATTATGTCTTTAATTTCAAATCTTTCAATGTACTGCTTATAAAATTCTACATAATATAATTCTGCCTTTTATCTAAATAAATAAATAAATATATACGGACAAATCACACAAATTGAGCTAGCCCCAAAGTAAGTTCTTAAGTAAGACTTGTGTTATGGGATACTAACTCAACGATACTATATTTTATAACAAATACATATATAGATAAACATCCAAGACCCAGGTCAATCTGAAAAAGATCATTTTTCATCTTGACCTGACCGGGGATCGAACCCGGGACCATCCGTGTCACAGGCTGGCGTGTTGACCGCTGCGCCACGGAGCTCGTCAAATATAAGTGGCGCCTTCTTGGTACTTCATAAAGTACCTGAAGCATCTAATTAACTATTTCTCTTTCTTTCTTAATAAGTATGAAAACCTGTCTGGGTCGTTGTTTATTTATTTTTATACATTTTTTTTTATAATTCAGGTAAATGAGGAGGTGTATACCTGCTGCCACAGCAAGCTACTTACCAATCTAAGTGCATTCAATGTATTTTTTTTCAATGTCTACGTATTGGGATTGTCTCTGGACTTTGAATTCCAAGTCTGATGAATTATCCGTTTCATGAAATTAACGAAAGAAAAGTTTTCTACAGTAAAAAAAAAGCATATAAACTTGAATGTATGAGATATACCTACTATAACTTAAAAACAGAAAAATTAAAGCATTATTTTAAACAGAGAGCTGATAAAAGTACCTACTTAGTTTGTTATGAATATTGTACTTGTAGGTAAATAAGGTATAATTTCATTCACAAACTATTTATAATACCCACCCACATAAAGGTGCTTCTATAAAAAGCTTCTGTAAGTATTCGATTTCAATTCCGTATACTGCCGCTTAAATATCAGGACTAGTATGTTATTCTCAAGTATTGCATTATTAGGTGCCACTTCGTTTCTTTAATGGCTATTTGAGAATGATGCCTTATGATAATTTTGTTAATCCAAAATAGAAAATTTCAATAGTAAAACTTGCGCAGCAGAGTTTCTATTTTATATCGATCACATCACTAGCGTACAAAACTATTATTACATTTCCTCTATGACCCCAATCATAGATTCCTATGACACATCCATATCTCACATTTAAAACTAAAAAGTACACGAATTTAAACTTTAAAATTAAACAAATAAGGATAAAAATATTTTTGAATATGAAAAAAAACCGGTTTGTTATAAAATTGGTACTAGGGTGCCAGAGCTAGGGTGGTGGTGACACAATAGTGCGGGATTAGTCGCTGCATGTAAGGGGTTTAAGTTATTACGTCACGCCTTGCAATGGCTGCTGACGTATTATTATTAATATTGCAATAATAGTGTCATATTAAGGTTATTAAGGTTATTATGGTCATATTTGAGGGCTCCGGTAAATAATACCTATGATACTCTTCGAAGGATTAAATGATACGTAAACTTAGGGGAAATATGACGTTTTAGTTTTGAATTTAAATATGACACCTAAAACTTTATTCTAAAGACTAACTTTAAATAAAACCTAACTAAAAATAATATCTATTGTACCATTACGTCATACTTGATCAGACTAGACGCTAGTTTCTAAGATCTTCGACACTTGGTTATTTTAAAGACGAACAATTTACACATGCTCTGTCTCGATTTTCAACCGACCGCCGGTAATCCATGCAATGATTAAATAAATAAAAGCGACAAATAATACAGATTGAGCTAGCCCCACTAGTAAGTTGTTAACATGTGTCATAGCTCATAGCATACTAACTCAACGGTATTTACATAGATAATCATCTTGTACCCAGGTAAATCTAAAAAGATAATTTTACATCATGAACTAGCTGGGGATGGAACCCGAGAGCCTGCGAATAAAAGGCACTAACACAATCTCAAGATTGAAGTATAGTTTCTTTTCTAGTATTAATTACAATGGTGATTAATTTTCAGAAATACACATCCACAATATCAATGTTCCCTTTTGATGTAATGAATCTTTAGGCACACAACCTTTGAAATAATTTACATCGATACTCTTTATGCTTAAATATTTATCATTTGTTTGATCGTAACTAGAAGCTCTGTCAACGATTTTCCCTTTATAATTCGTGCACTATTCCCTTTTTAACACCGTCCCATCTCCGTCCATCAAATAAAGTAGCCGTGTCGGACCACCAGAAGCGGCATCTTATCTAATTACGACACTTTGAAATAAAACGAACTCATCGTCGATTACGTCATTATAATTCACCAACGTCATAATTTTTCAAAAACACTTAGCCTCAAAAATTTACTAAATAATGTACTTAGATTTTACGCATAGTCCATTTTGTAGGCACTGGCGTTTTTTGACAATAATTAAAAAAAGAAAAGATCATTAGAATTTCTTTTTTTCTTCTATCAAACAAAGTAGCCGTGTTGGACCACCAGAAGCGGCTTAACGAACTTATCTTTGATAGTCTTACAAACCTCGTCTTACAAATTCACAAACGTCATTATTTTCGAAGAACACTTATTTAACCTCATGGCCATAACGCTGTTTGTCAATATTTAAAAGAAAGAAAAGTCAACAGAATTTCTTTTTTTCGTCCATCAAACAAAGTAGCCGTGTCGGACCACCAGAAAAGGCGCCTTATCTAATTACGGCACTTTGAAATAAAACGAAACTTATCATTGATTATGCCATACGATTCAAGAACGTCATAATTTTTTATATATTAATAGCTGTTACCCGCGGCTTCGCCCGCGTAAAATATAGCCTATGGCTTTCTCGGTACCCTCACCTATGTGTATGCCAAATTTCATGATGATCGGTTCGGTAGATACGGCATAAAAGCGTAACAAACAAACAAACAAACGCACTTTTGCATTTATAATATTAGTTAGGATCAGGTCAAACAATTCACCAACGTCGTAATTTTTCGAGAACAAATTTTAACCTCAAAAATTTACTATATAATGTCCTTAGATTTTATGCATAGTCCATCTTTAATTTACTGGTGGCCCTTAGCACTGTTTGTCAATATTTTAAAAAAGGAAAGTCAAAAGAATTTCCTTTTTCGTCCATCAAACAAAGTAGCCGTGTCAGACCACCAGAAGCGGCGTCTTATCTATCTAATTACGACACTTTGAAATAAAACGAACATATCTTTGACCAAGTACGTACATACGTTACGTACGGTACGTCATACAATTCACCAACGTCATAATTTTTCAAGAACATTTACTTAACCTTAATTATTTACAAGGTATAGTCCATTTCGTTGGCACTGTTTGTCAATGTTTTAAAAAGAAAAGTCAACAGAATTTCTTTTTCGTCCATCAAACAAAGTAGCCGTGTCAGACCACCAGAAGCGGCGTTTTATCTATCTAATTGCTGGACTTTGAACACGTTTTAAGTTAATTGAGGCAGCGGCAGCGGCAGATTAGCGCGCCCGATACCAGATTTACGACTTACGACAGATGGAGATACCGCCGGTAGGTCGCCCCGGCCCGGGATAAATAGGATACATTGAGCTTCCTTATATTTGTGTAGATACTTTAGTTTTTAGCCGACTTAAAAAAAAGGAAGTTATCAATTTAACCTGTATGTATATACTATACTGTCAGAATTACACAGTCTTTGTAATGTAAGTCTATAATGTCTTGGTTTTAAACACGTGTGCCAAACTTGAAAAGTGTATGTATGTATTTGGTCGCATATATCACAAAACCTATAAATTGGATGACAGTAATTATTTTATAGTTGAATTTAAAATATAGTCCAAGTTAGGGAACAATTAAAGTTTCATCTAAATCGGTTCAGTAGTTTATGACATAGAGAGTTAAGTATGTTTCAGTGTTTAGGAAAAAGTACAGTCGTTTTAATTTTTAAAATTTCTTCTTGTAAATAGTTTAGTATTCTTACTAAATAAAAGTTTTTAGCTTTAATGACAAATGTTAAGGATATATGTGAACTACGAAATACAGCCTAGTTTGTATAGTATAAAAATCGGCCAAGTGCGAGTCGGACTTGCGCATGAAATCGGGTTCCGTACATTATCTACACACATAACACTAGACTGTCGTCCATGAACGGCAAATAATCATGGAAGCCCCCTCAAATAAGTATTTATTTAACTCTTTTTTTAGATTGGATGCTATAGCGGCAACAGAAATACATAATCTGTAAAAACTTCAACTGTCTAGCTATCACCGTTTATGAGATACAGGCTGGTGATAGAGAGACGAACATCGAAATCTCGTGAAAAGGGTCCCGTTTTTACCCTTTGGGTACGGAATGAGCATAGTTAACTTTATAATGAGTATGCAGTAACTACTCGTTAGTGACGATACTAATAGGTAACTTTAAAAATTGAATTAAACCTTCAGAAACGTACGTAAGTTGAAACTAAAACATGCTATATTTGTATGTAATCGGAATCATGATAAATCGATAAATCACCTTAAGTCTGATTATGTAATTTAATTCATTAGGTTAGGTCTCAGGGTTAGGTATCATTCATGACATAGACGGATCCTTAGCTGGTCATAAATTAATCAACAGCAATCTTATTTACGTGTATTATTATATATTTTATTACAATTGCTACTTACGAACAAGGGTGTTATACATAAACATTTGCATGACTCCTTTATGCAATTTGAAGGGTTAAAAACAAGGGAAGATGCGGGCCCTAATATGCGGGCTAAAAAAAGTGCAAATAGTCTATGACATGCGCGCTTTTTGGTCATCTGATCAATAATATCGCTGGCTGATGAAGCGTGAACACGTTCTGTTTAAAATTAGAATACTTGTTGTCAAAGAGTAAGGAGAGACAGATGCTCAACTGTTTAACTCGCAAATTGTAGGTATTTTTTCATCCCAATCCCAAATAACTAAAAGTTTAAATAAATGCGAAAGTGAGTTTGTATATTTTTTGTTACCTCTTCACGCTATATCTACAGAACCAATCTTCTTGAAAATTGGCATACACATTGATATTGCTACGGAAAAGGACATAGGTTATACTTATGTCACGTCGGTTAAGCCGCGGGCAACAGCTAGTACGTACAATAAAAAAAAGCTTGTTTTTAAGCAATGTATTATTTTTATTTTTGTCTCCCTTCATACATTTTTAAGTTAAACCAATAATTTATAGTCTTTAAACATGCCAAATATTTTAATGACTTACAGATAATTTATATCAATGAATGTAACAAAAGTAGGGTTAAATGCGCAAATGAATGTCTTTTATATACAAGTAAATGATTAGTTTTCTTCAATTAAAGGCACGTATTTTTCACAATGCTTTAGTAAAACAAAAATTGACAAGGAATAATGAACGATTTAAAAGGCGCGCATTTAATTTCAACGTCATTTATTATCTGGCTTCTGGATTACGCAAAAGTAATAAACTTCTTTCGATTTTTGAATCTGTAAAACTGGCACGACCGAGCCCTTCTGTCATTACCTACTCACTGACCACGATCAACGGAATAACGACAAATAAAATAACGCGATTATTCGCGAGCGGCGCGTTTGATATTAAAAAAAACTCAAAGGAGACCGATTTGTTTGGCATAAAGAGCTCTTTAGAGGTCCGTCTGTGGCCTTATGAGAATTTATTATTGCAATTCAATTAATGGAGCAATGCTCAGATTTCGCCGCTTTTATGTGCAATCGGAAAGGATCTGGTGAAATTTTGATTTCATTTTTTTAATTACATGCGGTAATTGCGTTTTAATGCAAGCGGTTGCAGTTTCAAATGGCTCTGACATTGGGTTAAGTTTTGGGACGGCCATAACATAGCTGTTGACCTTCGATGTGTATCTACGTTGAATATTTTTAACCCCAATCCAAAAGATAGGTTTAAGTAGATGGATCTGTTTTTTTTATTTTATTATAGCTTTAAGCCGGGTAGTATGGACGTTCTGACATTGGTAAAAGTTAATTTTATACATGGCTGAACTGAGCTAAGCTTGGGTGTAACATATTATAGAGCAACGATTTGCCATTTCTTTATACATTTTTACTTTTTAATCATTTCAAACCCCTTATTGGGCTACTCAGCCTGTTAAAATGGTTAACTTTTCCTTTAGGACTAATGCGTGGAGCTCAATATTTTTTATCGATATCATCATTCAATCTGGCGGCCGAACAAGTTTGTATCTATGTAAATGTCAATGTCTTATTGAGTTTGCAACATTGTTCCAATAGTTAAAGTTGTTCAATTTAACGGGCTGAGTCGACCCTTAAAGTGTGTGTACTAATTAAAAATATAGGATCCAGACAAAAAATATCCTACAATTCTTCACATTCTCCTACTTACCTCACCTGGAAGTCTACACATACTGCTCCAAATAAAAATTAAACAATTTGGTCAAAACTATTCACAAGTCACAACTTTTACCGAGACTACAAACAGCAAATCATTATTTTATTTATATGTAGATTTTACCATTGCTTTGCACGCGACATTGTGGTAATTTTTTAAGGAAAGCCTCTAAGTGCAAGTAGTTGATCAATTTTATTACAGACATGAGGCCCATGAACTAGATATTTAGCTCTACATTTGCACATAAAAGATACAAATACAAATGTAATTGTCAATCTTTTATTTAAGTTATTAATTATTGGACTTTTAAGATCTGGGCGGTAAAAAGTAAGTACGGCCGTGGTACGGGTAGTATGAGTCAAAATCGTACATTCTAAAAATGAACGATCCTCCACCAATTAAATTATGTAGATGTTAGAGAGGATAATGCCAATTGCATGCTTTGCTTATGTGCGTGCGGAGATTTATCGTGCATTTAGATTATTCCGCAATCTCTAACTTCGACTGATTAAGTCATCAACCCAGATAATGTCAAACTTGTGTACATTATTTACTGCATGTTGTACTTTCGTGTTATTAATGTGCTGATTTTAACAAGACTTTTTGGTGAACTAATCTAGGAACTGTTTAATGGTATTTTATATATCAACCTGCTTTTGTGAGAGTGATTGCACAAGTGGGACGTTCAGTTAAAGATAGATAATCGCCACAAAGGTTATTGTAAAATTTGTCTCTATTTGCTCCTTTTTCAAATTACTATCGTCTTGAACTACGCTTAACGTTACAAATAGCTATCTATTGTTCGTAATTCGTGTGGGAGGATTGCAAAAAATCTCACGTTACTCACTCCTACGCTGGCTGCACTTTAAGGCCCGCGTGCACGATCATAAAAACAGCTCTTTATGCCCGCAACCACGATCAAAGCCACCGGTGTTCCGTTAATCCTTTACTTACGTATAAAAACACTCACTTAGCGTTATATCTTCATCCCACGGACTTTTTGTGATTTTGGACCACTATAGGCCTTTGAAACTGAAAAGCATCAGTTTGGTGTTTATATTAGGTTTACATCGGCGTTGGGACTAAGGGTCGTCATGTCATATTACGAGTGACTTCGATCGCTGAGTTTTAAACTCGAGATTTGTAAGACTGAAAGATGTTGGAGATAAAATTGGTTCTGGTTTAAATCAAATATAGGGCTGACATTAAATTCAAAGCTATCGCTTGGACTATACAAATTCAAATGAACGAGAAAACATTCAGGGTACAACACTGTCTCGTTAGACTTAGATATATCCACGTCTTTACCTGCGGCACGGCGTCGAATCAGTGAAGGATTTTTTGACTAGCTTCGCGTTATATGTTCTAAAATGTAACTCACTACTATCAACAAATTCTATGCTTAATTTTAGTATTTCAATTTTTATTTCAATCATATATCTGTTCATGATAGTTGTTACTGTGAATATCGTATATCACTGGCTGTTCTTGCTTCTATTTCTTATCTATTTTACTTCTACATGTGGAGACTTTTTATTGGCTCTTCATTTCTTATTATTTTTTTCTAATATGTATTTATAGCTGTAAGTCTTCCTAAAATGTAATAAATAAATAAAAATAAATATAAAATGAAACTAAAAATCATGCCATCTATGCCATTCCTAAATAAAGTTTCGATGATACAATTAATTAATTAATTTACATGTGTACTTAAAGTACACAGATGAACAATATTTAGTAGCTAGACTAGCTATGTAGGTAATATAGACAACTTACCTAATATGATTTTAACCTAAATAAAAACATGATTTTATGCTGTAAAAGTGTGATTATTTGGCTGTGCTTCACGTAAAAATACTGCAACAATTAGAATTGATTTAAATAGGGAACGAAAGAAAAATGTCGACTACATGTAATTTAAGTGGCTCTATATTAACCCTACTATCATTATTGATCGATAATGGAATATTTTTCAAAAAAAAAAACCTGTGAAAACAATAAGACTATCAACCAACTCGTTTTACGTAGATAATTATAGAAACCTTTTTGCATGTAAAAAGGTACCCTTTAAATTAATTTGCATTTAATATCTACGATTTCGCCATTTTATTTTTTCCACTTACAACCTCCATTAAATATTACGAATTTTAAATCGCACATTATTACAAAAGGTATGTTAAGTACAATATGTTAACAAAACCTTGCCCGAGCCCTAAAGAACTCAGCCCGTAAATATGAACAACTTTTCCTAAGGGACTAATGATGGAAATCTGAAAAAAGTGAAATTTTCATTAAAACTACCCGACCGGCTAAATACTTTTGTAGAGGAATGACAATTCTTTTTTTCATATTCCAGCATTTCGATAAGTTGTTCATGATTTGTATTTAAAAGAAATAGTTTACAGTTTCTCTTTCGTTCCACATGTTTCTCAATCTCAAACGTAAAGTATCTTTATAGTTATATTCTATAAGGTAATGTAGTTACTCTTCATCTATCTCTTAAACAAATAAACTATCAACTTGAATCGAATAGTTTCTCAGTAATCTGTAAACAGTTAAATTACTGAACACCAACAAATAAGGACTGTAAATACCTCGCCCACGGAGATACCACTATCGCTTAGCTAAGAAAACAATTGAAATCCAAACTGCCGTATCCACGCTTCGTTCGTAGATGAAAGGCACGGATAGGGCTGGCAATTTGGAATTGATGAAAAACAGATTTAATATTTAGTAATCACCAGTACTTCAATATTGTAAACTTGCAAATTCTATATTTTTTTTTCTTTTCAATTAAAATTGTAAAATTCCGATCTATTAAGGGGTCTCTTTTTAAACCATAAATATTATAATTCTTACAGGAATAGATATATCATTCGCTGGCACGCGCTCTGGCAAGAATTTATCTTATATCTGTAGGAATGTATCGTCAGAAAGCAGTACAGTAAGTGTACATGCTAGTTAACTTGCTTGACTATTTGCAATGTTTTAAATCGTAAAAATAGATATTACACATTTTAAATAAAAGCATAACATCTATTTTATATCAAAAAGTAATCCGAATAATTTATATTATTAAAAATGCTTTATTATTGATTAAGTTGTAGTATTCATACTACAACTACAGATTTTCAAATCTGTTAAATACAGCACGTAACGCCCATTTTCCAACCAACTCCAAAAAAGGAGAAGGTTCTATGTTTCATAGCGTGATGTTTTTTTGTAGTTGCTGCGCAACTCTAGCTTATACGAAACGTCATGGAAACATCAAAGATGATTCTACCATTTCCCTTACTAATAATAGCCAGGTGGGTACGTTGGCAACCCTATTCGCGCATTAGTGGTCGGGTGACAAAACAAATGAGTGTTTTAGCGCTATCTCGGCCCTTTCATCTCGCCGCGGTAGCCGATGTGATGTGTTTTATTGTATTGGAGGCTTTGCATTATCCACTGCTGTTCTCGGAGACGTCACTCTTTCTTTCTTGTGGCTGTTTACCACCATCACTAATGACAAATATTATAATTTGCTCTAAAGCTCTGCCATAACTTGCAGCTGCAGATCAAGTCCCACGGCGTGCATTTCGTAACATGGCCTGAGATATTTGGTGATAATCGACGTATATATCACATTTTTACAGAAATTCATCAAAATTGGTACATTAGTTTGGGCGTGAATAAACATGGTTGTCATTATAACTTGGCTTTAAAGGTATAAAGCGCAGATAAATAAATAAATGGCATATTTAACGTTTTTTCTGTTCTCTTCCAACTCTGGAAGAATGTGCATAATGGTTGTAAAAAGGGATAGTGGTTACTAATTTCTCCATTTTATAAAAGTATTTTTTTTCAGAAAGTAAGGTGATTGTCATTTCGCGGACTACAATCTTAATACCAAATTAGAGCAAATTACATCAAAATCTGTTTAGTGACTGAAACCTAAAGAGTGGGTCGATGAAATGATAAATACTTCTTTATAGCCCAAAAAACGTGTAAGATGTATGACAATTGCTTCAGTAGTGAAAGCTTAACAAAAAAAACAAACAATCTTCCTTCCGGATTTATAATACCTATTAATTAGGATTTTAGGATTATTAGTAGAGAACGACTCTACGGATTCCCTGTTCTTTAGCGGCGACCGACCACCAATAGACCCGCTGATAGCTGATAAGCCGTTTAAATTCAACTTTTTATTGAGCTTATCAAGCGAAGCTCATTCACCCACACATGCAGCTTTTATAACCCGACGGCGGAGAAAAGTATAGCAATGAGTTTAGTATCTAAAGTGTAGGTTTCAGTGCTTTATAAGCGCATTAATTTATAATAATAAATACATCCTATGTGCATAATTGTTTTCATATTTTCTCTTTTCCATCTCTGGGACGGATTCAAATAGATGTCGTTGCTTCTTTTACTTTGCAGATCATAAAATTGATCAAAGAAATGGTCGAACAAGGGAATAACTAGATACTTACCTGTATTACTATTACAAACTCCTGCTTTTAAGGTTCCGTACAAAAATTAATTAACAAAACTTCTGACCTTCGGGTGCTCAGATTTCTAGTCTTTTTCATTTAGTGTGCCTTTTGATTTCTTAGTTTCCCATGCAATTTCTGACATTTACATACTTGTCACGCTCTTTATCCTCCTTACGGAGTAGACAGAGCCTAAGATCATGAGACCCAACAACCACGTTTAGCATTTGTGGGAAGTATAGCAGGTGGAATAGATTTCGTTATTTTGACATGCTAAGATTTCAAAAACTCCTGACGTTTGCGTGCCCAGATTTCTTGTTTCTTTTCATTTAGTCTGCCTTTTGTATCCTTTTTTTCTCTCACAATTCCTGACTTTCACATACATATTACGTCTGTATACCTTACGGAATATACAGAGCCTAAGACCATGAGGCCTAATGGCCAAGTTTAGCGATTGTGGGCAGTATAATAGGTGGAATTGATTCCGTTATCTAGACAGTGTAAGAATATTTTAAAAACTCCTGTTCACTAGTGCTCAATTTATTTTTGTCTTACATAAGTATTTTTGAAACAACTTGATTTTATGACAAAAACTATTAACGCAGTCAACACCTAACAGAGAAAGTAATAGTTTTGCCAAAGCGAAGTACTTAAAATTATAGGGCAAACAACACTGCAACAAAGTGTTATTTTTGTAACATGTACTTATACCCAATAACTTACACGAGGCTTTATTGTTGAAATGGTTTGTTTGTGAGACAAACAAAACGACAATATGTTTAGTATGTTGGAAGCTTATAATTTTACCTCAGCTGGTGGCCTATGATGATGATATACTTGACATATGATATACTTTGAGTAAACCAGTGTTACTAAGTTGTACAAAATTAGTAGAAAGTATAAGCTTATTAACATATATACGGACGAATCACACTTTTGATTTGATTTGATAATGATACTTTATTTTTATAAAAGATACTACATAATACCTAAAGAAAAACATCCAACACCTAGGTCAATTTAAAAAAAAGTCGTTTTCCATCTTGATCTGGCCTGCGATCAAACCCGGGACCATGTATTTCAAAAGCACTTGCGGTACCAACCACTGTGTCACCAACATTACTTTACTGCACCGAAATAAGTTTGGGCATAAACAATGTAAATAGAAAATAATTAATATTACAACGGGTGACAAGGCAATATCTTCCAGGCTACCCTTTGGACAAGCCGTGTGATTCCCGGCAAAGGAGAATAGGACCACTCCTAGTCTTCCCGAGGATGTCGTAGAAGGCGTCTTAGGACACAAGGTTACCAAGTTTATAAACATCAAAGAGACCTCTCCAATCCGTCTGGCCAGCGTGGAGAGTGTAGGCCAAATCCTCTGACTACCTCTGGCTAATATATGGCTCTGGTAGTACAGAGAGGGTCGTGCTCCTGCAGTGGAGACTAAAAAAGACCTGATGATGATGATACTCTTTGAAATACGCTCAGACGAGAGCGAAATAACCTCTTGTTGTGTGAGTCCACAGAACAGGGAATGTGAAGGTCGCTAGCGAACTACACTTCGTGCTCTGTGTGAGCCCTAACTGGACCACCGTGTTTTTAAAACGGCATTGCCTCATATTTTCGGCGAGTTTACACCGTGCGCGGCGACATGGAATCTTACTCCCTTTAATGTGCCTTTTTAGGGTTCCATTTCAAATAAGTAAGACATCCGTTCATTCTTCTCTCGAAGCTTAATATATTTGAGTTTTTCTTTATTAATATGTTAACATTTTTTCTAAAAAATGTACCGCTTTAGATTTGTACAAAATCGTCAGCAAATTCAACTCATGCCCAGAAGATATTTTTTAATCTCAAGTCATTAATATTATAGGTACATGGCGCCAGTTAATCTCAACGGGAGCGTAGAACCACCGGTCTTAAATTGCTTTACTACATATTTATTTTATACGGAACCTCTGTGATCAAGTAAAACCATTACTCAACCGATCTTTTTTTAATCTCGGGCCAGTTTATCTTAATGGAGCGGAGAGCCTTGCTTTACTACATATTTAATAAGGTAGTAGCCTAAGTAGCTATGAAATACCTATATATATATATGTATGAGAACTTATTGAATAAACGAGTCTAACATCAATCGTCTTTGCACTAAGTCGCCTCATCTCCCTACAATTATAAATATAGAGGGAAAAATTACACAAATTCTTTTGTACGGAACCTTCTGTGATTAAGTAAAACCCTAACACGACCAATCTTTTTTTAATCACGAGCCGTTAAAAACATTACACGAAGCCAGTTTATCTTAACGGGAGCGGAGAGCCACCGGTCTTGTTAGCTGCAGTTTAAGCATTATAATAAAGCCCTTTTTGAAGCTTTCGGCTGATAACAGACGAAATTGATGTGTTTTTAACATTGAATATTATTAGGCTGCGTTTTCACAGGTGTGCGATGCGAGGAAGAGAGGAGATTCTGTCACGCTGTTATGAGAGAAAAGAATAACGTACCAGCTTCTTCTGTTAACTCTTGAGCAAACCGTAAAAGATGACCGAACGAATTGATGAATATCTGAGGCTAGCAATCCAGCACTGTTTTGATCATCACGCTAAACGTTGTTCTGTTGGGTCTTATATATAACCTTGGGTTTTGTCTACCTCGTAACGAATAAAGATATGATTATCGTGTAGGTGCGGTGCAAAAATGTGCTACAGAACTGCGAAAATGTGTTAGTGTTTTAACCAGAGTTGTGAGGTGCAAACATGTATGGCGAAGCTGAGTAAATGTGTTTGTCAAGTAAATACACATGTCATATTTCAGACCATGATATATTGAACATGTATAATAATTAATTGTCGTTTAGCCCTTTCACCAAAAACTGTGCAAATAAGCGAAGAGGGGTAAAGAACTTGGTGAACTTTTTTGTTGTACGCTGCCTTTAGATATTTAGTGGAAACATAGCTTTATAGGGTTGGATGTATTAAGTTATGAGCGTGTTGATAGCTTTTGGTGATACTTTAGATATTATAATCCAAATGATACTAAATTGTAGTGATTACGATTACCTTAAATCGCACCCATGTCGCAAAATAATCTGAATTTGCAAATCTTAGTTTGACAAAAGCAAGGTTGCTTTAGCAATATGTTTTATTTAATTTTGTTCTTTACTTATTTTTTACAAGCTGGAAAATCTGTTTAAATCATTGTCCGAAACACATCACAACTTGCCCGGTGGCTATTAGAATTAAAGTCTTAACGTAAAATATGAGAGGAATACGTCAAAAAAAACCAGTTAAGTGTAAAATTAATACTTCAATCACAAATAGTGTAATTATTTTAATTATGTATTTTATTCATTTAATATTATCACAAATTGATGTTAGGACAAATGTTATCTTTTTTTATATAATTTTCGGTATCAAAATCGCTACATTAGTATGGAGCGCCAGACCTTTCTTCTTCTTCTTAATTTTTGAAGGCAAAAAAATTAATTGTCGCGAACTAGAAATTACCCACTCCAATTCTTTCACCAGGATGGTAAAATCAATCCAGTTCAGCCAGACCTTTGCGACAGACACAGTAATAGTCAGTTCTTTTTCTTCTTTTCTCTTTTTTACTCTTCCGTGTAGTCACACAGTAACAGATATACTTATCTAACCTCCTTTACTACAAACGAGGACAAAGCCTACACGTACATCACATGGGGCAATTTGTAACATTATTCAATTCGGGCTAGGGCGGGCGGGAACTGGTGACAAATGGCAGGGCGGGCGGGGTAGGGCTTGTCAGCTGCTAACTGATGGTGGATAGTAACCTTTGACTGCGTTATAGATAGCTCACAAGTTTGTGGAACTCTTTTTGGTTTTGTATTACATGTTTTATGTAATGTGTTTTAAAATATCTACAGTGTTTTTTATTTATTTATTCACGATTTAGAATCAAAATCGTAAAAATGGGTGAAATAAATGATAAAAAACTATACGTGTTTGTTTTATAATAGCTAAATACAAGCTGAGTCCTAGATTTGTGGTATAATGGAAGATATAGGTGAGAAAAATGCACCTACTTTGGATAGATACGTCATGAAATACGAGGACGCTCTCCCAAATGGAATTTAAGAATGTACTTAAGGGATACTTACTTGATTAAACTGGCAAATTTATTTCAAGGAAATTAAAAAAAAAATCTGGATTGGATCTATTCTCCTGAGTTTCTAAGTTTACCTATTTATTAAATTATTAGTGGCTCTGTGTGCTGTAAACCTTAGATATAACTAAATTGCAACAGCACAAATTTAGAGTAAAGTCGCAAATTCACAATTGTGTGTTCAAAAATTTTTTTCCTCATGCTATGGAAAGATCTAACAAAACATTTATAGATATAATCAGCGACATACCCACAACTGTGTTGATCTGTAAGTGAGTATTTTTCAGCCGCTTAAAATTTTGAAATATTATTCAGAATTTACTCGAAATACATATTCGGCTTTGCCTTTTGCTTGCTTAAAGCAGTCTTGAAAGAGTGGGAAAATGAAAGTGTCTCCAATGTCCCTGTTTGTGCCGAACAAGGAAAACAGGAAGTTACGTATACCTACGCCGGGAGGAAGGCGTTTGTATGCGGAAAATGCTAAATTGACTCTCAGAAAGGCAGGTGTGAGGCGAGCACTACTACTGAAATAACACGGGTTTTATTTTCATTTAAGTATATATTAAGAAACAAAACGTCATTATTTTCAAAGAACATAATGTTTAAAGAAACAGCGCACCGACGAAACTGAAAATGAATAATTTAAGATATACGAGTATTTAACAAAAACCGACTTCAACCGTATCAATTTGTTTAAACGATTTTTTTTAATATATGGTTTAATAAAGCATAAAAATAAAATGGAAATAAGTGTAAACCGAACGGCATACTGGTATAATTAATATAATATAATAATATTTCCTTAAATCGGTCCAGGCGTCTTTAAGAAATCAGGGAACATACATTAAAAAAAAATTTCGACGAATTGAGGACCTCCTCCTTTTTTGAAGTCGGTTAAAATAGCTTGTCGCATATTTTGTGTATATTAAAGTTGTTATACATTATAAAAAAAACTGAACTATAGTGATCACTGGAATTTTAGTAAATTACTTTCATATTAAGGTTAGTTACCTATTGTATTACCTGATGGACGTGGCGGCTTCAAAAGAATGACCAATAAGTCTTTGACAGTCATAGCATAATGCTATGTCAAAGACTCTATGGCTGTATTTATGGCCGACTTATTTAAACTCAGATAAATAAGACACGTGATAAAGAGGTCATTTAGTGATCTTGTTCTTGTTGTGTAAAGCCCTGTCTTCCCCATAAGGGAAAAAGACGTAACATGGGACAAACTAGCTGACTGTATCTGTATATTTGTTTAAATTAGTTATAATTATAAAATGTACAAATTCAAAATACCACATCATAAGGACAGATGAGCAAATCTCCGTATGTTTCGCAATAAAATAAAATCCAAAAAAGAATGCGTGCTACATTTTTATTTATTTGACGTACGAATCGCCCTCCGTTTGTACGAGTATGTAGACGAAACGGAATTCCTCACACGTACAACGTCTAATAACACGGCGGTCGGAATGTCTTTGAATGTTTTAGAAAAAATAGCGCGCAAATAAAATGTACTGGCGCAGACCTTCGAAATTCAAACACGAATTATTTTCTTTTTCTGTACCATAGAGACTGGCTATAAAATGAGATAAGTACATTGAGATTTTTTTTAAATATTTCATTTCATACTAAGGTGTTTATTTTTGTAGTACGTATGGTATCTCAAAAACAACCTTGTTTGTTATGGTTAAACAAATTCGAGTAAATTTAGTTAAAACGATCTAGAAAGTATATGTAGGTACCACCTGGTGAAATGTTTTCGTTTAGGATTCAGTCCGTAAATAAAAAAAAAGACATTTCCGTGCAAAAATATCAACTGGTAATTATTTTTTTTAATAATTGTTTGACGGCATTATACGAGTCCTTTAGAGCCTTTCTTCATTTATTTCGCCAGTTGGCGAGTTATTCTTGTTTATCAACAAAATGATGGTGTAATTCATTTCGTTGGTTTCACGGAGCCCCTGGCGACAAGTTTTCGCGAATCCACTGGTTTCATCATTGACGTCGCAGCAAGGCCGATAACCACCACCCCGCTTAGTAAACCCCACTGCAGTCGCACCATAACAGTCTATTTAGGTTATTCCACACATTGTTCTTAAAAATGGGCATTTATAACACCAAATAACACCAATTTCACACTATAAAGTCCACTAGAATCAATTTGCAAAACAATTCAAAACAAACACCGTGTAGTCCGCTAAAATTTCCGCCAAGAACTCTGCCAACTGGTAATTTTGTAATGGATTGTCAATTATTTTTGTCCAGTTTTCAGTATGGTCCTATAGGAAAAGCGGTTCATATTGACGGGCTGTATCACCCCTTGAAGGGTTCTAAAGGATAAAAATTTCATAATATATAGAAAAAATCAAATAAAAAAAAAATCAAAGCGTTTATTCAGAAAATATGCCTTTGCAGGCTTTTTACGTCATATCATATAATTATCTCATTAGATAATATGTATTATTAATTGTTCAAAAGCTACTGACTACTAGCGTTTCGGAACCGACCACTGCAGAGAAGAAATGCTGGAATAAACTCTTTTCAACAGTTTTGGTCGCCTACTCGCCTGAAGGGCTTTATATGATAACGAATATTTATTCCTAATTGTCTTTTTCTTTCTTTTCTTTTTTCTTCCTTTTTTATGTGTTGCAATTTCAATATACATAGATTTATTATTTTTGGAACATGTTTATGTTAATGATCGAGTGTGCAAAGATAATAAACAACATATGATACTTAAAGTATGCTCAAGGAGGCTCAATAGTTCTTTACAGTTTGTTTACCTTTTATACGAAAATCTCATTTTATTTTGATTTAAAACACAAGCTGATCTTATATGTTCTCTGTAGCGTTCTCTGTAATGTGAACGTGCGGCCATAATGATTTAAGTTACTTAGATCACGACTTCTTTTGCTTCTAAAACATAAATAACCTCAAAGGCAATGAATGCAAAATAATTTCAAAGATTTCCCAGCCATAAATTTCCAAACTATGTCAAGAAAATGCAATCTGAACTTAACACCCGAAACAACAATACAATAAAGAACGGTAAACACAGAAAATTGGAAAATAATGCGACAGTTGCAAATATTGATGTCGACGAGGCAGGTCACAAATTGCGCTATTTTACAAAGTAAGGAGAGAATAGAAGTAATACCATCTATCTAGACCATTGATAGACAAATGATCTAGTAATGCATACATTAAAGTATTTATAATATAGGTGCAGATTTTTAATCGTTGACTTGTCTTTAAGTTTGCCCAAAAACCAAACTGTTGAATTTTTATTGCATTCGCAAAAGAACAACCCAACAAGAATAACTTATTAAAAAAATACTTTAAAACTAAAATTTCGTAATTAATAAGGAATTATCTCTATCCCTCTCTCTTTCTCAAAAACGGATGAACACATTTTGATGAAATTTCAGTGTTTCAAAAATATTGCAAAAAAATAAAATTGTAATCCGACCAGTTTTTAAGATATGCGTGGGTAAACTATTGTCCTGTCGTGACTCGTGACATTTGTGCGTCTATGTTTCAATCGTACGAAAAGTCGACGCGATGTTTGCGTTTGCATGTGCTGCGCGTAGAGTTGTTAACATTAAAAGAAGAAATGACAAAACGTTGTTGTTTATTATGTTATCTATCTAGTCTTGTGAGTTCTTTAGTAAGTATCTAGTTTGTTGGTAGTCTCAAAGTAACTATGTATGCAGGTTAGCTATCTTTATGTACCTTCGGTATTTTTGTGGCCATTTGAGGCGCAATGACATAGCGTGTAAACATGATTGTGTGCCATGTATTTCTAGCATAAAATATGCATTTTTCAAGTGTTTGCGCTTGACAGTGATTTTTTAAAATTTGCTCCACTATTTTTTATGATCGTCAGTCAAGGACTTATTGGTTTAATTCTGTATCATGCAAAAATAATGTGTATAAAAAAACCCTTACTGATTTTTTTCCTTTCAGATTCTCACGTGAAATTATGTCCCTGCTCTTTCCGATAGTAAGTTCTGACATAGCTCAGTTCATTGCATAAAAATTATATTCCAAGTTTTTATTGTGCTGTCGTGACATTTTTATACGTGTATATTGCATTCGTACAAAAATTTGACGTAGCGTTTGCGCGTATATGCTGTGCGCGGTGTTAGAGTTGTTAGCATTCAATGTGATTTGCCTAAGTTTTTATGGCCGCCTGTCTTACGCCAATCCTCCTTGGGTAGCTTTAGAAACGGGGAGAATGACATGTGAAAAAGTACAAGTGTGCACCCGCCCCAAGAATCGAACCCGGCGTCGTTGGTGTAGCAGACTGGCGTGTTAACCACTGCACTCCGGTGGCCGTCAATTTATTAATCATAAATACAAGGTATTAATAATAATTTTCAGATTTTCTTCGTTGATTTGTCCGTTTCCAGCTATATGGAATTTTTCTAAATATTTTGCAGTTTTCACAATTGCTTAGCTAGAAGATACTTAGAACATTTTGTTTAAAAGCTGTATGATGTAAAGTTTTTTATTTGTCTTTTTAAATTAACAAAGATCAATAGACAAACCTTCTATTTTTTTTGTTACGGCTTTTTAACTTATTAAGCTGACCATTTTTTTTTTGTTAATAGAAATTATTGTTATTTTTAGCTTTAATTATTACTTTTTTAATTTTAGTTAGTTTTAGTTTAAGTATATTGTATATTTAATTATTACCATTTCTTTCTATTATTATTATTAAAGCTGACCATAAAGTTTAATGTGTTTTAACTTATCTTGTGCCTTAAATTTATCATCTTTGCTTATGACAAACACATTGTATCACACAAAGCCTTGACGTCAAATTGAGATACCTACAACAGAAAAATGTACATAAACAAACTAACGTGCGATGAAATGAATAGCCATATCGTGGCAACACCGCGTGTCAGCTTATTGGTATTCTATGTAAATAGCCCATGTGGATGAATGAGTGACGCGCGCCTCATATTTCATAGTTCGGGTGACGTGGCGTGGCGTGATGGCGGAGTTTTTAGTTTATTTCTGAAAGGCTTTTGTATTCTCTTTGGTGTTTTGGGTGTATATATATTTGCATGTAACATAGTTATAACATAGGAAACAAGCTAAGCAAAGCTTTTAAACATCAAAGATACCTCTTTAACCCATTTGGCCAGCGTGAAGAGTGTAGGCCAAATCCTCTGACTGCTCTGGCTAATATCTGGTTCTGGTAGTACAGAGAGAGAGTCGGGCTCCTGCAGAGGAGACTTAAAAATGACCTGATGATGGTGATAGGTCTCATTGCTCCTAAAACGATTTATAAATAAGTATATACGTGAGCAAATTACACCTAAAGCCGTAACAAAATTGTTACACAGTTTCTAATTTTATTAATTGAGTTGTATTAAATACTTTAATGTCACTTCCAAAATACATACATAATTTCAATATGGATATAATTACTTGCAGGTTGTATTATTTCTTTGGCAGTTAATTGTTTAGTGATGCGGCCTAATCAACAATCTTTGACTATTTACTTTCTAGACTCCGTCACGCCTTTATTTCAATGATTATAAACTGGCCAATTTTTCAATACTTGTGTGCGTGACAGTTTTGTGTGAGCACATGCAACTTGTCAACTTCTGTCAACAAATCGGTTTCTATGTAAATATGTGTTTGCATCATAGTAAATGAGTTAGACACATTTTTTTACGCTTTTAGGCTAATAGTCTCTATATAGAGTTTATATAATCTAACTAAACAATATACAAAAAAAATTGTTTTAAAGAAATACGTTATTAAAAGTTATGAATATAAGAAAATTCAGAAAAGAAAGTTATGAAATCTTAAGTAAAAAACCAAAAAAATATTTAATGATCGTGAGAAACTATAGATTTTCTCGATAGAAACAAAATAAGAAAACAAGTTTCCCCCAGTTTTTCCATCCTAGAAAATGCGACATATGGTGCCAGAGAATCAGTTCGCGGAAAAAGAGACATAAACAGACAGACGTGCCGTCCGATAGGAATAGAATTCGCGGAAGGAATACAGACGAATTCCAAAGGCGATTTAAGATAAAATCTTCTTGATATTAATCGTTAAATATACAGCGACATGCTACATTTAGAAGTTAGTTGTGCCTCGCCTAAAGGTATACTATGAAGAGGAATGGTTTGATGAAGTGTTTGTAATTGATAAATTTAAGAATAACAGATTCTATTGTAAAAAAATATGTAAAAATAAACTATATACATATTAATTTTATTTGTACTTTTTTAAATTTAATTGATTGATAAATGTACTAACATTCTTAGATGATAAGTTGTTTACTAACAAATATGAGTCAATGATACTTGAAATAAAATAATTCATTCATTCATGATCATCAAGTAAAACATACTTTAGATTATGAATTAATAATTGGAAACACAACTAGATTTACTAACTTATTAATTGCTCATAAAATGACATGTAAATTATTAAAAAGATACGGAAAAAGCATCACAGTATTTCTTCATTTTTGTTATTTGTAAGCAAATGACTTCTGAAACTGTAACAAGCTCATAGGCGTTACACTAATGGTGTGCTCCAAATATAAACTGGGACAAAAATAAAATACAGGCCGTGTTAACACATGAATCAAATGCTTGCCTTCTTAACGAGCGCGTTACTTCCACATATAAAATTAATACCAACAAAAACAGTGTACCGAATAAAAGTGGGTAAATAACCAACAGAGCTCCTAACACCTAAATTACACCATCGGCGTGCCATTCAAACGGAACACCATAAAAACGAACAACACGTCAAACCGTTACTTTGGCACCCCCCTTAATAATAGGTGATTTTCCCCCTCTCACCCACATATGGCAGCTATGGGAGGTATGCACGACCAGTTTATGCCTGACCCCGAACGATAGTGAGAACTCCCTTTGTTATTCTAAAGATGAAGGAGTTCCGAAGGGAGTGGTGGGTCAAATTACGTTGGGTGTTTCAGAATGCGTGTCTCAGAGCCATCCCGAAGGCTTCTCTAATGCCACTTGTATTGGACATTTTATGTCACACGCTGCTAGTTTGCCGTGAGTTGTGAAGCTCGACTTTTAGGAAGTATGTACTGGTGACGGTTTTATTGACACTAAAGGTGAAATAAAAGGCTTGAGAGTTGTTGACTTTGCGGTTTGGAGGCAGAGATCGTACAGTTCGAGGAATTTCGGCTCGGAATTTTCAAACGTTTCAAGGTGTGGAGTTTTGGACGGCGAGGACTTAATAGGTCTTTGTGATATAGGTATCTAGTTATTTATTTGATGACTTTCCTATAAGGAAAAAACGCATGCATGTCTATTAATTTTTTTGTTAATTACTGAGATCTAGTTTCTGCAAAGTAACTATCCTGAAAAAAAAATAGATTCGATTTTTCACTTTTGTTACATTTTTAGTAACTTATAATTGGGGTAGTTTAATTATTGCTATTTTATACCAATCAAGATGCCCATGAATAATCAGAGATGTTTAAGTAAATTACTACATGTAGTGAATTTATGCTTCACTTACAAAATGCATGTGCTTTTAAATTCGATCCAACTTCGATCGTAACATTTATTTAGAAATCTTGCATCATCGCCCTTTATAATAAAAACCAGTAGCAGCATTGCTTTAATTCGACATCCATACAAAAGTCCTTGACTTAACAATAAAGTTAATAACAAACTACGACACCGGCTTAATAACTTCAAGCACTTAAAGTCGCCGCAAAGTCGAATCACACCGATTAATTCGAGTTTGGGACCGCAAAGAATTTAATAGACACATCAAACTGGAAACTTCTTTGGCGGGGGCAATAAAACCCGGATCATAATGAACGCGGCTTCGCTGAAAATTATTCCGAATATTTCCGTACGATTCGGTTGTTTTATTTTTTAATACTTCCGCAGGAACGCCGCTCGGCGCGCGTCGTTTGCATAAAGCAGAGGTCCTCAAACTATCTTTGTTTGGATGCGCCATGTCATCATCATCTGGTCTTTTTTAGTCTCCACTGCAGGAGCACGACCCTCTCTAGCCATATATTAGCCAGAGCAGTTAGAGGATTTGGCCTAGGTATACTTTTTATGCTGGCCAGATGGGTTGGAGAGGTCTCTTTGATGTTTATAAGCTTTTTTAGCTTGTGTTTCCTAAGTGGCGACTTAGGAAACACAAGCTAAAAAAGCGAAAAGAAGAAGTAGAAGGCTTTTTACGACATCCACGGGAAACGGTCTTATTCTACCCTGCTGCGAACCACATGGTCTTGTCATGTTGGTGTCTAAAGATAGAGTTTAAAATTGAGCACCACCAACTAGCGACAAAGAGAAATATAAAGAGGAGTATTTATTGTAAGGAGCGAATGTCGCTGTTACTCATCTTCAAAGTTTAATTTGCATTCGCCTGGGAGTAGACCTCCTGATGGGATTAAACAAGTCAGCCAGTACCCGCCAGGAGCTAACATCGTACGTTACATATGTCCTCCTCACGCGAGCATGTTCTCGGTAGCATCTTCAGCTGTGGTTCTCGCATGCAACGTTTCTCGCCTACTATTCGTATATTAGCTACCTAATATTAAACGTGGTGTAGTTGTACCTCCAGGTTGATAAAAACTCGAATTATATCAAACTAGCAATTATCTGCGTAAATTATAGCCAGTGTCACCCGCAGATAAATTAGCATTCTATAAGTATTTTTTTTGGAATTCAATGCAAACAAACAATCAAATCTTTTCTTTTTATTATATTAGTATAGATAATATAGGTAGGTGCCTAATAAAAACTAAGGACTCTATGAAAAAGGGACCGTAATGGAATAAAGAACTCTGGATTTTTGGTACTTATATCTCAAAGCAATTTTAAAATTTTACGAAATCCCAAATCTATTGGAATCTTGTGGATTTGTAGGTCGTCATTATCTTGTTGATTACCAAAGTGGTCACAACCAAACGTTGTGGCCACTTTGGCAATCACTGACCATAAAATATAAAACATCGCGAGCATTGAGTGAGTTGGTGGTACGGCGGGGAAGTGTCGTTTTCTCAATTTTCCCGCCAATTTTAGGGCTACAAAATGGCGGCCGAGACACGCATGTCTCTGCACGCGATGGGTGCGACTTAGTTTTTCTACAATAAAAACTATTTTATGCGTTTTTAATGTTATTATTTACATCACTTTTTTACGGTTTAATTGTCTTAGTATGGGAAAACTTTAACCACTAACGTCAACGAGTTGACGTCTTAATTTCGTATATTTATTAAATTAAAACAATAAAAATATTTACTACGGTTGCCTTTTTAACTCTTTTATTTTTTTACTAGCTGTTAACTGCGGCTTCACCTGCGTGATATATAGCCTATGTCCTTCTCAGTTCCCTAACCTATGTGTATGCAAAATTTCATCATGATCGGTTCAGTAGATTCAGTGTAAAAGCGTAACAAAAAAAACTTACTTTCACTTTTACAATATTAGTTAGGATAGGATTTAGTAGGCATAATCTGAGGGCTTACAGAAAATAGATGTTCCTATGGCTTATCTGACTAAGTAGGAAAAAATCGACCAGCTTGTTAGGTAAAAAATATTTTTAGTTCAAGTCGTAGCTTTGCTTTGATAATTTATGTCAAATTAAATAAATATACAATGAGGCTAATAAACTTTCTAATTATTAGTATAATAATCCCCAAAAAGGTTTAAATTTCGTATCCCTGTTGTCTACTACTGAGTATTCAAGAAAAATGAATAATGAAGGAATAATTTATCAAACACGCACATCGACTTTGACACTATTCGTACACGAACGCTCGTAGGTATATGTAGATATCGAATTAGCAGCTAAACAGGTTATTAGCTAATGAACTGCTGACTGCGTCCCCTAGCAATGGCGTCGTAACATACAGCCATTCCGACACTAGTAATAGTAGTCTCGTACTCATTTACCCTGCATGTTTCACCCCAAAACCCGAATAACTCGTTTTGTTCCATATGCCCTAGACACAGGAAGAAAACAAATTTAATATTTTTGAAGCAACATTGGCCCTTTTCTGGTCTAAAATATTTTTACAGATTTTCGCGTCATATTTAGAACTGTGAGCACACTTACGTACGAGTATTAACCTATATGAAAATTACTTTATTCAAAACATTAACATGTGAAATTATTAGCACATAATATATTTTTCTAAAGAAAGAAATAAAGAGGTACGTTTTTATGCAGAGTTTCTTGAAGGCCATAAAGTATAGCAATTTGGCCTAATAATGGCTTATGTAATTTTCAAGTACCTTTGTATGCTAACTTATAAAATCGGCATACGTATGTTGCTCTTTTCAGATGTAGAGAACGTATAAAAAAACACAATCTCCTATTTACATCATATTGTTTGGGTTTCGCGTCCACTCTCGCTACATTTTAAATGGCTTTATCGCCCCCTTCACACATGTCGCCAAGTGCGAATCTTCAATATTGACAATAGCAGTTTGGTCAAAACAAAGTATCACTTGACACTTTGGGCCTGAGGACTGGCAAATATCGGCCGCAAATAGATTAGTCAAGTGTGAACCGCTACTAAGGTTTCTCGATTGAAAAGGATGAAGTTCAATCGAGATGACGAAAAATAACAATCATCAATACTCGTCCACTGCTGGACATAGACTTCCTCAATTGCACGCCATCGAGATCTATCTACAATGATTTCGATGTAAATTATTTAGACAAATTGCTAAATCTGGAGCGAAGATTGAAACAAAATACGAAAATACTAAATGAATAAACGCCTTTAATCTACTTAAAATTAGAGGCAGAGCTGATTCCTCACATGTATATTGTAAAATAATAATTTAACTAAAGTTAACTGAACAGCCTTTTTAAAAAACGAACTTTGAGAGCAATGTCATAATTTGGCTGTAAAATAAAATTAGGTAGCAAAATTAATAAAAAACTGACTGCAAGCACACTATTTTATTGATTCTGATAAAATTTTAACGGGAGTAATTCGAAAGTATGCCTATATATTTTTTAATCGGTTATTAAATTAAGTATAGAGATTATGACTAGTTATGGGTAACAAACATAAAAAATACATTTTTAAGTTGGTTGAAAATAGAATTATTTAAGTAACAATGTTTTCCCAAAATATTCACATGATTGCCGAAAAATTCGCCTAACATTTGCAACCGACAAATAGTAGTGGTCTGGAAGTATAACAATGAATTTGATCCCAACGCGATGCACCGCCAATATTTGCGCACTCCCATGGGAACGCTGGATGCGTTTGATTTACACAAGTGTAATCCTGTAAATATTACATGATGTTGTATAAATACGAAAATCGCTAAATTACGACATTTTCATCAATAATGTTAATAATAAAGACAATTCTCTCTCTCCGCCCCGTCAACGTAGCGTAGTGTCGAATTTAAAGAACAATTACATGGAATCATCATCATCATCAGGTCTTTCTAGTCTCCACTGCAAGAGCACGACCCTCTCTGTATTACCCATATACTAGCCTGAGTAGTCAGAGGATTTGGCCTACACTCTCCACGCTGGCCAGACAGGTTGGAGAGGTCTCTTTGATGTTAATAAGCTTTGTTAAGCTTGTGTCTCCTTAGTCGCCTTTTACGACATCCACGGGATGACTTGAGTGATCCTATTCTACTCTGCCGGGAACCACACGGCAACCGGGAACCACACGGCATTACATGGAATACCATCACCATATTTACATATTATGACGTATTTATCCCTTGCGGGGTCGGCAGCTCCCAAGGTCATTAAACCCAAAGGCCACGTTTGATATTGTTGTTGCAGGTGACTTATGGAAGTAAAGATTCAAGATTCGAACGTTTATTTAACACTTCAGGCCATAAGTAAGTATTTTTAAGTTTAAAGATAACACGATCTAGGTTTTCAGTTAATCTACGACTTACAACACATATGGTTTAAATGGTGTAATGTAGCTGATTACAAACGTCCAAAACCACACACAATCCGTGCCCACCGGCTCGAATGTTGGAAGCCAAACCCGCGTTAATAGTAAAGTGCGAAGCAAATGTTCAAATAGGGTTGTTACAAGATGTGTTAATCGGTTTTTAATCAACTTAAAATTTTCAAATGGTTTGATTTCTTTTTTGTTCTTTCATATTACCTACCTAAGCATTTTTAAGTTATTAGTTTTTATATCTTTTGAATATCCTTGGCGTGTAATACTTTGAATTTCAAGCATGATTGAGATCATGCTTGGAGCATTGATGCAACCATCTTAAGAAATCTGACATATGTTTTCTTCCGTACGTATCAGTTTTCTGGCTTGTTATTGCCCTGTTGTTTATAAAAATAATATTTGCCAGAGTGTAATTTTATACGCACTGGATTATCCGGCTTAAATACGTAGGTAAAACCTTGTTTAATATAAATGATATATTGAGTAAGTTTCAATTATATTATTGAAATAATATATCTATTCAATTGCATCAAAAATAAAATTTTGACCAACATCGCGTCTGCTTGCAAACAGTTGTAAATTTTTCGTCAATGACCTAAAGGAACGCGAGCGTAGACGCCGGTGAAAGGTAATATGAGATATTTACATCAGTGTTTTATTTTAATAACCAGTAAATCAATCCGGAAATATCAACAGCAGAAACCCTTCCTATCCTATAAAACCAAAGAGCAAAAAAGAGAAAAATAATATTTATTTACAGAAACACTTTAATTCTCCGCTCATTACGGAGTGGTTGTCCGAAATAGCCACGGGCAAGCAGCCGGCTAGCAGGTGCGGTGGTGTCGATTTGTATCATAACAAACATGTTAATATTGCAGCGTTACATTTATTAAATTATTATACTTATTTGTTGTTCAAGGGAAATTCGGGTGGCTGAAAACATTAAAGGTATTTTTTTTTTCTAAACGGTATTGAAAAAGAAAGCAAAGGTCAAAAATCAAAAATAATAATAATAATAATAAATACAAAAAGTATGGCCATAGAAGATAGTTTAGGACTTAAGAAGTAACCAAATAGTTCAAAGATTGGTTTATACATGGAATACTCTGCGGTTATTGGTGACTTAAGTAGAGTCAACTATAAATATATCTGATATATCTATCGAAATTTTTTTTGTTCTTATATTGTCTACTTTTAAACGAACAATAGAAATATATAGAAGGTATTCTTCTACTTTAAACTTACGAGTGCTGACTATTGGCTAGTTAAAATTTTGACGCTGACCAAGAGCATCTGATGTAGCTTAACAATTGTCTTAAGACGAAATAGCCACGACCTCAGCCACGACCAATGGCATGTGAATTTCACTAACTTCTAGCAAAGTAAATAGAACTAACTAATTGTAATGAAGTTAGACTACTTTAGCGCAATTTAAACCTAAATATGAAAATACATTTAATAATGATATGAATTAATAAAAATATATACTTGGATTTTAACAGCCCTATATGTTGTACTATTTACACAACATTCACACGATACACTATTTACGAATGACCCCTTGTTAGCGGCATGTGTAAATCTGACTCGCATCGCGGGTAAATGGAGGTCCATTGATCGAAAAGTGTGGTAAAACTTTTGCATGTGACATCGTCCATGTAGCATGTTATAACCATAATTTTAGAACAGTATGTGTAAATCTGAGTTACATCACACAGTCAAGTCAGTTGGTCGAAGAGCTGTCTAAAAATGCTTGTTAGATGGTACCTTTCTATGTACAGTATTAATGTCTGCTAGGGATTTGTGATCTTCTAACTTTAGAGAGCGGGGGACAAAAAAATTTAGAGAGCATGTATATTTATTGGTGTTTTTATGCATTTATATTGCTTTTCTGATATACTCGTATTAAATTAAGAAAAAAATCCTGTCCACGTAGATTTTTTTCTATCTTATTTCTTAATTTAGTAAGTGTGTTGTTATGAATAATTCTACTGAGGTATAACATGGTTTAGTGATAAAAAATTTCTAACGTCCAATAAGTCTAGGACAAAGGTTCTTGCTTTCAATAATTTTATGTGCAGACAGTATACCGTATAGCTTTGTAATATGATGTTAAAAAAAAAATAATGAATAATAATAAACTTTTACCAGTAATAATAATAGTACTAATCCTAATCCAAACTAATAAAAATAAAATAAATAATTTGCAGTCCGTTCCGGGTTTGATCTCCGGTCAGGTCAAGATGGGAAATGATCTTTTTCAGATTGACCTGGGTCTTGGATGTTTATCTATATAAGTATCTATTATAAAATATAGTATCGTTGAGTTAGTATCCCATAACACAAGTCTCGAACTTACTTTGGGGCGAGCTCAATCTTTGTGATTTGTTCGTATATATTTATTATTTATTTATAATACGAAATTAAGTTAGTCAGTCCACATGTTTGTTGAGCATTGACATCTTAAATGTTGCGTTGTCAGAGGTATTGACAAATACACTTATGTAAAGCTTTTACAGCTCACATCGAGCAAAAGCTAGCAGATATAATAAAAATATTATTTAATTGAGTCGTCACACGAATGTATTACTTATGGAGAAACGCGGATGCCGACAAAGGAAATATAGCAAAAAAAGGTTAATAAAATTAACTTTATGCCATCGTGTTAATTGTAACTCTATCGTAAATTAAGTACCGAACTAACTGCCTACCTAAGTACATCGTTATGGTCACCACATACAGTGCAGAATCATTAATGTACTTGTATAACCTATGCTGTTTTTTTTTACAGGAACTAAGTTTTCACCATCGTCTACGTACGTTTGATTAAATGTCAGACATAAAAATAATGAGTTGAATTCAAATAGGTATGTAGAATGTACAAACAGAGAACTTTCGAAGTCAAGTAGAGATAGGTGCGAAACCATAAAAAGCGAAGTAGACGAACCCAAAGTGTCAGGTCAAATAGGTAACCTCTACTTGTTAATATATAATTAATAGACCAGCAACTGATTTGTATTGTATGTAACCATAGCTCACCTTCCCTTTATATGTTTGCTTTTTTGACTATATATTTCGGTTTTAAAGACTCTGACATATTGCGACCAATGGGCTGTGAAGATAACCCTCGACTATAATCATCACAGTTTAGGATGCTCAGATCATAGAGAGAGCCTTTAATATCGATATAGATAGCGGACCCCGGGGTCTGAAGCGTTACCGCTGAAGATGCAACCGGGAATACGCTCGGGATAATGTTGAGTTAACATTTATACACATAGTGAGGGCCTAAGCAGCCATGTATTTCGAGTGCTTTACAGGTGTTCAGATTTTGTTTGTAAAAACCACGGTTAAACCTCTATTTTAGGCCAGAATAAGAACAGTTCTTTTAATCCTTCGCTACCTACTTACTTGAACCCTTTACAAACACCCACAAAAACTAATACACCTATAAACCTCTGCCGACAACTGCACAACACAAAAGCCTCTTCATTTCACTTGAGGTGTAAATTTTAATCCTTTTTACGCTCTTGACTACGAAATAAGACGTTTTTTGCATCCTTGATTGTATTTGGCGCCGTCTGTGTAGCAAATGGCAGATTTTGGGTAAAAAATAATCATTTTAACATCAAATTTTCCGGTTGTAATTGGAACGTGATTTGACTATTAGAGTTCTTGTTTATTGGGCAAAAGGTTTTTATTTTTGCAAATTATATATGTAGGTTATGCAAATAATGCAATTAAGCTTCATTATTCAAAATAACTTTATTTGGTATTCGTGTCAAAAATTGATCTATCTTACGTCATAGATCCGTATAAAAGACACAAAAAATTACTATTTTGTTGTATGGATCAATTTGACTCCTATCTTGCCTGATGGGAAGTAACGATGATGTCTAGGGTCACGCAAACCCAAATAATGCCTGTTCACTCTTGCCTTTAAAATCCCTTAATTGTACGAGTTGGGAAACAGTGACGCGGAGAGGGAATTTCATTCCTTAACAGTTCGCATAATGAAGGAAGTGGCAAATCTAGAGGTGCACTGAGCGGGAATATCGACCACATACAGATGGATTCTGCCTCGCCACGTCGTTCGATGTTGAAATGGTGCAGGGGGGAATTACTTTATAGACTGCAAGCCAAAATGAACAAAGCGCCTCATTTTAATTGTAAGTTTATCCTAAGGACCAGAAAAATTCGCAAATAAATTCTTTGTATAGCATACGGTGCACTTTTTGTGTTGTCTGTGGTAGTGCACCCGCGTGTTCCGTCGCAGCTGGGTCCAATGAGGCGATGTAATTGACAGACAGGCATATCATCAGCGTCTTAGCTATAAATGTGCTATTTTTAAGGTAGTTTTCTTGCGATTGTAGGTTATTTGGCACATTAAATCTGATCTTAGCCAAGATCCCTGTATATCGTTATTTTTCGACTGACAAATCTCTGTCTTTTGATCTAAGTACTTCTAGGTGTTAGTGATTGATGATCACTGAAACTGCTAATTTTATACTAACAGTAACAGTATAATCATAACTACACCTCGATATCTCCATCTCATATGTTCGCTGGGGTATGCCTTCAAAACTGTTATTGATGTTGTTATTAAGAGCGTATACTAGCAGTATTTTTTCAATATGGTTAACATGCAAATGTATTTCTCTATTTTCTCGCTGAAAACTGATTCTAGAGCCACAATTCTTTTTTCTTAAAATCTAGTACTAAAACAGGAATGCCCCTATTTTTTATTTTTTCCAAAAAAACTGTTTTTGTACAATTTTTTTTCTTTTAAACGGTTTTTTACAAAAATATGAAACATAGGGACATACCTATTTTAGTAATAGATTGTATGTAAAAAGAATTGTGCCTCTAGAAGCAGTTTTCAGCGAGAAAATAGAGAACTATATTTGTATGGAAAACGCACTGCTAGTATACCCTCTTAAGATAAATTTTGCACAATAACTGTTCTACTTCATCCTTCGTAGGTAGGTAGGGCATATTACACAGATTGAGCTAGCTACCAAGTAAGTTGTGAACTTGTGTCGATAGGATACTAACTCAAAGATACTATATTTTTAAAAGATACTTACATAGAAAGACATTCAAGCCAAATCTTATCTTAATCAATCTGAAAAGATCGTTTGCCATCATGACTTGGCTGGGTATTCAATCCGGGACCCTCTTGCCACAGGCTGGCGTGTTTACTACTGCGCCAATCAAATACTGGACTCTCTATCTACGATTAAAGACAATTCAAATTTAATATCACTCAGAATATCTGAGCATCCTACACACCTCAACAACTCATACCTCCACATCAAACCAATATTGGATCAAATTAATTAATTTCCTACAGGCCTAACCTCAAATAGTCTTGACCCTTTCCCGATATTGCAAGATGGCTGCGCCCAACCGGCAAGATTTTATCACCCCCTTAATAGACAATTTGTGAAGGGCTCAGCGATTTGTGGACGGCTCAGTGCTTGCCAAAGGACATCTTTTGATCAATAGGTGTACATAAATTAAGCATATGCCTGCTTGAGCGCGCGGTGCCCTTTGTGTGTGTATCGGGATGAAAGTCTTGTTTAGCCGTTATGTAAAAATGTTAGCATAGAAATAGATCCAGCTATGAATTTAGATCAGATTTTCTTACTAGAAAATATAATTGAATATTTAATATTTTTTTGTACTAAGTATTGAGAAGGCAAACAGGCATAAGGCCTACCTGATGGAAAGCGGTTACCGTAGCCTATGGACGCTTGTTACACCAAGGGTGCTACCCCCGCGTTGCCGACCCTAAAGAAATCGTTTCACGACCTATTTAAAAGATCCCATGTTGTAGTCTCTCGGGAAAACCGGAAGCTGGAGCTCGTTCCACAACTTAAGCTAATGTGGAAAAAAAATCCTTTCAGAAAGCAAAAATTTAGGATCTAAGAAGTGACTTTTAACTTTCATTCATCTCTCTCTCATTCTCTGATTTATCTGATCATTCGAGTAACTCTCATCATGTGAATTTTAAATCGGCATCTTCGTAATCCTCATCATCAGGTCTTTTTTAGTCTCCAATACAGGTGCTTAACCCATTCAGTACTACCAGAGTCGTATATTAGCCAAAATAAAATCGGCATTTTTAGTTGCAAATAATAGCAAGTAACAGGCATAAAAAGACCAGCGTAGAGAAGTATAATTTAAAAATTATACCAAGACATCAATTGTTATTTTTATAAACCGAAATGTAAAATTAATAGTCTTTAACCACACCATAGATAATATCAATGAAAAATAGTGGTCGAAAATCGGCATGCTGGCAGGAATGGCGTACAAAAAATAAAACAAATAAAGGTTATGGGCGACCGACGGTCTCATCTGTCTACCTGTGCAGTGTCATATACTTAATGATACCGTTAGCAAACAATTTTTGACAGACGTGAAAATTTAGGAAAGAAATATTATTAAAATTGAAAACAAGTACCTATGTGATGAAAAAGAAACAACCATCAAGTCTATAAACTTAACTATGATAATCTATCTGTTACTGTACACAGGCGACAATAGATCCGGACCATGTTTTTTTATGTTTGACGACAACCGAGCAGACGAGCCACCTGATGAAAGGTGGTCATCGTCGCCCAAGGACATCTGCAACGCCAGACTCGATACCTGTTAACACGCCTTTTAAAGGACCCCAAGTCATAGCACACAGGGAAAACCTCGAGAGGTTAGCCTATTCCACAATCCTGCTGTACGAGAGAAAAGACGAAGTACTAAACTATTTTTTTCACTGCCCTTATATTACAATCAATAATTGCCTCAAAAACAGAAACAAAAAGTCTAACTGTACCTCTATCACACCGTATCAAGTCAGCTGTTGTCAAAATTCTATGCATACCTCGGGCGTCGTTATTTCAATTACCAGTCCCTCGTCAAAGACAAAAGACCCTGACACGAAAAAAACTCATCGAGTGAATTAAAAAAAAAGTCTTATCTATGATTGGATCGCGGTCGTGTAAACGCACTCAAGTGTATTGTGTTACCTCAAAGGCCAAAGGACCGGCCTTTTTCGGTAGCGTCTTTTTGAAAACGAAACTAGAATTAGCGATTTTTTGTAAAGAATCTGCGGGGGTTCGGCTGAATAGGGTCGTAAAATTGCGAAATACTGTTCAAGTTATTTATGGTGAACATTAAATTAGCTTACTTTTTATCGGCTGCAACACCGCCATTTGTCTTTGAATTTATGCGAACAAATATATTCTAAACCTCTACTTATAAACGAATATGAACATATATTTGTATTGCTTTAAATTTCATATCATAACAAAAGAGTTTCAATATAAAATCATCAATATAAAAATAAGTGTTGAAACACACTACCAGAGGGAATCGCAAAACGAATAAGGTGTGTGTTATTCATATTACCTACGTATCTAGCTAGATAATATCTAAAGAATAGCGAAATATTTAAACATTTCTAGATTGTATATATCCCATTGCAACAGTTGTCAATATTTATGAGAAAAGATGTAACCAGCCGACTGTCATAACGATCCACATAAGGAAGCTAATCAGAGATATAATTAGACCTTTCATGAAACAAGACGGTCTGCGGTTCACTGAACATAAAAAGACTTCAATACTCTATAATATTCAAATAAAGGTCACATCTGTGGATAATCCGACCCGAAGACGGTTACAAAGTGTTGAAAGCATATGTTACGATTATCTATTGAGAATTACTAAACGACATGATGATGGGTGCCCAAAGTAAATAGCCGTAATAACCGTGGAGGGCACAATAGACCCCCGCTGGCCACCGACAGGGGTCCTACCCATGATCCTCTTTTTAATTATAATATCACCCACATTATAAACTTTTTGTAAGTGACAAAAAAGAATACGATGTTTGGACCGACTGCTACTTTTTGGACCTTTTTTGTACAACTTTGGCATGAAAATGTTGCTTATGGACGTTTTATGATGTTTGGATTTTGTATTTCAAGAGATTTGTTGTCACAATAAAGTAGTATTGATAGTCTTGCCTATTTATTTACCTTGCCGAAAAATAATAAATCCCTGTAGGTGATCTACATAAAGGTCATAATGAAGCTATACTTAATAGCAAACATGCTCTTAGTACAGGCAACTAGCAATTTAGTATCTTTTCGTAAATTTAGAATATTCAATCTTACATAATTAAAAAAAAGATTTACTTTGCACGGAACAAAATATTTCTCTCCAAAAATCGGACATTATTAGCATTTTGACATCTGCACAACACAGCATCAAAATATTTGCTAATAGCAGCGCCAAGAAGCCGATGTTTGCCGTTGAAATCGCTAGAATTGCCAACACTAAAAGTATTAGATGCTTAGACCCTAAGGTTGTAAAAAGAGTCGGTACTCACGAATCCGTGTTTGTCGCTGATGTTATTGGTCAGCTTTAGCTTGTGGAAGGACACGACCTTCTGCATCCATTGCTCGCCCGTCGACGGCGAGTCGGGGTGGATGTACATCCTCTTGGGCATCTCAGGGTCGGCTTTGCCAGCCACCATCCATCGACTCCGGAAACAAAGGTGAAAGATGTAGTATTACATGTTGATGGAGATATAGAATAAAATACACTTTTCAGTCAAGGTATCAAGCTAAAAGGGGCAAATAGAGTATAAATTATCATTATGGAACACACTTTAAGAAATCTGAGATCAAGTAAAAAAATTGGTAGGTATAGCACTATATTGCGACCTTTTGGCATAATCTATCAATTATCTCATTAATGTCACTACTTATAAGAAAAATAGAGTAATTGAATATGTTTTCAATAAGGAGGAAATTCTGATTAAAATAATGAATTCAAAATACAAGGGACAAATATACGATTGAGATGATAAATGGAATAAAAACTAATTGCCTACTGTTACAATGTAAAGCCATAATTTAGAAGATGAACATAAAACACAAAACGAAATGAACATCAAGCATGCAGCAATCCAAAGTATTTCAGTAGATGAAAAAGCCCATGCTGTCAGTAAAAGGCGTTATACAAGCAATTTATCAAATAATGCTACAGTCAAAAGTGCACAAAAACATAACGAAAAGAGATCTGCGTTCGGCGAACAAAAACTGACACTGCCAAGTTGTAAATGCGTCGGTGATTCACAGTGCCAACGAGTGGCCGGCTAAAGTAACAGGAATAAAGTCCAATTTAAATAAGCTGACATTACGAGGCCTCCCTCGCAGGAAGCCCACTTGTTAGCGGAACAAGGGAAAGAAATTTTGGAAAACCGAATTCGTTCCCTACAACACCAATGCCTCAGGCTTTCGTCCAAAATAATAGGTTTAAGTACGCAGATCCCCTGTCGGTACCATATGTAAACAATACGCATGCTTCTTGCCTCTCATTTCTTTTTCAATATCACGAATTATATTAAAATAAGGTGAGCCAACGGCTCGTCTCTAGCCCGTCTACGATTCTTATTTTAATTTAATTCCTTTTTATTTATACCTGTTGTGGAATTTGTATCTGCAATCGTCGGCAGCTACGATGTCCATTAGCAAAATGTACTTCGCTTTTTTATCAAGACCAGAAACGCGAACTTTGTAGGCAGGAAACATACGTCTGCAAGCAATACGAGAGAAAAACATGGATTGGGACTCGTTCTTTGCGACGACGATTTGACATCACGTCGGTTGTAAGACATGTTGTTGGACTAGTTTCACTTTTTACATCCATTTGCTCCCGAGAAACGACCCTTTTAGCTTGTGATCTTGTACCGCGTTAATTAGTGGCTTTTTGTGCTTTATTGAGCTGGGAGCCAGGCGCGGGCACTGGAAAATGGCACACAAAGCCGTGGTGCTCAGACTATATTTGGTATATTCGTGAATCTGGTCTAATCAGCGGCGGCTCCAATGAGGTGTTGCAAAGTATTCGCGACGAACAAAAAGACAGTTTCCGTCACGGGAGACCAAAAATGGAGAGCTGGCCATTGTGTGGTTTCGCACAGACGCGCTACACCGCGCGCGTGATCGAATGCAGCGCAACTCGAAAATGTAACACCGAGCAACACGGGTAGTGGAGATATAAAAACGCGATGTTGCATCGCCATAAATTGTCCGGTAAATTTTATACGCGAGATTTGTAATAATTAATTACCATATTAACGGCGCTAGGCGGGCTCTTTGTCGGCGTTTATCGTTTTACTGCTGAGTCACAGTCGCATTTCGACCGGAATGCTCGGGTCGTATTAATTAACGTTATTAAATCGAAGTTTATCGCCGCATCTCGATGTTGCCAAACCTGCGCGTCGGCGGTTTTGATATGCGTAGATCGGGCGGACACGAGAACGAATGAATCTTATCGACGCTTGTCATCGGGAATTAAACAATGTGCGCGATCAAATACGATGACTATCGATTGTAATGCCCCCGAAGATGCACAAGACATATTAGTACAGCGATAGCCCACGTAGATCGTGGGATTCTAATTTCGACGGATTCTGAGGATCTTTTAAGTATTTCTCACCTGGTGGTGTCGGTGTTTTTGTCCGCGCGGCGTGGAGACAAAGATATTTTAATGATATTACCCATTGGATGCGAGTTGAATCCTTAATTTGATTCCAGCCGGTGCCGTAAAGTCGTTGACCTCAAATTGAGCGTTTCGTACAAATTGTTTAGAGGTAATTAAGATACTGGGAACTAGTGCAGTGCGTGGGCGGAATCACAAGCTAAACGATACATAAGCGTGTAACGGAATGGAATCAATGATGGCATCTCCAAACGACGTGGATGTCTTGGGAACAGTGCCACCTTTACCACTGGGCCCCAGATCTATGAAGCCTTTACTTAAACAGGTCTCCCTTCTTCCTTTCAATATGAATAGGTTTATATTCACGAGATATAATCCAGCAAGTCTCTTCGTATTTAAAATCAGTGTTGTTGTCTATGGCCTACACTGATGTGTATCAGTGATGACCACAGGCAACACTTGTTCTTTGCATGCTTGTCAGGATATTTTAAGAGCTTTTTGTATCCAGAAAATACATACAATATTATTTTAATGTCGAACGCCCGGCCCAATTTTTAAGCCTTCATAAGCCATGATGCTGCAGTGGTTAGGTGGCACTGCTGGGACCCTAACGTTGGTGGTCGTGAGATGAAGGTGTTCCATTCACTGAAGTACCTGTTGTGGAACTTATATCGGTAGTCGTCTGCTGCGACGATATCCAGTAGCAAGATGTATTTGGCCTTAGCGTCGAGGCCTGACACTCGGAACTTCATTTGTGGGAACATTTGTCTGTAAATGGGAATATTTTCTTACTTCTATGGATTGGTAAACTTTGCAGACTACACATTTACGACCAGAAATAGAGTTATTGAAGTATATGAATTGCTTGACAGTCATATAACCTAAGTACCGTGTGGTTCCCTTTCGCCTTTTAAGGCGACTAAGGAAACACAAGCTAAACAAAGCTTATTAACATCAAAGAGACCTCTCCAACCCGTCTGGCCAGCGTGGAGAGTGTAGGCCAAATCCTCTGACTACTCAGGCTAGTATATGGCTCTGGTAGAACAGAAAGGGTCGTGCTCCTGCAGTGGAGACTAGAAAGACCTGATGATGACGATGATAACCTAATGGTAAGTGTCATTATCATATGAAGAACTCGATGCACCAATATATTAGCAATTCAGTACCATCCTTGTACCATCGTATCTTATGTCACTATACCCAGTAGTTCCACTGCTCTTTTTCGTCCTTCAAACCCAAATATCAATAGTAAAGAAAAAGTTGTTCATTCTTAGTTCTATCTTCATATAAGCTGTAAAGTATTTGGTCCATAATTAAGTCTGTAGTCTGCAAGTAGGTTGAATACATTTAAAACTGAACTTAAAAATAAACCGAAAACTAGCATTGCTCGTTTCAAAGCTGGATCGTGCGTGATATGACAAATAATCTTAATTGATTATTATGTGACGAGCCAGCTCAGGTCGACCAGTTTCAGTCTAATGACGAGAATATAATCATCAACATCATTGAATTCAACTGTGTTACACTAAGTATTTGCTTTGAAGGTGGTCTCTTAATGATGCTGAAACTTGTTGACTTGAAGCTGACTTTTTTCTCCCACAGCAGACATTAACTAAATTATTTAATTAAACAGGTCTAAAATAATGTAAGGCTACGTAAATATCTGCACTTTGGAACAATTTGTAAAACATATACAAATGATCTTATCAACAAGAAGGAGTATGTGCGTGGGATAAATAATTGAGTAAATGAGCGTTGTGTGTGATACATATAAAATGGTGGAGCTTCGTACAACCGGACCTGTTGATGCACCAGCAACTGGCTAATGATAGAGATAAACTCGAAAATAGGTACAAGTAGATAAATTAATTAATTCTAAAACTTATATTTGTACGATCTTTTAGTTGGGTAATAAATAATGACATCTGAGATGATTTAAACTTTTTAAAATTTATGTGGATATAACGATTTTATCGTTATTTAATTAAACGTATAAATAAATAAATTTAATTAAACGAACTTATTACGTAAATACGAGTAAATTGAGACTAGGAATATGTTTCAAAAATTGAGCAACTAAGATCTATTGTCGCGGTGGGTGATTTCCTATTGCATCTAAAATCTTATTTGTAAAGAGCCGAGGTTAGAAGCTTCATCGCCATCTCCGTTTACTAGAGCTTAGTGCCCAGAGTCTGCTAACGGGACCCTATTACTAAGCCCCGCAGTCCGTCCGCCCGTTTGTCACAGGGCTCTATCTTTGGAACCGTAATGACATTTGCACAGAATATGTAAGTAGTTTTTAAATTTGAACCATTCGAGTGCTAGTCCGACTCAAAATTGACCCATTTTTATTGAGAACGTTATTACTTTAAAGTTGTATAATAGATTAGCAAAAAAAAACTGTCGAATAAAAACAGACTTGGATATAGGACCTAGTGCTACATAATATTCATTCTGAGAAAGAGTTGCTCAAACAATGAAACAAAACAAAAATATCAAACAACTATTTTCCCAAATGAAACCATTCACCATAGTAACGTATGGAACCCGTACTAAATAGTCACTATAAACTGAGATTTACACACGAGACACCTTGAAAGCCGTTTTTATGGCCCTAATTTGATGGCCCATCGACCACACAGTGGAAAACTGGTCTTTAATTAATCATGTTTATTTTCGTTACATAAACTTGTTATTTTAAGAAACGAGCCGCTTTTAGTATTATGTATTAGATAATTCATTTAAATAAAACTTGGATGCATTAGTTTTTATAGCAGTTTGTCACCGTTAGCATAAGAATAAGCAAAGTTCTAAGGAATCATATCATACGCGATGCTACTAACACTAACTAACCATCACCAATTTTATTTTGTGTAAGTATACGTATGTATACTCATACGCCTACAAACACGCTTAACGATATATGTATATATACGGCAAGAAGAAGTGTTAGTTTTTGTTAAAGATAAGACCCGGCAGGCTAATAGTTTTGTTTTCAGTAATACATGTTAAACTGTGTCGTGGTAAATACTAGTGTAACTTTTCTTAGAAGACAGTCAGAAATGTCATCACTACTAAACGTTTTTTCAGGCGATGTATTAAAATAGGTTAGCACAAATGTAAACTATAATTGTATTGTGAATACATAGAGGGCAGATAATCTTCTCTAGATGGTATACACGGCTCAAGTGCACAATTAGCCAGTCACACTCCCACACGCCACCAAAATGTACCGGCTTCTGTACGCTTTGTCCATCGAGAAATCTTTTTGGTACAATTTTGTCACACCGACCATCTCTACCATACTACATTTCTTTAAGAGCTTCCTAAAATGTCTTAAGCAATTATTACCTAACTTATCTTACTTATGTCGCCTCACAATCACACTATTTTCCTACATCTTATTCCTCGTCTCTGCGGTAACAAACATTCTCACTTTGCAAACCACACGTCGCACGTAACCGTACACCGAAACCGGGATCATTTGACACCTGACACGTCACTGCCGCCATCACTACTCTCAACACCTATACTCCATCCACAGTTCACCCTATAATGGTTAATTAGACCGAGAGCCATTTTAAATATGCCTTTCTTAGATTCAAGTGCAAATGACTCGGGCTGCAAATATAACATCTCAATACAAGATAAAATAGTTTTCATTGATTGATTTTTTATTCCATAACAATATACAATTGCGTCAAAAGTTATACATACACAATAAAATATTTAATGAAAGAGTACTCGTATTAAAATTCTATCTATAGTCAAGGTTGGGTTTGTAAAATTTTCGCAAATTTTTTTGTGAGTTCCGTCATTAGAGTATTTCCTATGCCTTAATTAGCCCATGGCTAGTGGGGTTAGGTACCAAGTCCAAGTTTTTTTACCAAAGTTAGTATCCATTACTAGTATCTTTGATTATAGTATCAAGTATTATAAATGCGAAATTGAGTCTATTTTTTGTTTGTTTGTTACGCTTTCACGCCATCTATTGAACAGATCATCTTGAAAAATTTTGGTACCTAACCCCACTAGCTAATGTCGTGTTTAATTATATGGAAAAAGATAATTTTTCCACCATGTTATGACCCGCTCTGCCCCGATGCGAACCGACTAATTTGCCCATACTTCGAGTATCTCGCTATGTTGGTTGGTTATTTTATTATTATTATAGACTGTCAATCATCAATGTGTTCTGTTTGCAATGAAGGAGGCATTGTGAGTCCGCTATGCAAGATTATGCGAGCGCGAAGCGATTAACGAACCGTACCCGATTAATTATCGAGTGATTTGTTGATTGGTTCATCGATTTATTTGGCTAGCGACTATTTTTCTTTAGAAACTAGAGGCTATTTAAATTAAATTCGTTTGTATGGAGCAAACGACTTTATTTTACATCCTAGTGAGAGAGGTTTTGTGGTTTCACTAAAATATTATAAGAGCATGCTATACGCTTACATAAATTGTATCTAGTGTAGTTAAATTTTTCTATTTATATTTGTTAAACATAGGTAAGGAGAATAATAATGGTTTACAATTTTTGAATGATTCTTAAATATGTCCATATTGTTGTCAAGACGTTTCAAGATTTAGACGAATTTGCAACATATCTGAACATGTGTATCTCGTGGATCCACTGAAAACAGCTCTTTAATTTGATGATGATGATAGTAAATTTATTAACAAGGGAACACAATATTTCAAACCGAAATTAAAAAACGCAGCTGCTGTTTGTACACTACTTTTTATTACTGAGAAATATCCGTGACAGGAAAAAGTAATAACGATTATTCAATAAATCGCGATCTCAAACACTGACAGCAAGTACATTTTTTAAGCGTTTCCCCCAAACCGCATTCCCTCCGAATCTGTGGCGGACGCGGAGTGCAGACAGGTGACAAAAATGAAAAGTCGGAAAGTATTTCATTAAAGGTTAATTACCTCCTCAATTAAGACCGTTCGAGGGGAGGGGGGTTCGCGGAAAGTCGCTTTAAAAAGTGTCGGCCTTTGAGTTAGCGAAATGGAGATGACTAGATGTCATACTCATAGATGCGATATTTATCGCGGTCGTTTTTTAATATAAGTATTACGATTCAAGTAAGCTCGAGCGAGCGAAGCGAATGAGGTGAGTAAAACTATGAGTGTCGTATTGTTTGCGTCTGTCGGCTTCGTTGAATAATTTTTGACTACCGAAGAGGTTTTAAATTTACCACTATTTACTTACACATTTTTAATGTTTGTATGCCCTATATTAAATAGGCATTAGCCTTCTTTTAAATAGGTATAAACAAATTAAAATCATTGAGCCGATACTTGAAAACATTTTATGCTGGCTTTCCTTATTTTGTCTGGCGAATTCAGTCAACAAGTTATGTCACATCCTCATGTATAGTAAACCTTTTTTATTTCTCTGTACATGTGGCTTCATTAACTTTTTTTTGGTAAACTACGCCCTATATAATGTCTATTCTCGCTATTAACCTCCATGCAGTCGGGGTTCACGGGTGTGAGCGGGGTGAGGCAAGCGGGCGGGGAGCGCATCTGCTCACACATTGACGCATTCTTGTGGCTTCCTTCGAGTGGGGACGGGTTGCAACACTAGGTTAACTTTGCTTAATTGGACCCTAACTTTTAATCATAGGTTTCTAAATGGTACCTTAAAAAGGGTTTTATATTTTAGGCGATATTTTATTATTTTGCCCAACTGTAGCAGAATGAGGGTTCTTTTGTAGACTTAATGACCTGATCAATTTAAACTAAATAACTGTTGTAATAGATATGTGTGTTGGTGACGTTAGTCCTAATATTTATCCTGTGTCTTGGTTGTAATACCTATTAACGCCTATCTCTTTCGACCTGTTTAGCTTCGCTGATTTTTAAAACAGAATAATTAGACTACGGACCACCTACTACATGCCTGTTTTAAAAATCCTTAGCTATGAGACAGTCACGCAAAAACCTAATTCAACCACTATCTTCTTATAACAACATGTATTACTATTCCTATACCACACTTCAAGACTAAAAACCCATAATTCATCCGCAAATCAGAATCATTAAATTGCAATTTAGATAGCACTTAACTCTTTAATTATAAAGTGCATTTTGCAGTTATTAGCTGCAACGGGTGAGTCGCTAATAAACAATCGTTTAGAGATCACAGACTTAATCACATGTTTACATCAGCAATTACCAACTTGTGAATTACATGTCGCTACACTCTTGATATTGCAATTTGAATTATAGTAGTAAGTAAATAAAGTTTAAAATGTATTGTTGGCGAGTCTCGCTCAGTCAGGATTCAGTTGAATTCTTATTAGATGAAGTTGTAAACTTGTAAGGAAATCCGGGATGTAGTAATGGATTAAATTACTTTCCCTTCAGCAGCTGGACAAGATATTTTTTGCTCTCGTTTTTTGTTGTCTATTCAGTAAAATACTTCACTTTTTATGTTTATTTTTTCATGAAAATGGGTTAAAATAGATTTTTATAAAAGTCATTTTAATTATTTTTAAAACCAATAACATCTTATGGGTATATTATGTCCAGCTTATATAGAACGAACTTTCCACAAAAAAGTTAGCGATATATTTAGATAAGTACCTAATAATAATATGATTCTTTATAGGTACTAAAAAGGAAATTTCTTCTTTTTATTTACGTACACTAATTGATAGATAAGTAACCCAAAATTACAAGATCGAAAAAAAAGAAAAACTTACAAAATAATAGCTGACGTTTGACAAAAATTAGGAAAAGGCAATGTAAATTAAATCTAGGTTAATTTGAACGTACTTCGTCAGCTGAATTAAAATTCTTTTGCTACACTAGGTCGTCAGCCGTCAGCCGTGCTCCACTATGGCGATGACTATCTTGTGTCGTCACTAGATATGACATAGAGTCTACTTATATTGAAATGACACAGAAAAGAGAAAAAACACAGGTTCAGTGGGCCAATAGAAAAGTAAACTATCAATAATACTCCTATAAATAGGACCAATAGCATGGGGATAGTATATTATCTAAGTGGCCCACTGTACATATTGGAAAGTATTTTTTTTTTCACCTTTGTTACTTGTAAAATATCGTACCTCTAGTCCCTTACATCGTCCTAAATTGTACCTAAGTGCAAAGTCGTAAAAATATCATACTTAACTCAAAATTTAACGCGTGAGGTCAATAATACTTATTATTTTAATAGTGATTCCGCAAGCTTTAAATAATATAGTGGTAAGTGACCTCAGAACATATATTATATGATCTGAGTAAGTGACTCTCAATTTTCTTGTCCTTTCTACCGTGGCTTATAGTGTCACCGTCGACATAGGTTTTTTTATTTACAGTTTGCTACATGTAAAGAAACGTCATAGGCACCTTTTTTACATGACCTAACTGCAACGTCGTAAAATGTCAGACTTATATGACTTAACTCAAAATTTAACACGGTAAGTTTTGCAGGGGTAATGGAATTTCGTAAACATTTTTTTTTTTAACTTTTTGAGCCACCGACACGATATGAAGAAAAAGAACGCGATAATTCCCTTGGGGGTCAATAATACTTATTATTATAATAGCAACGAAAGCTTTAAATTGTATGGTAGTAAGTGATTCACTCTTTTCTTGTCTCTTCTAGCGTGGCATAAAGCTTATACCTAGTGTTGTCGACGACATGTGAGGCGCAACCTACGCTTCACCCGAATAAAATAACGCGGCGATCGACTATAAAGATAAAGCCTCCGCTACCGAACACCATCTAGCTAATTAATAAAAATAATTAAGGAATTTCATAGAATACGTTGAGTCGCGTGCGGTCGTGGAATAGGCTTTTCGAGATTTTAACTATGTCAAACTGGAACAACAAGGCTAATAGATATTTGAATAACGTACCTATCACAACCGGATTGAAATTAAATGATATCTATGATAAAAAGAACAACAGAAACAGACCTACGTATTTTATAATTTTCATAACGGTGACCATAAAAAAAACGGAGTAGGTTCTCAAGTCCACGCGTTTTTTTTTTGTAGTATGACCAAGCATAAATTTTTACAGAGTACCTAGTCCGATTTTGATAATTTCTATTTAGTTTATATCGGAGGAGGTTTATTTTTTTCTTTGTTGTAACGTTTTATTGTAAATAGTTTAAACTCATATCGATAAGTCTGTAAGTATTCTTACAACAGGTAGGATTTGAACCTAGTACATATATCTCCATGATTTGAACCAACAAGCTTCGACATTTGACCTGTGAATGCTGTTAACCTAAGCAGCCGATAACCGAACAAATTCTATGGCCAAATTTTCTCATTGCATATTTTCATTTTAAATCGTATACCGAGTACTTATTATAATGCTTTAAATAATAACTAGCAATTTTTCGTGACTTTGCCCGCGTTAATTATAGCCTATGTCACCCACAGAACTTTCTAAAGGTGAAAGAATTTTGAAAATCGGTTCAGTTTCGCCCAAACAAATAAAAAACAACCAATGAGATCATTTCTCTTTATCATCATCATTTCTTGTAGGTGACACGATTATTCGACCATGCACACCCTGGTGTCAGAGTTCTTCGGAACCGCCTCTCGGCCTCTGACGTGGTTCCTTTAACGACTACCAGATGGCAGCCAGGACCAACAGCTTAACGTGCCTTCCGAAGCATTTCTCTTTATAATACATATACATATTGAGTGTAGATAAATACTAAAATCTTTTGAAATAGGCGATGACATTACAGCATGTTCCACACATTTTACTGGCATCACGTAACAAATAGGTCCGTAAATTGGCAACAAGCACTTTTATTTCGATATTAGATACTTATTCAATTTTACGAGCACTGAAATTTGCGAGACATGCGATTTTGCTATTCGTAAACTTTTTAAGCAGAAATAAACAGAAACCGCTCATGTTTCTAACAATCGTAATTTGTAGGGAACTATTTTTCACAGACTTAAAAAAGTGAGGTTGTCAATTTGACCCGTATTGCATATGGTCGCGCCGTGTGGTTCCCGGCAGAGTAGAATAGGACCACTACAAGTCATCTCGTGGATGTCGTAAAAAGCGACTAAGGAAAAACAAGCTAAACAAAGCTTCTAAACATCAAAGAGACCTCTCCAACCCGTCTGGCCAGTGTGGAGAGTGTAGGCCAAATCCTCTGACTACTCAAGCTAATAATGGCTCTGGTAGTACAAAGAGGGTCGTGCTCCTGCAGTGGAGACTAGAAAGACCTGATGATGATGATGATGCATATGGTCAGGATTTTTGTACCTATGTTTGTCTATACCAGTTCCTAAATACGTATTCGTCTCCTTTACTTAGAGTATTTTTTATTAGCTTGTCATAGGCATAAGTCGTATCAAAACCTTGCCAATGAAGTAATCCACTTTTTATCCATCTTCATAAAGAAGATTTTCAATTCTTTTTTCTTTCTTTAGACCTCACGTTACTCCGTCAATTATGAAACAATTTTTTTTTAATTCGAATGTGTATGATTTCCGATTATCCATATTACAATTTCACTAATCGCTTCAGTAGTTTAGCTATAGTCAGTTTTTTATAAAAACTTATCAATCATACTTATAAACTCTTTCGTGGACACTGGCGCTACAACTACTTAGGTCAATTATATGAAAACTATGGTTTTTTTCTGTCTTTTAGGACATCTACAAAGCGTTGAAGAGTATTTATTAAGCAAATGAAAATGAGCTACTAGGTATTATGGTATCGTACACGACAAAGAAAATGCAAGACATATAGGTCTAGGTATGAAAACTATAATGTTCTTCTGTCTTATACGGGACACCTAAAAAAGTGTTGTAGAGTATTTATTAAGCAAATGAAAATGAATAGCTACTATAATGGTATCGTACACGTTGCCAGACGTACAATGGTAAGCGGCCACCCCGAGGTGGCGCCGCAGAGAGCGGTTACATCACGTCGCGCTTATCTCCATCTACCAGGGAAATGCATAGAGTCGACAATTATTTTGTACTATTTTACTTTCTCGGTAAGTCGGAACATTAGAGTAGAAAACGTCCGAAATGTTATGAACTTCGGCTTATTATTTTCGAGTTCCCGACATTAAATCTATCAGAAAAGTTGATCAAACTGACGGTCTGAGTTTCCCCTAATAAGGGATTTTCGAGTCTAGTTACACGCTGTCTAGTTTGGCTTGGTGTCCGAGTCGTTTCAGCATTTTTAGGTTTCCGTAGCCAAATGGCCAAACCGGATCTTTTAGATTCGTGATATTTGTCAGTCTGTCCGTCTGCTTGTCTAAAAAAATGTCTATTAAAACTTGGTAAGTAGATGGATTTTATGAACACTTAACGATTAAAAAAAAAACCGGCCAAGTGCGTGTCGGGCCACGCGCAGTATAGGGTTCCGTAGTTGTGAATGACAACTTTGAGTTCACACTGTTTACACTCGCACCTCACAGTTTAACGACCAAAAACATGTAACAATAAAGATTGTATGAAATTTTACATTTTCCAGTACAGTTTATAAGTTGGTTGCCAATAACTTTTTAGTTTGCACTTAGTACCCAGCTCTGATAGTTTTTCTTTCAACTTCAGTATATATACTACTGCTGTAATTTTTTTCACGTATCCATATATAACCGTTTAGCAGATAGAGGGGGGGGGGGGGGACACGTACCTCTAACAAAAACTTGCACTTTAAAACCAAATGTTTCGGAAACGGATCCCTAAATCAAAAAATGTAACGATACCCCACACGATGGGTAAATAGAGAAAAAAAAATTACTCTCCCACTTTACTTGTATGGGAGCTAAGCAAAAAAAAAATTTATTTTCAAGATTTTTTCTACGACTTTTTTGCCATGATTAATATACATACTCATACCAAATTACAGCTTTCTAGTACTTATAGTCTCTGAGTAAAACCGCGGACGGACAGACAGACAGTTCTGCAGCTGACATAGTTTACTACGGAACCCTAAAAGGTCAAGGGGTATTCCATGTCCCTATACTCCCCTCCCCATACATGGAACTAAAACAAAAAATCATCAAACGTGAAGATACAGGTGCGGATCGATAGGTTTTTAAAAATGACATTGCAGTTCCTAAAACCTTTTTTTTTCTCAAAGTCGCCGGTAAATCTAGGCATTTCAAAAGTGGTGTGTGCCAAACAAACTTATAAAATTAAAGAGTGAAAAATCTGAGAAAAAAATGATTCTTTACCCTAAGAGTTTGGACCATAAATGCCTAAATAACATCGGTAAATTCTTTTTTTACTAAGCCTACGACATAAGCAGTGTTTTATGAAAATAAAAATATGTAAAACAAGCTACTCCACGCCTCTCGCAGCCGATTAGCCCGCGCTACCGACGACAGGCCACGGTCTTCGATAAGGCAAACGAGATGACACCGCTTTTGTTGATCGTTATTTATAGCTTTTTTTATTCCAAACTCTTAAAAACAATGCCGACTCTGTCTAAATGACATTAGGCATAAACTGGCGGCGTTCTTTCATTTTTTTCAAGATTGTCCGCTTTGTCTCCTTTCTTTTAAGGAGTGTGGGAGTTGGGCAATATTGTTTTGGAAGTCGCTAAATGCTTGTAAGAATTAAAACCTTGTTTGTGCGTAATTTTTATCCGACTGTAGTAAGGAGACCATTATGTCTTTTAATTGTAGTTAAATCCTAGTGTACATCATTAAGTTAACAGATATACCACTATGGTACTAGTACCTATACCTACATATACACGCGTACATAAAGTATATTAAGTACTTATTTATATTTAAAGTTTTTATTCTGAAGATTTGAAACAGACGATGTCATTAAAAATTATATAAGCTTAATTAAGACTCATTGTACATCTGGTGCTGTTTTTAACTGACATTTGGTTGAACGTCACTTTTTTCCTAGTTGTGAAATATAGTGCAAACCAGACTATCAATCTGCCAAAACCTAGCTGTTTTGTGCTTTTCTTTAGTTTCTTAAGTAATAGGTTATTAAATTTCAAGGCTTTATATAGTCAACCGTTGCTGACTATCAAGAAACAATGGGTTTAAAATAAAATGACATAATTAAATATTTAAATAATTATCACCTACCAATTGTGACATACTGGCCAACAAGAGTCGCAACAGAAACAATAATCCACTGACAGCGCAATCGACGTTTAAATTAAATAAAAAATAAATCCTTATATCGCGTGCCTGCTGCTGTCGTTTGTCGCATCGAGTGTCGATTAACGCGCGACAAAAAGTCGACAGTAACATCTTGTCGCTGTCATGTTGACATCGGAGGCTGCGCCGGGCGGTTTTTGAAAATAGATCCCGTGATAAGGGATGAATAATTATTTAAATGTAACTCAGGCGCGCAAACCATGCGGCTCGAACGTTAGGAATTCGAATCAAGATTTATTTATTTAAAGAAGAATCACTCTCTGATTTAATGATCGAGTAATTTTAATGGTAACGAAAAAATTAAAAAAATATGTTTTATTTAAGTACCGATTTCCTCTGACTCTCTGGTAGTACAGACAGGATTGTGCTTTTGCAGTGGAGACAAAAAAGACCTGACGATGATGATGTTACACGTTTTTATTTTAAGCAAATTTTTCATTAAATATTGTAGTCAAAGCATCCAGCATTGAGGAGTTATCTATACTAATATTATAAAACTGAAGAGTTCGTCTGTTGGGCTGAACGCGATAATCTCAGGCACTACTGGACCGATTTTATTGGATACGTAAGTTATCCCTGAGTGCCATAGGCTAGGTATGTCTATCATTTAAGACCTGCTCATTGTAATTATGAAGGTTTGAGTATGGAAATTCGAAGATTTGAACAAAAAAAATCAACCGTCGCTCTCAGATTTACTAATAAACAAGTAAAATATTACACATAAAAGCAATGCAGTGTTTACAACATAATTTCTACCTGCACAATTTTCAAATATTAAATTTTTTATGGAATAATGAAAATGCGGTCATTTTAATTAGAATTACTCATAAATGTCACGAATTCATTTGAATGGAATAATTTATAACATAAAATATGCTACTGTTTAAAACAAATTGAGTTGAAACTCTATTTTAATTTAATTTCACATCATGGTCCAAAACTGGTTGAAAAAGACTAAGAAAGCTATTTATCTATACAAGTTGACCGACCATCTTAGTTTCTATGGTTTATTAATATTCTTTCCTCAAAGATACTTAATAATAGGCGGTCAGGACTGAACATATTTTTTATTATTTTTAATTTTTATATCCTACACTGTCTACAAAAGTTGATGTAAAGTTTAGTACAACTCAACTTTACAGCAAATTTTGCAGACAGCGTAGGCGCGTTCTTGGCACGTAATAAATAACATCCACAACTAGGTACTCCTAATTATTATTTTTCGGCTCACGTTTTACTGTAATTTACTGGGTTTGGACAAACTACGACTACCAAACAGCCTAAACATCCGTCTCATAACAAATTCAAAGTAAAAGTCGATTACGGAGATTCAAATGATACATGCTTCTCACGTAGACAGTGATCTAATTTAAGCCAATTAGTTAAGTACGATTAATTACGGAGGCAAGTAAATCAAGACGATACAAATTCAGAGACTGGTGTGGACGTGATAAGACGTGAGGGAGCGTGAGAAATCATTGCTTGGCCTCTTTTGGAGTACCGAATACGCTGTTCCATATAAATTGTCGTTTTGCTGATGCCTGAGCTGATTTTAGAGTTGTCAAAGCGATACTATAATTACTTTTTTTATGCCTTTTTTATTTACTTTTTAGCCAGTTTATTTAGCACTTTAGCTTTTTGATATTATTTAAGTCAAGAGATATACATTTGCATGAAAAATACTTAAAAGCAGATGCAGCTTCCCCATACATCATTTGACTCAATGAAAAGAATGCAGTGAAGTTGTACCTAACAGAAAAGGAGTACCAATTCACTTCATTCGTTTCTTTTTTTTAAACAATACCTCGACATAAATTAAATATCCTATCATATTGGCCGGACATAGCTATTTTAATTACTTTAAAAATATTTTTTTTTGATAGTCCACTCTTGCAAAAAGGATATTAGCTTTACGGTCATTTGGTCAAAAAGGAATCATTGCACAAATTGAACTTAGAATTCGAAGCAACTAATCAAAACTATTTTAATAAAATAACGCTTGGATAATTTTGAAAACTTGTGGTCATTGGAACACGAAGTCAGATGAACTAGTTTGGCTAAGGCGTGGGTGTATGGGAGTGTCTCGCTATACGGCATTTTTGTGATTGAGGGTTACTAAGGTTAATGATAAAGCATTACGGTGTATGGTAATTTTTTTATATTAGTAAGAATAAATAGTCCAATTAGGGTTTTTACGTCTCCGAAAAGAACCTCCGTCTTTCTAAATATGTTATGTTTGATCTTGTAATCAATACAATGACTCTGTCTACTCCAAAAGGAAAATAAAAAGTGATATTTACTTTGTTTCAGCTAAAATCATTCAAAATATGGATGTGATTCGGCTTTTATTACAGGCATTACATTTGTAGTAATGCCTGTAGTCTGCCTTAGTTTACGGTGAGCTCTTGTAATCTTTGTTAAGGGATATAAATGTGAATTTATCTTTATCACAAACATTTCGCTTAGTTAATTAACGAACAAATTGATATTGAAAATACTAAACCGAATGATCTACCAGAAAATGTTAATTTACATTTAAAGAATCCTAGCCCGCGAAACGCACCGTCGCGCGCCAAAAATAAAAATGGCGGCGTATGCTGGGTACGACGAAATGTCGAGAATGTATCCACGTGGAGTAGCCCAGTATTCGAGGAGCTGCCTTCTTTTATTTTTCATGTTGCCCATTTGTTATACATAATACATGTAGGGTCCATATCGCGGGATCGCAAGGGAATTTCGGGACGGCGCCACTGAACACAGGATGTTCGAACTCGAATTCTTTTCTTATTAGGGAGGTTATTTATTGGGAGAGCCTTTCGTCATGTTTGACCGAATTTTCTCTTTGGCTTTTTAGGGGGAGAAAATTATAAGTGAATGTTTTCGAAAAGTGAAGAAAAAAGATTCACATACCTACTACGTTGTTTATAACAACCATTGTTCTTATAAAGCTTATCGTGTATGTAATAATCAGAAGCCTTTTCGAAGGTCGTTTTTGACACTGTTTACAAAATTGACTGGCAAGACGAAAACAACAAGAGACTTAGGAATAACATTAGTAAGATTCTTTTGAGTTTGAGGTTAGATTAACATTGTTTTATTTTATTTTTATTAACTAAGCCCTTTTCTACAGATTGGAGGAAAAATATAAGAATATGTTATACAAAGATTAGAGAGTAGATTAACTAAATTCCAATTGCGGGCACTAGATTTTTCATATGTTCATGTATTATGGTATTACTTACTGGCCAAGTAGCCTAACAACGTTAATGAGCTCCTAAGTAGTTGTTTTTTTTTTCTTTTCGAGATATCTGCTAAAATAGTTATAAGACATTGAAACTATATATTTGGTATTTCGAAATCATCCTTTAGCCATCGAAGGACAAAGAATGCGTCTCGACACAACTTATGAGTTGAGGAGGCCAGTTTTTGTCCTCCGGAATGGCGACTCCTCAAAATTGACCCTAAACATACCACGCGCGCTTATTGAATGCTTCTATGACTAAAATATATAGATTTTACATGTATGTCCTATGTAACTTTTATGAAATACTTATTGTAATTTGCTTTCTATCTTAGTTTTATCTGTGCATTATTTCTTATGCATGACTGATTGTCAATACAACTGAGTTTCAGATGTATACACAATTAAATACAAAAAAAATCTTTTGAAATAACAATGCCCCAAGAGGCCTAGATCAACGGCTGCGTGAGACATAGTTTTGTAGTTGTACCGCTTCTTCGTTTGCATACTAATGATTATGTAAGAATTGTTCTTGGATGCAAATTTTATCAAATTAAATGCAAATTTTATAATTCACTGACCAGACATTTCGGTCAGGAGTGAATCTATACCTACCTATATTTAACAGGCAAACCTGCCCCCGTAGCACGGCTCCCGCGACGCCGTTTATATCGCGCGATAAACTATCTACTTCTCGATCTTCAGTATTGCGAAAAACAAGATGGCGATAGTCGATAAACGTTGTCGCGCGTGCCATGCTACGGACTAATTATTTATTTATTTATTTATAAGGTACACCAACCAATTATTATAATATATATCATTGCATAAACCTATATCAACGCACAGCCGAAAGTACTGTAAGTCCTAAAAACTGTTTGGTACAGATTCTCTCAGGATGTAACTGAGGACTAAGAAAGGATTTTTCGAAATTCAACTCCTAAGGGAATAGGGAGCTGTAGTATTACACGGACAATTCGATTATATTACGAGGAGGTCTGGGAAAATTGCTAGTACAAAATAATTCGCTTCACCTAAACTGTTGTTTATGTTGGAGTTGAAGTCAGGCAGGTAGCCGTAAAATTTTCTGCCAAAGCATAAATGCTGTTAAAATAGTGAAGAAAGAGAAGTGTATACGTACATATTTAAAGTATCACGTCTCAACCCATTACGAGGAAGACTTGGCCAAATAAGGTTAACCACATTGATAACCAATGGTGGGTTAAAAATGTCCAATGGAAATTAAAAATGAAGATGAGTTGCTAATCTGTCTTTTATTCATTTACTTATGATTCCCTTGTTGATGAAAAATCGTAAATAATCAACCAATTTAAAGAACAACAATGACATCACATTATGCAAAATGCATATATACCTTGTCCTTGAGGCGGCTTTGGGCTAAAAACCCCGGTTCCTTTTCTCGAAATTCGTCACAGCCGTTCCACGTATAGCCTGAGATGTTTTGGTGCTATGAATACTGAATGACTACACTGTTCTAGGTAGGTGTCATACATCAAAATCTAGGCGATGCGATGCGAAAATATCAAAATGATTATTAGGTATATCTAAGCCCTCATTTTGATAAAAAAATACTGAGAAAAAGATCTCTTTCAAGGGACTCGCTAGCTTCCTTGATGTTAGTGGGCGATACTCTAAACCTGATTTTTGGATTTTATGACCTTGGGCTCTGTCTGCCCCGCAAGGGATGAAGACGACATAATATGTAAGTAGGTAGAAGTATGATAAAATATATATAAAAAAATGTTTTTGAACCCGGCGTAAATTTACATGACCCTGTATTTTAAATGTATTTATTATTTACACTTTATTTTACACAATACAAAAACATGTATTATTATACAAAAGGTGGACTTAATGCTGAACAAACTATTCTCCAATGGAACCTTCATATACAACGCGATATAAACTTTATCGCGGATGTCATGAGTGCGGGCAAGGCGTTGTATCGCGTCGCATCTTCTACCATCGCGTGGCTCTAGTAGTATAAGCATTAATGCGTGGGAATTGCAAGAAAAACCTACCTAATAAAACATTCGCGTCATGCTCGAGCGCCGCGGCAGGAGGCATTACCGCGAATTAACAAGATTATTGCATCCACACTACTATTATCAATAACAAATGGCCTTTAAAAGTGTCGATATCGACAAACTGTTATAGACGGTTTACAAGCTGTTATTTTATGATCCTTTGTATGCTAAATTCTATAATTGTTCTGTTTAACTTCTAATACTATAGAAAAAATATGCAAATAATTAGCTCTTTTGTTTATTTAACCTTCCGTGGATCATTTGTTATTTAAATTATGAAACAGTATCGGTATCATGCTTTTAATTAGTTGATAAAGTTGGTTAATTTATCTACTTGAGTTAAGTGGTCACGAATCTCCAAGATGAGTGATACCTGGCTTTAATTTACGTTTGACAGAACGTTTAGTAAGACTTGATTTATAGAGATACTAGAAAAGAGTTTTCGGTGGAAAGTTGAGGAAAAAATATCTTAGGCAAACGCCAACTGAACCAGTTGAGGTTTGCCTTACATGATTATACAAATCGATTAGTGCACCTAATTATATGAAATTGGTGTACTTTGGTGTCATTAATGTTTCGTGCTCATTATCCATATGTGAAATTGTTTAATTAGACTCTCCTGCTCCCATAAAGCAATCAACATACCTACGCCACGTTTGATTGCTACTTGTTAAAACTGTATACCATATAACATCTATACTTTGTGTCTCTGTAAACTGGACATTAGCAGAATCAACGAAATCTCGGTGGAAGCCACAGAATAAAAAATATACTTAGAATAGACATACTAGAACTTCTTTGTTAGGTACACACTTTCAAATCAGTCGGGTAAAAACCCTAATATAGGCTAAAGCAGGAATGTTGGAATCGTTAACTTTGAATAATTGACGGTCTTCCGATTCGGACCACGGTCGATCTGTTTTATGTTCCGCGATAACTCTATAACCATAGATTTTAGACGTATGTACCTACATTATATTAGTTACGATTTCCAAGTTCGTTTGTCATTGAAGTCGGCTTAGCAATTTTAATGAAATCTGTTATCGGGGCCCAAGTTAGAAGCGATATCTGAAATGTAAAAACGTAAAAGTCTATCAATAAGTGTTCATTGTAATTGGCGTCGAGTGGAATTGGCATTTTATTGGTAGCGATCTTGTCAGTTGTGCCGCATTTGCTGCACGCTATGCCGAAATGATTTGTTTGACACCAATTCTCAATGAACAATGTAAATATTAATAAAATAATTTCCAAGTTTTTTAAAAATATGTCAAATTGTTCATAATAGCATAATACAGTTGCAATCTGGCCAACTCTTTGTGAATTTGTTTCCTTTCCTTGTTTATTTGTTGTTTTTTGTGTGTAAGTGGCCAACACTAGTGTCAGATTTTCAAGCTGCCTTAAGGCATACGACTGCCATCAATAAAGACAGCCGGGACGGATGACGGAGGAGCTCGAGATATTTTTATGCCACTTGCGTCACCCATCTAATTGGAGACTGCGCGATTTCTCAATAAACATAGTATATATTTCTAAAATAGGGTACCTATTTTCAAAGTTTTTGAATAATGTCAAATTCCTCTTATTAGCATAATATATTTGCAATCTGGACAATTCTTTGTGAATTTGTTTCCTTCCCTTGCAAATCAGCATTAATAATAAAGTCACCAAAATGCCGTCACGTGTAGGTAGTGTAGTCATGGACGTCACCTGCAAGCAAACTCCTGTTGTAGCTGTCAAAAAAATCAAACTTCGACAGATATTTGCTGTTTACTAGCAAGTGACGTCACCATTGCTTCAGCCAATCCCGTGCGTTTTCAATCACGTGGACCAACGTGAAAATTTATTTATATTTTTTATGATTACTCCGCTATGACCCTTCACAGCCCGAGGTGGGCTATGACAGAATTCATATTCTGCTCACAATATGATCTGGCATATTTTAATGGCCGCACCTGACGCTAACTCTTAGGGCAGCTCCAGAACCGCGGTCAAAAATCGGTGAAATTGGAGTACAAGTATTTGCCCGCGTCGGGAATTGAACCTGGTGTCCCTCGTGTAGCAGACTGGTGCGTGTTAACCATTGCGTCACGGAGGCTGTTAGATACTCACCTACTGAAAAAACATACTTTATTACATATTTAAGTATTTTTTCATTTCAAAACATCCCTATTTTACGCCACGTCTTGAGAGATTGTTTAAATATGACGACTTTTTTTTTTAATTATCATCAATAGGTGGTACTGGTATATGTATATTCTAAGCTGCTGTATTGTTTTTTCCTAATGAACATAGTGCTTCCGTGCAAGTGCAAAAGTATTTTGTAAATAAACTTTAATAAGGATTTCAACTTTTTTGATATTGCAAAAGTTATGTGACGTAAGAAACACACTTCGCATATACAAAACAATTTTTTTGCAATTTTTCCTCGTTTCGATATCGATTAATAAAAAACCTTCGAACTTTTCAAATCCCAATGCGTAATTTCCCCGAATTTCTGTTAACAATGACGCGACGAAATAGTAACCTTTTAAACTTCCTCAAAGTTTTCGGAAGCTTTTCCAAATTATTGCACAATTCAGGAAATTTGCAATAAAAAGTAAATTATTTGGAAGATGTTTATGTTCTTGGAAAGAGTAACTATTTGGAGTACAGTAGCTTTTATTAAATTCATACAAATCAGTTTTTGTCACTTTTATTAATTTTTCATCTTAGTAGTGATGTTTTTGAATGTCATAATCATAAAACATTTCTTAAATTTGTCTGTATAACTTGAAAATAATGATCTTAATTCAGAAAGAGGACGACTAAATTGCAGTAGAGTTTTTAAATTGACGAGCTCCGTGGCGCAGCGGTCAACACGCCTGCCTGCGACACGGATGGTCCCGGGTCTTGGACGTTTATCTAATATATATAAGTATATATTATATTTTAAAATATAGTATCGTTGAGTAAGTATTCCATAACACAAGTCTCGAACTTACTTTGGGGCTAGCTCAATCTGTGTGATTTGTCCGTATATACATATTTTATATAGTATACATTTTCATATAAGCACACTATTTAAACATATTTTTACAATGGACTTATTCTGTCATGTATGAATGAAATTCGAACGCATTGGTTTTAAATATATTTCTATATCTTTTATGCCATGGTCAGAAATCTCTTAATGTAATAAATAAATACAAAAATAATATTGTAATTTAAATAAATAACTTCCCCGTTAGTCTAAGTGTGTGTACCTACTGCTAATGATAAAAAAGTACTTCATCACATTTAACATTGATTTTTTGCATGAATGTCTATTATATTATGTACTAGCGTGTATGATGTTTATGAAGTTTATTATTCTAGTTTATTTTATTAATTGTTTTTTTTTTCTTTAAAGTTTTTCTAACTTTGCACTACTTGATGGGGTAGTATCAATTGTCATCATCACCCAGTTGGTTGACTGGCAGAAAAAGCCATTGGCTTTAGGTCCGCCTTTACACTGTATTGTGTATAAAGTTAAATAAATAAAAAAAAATGAATTCATATCCGGGTTCTTGCGGCACGGCTATGATTCTCCTCACGCGTCTCGTCTCCTAAATCCACACTATTTCGGCCAACGTCTAATGGGTGACAAACGGCCCGCACGCTCGCAGAATTTGTAGCCGCTTCCTCGTCTGATTTGCAATTGTTATTAGTTCTGAGAGCGTCTGCTGATGGATGGGACAGACAGGTCATGGCTGTGGGAATCACAGTGACATATATAAAGAAGGTCATCATTTTATTACCTTTGTAGGTGTTCTACCAGGTGTTTTTGGGATATTTAGGCTTGAAACTTTGCTTTTGGTAGGTACAAGCCCGACTGCAACTACTCTATGGTATCTGCTGTTTATAGTTGAACACAACTTTCAGATGATTTGCACGTCGAAACATCATATTATTACGCCTCTTTGGTGTATGCAGCGATCAACGGCCTCCACTTGCTACGGCCCATCGAAGTATCCATCATTCTTTTAATTCAAGCTCGCCGGTTTTGGGTACTCCTGATTTGCCTTACTTTGCACATCAATCAGTTATTATATATCAAAAACACTGGATAAATATCGTTAGTATTTTTAGTAATAGTGTTAGTTAGCACAAATTTACTAGTATCAGTAAGGCGTAAATCTAAGCATATTTTATTTCAAATATCAAATCTTGCTTCAAGTTATCCACTAGATTATTAACTAACCAAACTGCTGCATCCAGGAATATCATTATATTCCTGGATTAACAAATAGGTACAGGAGATTGGACGCTGACTTCACCCAGATAAGTCTGCGCTCAGAACTTCTAATCTATGTGCAATATCTGGAACAGAATCTTGAAATCCCAGAAATAAAATGTTATTTTAAAGCAGGCTATAAAATGCAAGTAGGTAATTACATTCTGATAACAAGTCGAGCTCGGGTCAGGGATGCGATCTTGTTGGATTTCCCTAGGGACGTTATCGGATGGCCACACTCCACATGAATGCATAAGGAAATAATGTTTGTGAAAAATAAAAGTAAATGCAGATGCTGATAAATTTTGTCTTGTTTCTAAAAATTTGCGATTATAGAAAGAACAGAGACTTTGATAATTTTGAAATGTAGCTAACCTAATAATCGTCTTATAATATATTAATGTATTTTTTTTAGCTAAATGTTTGTAATTTGACTAAAAATTTATTGCGCAAGGTTGGCGTTAATTGGGATGTTTAATGTAGCCATTTCAACTAGGTGAATAGTAGGTAGTGCATAGTCTGTGCTGTGTGGTGTGCTGGTGTATATTTATAAATTCGATTTAATTAATTATTAGAAAAAATATTTTTCTTAAAGTTAAAGTTATTTTTATTATTATCAGGTTTAACAATATCTATAGCTGGAATTTCTGCTAATTATGAGTTTAAAAAAAATTATCTACATTAAGACAATTGGGTTTAATAATAAGAATTTTAAGAATGAGTGAATAACAGAATAACTGAAGAACTTATCTTTATGTTACGATTATAAAATAAACAATTTAAAAAAAAGTTTAATTATAATCATTTCATCACATATTTATGTACAGCTGTAACCGAAAATATAATGAAGTTTAATTATTGTAAAGTTTAAATTGCACTACAAATTGATACCTTTTTAAATGATTGCAAGGTTCAATGACATGAGAATAAAAGGCAAATCAATTGATAACAACTTGCTTTCAAATTACTGCAATGAATATGACTGGTTAAAATAATTTCAGATATGTCAATGCCTTGAAAAATTACTATTCATACAGCGTATCACAAAACAGCTGTCCACAATTCGTATGTAGAACCAGATAGGTCTACGAAAAATATATTAAACACAATATATTATTCACACGTCTTTATCCTTATAAGGTAAACAGAGCCATCGGTCGCACGACCTAAGGCAATGATTTTTTTATTGGATCTTTGCACTTATTTCTATCACTTCAACCAACAAAAATAAATGAAAATACATTGCGGAAATTCTAGAAGTTACATTGCTTTCTTAGTGTTAGGCCATACCTTTACAAATCAATACCCATGTCACGTAGAGTTACGCACTGCTGCGCTAAACTTCCTACACAGCATCAAACTGTTGAATTTGCTTAGAAACCTGCCATAAATTGCCTGAATGGAATGTTTATTCTCGAGGATGGAATGAAAATTTACACAAACTACAAAATCCTAATAAACTCCTCGAACTAATATTATAAACTCAAAAGTGTTGGTTACGCTTTCACGCCTTAACTACTGAACCGATCATCATTAAATTTTTCATGACATAGGTTACATACATACAAAAAGCCCACGACAGGAGAGAATGGCATGTCAATGATGGAGGCCTATACCCAACAGTGGGTTAATAAGGGCTGAAAAAGAAGAAGAAGAAGAAGGTTACATATCACGTTACGACATAGGCTATGTTTATTATAAACTAGCAGCTCTACCCGGCTGCGCCCGGGCAGGTTTTATACCTTAAAACCTTCCTCGTGAATCACTCTATCTATTGGTGAAAACCGTATGAAAATCCGTGGAGTAGTTTTTGAGTTTATCCCGAACAGACAGACAGACAGACGCGGCGGAGGACTTTGTTTTATAATATGTAGTGATTATTATATTTGACGAGCTCCGTGGCGCAGAGGTCAACACGCCTGCCTGCGATACGGATGGTCCCGGGTTCGATCCCCGGCCAGGTCAAGATGGAAAATCATCTTTTTCAGATTGACCTGGGTCTTGGATGTTTATCTATATAAGTATCTATTATAAAATATAGTATCGTTGAGTTAGTATTCCATAACACAAGTCTCGAACTTACTAGCTCAATCTCTGTGATTTGTCGGTATATATTTATATTTATTTATTTATTATAAATCATACCCCATCTATCTATAATATATAAATGAATCGCTGAATGTGTGTGAGCAGCTGAACCGATTTCACTAATTCTTTTTTTAGGATATTCCTTGATGTACGAGGATGGGTTCTTACGGAGAGGAAAATTTATGCGTTCCACGGGCGAAGCCGGGGCGATCTGCTAGTACATTATAAAATTATATTACACAGTGAATAGTTTTAATTAATAGAAAATATTTAAAGCTGGTGAAAAGCTTAGCAGCACATGGACTTTCAATCACTATTTTATTTTTTGTGTAACCTAAGTAAAATACGTATGCATAAATACTCTTAAAATAGCATAATATGCTGTGAAGGTGATGAATTGTTATGAGTATGACATGACAGACATCGTGCTAGATACACAGGATATAGGTACCTCAAATTCGTGACAATCGTGATTTTTTTCTTATTTTCAAGAAAAGGGGCAAATTTCTATTGTAAACATATTTTTAACATTTATTTTATCAATACTTATACCTTCAAATTGAAATCTTACATTTACATTCATGTCCTTGCTTATGTACCTAGACATAGAAGTAGGAACGGCTTTTTTTTATCCATGTACCTAGACGACTTAGCGAGAGCACAGTGAAATTCAGTGTACTTTTAGGGTTCCGTACAAAAGTTGAAAAACGGAACCCTTATAGGATCACTCGAGCGTCTGTCTGTCCGTCCGTCCGTCTGTCACAGCCGATTTTCTCCGAATCTACTGAACCAAATTAGATGAAATTTGGTAAGATAGTGTAATCCTATGACCCAAACACGGATGTGCAAAGTAAATAAAGATTTTTTTTGAAATAAGATTCATTTTGAGGCGTCCAATTACAAAATTTTAAAAGAAAGTTTTGCAAACCTTACTGTGTCATATATCACATGAAAGGGCTCATTATGAGGATCTCAAAAATATATTTTTTTGTTCGGGTAAAATCAATACTTTTGATTTTATTCACGAAAGAAGGCAAAAATTGACCATTCCCCTCCCCCCACCCCTGATCTCCGAAACTACTGGGCCGAAAATTTTGAAAAAATTACAAAATTTAGTTCATTTCTTGAAGATTACAGGAAAAATAATAAGAATTCTATCACTTGAAAATTAAGTGGTAAACTCACTATAATAAGTTCATCTAGGGAAATAGTTCACTAAAACACCACTAGATGGCGCTAGTCAATTGAATAAAACATTTTTTGCACATTGTGTGTGTGTCACAGGTGGTGTGTGTGTTCACGAAGCATATTGTACGGAACCCTCATTGAGCGAGTTTGACTCACACTTGGCCGGTTTTTTTTTTTAGAAATATTATTGCTATTTTTAAAAAGTAAATCTCACGCAGATACTTAAACGTCCACAAGATAAAGCAACAGATAATATACATCAAAAAATTAATAACCAAGCGCCATCGCTCGTAAAAATACAATAAGCGTGTGTCAACTGAATAAACGTCAATAACTCAAAAACAGTTATCTGTGCAATAAATCATAAAGGTTTACAGCTTTTTAAGTGGCCTTTATCTGATACAATGATTCCTTGTCGCATCCTTATGAAAGGCTGTGGCGACCTGGGGTCGTGAGATAACGTACGCTTTGATAGCGGATCGTTTCAAAGATAAGTTATGGGTTTAGGTCAATGGTTACGTCTGTATAGCTGTGCTGTGGACTGTACTCCTTGAACCTGTTTGCAAGCCTACTATTAGCCACATCTACGTGTTAGGCTGTATTTTTCTTTCTCTGATGAAAAACACGCCTTAATGGGAGATAATACTGCAATGTTCTCCCGCCAGAGGGCAGCATTAGCAGAGACAGTAAACAAATGTTTGACATTGACAAGTATGTCAAACTTGCAATAAATTGCCTTTATTTTACATCCGAATACGCAGATTAATTGCATTTTTATATTTTAATACTTATAGGAGTATTTTAAAATCAAATTAATAAAGGATTAATGTATAATTTCACAAATTAATTGCGACTTTGACACTGACATGTACATACTTGTCAGTGTCAAACCTTTTTTACTGTATGTGCTAGTGGCGCACTCTGGCGGCACAGCTTTCAGTAATATCTCCTATTCTCATAAAATAGAGATAATACTCATTTTTCTTATGCGCCGTTGCTCCGCGGTTAATTTGCGCCACACAACTTATGATGAAACTAAGAGGCTAAAATGTGTGTGTCTACATTAATTGTAAACTTCATGAAAACTCATTAGGTTAAAGCCCCTCCTAAACCAAAATCCTGGATATGCCACTTATCTACTAATACACTTATACATAGATTAGTCTTACTCGCACATATGTAAGTAGTACCTACATATCACCATTGCCAGAGCAAGACGGAATACTACGGCAACTTGTTTCAGTTAAACGAGAATGCACTTCTGACTTGATCATGATTTGGTCAATGGTCACCGCCTGGCTTACTTTCATCTAGTTATCTATGGATGGGTATACTCTGTTTAAATTTTTAAACCGGATTGTGAGGGCCTATTAGATATAATCGATGATGTGCTTTTATCTAATAGTTATGAAATAGCCTAACATAAAGTAGGTCTTTCCCCATGTAATGCATGCTATTTATCCCGCATACGTATATTATGAACTTTTGAAACAAACTTCTTGTAATATAATAGGTACTTTCCTTTCTTTCGGTAGGTTTGTACAACATAGCAAAATAAAAATTATCTTAAAACCAGATCATCAACTAAAACCCCAATTAAATAATCGATTGCAATACAATAAACATTCAGTGATAAAACTTAAAAAACCACATACAGCGAGCATGTATTATCGCAAAATCTTGCGAATAAAGAAATCTTAGTACCCGGGGTTCATCCGTTTTATAGGTACAGTCGGCCACTAATTAAAGCTCTCGTAAAAAGAGGGTCCTCGTCAATCAATGTTTAAGGGCAAGCTGAGTTATAGGCGGCGTCAACAGGCCTGACGCGTCGCCGCGCGCACAACCGTGGATACGGTAATTTAGACCTCTCCTTGCTACTTTACTGCCAGTTACATTTGAAAAAGAAGTAACAATGTATCGTTTATTTTTTTCGAGATCCAAGATTGCTCTTTCAAAATGAAGAAATTGTGAAAAGTATTTCTTCAAAAAGACGCATCTTAGTTTTGTAGAGTACACAAAACCTAGATGTGTCTTTATTTGATTATGGATAAGGTAATTTAGACCTTTCTTTGCTACTTGCTAGCAAAGTTTGAAACAGAAGTAACAATGTATAGTTTTTTTTAGGTTTTCGGGATCCAAAATGCTCTTTCAAAATAAAGAAATTGTGAAATACTCTACAAAACCTAGATGCGTCTTTATTTAATCGTGGATACGGTAATTTAGACCCTTCCTTTACCATTTACTTTACTGCTAGTTACATTATGCTTTAAAGATTATATATAATTATATATAACAGTGGAAAAATGTAGTTAGAAAATCGAGGAGACTGATTCCAACCGGAGCAACTTTAGATTTGAACCTTTTTAAAATTTACTTTAGTACTTATGTATATGTTTTTATCCTATTACATATATTAAAGCCGTTTGCTTCAAGAGGCAGAATCGCCGCGCACGCACAGCTCGGTCTCCTCGGTAATTTTGAGCTAAAGAATTTTGATTGACTACTAATAGCGCTTTTTTGGTGGGTTTACTCCAAAAATGAATTCAAGGAATGCCTGACAATTTTAATTATGTGGAGTAATTTATAACAAAGCAATGCTCAAGGCGCCAGCGAAGCCACTTGTTAGCGAGTACGCGGCCATTTCAAGAATTTTGATTGACTCCTATGTTTTTTTGAAGAACTGTATGTTGATTCCAGCATTTTAATAAATTAAGAACGTGTTTACAAAGAATGCAGTCGCTATATATTTTATTGCGTTCATAAAATTTAATATTTTGAGTACTTTTGTGGAAATTGTTGAAATTCAAAAGAGAAATGCTTAAATTATTACGTAGATCGGAATTTACTGGTAAAATAATTGTACATAGTTACCTACACAAAACTTAATCATACCAGCAGGTCTATGGATAAAATGTATCAACAACAACAAAACCAATGGAAAGGTTGAAAACTAACAACCAAGACTTCTTGATTTAATACCTAAAAGTTAAAACGTATCCATAATTCGCGCTTCCGTTGTAAGCGTGGGATTATGAATTAATTCAGTGGCTAGGGTGCAACGTGCAGCTAAGTTTAAGCTAGCTTTTAATTTATATGATATAGGACGGCAAACGAGCAAGCGGTTTGCCTGATGGTAAGTGACCACCGTTGCCCATGAACAACTGCAACACCAAAGTTGTGACAAGAGCGTTGCCGGCCTTTTGAGAAAACATACTCGTTTTTTTTAAAGGTTCCAAAATATCGATTCGGGAATACCTCAGCAAGAGTGGATTAGGTTTTAGTTAGTGCGTACTACTATATTTCCATAATCATGTGTGATATCACCACAGTACTTTAAGTTCTAAGCTATGTACTTGGTTTAAATAAAATTATTTTAATACGGTTTTTAAAGTCTCTAAAGTGCTCGAATCGTTAGGTGTATAAATAATGTAATAAACGCGATAAAAACCGTATTAAAATAATTTTATTTAAATGTGTAACAATCGCGAAAACATAAGAAAACATTATGTACTTGGTACTCATTCATTTTAGTATCCATGTGTTATTTTATATCAATATGTTCAGATTATGTAGATGACTAAGTAATGCTTTACTCATTAGTATTTTCCTTTACATATAGTACTCATAAGATCCTTTGATGGATTCTCCGGATGCAGGTATTCGCTGGATTGCGTCGGTCACTACTGAGATCTGTAAACTCTTAGAGCTTTGATCGGTTCGTCATGAACAAAACAGGAAGGACGTCGTCATAAGCTGATGCGCATTATTTGGCCATTGGATTTAAATGAAGAAATATGGCATCCCCGTCACAAACCGAAGTTGTATAGTTATCATTGGATTTGTACAGCGTACTATGTTTTACTCAACTGAGTCTAGAATAGGTTCTTTATCTTGCAGATATCTATCCTTCCTACAAATGCACAGTCTATGTATAACGACGATGTCACTCTAATTAGTTCTTCTATCTACCTAGTATATTTGGAAAGTCAATTGTTGGTTTATGAATTACAGATTTTCTTTCAAATTTCCATATAATCCATCATCGTTTAAAAGCTCATCTGGTTTTCTCACATCCACCTCTCGCGTGGGACTAGTGGTCGGATTCCAACTTGCAAGGTGATGTCACCGACCGGTGGAAGGTTAAAAAATAAATATTTAGTCAGATGCAGTCACGGATCATTTCCTCTTGTATTTCTTTGCTGAGCCGTGGCCGGGGATGACAATATTGGCACTGATGCATCGAACTTCGCATCTTGGAGGGTTATGAATCATAATAATGACATTTTGAGTCTTTAAGATTATAAAAAAAATTTTTTGTTTCATTAGGATTTCAAAAGCGAGAAAAGCATACTCCCAAAAATATAGATATTTATATAGGTATACATTTGTACAACAGCATTAATATGTGTGGTATTATTAATCTACGTATCTAGAAGGAAGTCCAATAATCATGGAGAAAATTCATTTGACCACCATTAATTCCATGTTCTCAAGATCTTTATTTGAGCTGAAAATTTCTAAAATATTAGCTTATAATTAAAAAGACGAATTTGTCTGTGGAGGTATTGGTAAAAGCATCACGAAGCAAGACCCCAATCAATACAGTCGCTGCCGACAAGACGTGGCCTGAATCACTGCGACTTTAAAAAAGTAAAGATACCACATTGAATTGACACAAAAAATAAGAGATTTATGGATTACTTATTAGCAGCACTGTAACGGGTTCAATAGGGCTGTTTTTTCACAACAATCTTACAGCTGTTGCTGTTGTCAAACGTGACAACAGCTTTACAGCTGTTGTTTTGGCAACACCAAACATGTTACAGCTCATCGAACCCGATGAGTGATGCAATCTGGTGGCAAATAGGTTTTTAGGAAATGCCTCATTTTTGGGGCTAAATCAGCGGAAGAATGATATTTTTCCCACATAAAATATGTAGATGGTACTATATCTCTTTCTCGGCTAAGCATTTCTTAGTTCTTATCAGCTGACTTGATGGAGTTTGCGGTTCAATATTATAACAGCATTCATGCTGTAATATTTAGCATAGTTTTTAGTCCACTGCATGACGCCAACCAAGTCCACGTTCTAGAGCTATCCAGGACGATAGCTCTAGAACCGTGGACGAATACCTGTAAAAAGTTGAATACAATTATTTGCATAACATAGCATTGCAGCTGGCCTAAAAAGTAAAGTTTGCAATTCGTTTTAGGACACATTTCTTTTAAGCCTAAAAATATTGCAAGCTATGATTCAAACTGTATGCTAATTTTATCAAAAATAAAATTCAGGATATCCAATAGAAGATATTTCCGGTTGAATACAATTATTTGCATAACATAGCATTGCAGCTGGCCTTTAAAGTAAAGTTTGCAATTCGTTTTAGGACACATTTCTTTAAAGCCTAAAAATATTGCAAGCTATGATTCAAACTGTATGCTAATTTTATCAAAAATAAAATTCAGGATATCCAATAGAAGATATTTCCGATAAATTTAATTATATCCAATACCCTCATTTGAAACCGCATTAAGATTAGGAGAGAACACTCCTGACCCTCTAAAACCGCGAAGGAGGGAGCGATAGGTACCTCTTAATTGTAGGTAACGTTTCAATTTTGGCATTTCTTAACTGTCAATTTGAATGTTTAACGACTAAGGGTGATTTTATCATTTTTTTGTCCATTATTGAGGTATTTTAAGCTGCATAAAGGTGAATTATTTGTTTTGCGCATTATTTTTTTTTTCAATCCATTTTTTGTTATATGTGGTCATTACGATATTGAAACCTGGATCGCAATGCTGTATTCTACAACTAGGCCCTTTTCTTAACACCAATAATTATTGCTAATTTATTTTATAGTAATCGCAAATAAATTCAGAAACGTCGTATGATGCTCATACTCATTAAGCTGGTTATCCAGTCATCGGTTTATTATAAGCACTCGGCTTCGCTTCGTGCCTATAAACACCTCGACTATAATATCTCAGCTTACCGTACTTGCCGTACCGTAATTAACTATTATTTATTTTCTTCTAACATCGCCCTCTATCAGCGTGTTAATTAAAGTACATTATCACGTAACATGGGCCGTTTGTCACGCAACCTTTACTTGTTATGTGTGACACCTCGGCTTTGTTTCGTTCTTATTTTTTGTTCCAATATAAATTCCATTTCTATGGAAAATTTTAATTTTAATTAAAATGTAGGTGTAGGATATTACCAATCTGCTCTTAAATTTTTTTCTTTTATGAATCATCATCAGGTATTTTTTAGTCTCCTCTGCAGGAGCAGTCCGAAGATTTGGCTTACACTCTCCACGCTGCCCAGACGGGTAGACGGGTAGGACTTTTATAAATTCTGGAAAAGAATCATGTCAGAAGAATTATTTGTGGCCCAGTGTTCATCATGCCGGGCTGTCATATCTGAGAACATACGTTTGATCCTCGGTTATGTCAAGATGGAAACTTATCTGTTTCAGATTGACCTGAGTCTTGGATGTTCATCATTATATAAACATTTGATATTATTTTTATTACATTTACTACACCGTTCTGTTAGTATCCTATAACATAAGTCTCGAACTTACTTTGCTGAATATGAATTTTATTTCTACATTCAAAAAACAGTAGATTTTATTTAGACATGACGCATAACAGGCCGTTAACAATTGTTTGGAAAAAGAAAAAGAAAAACAATAAAAATATCATCACAAACGTAAACCAAAGTGCGGAGTGAGTACCATTCAGATAAAAAATATCAGGTAACACTAAATCACCGTTTCAGTATATGGCACAAAAGAAACGAGATTATCCCTAGATCCTGTGACCTAGTATCCGTAAAGACGGCCATTTTGTGGGCGCGGCGTGTAACGTGATATCAAAAAACCGCCGATACGTACCTACACCTACGCTTCAGCTGTCATGTGAGTATTTAGAAGGTATTTTAATTAGCAACAGATAAATATTTAATTAACCGACTTGAAGTGGCGCTAAGGATTGTTAATTTAAGGGGAATATGACTGCTATATCTTGAATGGCTTATAAATATCCTAGATTTTGCAACGGATTTTTTTCAATAAATTTTTTTTAAACTAAATTAAGTACCTACGTCAAGTTAAAAAAAAACTAAATCATTTAATTTGCTGTATTTTGGCATTACCTACTGCAAGTAATTGACTAGAGCACTATTTGGCGTTATTACTTTTGGCGTTAGCCGGTGTTTCTCATTATTTATCGAACAAATAATAATGCAAAGTACTTAATACCGAAATCTACACGGACTTTACGACTGATGGACATGATAGATTTTTTAAGTCCGAAATCATTTAGGGTTAAAGAATTAATTGCTGGGTATTGTTCCATATCACAACGCCGCATGACCTACTCTGTTTATTTAGCATAAAATACAAAATTTTCAAACATTGTTTTTTTTAATGAAAGTAAGAATAAACTTAAATTACCAATTCAAAAATGGAATATGCTCAGATCCCCTTATAAAAAAAGGAACGCACTCCGTACACGCAATAGAAATGTAAAATGGCGACGGGATGCCTGTAAACGATACGAGAAACGCGTAACGAGTGTCCATGCGTGAAATCTGCGCCTGTCCGTACGTCTGCTGTAATATTCAATTAATTGTTAGCAAACATGCTACTGTAAGGTCGGGTACATGTTCTTGAGAGCTCTTTTTTATTTTGGAAACAGTGAAATAAGGTTCATGCGTGCTTCAAAGATCTTTCAGATATGAATTATTAGAACGTTCTACACTTACTGTACTTTCTCATCACTAGGTTTGTTACAGATAACTACAGGTTTGCAATACAATTTGACCTCTGAATTATATGGAAATTTCAGAATAATAATATATTATCTATATACATATTCAAGAGGTTCTTAAGACCTGGCGAGGTTAAAAAGAATATAGTAGCGTTGATCAATTTGGAGCGGGCGCAATATTTTAGTTTGAGTAGTACCTTCCTACCTACAGCATAAAGAATCTGGTTCTTTACATCAATTTAAGTAATTCTGAACTGAAAAACCCTAATATTATTGAAGTGCGTTAAAAATGTCATAGACGCTACACCAAAGATATTCAAGTATTTTTTAAAATTTTTAATTAATTTACCTTTATTGATACTTAATTAACTAGGTTAATAAGAAACCTGCGTAAACCCATCACGATGTTTCTAACTAACTAATTAATCAAACTTACTGAAACTATTCACCGTCTGCAAAATACTTAATTTTATATTCTTAGCGCTGCACGCGAATATCGTAAATCAATTATCGTGACACCTTGTCGACGTTAAAAGTTTAATTTGAGCATCACTAATTATATTTATGTACATGACATTAAAAATGGAGGATGCCTACATAACTGTATTATAGGAATAAGCCTTTTTTATTGTGCGGGATAATCGCAAAAATCGGAGAAATTACTCATTTAGTGTGAAAAATATATAGATCAGTATAAACTACGGTATATTATATTTTTTTAATGTCACACATAATTGACTAAAATAAAATTGAAAATATTTCATAACAAAGCATCTTAAGTTAAATAAAACAGTAAAACTTAACATTTCTTAAATTTTTATTTTTACTTTATTATGCATGCATTCTAGACAACTAGAGTAAATCCTCTGTAGGACTTGGTAAATTTTACTAAATTATCACAGAGGTTTTATTTTTTCTTCATTATTGCGCTGGCTAATTAAATGTTTAAAAAATGAATGACTTTAATGCTTTTAAAATTCGTAACACTAAAATTTTTTGACTAATGGACCGAATTGCATGAGCGTATCTTTAGTTTTATATATAAAAGAGTACAGGCCAAAAATTCAATAGGTGTCTCGCGTCCCGCCCTGCAGTGACAAGGGGAATAGGTAAGCAAGCGCGACGCGTCTGTAGCCGACGCGACGCCTCGAGGCGACGCTGTCAAATGTTTAAAAACCGGCCAAGTGTGTAGGGTTCCGTAGTTGCGAATGACAACTTTGAGTTCACTCTATTCACACTCGCACCTTACAGTTTAGCGACCAAAAACATCTAACAATGAAAATAGTATGAAATTTTACAGTTTATAAGTTGGTTGCCTATAACTTTTTAGTTTGTACTTAGTACTCAGCTCTGATAGTTTTCCTTTAAACTTCAGTATATATACTACTGCTGTAATTTTTTTCACGTATCTATATATAACCGTTTAGCAGATAGAGGGGGGGGACACTTACCTCTAACAAAAATTCGCACTTTAAAACCAAATATTTCGGAAACGGATCCCTAAATCGGAAAATGGTGTTCTCAACCTCATAATATTTTTGAAAGACCTATTTAACGATACCCCACACGATGGGTAAATAGAGAAAAAAAAAATTACTCCCCCAATTTACTTGTATGGGAGCTACCCTAAAAAAAAATTTTTTTCTTGTTTTTATTCTACCACTTTTTTGCCATGATTAATATACATATCCATACCAAATTACAGCTTTCTAGTACTTATAGTCTCTGCGTAAAACCGCGGACGGACAGACAGACAGACAGACAGACAGACAGACAGACAGACAGACAGACAGACAGACAGACAGACAGACAGACAGACAGACATGGCGAAACTATAAGGGTTCCTTGTTTACTACGGAACCCTAAAAAGCGAATGGCTTGAATGAAGTGTGACTCAAAGTGTTCTATTACGCTTCATATAAATTTTTGTATTTTGGTAATAAAATATACTTTTTGGAGATTGGTTAGCAGAACAAAAAAAAAATGTGTAGGAATAAATATACATAACCTAGGTAAAATAAGGAGCATATCATGCATTAGTCATTTGTGCGCAAGTATCCATCGACTGCTACTTGCTTTCCATGGAAAAATATGGTATATCTTTTAGTAATAGATAGTATGACAAAAATTTATTAACATTTTAAATGTGGTTCTATATAAAAGAGTTACAGACCAAAAATTCAATAGGTGTCTCGCGTCCCGCGCGGCAGTGTCAAGGGGAATAGGTAAGCAAGCGCGACGGGTCTGTAGCCGACGCCACGCCTTGGGGCGACGCTGCTGTCAAATGTTTAAAAAGCGAATGGCTTGAAAGAAGTGTGACTCAAAAGTGTTCCATCACATTACATTTAAATTTTTGAATTTTGGGAAAGGAATACAGTTTTCTCTTTCGTCTCTTTGATATTTATAAGCTCTGTTTAGCTTGTGGTTCCTAAATCACCTTCTACGACATCTACTGACTTGTAATAGTTCTATTCTACTCTACTGGGAAGCATACGGCAATGAAAAAGTAAGAAGCACAGGTATATACGCATACGCATTAGTCATTTACTCGTAAGTTTTTATCGACTATTTCTTGCTTTTCGTGGTCATCTATACCTATAATAAAACAGTAAAAATATTTTGTCTGTACATTTTGTATTTTTGACTTAAATGAATAGAGGGATACTAAAAAGAATAATAGAAAGCAAAAAATTTTTTTAGAATTTCTTGTCTGTCTGTCTGTATTAAGTCGGGGCAACATATAAGGTAGAAATAATTTTGGAAAATGGAACACCTCATGCAGAATCAAAATAGTCCAGGTAAACTATAGGAAATATAAAAATGACGCTGTAGCAAAAGTTGTTTAGCCTGATTAGTATATATAAGTATGTGAATAATTGTTTTCTTTGGAATTTGAGGTTCCTGCTCTTTTCAAGTCGTTAGTTTCTACATTTCTAAAAAGGTGAATGACTGCACAAATGTGCAATTTGCATTTAATGAGCTGTAAGATACACACATATTATACCTCAGAAACGAGGTGTAAAATGATAAATATGTAACTAAGGCCCAAGTTACAATGTTAAACAAGAGAAATCGCTGATAAAAACGGAAGAATTCCCTATTAGCAATGAAAATGTTTCTGAGAAGTGACCGTTGCATTGTCTATCTCCGTATATATAGGGGTAGTGTATCCCCCCGAAAATTTTTGACTACTTTACGAAGTTAACGGAGTAAGAATTATGTTCACAAAAATGGCTGCCTTACTGTTTATTGCTCTTATAATGAGAGATATTTATTATAGAAATTTAAGGGTATCCATGATAATTTGACATATTCTTGATGTATGGGAAATTAAGTAATTTTGTTGCGAAATATGATGTGCACTGCTAAACAGCGACCACCACATTATCCCCTAGAATTAGGTCCCCTAGAATGAACAAAAAAGCAATACTTTTGGTACCTATCCGTTAAAGGTCGTTCGCAATTGTATATACGCATTTATTTGCACTCCATCAGGTACAATCGCTCCCCCCTCCCCGATCACGACTCCTGGCTACGGTCCGGTCAGCTTATGCGCAACAATTACGTCAATTGTAATTAGTTACACTGGGTCTGTAGTGCGAAAATACTCGCTTCCATGTTTTTGCTGTTAGCGCTGTATCATCGCTAGTAGTAGTATAGTAACATATTAGCTCTTGAGGCTGATCACGGCAGATAACTTTGCGCATACTTGATTGCATAACTTGTAAGCCGTACGCAGATACGACGAGTGGTTTCCGGATTAGAAGAAGATAAATAGAATAGAATAGTTTAAATACCCATGTTTATGAACAATGTTTGAAATGAGGAGCCTGATGGCCTAGTGGACGTCAGCATTATTAGCGCTTTCGTATGATAAGCTATCCCAGGCGCAGTCCCCACTTGGATGGGTGACCGCAAGTGGCATGAAAAATATCTCGAGCTCGTCCGTGCTTCGGAAGGCATGTTAATCCGTTAGTCCCGGCTGTCAACATTGATGGCATTCATTAAGGGGGAACACTAGGCACAGTAGCGACGCCAATCATTTTATTCCTAATACTTTACAAATAGAAAGAAATTCAAGAATATAAACAATACAAGTCTTAGTAAATAACCTGAAGTATTTTTGGAATCATGTTTTGATATTATGAGAATCAGTCATTGAGAGAAAAAGTGATAACCGCCAAAAACGGCCGTTTTTGGCGGTAATCAGATTCTCATAATTCTCACTGATTCCGATAGTAATAAACATGATTCAAAAAATACTTCAGGTTATTTACTAAGGCTTGTATTGTTTATATTCTTGAATTCCTTTCTATTTGTAAAGTATTAGGAATAAAATAATTGGCGTCGCTACTGTGCCTATTGTTCCCCCTTAAGCTATGTCAGATGCCTTTAGGCAACTTGAGAAATCTGACACCAGCATTGGCCACTTATACACATGAAAAACAAACAAAAAATAATGTTTGAAATAACTAAAATAGACTGTCACAGTGCGGTTGTAGTGAGATTTACTTAAAGCGGGCTCTTTGTTGACTGCCTTACTGCGTTGTCTATGATCGAACCAGTGGATTCGTGAAGAATTGTCAACAGGGTCATAATTTTGTTCATAAATAAGAATAACTCACCAACTGGCGAAACAAATGAAGAAATGCTCTTAAAGGATTCGTATCCAGGGAATAAAACAAACAACAAAAGAAAAAACAGAACGTAAAATTTTTGCTACCACTCACTGTAATAATTACCCTTTTTGTAGTTTTGTTGTAGTGTTTTTGTAGTTAAACGCGCAAAAACTCGAACGTCATCTGTCCGAGAGTTTACGTGATGCGCATACAGACATACACAATAATTTGTTGGAAGCAGACTTGAGTGACACAAATAAAAATTCGAAATTATGATGCGCGGATATATCTTCCTTTGTTTTAAGTGGTCAGCACATAGATATCAGAATATTTACAGCACTATTGTCCGGTTAGTCAAAGTTCTTTAAGTAAGTTATTTGTCTTAGTTTAGTTAAATAACCTAGACAAAATGCATAAAGCTAAAGCAAGAGAAGCTCAAAAACATACTTCTAATCACATTAATCTAGCTACAAAACTAATCTTTAAAGACTTAATAAATACCTAATGACGACGGTTAGAAGCTACAAGAAAACATAGAATTAGACATGACGACAAACTCCTCTTTGACTTTGCAGCAGTGGAGATCGAAAAGAGCACAAGAGATAGATGAAAGCAGATGCATAATTAAAAACAAAACATTCCTGATTGTACTTAAACTTGTCCATTTAAATTTCATCATAGTCCTTTCAGTAGTTTGATTGAAGTCTTTTTTTGTTAGTTTAATGTACGTTCAGTGTGATATGTCCGTATACATTTATTTATTTATTTAGTGCCAAAGAAACTCCCAACCCTTCCCACTATTAACGTGTACCAGAGTTTGTGTACCTTGTAGTCACGTAGTCGATTAACTGCGGCAGGTGGACTATGGTGGTCCGATCTGGTATGATAACCCGGCCCGCCACCCGTTCGTTTTCTGTTTATGCTCCTTGCTGGGTAGAACTAAGCTTAAAATAGTGAATACGGAGGGAATTTTAGGTTTCGTATTTGAGTATCCTTAGTAGAGTCAAATTAAAGTTAAATAATTAAGAAGCCCATGTAGGTGTTTGTCGTGATTATCTTTTATTTTGGACTTGGTATTCGCTTAATTTTCTTGTAAATGTTTGTAAAGTTATTTTGATGTTATTCGTATAGCCAAGTAACTTCTGAGAAGATTATTATAGTCGTCCCAATATATTTTTATGTATTCCGAATACTTTTTTTTATCTGTTACATCAACATCCATCCTGTATTTTTTGCATGGAAACGAAATGAAAATCTATCAGATGTTTGTATATACATCCATCCGTCTATCCCCAGAAAATTTCAAATTTATTATATTTGTAAGATTGCTGTGAAACATGAATAGGTCAAACGGGAGCGGGGCCGATAAACCAGTACTTTCGATTAAGCCATTATAGAATAAATAATAACACATGCACACCTGCTTATTAATTAATAGTTCCTAGAAGTGGTCTGTCGGTACGATTTCAGGTATATACGTCAATTGAACACTGTCGTCATAGGACTACACGGTCATTTCAACTTTGTAAATGACAAATCTATCGAATCTAGTAGGTAGGTGAGAGGAGTTTTTGGTAGGAAGTCCAGTTGGGGCTTGCCTTAGATGATTTTGCGAATTGACTTAAGTGATCTTTATAATATAAAACTAGCTGTTACCCGCGGCTTCGCCCGCGTGATATATAGCTTTTGTCTTTTTCAGTACCCTTACCTATGTGTATGCAAAATTTCAGGATGATGGGAACAGTACTTAGATAGGGCGTGAAAGCGTAACAAACAAACCCACTTTCGCATTTATAATATTAGTTAGGATATAAGTACTAACAGTACATTGAAGTCCCGACAATAGGGTCCCGTTTTTATCTTTTGGTAAACTAAAACCCAACTACTACCTAATATTTCTGGGATTATTTATTCATAAGGGGTTTCCATACAACAAACTGATTTTACCGTATTTGCTTGATATTCTAATGTTGTATAGATCTAGCTTTTGCCCGCGACTTCGTCCACGAAAAACTTACTTTACTATAGGTTCTTTTGAAATATATTGTGTTTCGTCTCAACTCAAATAAATGGTATCTTTTTGTTAATTTTACTAAAATACCTGAAATTCTAACAGTGAAGTCCCGTGAATAGGTTCCCGTTTTTATTCTTTAGGTACGAAATCCTAAAACTAAAACCCCACTACTAATATTTCCAGGCTGTATCTCATAAACCGTGATAGCTAGACAATTGAAGTTTTTACAGGTGTATTTTTGTTGCCGCTATACAACAATACAACGCTGTACAACAAATACTAAAAACAGAATTTAATAAATATTTTAGGGGGTCCATACAACAAACGTGATTTGATTGTTTTCCGTATTTGCTAGAGAGTTTAATGTTGTATAGATTTCATGAATTACTGATTAACAGTACGGAACCCTTGATACGCGAATACAATTCGCAATTCACCGATTTTTATTATCATATAAGTAGTTTAATGAATTACTGATTAACAGTCATAAGTCGTGCTAGGATTTTTTATTTTTCAAAGAAACTAACGTCCTAAATTTCAAGCATCTATGTATCCTAATAGTTTCGACTGTAAAACAAAAAACTCCGAATTTACTTTCAGATACACTTCAAAATACGCCTACGTTCTAATTTCATATAAACTCCCACCCTCCTTTAACGCCCTTCATCATCATCATCATCATAATCGTTTCAGCCACAAGAAGGCTACTTTGGACATGCTTTGGACATAAGCGTCTCCTATGGGTTTCCAAAATGACCGGTTGGCAGCCGCATTCAGCGTTTGCCTGCGACCTTGGCCAGGTCGTCCGACCACCTGGTCGGAGGACTTCCGTCGTTGCGCTGACCCACAGATTTTATGCCCCATCGGCGATCGGTTCTACGCGCTATGTGCCCCCCACTGCCACTTTAAGGAGTGTGGAGCCACTTTACGTCCTTGTTGGGACGCAAATTTTTAAAAAAATAGCTAAATGCGAGTCGGGCTACGGAACCCTAAAAAATCAAGATGTTTCAAAATCCAATGAATGCATTAATGTTTTACTAACCCAGGGCGTAAATATAAAATTTCATGTCTCACTTTAAAAATTACGAAGTTTCATACCAGCTTTCAACACCTTTTTTACCCTTTAGGGGTGCATTTTTTTAAATTCAATAACAACATTATTATTTATTATTAAACAACAAAGAAAATCTAAAATTTTATGTGTCTCACTTCAATAATTACGTAGTTTCATACAAAATTTCATCCCCTATTTTATCCCCTCGGGGGTAGAATTGATCAAAATCCTTTCTTAGCGGATGCCTACGTCATAACATCTCCTGCATGCCAAATTTCAGCCCAATCCGTCCAGTGGTTTGGGCTGTGCGTTGATAGATCACTATGTCAGTCAGTCAGTCACCTTTGAGTTTTATATATTTAGATTAATGTAGTTTGGTGTTATAAGTGCTTGTGCCTTAGAGTATCAAAATAGGCTTGTGCTCATTATCAATGAGTGAAATATTTAAAGTAGACTGGCAAAAGAGCAAATTTTGTCACCTGAAGCTCCCATAAAGCAATCCAAGAACCAACCCATAGTCTTTATGCAAACAGGTAGATACTAATTTGATGGATTTTGATGGCATTATATGAGAGGACGCGTGTAGTAACACGAAAGCTGTCACGCACATAAGAATGAAAAATTTGTCTGTTTTTTAATCATTGAAGATTGAGAATCAATCAATAAAGGCATGAAGGTGTCTAGAGAGTATATAGTCAAGGGAAAGAACCTACGCCATCTTTGATTGCTACTCGTTAAAACTGCATACCGTACAACACCGATACTTAGTCATTTGTATGTCATAAAAGTGGACAATGGCAGAATAACCGAAAGGTGACTTGACGCGATTATCTGAGCTAAGCTCTTGTAATTGTGTGCAAGTTTCATGAAGACTGATTAATATTTTTTCTCTAAATTAATCTAACCTTACTACCTAGCGTCAAACGTCTGCAATATTTACCCTTGAGGCAATTTTAACTTATTATGTGTGGTAATTTATGCAATGCCTACTTATGTTATGTTTTTCCTAAAATGCTTATCAGTGTTATTCATTTGTCGGTTAAAGTATATTTATTTATATGTAACTTTACAACATAAACAATAAATTAGTTAAATATGTTAAAATATACATACATATACATATAAGGATAACCTTTCTCTTATTTTAAGTAGGAGTTCCGTGAAAAGAGATTGCCTGAAGTATATAATTTGTGAAGTGCACGCTCTACTCTACATTATATTCCAAAAGAAGTAAGCTAAGTACAAAAGATTATACTGTATTTAACAAAATTACAAAAATATTAGAAAAGCCAGACCAGTGGAATAAGTGCAATTAAAACATAGATAGTGTTAAACAAAAATCTACTCAATTATTATTTTTTCTAAGTGAAGGTCGACATTTATTACATTTGACCAACAACAAATATGACTTTCTTAATAACAGACTAAGCGAAGCAAGTGTTTGATAATTTAATCCTTTGACGTCATACGATACTTGGTGCGTTTGGTAGCCAGTTCGCCTTACAAGCCGTGAGTTCATGGTTCGAGCCCAGAGGCCGACAAAGATTTTGTAAAATATATTTTTCAATTTGAAATCGCGATATGAATTACTTACTAGATAACATAACACTACGAAGACCACAATCGCAACCAACCACATCTAATAATGACAGTACAGAAAATACAAACATGACGTTAGATGGCACTACTAGTAGCATACCCAATTTATCGGACAGTGAAAATGATGACAATATTCAAGACCTCAAAAATCAAATTAAACAATTGACTATAGAATTAAACTTAGCAAATGACAAGATAACATCGCTATCTTCGGAAAATGAATTATTAAAAATAACGCTTTCAGAAAAAAGCGACTATAAAAGTATTTCAAAAACACAATCACCTTTAAAAAAGAAATCATCTCCAAAGAAACAAAAACCTAAAAAAACACAAATTTCAAAGAATAATAAAAATGGAAATAATGACGAGGAATATAAACAAACAGAAGAAAACCTAGGAAAATGTATCGGAGAAAAGCAAAATAAAAGAAAAATATGTATGATTAGCAGTAATAAGTTCAATAGGATGCTCCAAATTGCGGAAAACACTTTTGAAAATTATCAAACGTGTCATTATTTACAACCGAATAGTGGGATAAATCAACTAATCAAAAATTTAGACGTAAAACTAAAGGATTTTACTCAGAGAGACTTCTGCATTATCTTCATAGGACAGGAAGACTTCAAGAAAACAAACAATTATTTTGATTTAGTAATGAAATTAAGAGAGACATTGCAGCCAATAAAGCATACTAATATTATATTGTGCTTACCAACATTTATTTGTAATAGTTATTCTACAATTTTTAATTGGAGATTAGAATGTTTTAATAATTTATTATATCTTGACATATATACACACAATTATGCTATCTTGATGGACTCGAACTTAAATTTATCATATAATGTTGACATGTTTTCTAGACAATATGGAACAATAAGTAATAATGGAATGAAAAAAATATTTACGGACCTAAAATACTTATTAAATGAAGTTGATAAATACAATTGTAATGACGATAGCTTGTATAAAGCTATAAACTCGTGCACAGATTTTTTTCGAGAGTAATTCTAGTGACTCTTGGTCTAGTTTGTGCTTTTTACATCAAGATATTGCTGGGTTAATCAATAAATCAGACTTATTAATAGCACACATTGAAGAATTATCTTGCCAAAATACTAACGTGGATATTATTTGTGTAACTGAGCATTTCATGTTGTCAGGTTATGAAGATGTCTTAAATATTCCAAATTATTGTCTAGCTGCACATAGTTCAAGAAACACTAAGCGAGGAGGAACATGTATTTTAGTAAAAAATTGTATTCAATTTAAAAATTTGGAACATATATCAAATTTTTCAGTAGCAGGTACAGTGGAGTGTTGCGCTATTGAGTTAACTGAATATAAAATTATAGTATTATGTATTTATAGACCATCCACATCACAAGACTTCAACACATTTTTTGATAAATTAGATTCAGTGTTACATACACTGTGTGTAAATCCTAATAACCGAATTATCATGTGTGGGGATTTCAACATAGACAGATTAAAAAGAACTAAACATTCTTTGGACTTCGAATTCCTTCTCTTGGGTTACAATTTAAAACTTCAAATAAATCAGCCTACTAGATTATTATCTAAAACGTGCATAGATAATTTTGCTATCAATTCTCAATTAACATGTAATAGTAGAGTTATTGAGCTTGGATTGTCTGACCATACAGCTCAAATCATGGATATTCCTGTAAACATGGTACATACGATAGATAATTCGACTTATTATCGTATTAAAAAACGTGATTTTTCAAAAGATTATTTGAATAAATTTAAAAAGTATGTAAATGAATTTCCTTTCTATAATATTTACACTATTGACGATCCAAATGAAGCTTTTAATTACTTTCTTGACAATTTTCAAATGTTATATAATCTGTGCTTCCCTTTTAAAATAATCAAAATCAAAAGAAACAAAAAAAATAAATGGATATCAAAAGGAATTAAATTATGTTGCAAGAAAAAAAGGTCATTACTGTGGAAATACAGAGTGACACCGTCATTACAAAATAAAAATAATGTAAAAAATTATTCAAAGAGGTTGAGAAAAATTATTAATTTGACCCAAAAAGCTCAAAATTGTCATTTCATTAATAACGCAGATAATAAAACAAAGGCAATGTGGCAAATAATAAATGATAAAAAAAAGACTAAATCATACATTACAAAAATAAATAAAGATGGTAATGTCATTACTGACCCAAAATTAATAGCAAATGCCTTTAATTCCCATTTCATTGACAAGATTGAAGATAATTCGACTCAATTAGATAAAAAAATCAATATACCAAATCAACCGCAGTCAATGTTTATATTACCAATATCGCATAACGGCGTAGTAAATGTCATTCAAACCTTAAAAAATAAAAGTAGCACTGGCTATGATGACATAGCTACAAAGGTTGTAAAGTACGTTTGTGATGACATTGCTCCATTTTTATGTCATCTTATAAATTTATGCATAATGGTTGGAATATACCCGGAAAAATTAAAAATTACAATTATAAAACCATTACATAAAAAAGGCAATAAAGAAGATATGACAAACTTTCGGCCAATAGCGTTAGGTTCAATATTTACAAAAATTTTTGAAAAATATTTACTTGACTGCATTTATAATTATTTGACTAAATATAATATATTGTGTGACGAACAAACGGGATTTCGAAAAAATAAGTCTATCAATTTGGCAATTTATGACCTACTTTATACTGTTATGCATTCTGTTGATGTTAAAAAACCTGTATGCGCCATGTACACGGACATGACACAAGCTTTTGACTATGTAAATCATGAGAGACTGATTAATAAATTGGACACGTATGGAATAAGAGGAAACATACAAAGTCTTTTAAAATCGTACCTACATGACAGAAAACAATATGTTGAGATAAGTAGCTTAAGTCATAAAACAAAAATGGAAAAACAAGACCTATCTGATTGTAGGGTCAACAGATATGGTGTGCCACAAGGCAGTGTATTAGGGCCATTGCTTTTCCTTATTTATATAAATGACTTACCTAAAAATGTACGACAAAAAATGGTTCTATTTGCTGACGACAGTACTGCAATAATAAAATGTGACGATATAAATGAATATGAAAATGACATAAATAACGTTTTAAAGGACATAATAACTTGGCTTGACATTAATAATTTAAAAATAAATTTGCTTAAGACACAAATTATGCATTTTCATCAAAGATTAGACATACCAAATGTTGACATAAATTATAATGGACAAAGTATTGAAAATGTAGAAACAAGTAAATTTCTCGGACTTTATTTAGATAGTAAATTGACCTGGATATCACATGCTGAGCAAATATGTAAAAAGCTAAGTAAGTCAGCTTATGCATTATTTAGATTGTCGAGAAAAGTTAAATTAGAGGTAGCTCTTGTAGCATATCATGGCTTAGTAACTCCTACATTACAATATGGTGTTATTTTTTGGGGTAACTCAAGTGAAAGAGACAAAATCTTTAAACATCAAAAACGATGTTTAAGATCAATGTGCGGATTAAAACCGAGAGAGAGTTGCGAATCTGTGTTTAGATCCCTGAAATTGTTGACCTTGCCATGTATATATATATTAGAAATTTGTGTTTTTGTCAAAACTAATCGACATTTGTTTGCAACATTTAAAGAAAAAAGAAAGAGAGCTGGACATATTCGACCACAATATGAATATAAATTAGTAACCGGCGGCCATAACACAGCGCTGATGAAAAAAAGCATTTTTGGTATGGCATCCGTTGTCTATAATAAGTTACCCGACAGTTTTAAGGATTTGAATGTACGGACTTTTAAACACAAATTGAAATTATTTTTGACACAGAAATGTTATTACTCTATTAATGATTATTTAAATGACAATATGTAATAATTATATTTTCGACTTGTATAGATTTTTGACCCACATTATTGTACGTCCAAATTTGGACAGGACACGGCTGCACTAACTTTTTTATAAGAGCTTTTTACCTGTGATCCACAATAAAGATTATTTGTATTTGTATTTGTATTTGTACAAATAAAGCGAATATTGATTCGCGTTTAAATCGACAAGATAATAATTTAATGGGATACTAACTAATGCTTCACCTACTATATTATTTTTACGGTCTGTAATTTCATAATTCGATTAAAGTACGGCAGAAATATGTTTATAAAATAAATATCGTTTTAAAATTAGTAGAAGGTTGTATTGATTGACGTTTAACGTTTTTATTAGCTGTAGGGGAAATTATAGGAAATGGTTTTAGTATGTTAAACTTTTGAACTAATTCACAAGCAATAATTTTTAAAAACTTTTTGTTAGTTTGTGTGTGATTGACGAATGATAGCTACTTAGATGTATTTCCGATTATATTTTTAATAAGAATATATTATACTCGTACTTTATCGCTTGATTAATTAAATAATATCTTTCTGCTTGAAAAAATAGCCTGTTTGTTTTATAAACGTTTCAAAATTCTAAAATAATGAAACAAAACAATAAGCTTTATTACCATCGTCTACTACTAAGTATATAGTAAAAGTTAAAATTTCACGTTACTTTTACAAATTTTGACTAAATACACATATTTTAAAATGCAAAAAATTATAAAAAAATATTCTTTGTTTGTTAATCTAGGTCTCAGCTAAATTAATACTCTATGATTTTATTTTTCTTACGTATTAGTTATTCTTTATTTCTAGCTATTACATACCTACGTACCACAAAGTAAAGTGTGCTGAGTAGGTAGTCTAAAACGATTGCAAATGATAATAAACAGACATAGAAGAATATGATAAGAGACCTCATATTATCGAGAGGTCTCTACATAACACATCATTTATAGGTATAGATAATATAAGTATACAGGCATAGTATAACTATAATTATTATTGCTCAAGACTCAGGTTTAGCTTGTAGTCAGTTAATTGTAGGAAAATTGACTAACCTATGTTACTTGCTATGAAATAACAGTCTTTAGAAATTTAAATAAGGTAATATGTTGATTTAATTGAGCTAGTATCCCACGACACAAGTTCTACTTATTGTGGGGCTAGCTCAATCTATGTATTTGTCCCTATTTATTATTAACTATTCATAAAATCTATTAGGTGCCTATTTGATGATTAAGTCATTATTAGGGCTTTCAATTGATACAAGGTTCTCGTATATAATGACAGATTCTTAAATATTTATTGAATTCATGAGCGCAATTTAAATTGCAAGTAGCACAAAATGCACAAAATTATTTATTACGGTAAATGTTATTTAATATTTTTTTATTTATTTAACAAATTATTTATATAAAAGAGAGTTGCGATTTGTGAGTACTAATGTACTTATTATCTATATATGCTCTAAATTATAATTAAATATTCTTAGTTAGGTTAGTGATAGTATAGTAACTTACCCCTGGGCTTTTACATGGCCTCTTTTTAATGAAATCAAAAAAAAAATATATAATTATCAATGTGTTTTCGATTGTATGGTATTTTAACGTATTTTGGCATCATTGCACAGATTGTTTTCCATTACTGCATGCGTCGGATGGAAAATCCTCAAGAGCTTTTATGAGTTAAACAGCAATGAGTACCTACAGTGATGGCCGGGCGTGTAGAGGGGCCATAATAAGAATCGCAGGGTAAGGCAGCTGCTCCTGCACACGCGACGACCACCTCAGAGTCGATCAAGGCAATGGGCGTCTCTCACATTATGTCTGATCCCGTTTTCCATTTGTTTACTTTAAGTATGATCATTGGTCTTGAGCTCAGATAAACACATAAACACATTCTAGGTCAGTAAAATTGTTGAATGGCGTGGGCTGTCAATGTTACATACATTGAATGAATTAATTACAGTTAACAAAGGTATATATGTGTTACTTTTATAGACATAAGTTAAATACCCACGGCATGCAACGCTGGCATAAGATAACTAATGATAATAACTAAACTATTGCTCTTGATAGGGATGACAGGAAACGAAAAGGGGAGGCCATAGCCCAGCAGTGGGACAGTGAGAAAAAAAGTAACTAATCGAGGAACAATCCGCCCTGTATCTATATAAAGTTAAGGTACCTATACTGTGTTTTAATATCACACACAAATTTCTCAATCAATGAAACAAAATCAGAGTTAAGGGTACCCTAAGCTCTATCTTCCTCGTACTGCATAAAATGTGATTTTACTTACTGCATTTGCGCTAATGAACACAACGACAAACATTCAGTTGGAACAAATACAACATGCGCTTAACAAAATGGAACTCTTCCAATACCTAGTCACGTAAGTACCTACCCGGTACGTGTGACTATGTACGTACATAAATTGAGATCAAAGTACATAAGAGACAGCAATATTATCTATCAATAGTAGATATGTACCTATACTGCTCTAAGTAAAATAGCCCCCCACCTAAATTTTAGTGCCTTATATATAATATTTAATAGGTGTTTGAATTCAGGATTTAGAAAACATATAGGGGCTTTTTGGAGATATAACGCCTAGTATCGTTTAAATTAAAATGTTATATGTAATTGCATTATTTTAAATCTGAATAGTTGTATTAGTGTACTTTTATACTAAAAAAATTGAGTTCTATTTTTGAACGGGCAACTGCATCATAATTAATTATATGATTTTTGCGTACCAATAAAAATACGCTGATTTCACCCATTCGCAAAAAAGTACCCCTGCCTAGGAGTCGTCACAACAAAAGAGCTTATGTCACTTCTGGGTTAATTGCTAATCTAGGCATATTTAAAACATAGTAAAATATTTTTTTTTTCACTTTAACTATGTCAATAGCGTCAAGGTGTTTTGAAAATCTGACACAAATTTATTTTGTGTCAGATTTTAGAACAACCCCTTACAAAGATACGGAAACTTAAATACGGAGTTTGCGTGGCCAAACAAAATTAGCAACGGCTCTCCCCTCGGGATGAAAATGGACACATTCCTATTATCTTTTCTTGTGAATTTATTTGTTAAAATCCTTGTCTATTTCTTGTAACGGAAGTATTCTCGTAGCAGTAATGTTGTATCATACACCATAGCCTCTTTTATATTTCTATTTTTCTGTTATACCTATAGAAAGCCTTAAATACTTTGGAATCAGTACACCATCAACCCAAGAATACAATAGGTTCCGAAGAACTCTGACACCAGGGTGTGCATGGTCGACTGACCTTGTCACCTACACGAAATGATGATGATGATAGCATTCATACACATATCTAATACCTACACAATGTAAGGACTAAAACAAAAACTAATTCTTATACGAAACAACATTATTAGCGGGTAACGGTTGCTATACGTGGAAAAACTCGTAGAAAACGCTAGTTTTTACTATGTGAAACAATAGTATAATAATAAGCCATCAAAAAATATCTTTCATGCACTCACTGTAAAAAGTTCAAGGGCAAACTTTACCATTGAAAGGATCTGAATCCGAAAGCACCTGGCGCCTCGCACAAAACGGCCACTTTTACTTTTCCAGAATTTTCTTTTTTCCAAAACTCCTCTTTGAAGTCGAGTGCTACCCTCCGAATTTGGGAACGAGGGCCACGCTCGACTTTACACGGCTAATAATATCAATTTGTTTTTGACATATATTATTTTTCTGTAAAAAATATTTTATTTGGGCCTCTGTGTTGAAAGAAGTTTTTTGTTAGTTTTTATTTCGATGAGTGCTATATTTATTTATGTTCTTTTTACTATATAAGTCTAGATACTTGAAATTATTAGGTATACCAAAGGTACAGTAGGGGGCAGATAAAACTGACCCCTAATTATATAATTAGGGGTCAGATGTATACAATTTAAAATTTGTTCGTTATTCCTAAGCTCAGTTGATCTGCACCCGATTGTACTTACCTACTCAAAAGTAAGTAACTAGGTGCTTTAGGTATAATGAACTATTTTAAGTACATTTCAATTACCATTTACAAAATAATTGAAATTACTTTCTATGTGTAACAAACATATTTTAAGACGTTTACCACTAAACAATAAATATAGGTGAACTTTGGTGAACTCTAATTTACTCTATGATGCGAGTTTTGTTCTTACTACATAATACTTTCACTTCCACACACGAAAAACCAAAAGCAATACTTTAAGTAACCAACAAAAACTCAAAATTAGATTTTTTTTTTTTTTTTTTTCTTTATTTATTTAAAAGGGGTTTTGTCACACAGTGATATGTCACCCCCGTAGATTATACAATAACTAAGTCTATTCCATATAATTTAAAGCATAATTTTAACTTCACAATATAGAGATAGCTAGATACAATTGTGACAGCCTTCTGGCTTCCTCAGATAATGGGGAAGCCAGAATGCTGTTACACACACCTACGTCCCGCCTAAGACCAATGTCGCGACGGAGTGCCTCGCTCCGAATACACTCCATCAACACATGCTGTACGTCATCTACGGTGTTACACTCTGCGCAGTTTGGTGAGTCAGCCAATGTCAGTCAATGAGTCAGTGAAATTAGATTTCTATTAAACATTTTAAGTAACGGTCTCCATATTTCTATTAAAAACCAATTACATTATGGCTATCTCATTTCCAGCGAAATTTAACACTGGTACAAAATTTATTGCCAACTTAATACAATAATGCTGTAAATTATAGGCTATCGGCTGCAGTGTAAACATTTTCAATCACATTGATAGCAATGGCAAGAATCGACAAAAAGTGAAGTGCTTAAGTAAATAATAAATATTTTTGATAAAATTATATGTTACAACCTGTGACATATTCATTTAGGAACAAAAGTTTTGTTTTTATCTATCCGTTAAAAGCAAAAATTTAATTAAACATGTCTGCTTAATTTTCTTAATTACGTGTGTATTGTTCCTTAGTCCTTATTGCATTATTTTTTTACAATTTAACTGCTGAAATTTTTATTTACATTTGTAATTTGCAGTGAGTTAAGCATAACAGAGGAAACTAATTAAGTAAGTTGGTTTTGATGGTTTTGGAGAAATTAATGACCGGATTTTATTGATAAAACTGGTTTTAACAGATTAAGTTTTTGATGTTTTACCAAACTTATTCACTAAATAAGCCCTTTCTTGTCATTGATTAGAGCCTTTAATAGATTATTAGAGTTATAAATAATATTTATGATAAGTTTACGTTTCTTCATCAGTAAACTTCAAAGTCTACAAATGAACCATTATAGTGCTGGACTAATAGAAAAATTGTTTGTGTTTGTAATGAAAAAAGAAAATGGATACTGGTTATTTAGTGTAGGTACTTATTAGGTAGGTAGGCATGAGGAAAGTTTCTTTAAGTACTTTTAATTTAAGTCAGTATATTAAGTAAACTTTAGTGCACAAATCGTCTAGGTATGCCTATATTCAGAAGTGTATGTCGGCTCCATGCTCCATATTTAAACTCTAGTGTGTTCAAAGATAAAATACCTAATTACATATCGTACAATACTGTTCGTAATGGGCTAATGGCGATAAAATACGTTATTTTATGAAATGACTAACGTCCTACAACATTGTAGGCAACGTGTTGGTTATTATTACGTAAATAAATTAAGTTATTTGCGGAAACGGTTATTCCAATAAGCTTTTTTGTACCTAGGCAAACTGATAAGAAATTACTGTAAATTTTGTGCGCGTAGTATTATAGGGAAAATTATAACAAAGCTTGGATGAGTTTTGAGTGCTATTTATAGTTTTAAAATTTAAGAATTTACTTTAGTGAATATTTTTTTTTTATGTTTATAAGCTTTATTGACATACAATATGAAAATACATATGATAAATATTATTCTAACTATCAACTAATTAATTTTATAACATAAATTACTAACTAAACTAAAAATTAAAAAACATACAATAAAATATTGTAACTATACCTACTTACGAGTAATTATACAAAATAAAATTAAAAATCTAATATTAAATTTTGTCCATGTGGCAAAGTGCCTAGAACGCTGGCTGCATTACCTCGTTGGATGGCGATTGCAATCCTTTGTCGGAGGTAAGAGCCAGCCTTTCCGTCACCTGCAGCGTCGACATGCTTAGGCGCTAAAACTTTAAATAACTTTTTTGTTTTTTGTGTGAATATTTTACTCTGAGTTGAAATGAACAATAAAAAGGTAATTTATTAATGGTTTAATTTTTTTTTAAGAAAAAGAATAAAGTTGACCTCTCCGTGAAATAAATTTGGTAAATGTCATGTAAGTACGTCACGCTGAATTAAACGATGATATTTTAACCATACTTAGTTGAGTACTACTTTATTAGAATCTTACAGTAAAAAAAATGTTGGATTAAGTTACTCTAATGTTTGCTGAAGCGAACGGTCTTTCATATAAAGCTTTATCTTAACTGACCCTTAGAAGCCATCTAAGTAACAACGAAAACCACATCAGAATCCGCCTGCGGTTCACGACTTATCAACAAAAGGACGTCGGTTGTCTAAATATAGACACCTCCTGTTTTGCATTAACTCATAGACATTAATTAATTATTTAAGGCCATACAAAACAGCCAAATTTTACTAATAATGCTTAGGAAAACTTCACGTTCTCGGTTTAAACGGTAAACAGGCGTTTATAATATAGTTGAAAGTGTTATCTTGCTTTGTAATAAAAAAGTTTAAATCATCATCATCATCATTTCATGTAGGAGACACGGTCATTCGATCTTGCTCACCCTGGAGTCAGAGTTATTCAGAACCGCCTCTCGGCCTCTGACGTGGTTCCTTTAACGACCACCAGATGGCAGCCGGGACCACCGGCTTAACGTGCCGATTCACGTCTGATAATAAAGATGATTCCGAAGCACGTAATCATCTTTATTATCAGACAATCAGGTGATTTATGCCTGCAATGTCCTAATCAAATTGGAAACAACTTAACAAACTATGCTTCCCGTGGGAATCGAACCCACGACCCCCGGGTCAACAAGGCAAACGCCTTACCACTGGACCACGGAGGCAGTTAAAGTTTAAATCATATTCCGTTTTATTTCGAATATTTTTATTTTAAAATATCCAGATTCATCTGAATATGTGTTTTTGAAAATGCGGATATGAAACATTCTGATTTACAATCCCTGCACGGCATAATGTTACGGCACGGATTGGTACCTTTTAACTAGAAGACTGTGAGATAGGCTAAGCTAGTTTAAGTATAAAATATGCCAATGTGACTTTTAACCCCTTCCCCAAAATTCAGTTTCTAGTTGCAACTGTAGTAATAAATACCAATATAACTAAACTATCGCAATTAAAATTTTTAAAAACCAGTCGAATGCTATTCGGATTGCACATAAAACATTTACTACAAAACACGCTGAAAACTACGTTTATTGTATGGGTTAACTATAGCGGGAATAGTCAAAACACATGCTGTGAAAATTTCAATGGTCCCGTTTTTCCTATTTGAGGACGGAACTCTAAAAACAGTACATTTTAGAATACTTATTCAATACGTAAATACGTACAGAAAATACAAAAAAGTCGGACCTACCTATGTAACTCTACCTAATCAATAACTCAGAGTGACACTTTAATTTAAGGTTGAATATAACAAATTTTAGACCCTTTTTTAATTTATACTTTGATTTTTCTAAACAACTTTAACTATGATAGTTACTTTTAGTAAGTTAACTAAACTTACTAAAAGCAAAGAACTATTAAAGTATACGGTAGATACGCTTTCGTTTCCCTATATCATATCATCTAAGTAAATAAATTTTACAACACAATATTATTGTAGAATGTATGTACATTACATGTAGTAAGTATTGATTCGGTGAGTTTTTGTGGTATTGTCTATTTTTTTCCATCACCTGAAAATAACACTTAGGTACATTTCAATTTTCATTCTTCTGTTTGACCACTGTATATCAAAAGATAAAGCACTTTTTTTTTAAATAACAATAATGATTTTTTTGTGATTTTTATTCGAAAAAATGCTGCATGCTTTGCAAATCACATTTCACAAGTGATTATGCAGCGACACGAGCTGTTCAAGCCCGTCGGATGCAATGTTTTGGCGAAAAAATACGCCTAGAGCGTCGCGCTCGCTGTGTCAGTGTTATGAAAACTATTCCTGATCCCAACTCTAAAGGTTATGAAGGAATTATTCTATTTTTGCCTGATTATAGATGAAATAGGAGGAGTTGTATGTGCAGCTTATATGTTTTGTAAAAGATATTTTATCGCAATAATATAAAATAACTTAATTGTGATTTGAAAAAATAACACAACCACAATTCACTATTGTATTATTTATACGTTTTAAAAAACAAACGCGATATCACTATCAGATCATCAATGTCAGTTGACCTAATGAGACCATATTCATTTTGTTTTGATTGGCTGTTGTACTTAATCATAAAAGCAGAATAATTTTCACTATTTATCAAGACTCCAAAAATTATTATATATATATATGTAGGTACTATTTCTAGTGTTTTAAAAATAATTGTATATTTTCCATTGTTGGTTACTTTCTACGACTCTGTCATGTCTTATTAGGTACTATAGGTACGACTCTATTCATCACAATTATTTATCCATTCCATACAATTTTGCTGCATTTCTTAGGTATCAACAGTTTTCAATAATTTTCTACTTAAGGCTGTGCTTCAGGCCACTTATTACAGTTTTATATCATCATTCAACAAAAAAAAAAAAAATTACACACCACTTATCCATTTATTTCACGCCTCAACCTCATCAATATTTTTCATTTTTCACGTTTGTCGCCTATTCCCAACTCTTTTTTGTTATCCTGATATCAATGAAAAGTACAATAGTCGTTTTATTATTAAATTTATAACTTTTCTCAAACTCTAAATTCTTGTTTGCTTCTTTTTCCTCGATTGATTAACATTTTGTGACTCTTTATCATCCGTTTTGATTGCTTTAGGTTTTCTGTGTCTTAAGATTCTATCTCATCAATTTCTTTTAACCCTATTACACCATTCATCAACTTCTGACGACTCTACCTAACGGCTTGGACACTATTTTCCACAGTTTGTTATTGTAAACAAATACGAGTACATGTGGGCTTTAGGCTTTTAGGTGCCTACTCAACGTTCTTAGGGCCTAGGACTTAAACGACTGACTGGTCTTAGGGCCTAGTTCTCTCGTCACTTACCCCTGTAAAGCCTATCACCATACCATCTGTATCACACACAACACTGTCACGTCTGGCACGATCACAGCTGGACGAGCAATGCGGAGCCGCGGGGCCGTACTGACCTGCCACTTTTGGTGATCACCATCTCGGTGCCCAGCTTGTGGAACTTCTCCCAGAGGTCCTTGCCCTCCAGCGTAACCTTGGGGTCATCGACGACTCCGTCGTCGTCAGGCGGCAGCGGCGCGTACGGTGGCGGCGGCGGCTTCAGCAGCGGACACGGCGCGGACAGTGCGGCGGCAGCAGCCAGCGCGGCGGGCAGGTACGGCGGCGGCGGCAGCGCGCCCGCCGTCAGCAGCGCCGACACCGAGAAGTCGCTCGGCCGCGGCGCCAGCAGCGGGTGGAAGGCGACGGCGTCGCGCCGCTCCGCGCCCTCGAAGCGCATGCCCGCGCCGCCCGGGGCCCACGGCGCGCGCTCCACGACCGGCGTGCCCGTCGGCTCCAGCGGTCGCTCATGCAACGTCCATAACGCGCCGGCCGGCGGCTCGTTCGCGATCGCGACACTCGCTCTTCCCGTGGCGACACCAGCTCGCGCGGCAGGCGTCAAACGACTGGCCGCCGGCGGCGCCGGCTGCGACACCCCTCCCGCCGCGCGCGGCCCAATGGCGCGTCGAGCGGCGCCCCGCGCCCGCGCCGCGGCAGGCGGGGCCGCGGCGCCACGACGCGTTGTTTTTTCGTCGCGCGAGGTGTCCGCCGCCGCCGCCACACCTCGCGCTCGCCGCTTGCCGCCACGCGGAGCGGGCGCGGACGCGGGCTCCGCTAATCTCGTTAATGCGGCGCGGGGCGAGTGCCGCCGCTCGCCGCCGCCTCTTCTAATTGGACACGTTTCCGTTCGTTCGTCAATTGAGCTCGTTACTCGCCATATCTTTTGTGCTGGCCTCTATTCCGCTCGTCCGCTGCCCACCGCCGCCGATTTAGAGTTATCCACAAACTTGGCACGCCAAACTTTTTGCCAACATCGCTGACTTCTCCGAAAGTTCTGAAAACTTCAATCGCGAACTTGATGAGTCGCGCTCTCCAGATTAACTCTAGTGACATTTCATTTGTTATCGTTTGCCAAGCTTTTCGCTCTCTAATTTAATGATAACAACCACGAATAGCCATTGCTTTTTCTTTGAACTTGATTTAACAGGTTAGGTAAACAGGCAATATAGTACTATTGTTTGAACTTTATATCAAACTATGAAAACCTGAAAGAGATATGTATGTAATTTGCCAAACGTGTTCATGCGTTAGAACTCTACATCACCCCACTATTCATTACTCTATACTTATCCCTAAAAAGTAATAAAGGGTGGGGTGATGTAGAGTTCTTACGTAGAATTGATGTAGTCGGTGGATGGAAGGAGGTTTGGAGTGTGGCAGGCTCCGCTCATATCACAGCATGAATGCTTTCATATAGCGTACCCGGGGCTCTGACGCCTCCCAGCTGACGACGCATAACCGGGAAAAAAATGTACCTATCTACATACCAAAAACATTTATTAAATAGTGCGTAAAACATTAAAAGAAATAAGAATTTAAATTAATCCAATTTTTTAGGTTGGTCCTATGTTATTTTAATGCGACGACCAATTTACGGTCTCTGAAATAATAGATATAAGGTACTTTGATATAATTTTAGATTTGGAGCTGCAACTCAAGGGTACCAGGTATATAAGTATTTGAATCTTGTAAAGACAGTAAAATTTACATAATAAATGACATTCAAACATTTTTTTTAAGTACTTATTAGGTTACTTCATTGTAATTTGCTCATTGTAAAGTTCAGGTAGAGTCATTCCCTATAGTCTTCTAGAGAAATTATTAAAAATAATGGTTTGTTAATGTTATTATTTAAAAAAAAATATAATTATTCATTAGATAAAGTAGTTTTTTTAAATTAATACCTATGTATCTATGTGATCGTCTTTATTATAAGCAACTTAATGGACGATGTAGAGCCAAGCTAGCTACTTGTCAGTTTGTTCGGAAACCATGCAAAAGCAACTGATTTAATAATTTAAATCACATTTAGGAGCATTATTCTTAAAGACAAGTTTAGTTTAATATATAATTCTGTCGCTTTTCTGAGACTTTAAAATTGTAACAAATTTTAGCATAAAGAACTTAGTATATAAGATGTGGTTAATAAATATTCTGATATCTATGGGTTAATACAACAAACAATAAATGTTTTACAGTTTGTCTGTGGTTTTTCTTCCTAGTGGATAAAAATGTGCATACGGAGAGATTAAGTTTTTTGAAAGAGATAATTATAATTTATTTAACACCCTTTTGACTCTACCTACATGCATTTGGATGAATACATCCACTTAAAATTGACATAAGATGTAAATAGCGACTTAATAATGTGCATCAGAGTTCTCCTTTCTCAAAACTTTCTTCTCCTGAAATAAGTGGGAATATCTAAAAATATGATTAAAAATTTCTCATCAATTCTTGCACTTTTTCAAGCATTCCTTCACGATAGTTACGAAAATGACAAATCACCAATCAGAACCTTAGCTATATCAGCGTCGACCGCATATATTGTATCCCGGGACACCTGGAAAAACTCCAGCTTTTTTTATGTACAGTTTTATTATGTACAGTTTTATTATGCCTCGCCCTTAAAAATCGAATAAGTGATGTCAAAGTACTTAAAGCCCTTAGAAATTGGTTGAGTTGTTTCCTACGTAGACCTGGGTTCGGCCTCTGGACGGACAAGAATGCCAGAAAAAGATAATTTGATATGTTTTTATTATAAAGCGGCTGGGACCAATCCTGTGTATAGTGTATAAATATTTTTATTATTATATACACACTTACATTTTATAATTATATACTACCTTTTCATTCTGGTGTGTATAATGTATGAATTTTAATATATTTATTTTAATTACACTCTCAACTTATGTAGTTACAATATAATATAGTAATATGTGGTTAACGGTGTTGGTAGAATAGTTGTATAAATAATTTCTAAGTGAAATTATTATTGTTATAAATTTATTGTACTACTATGTGTTAACCCCTATAAAGCAAAAAAAAAAACAGTTTTCAATGGCATTCCCAGCTGTGGGTTAGGTTAAAGCTCAGGGTCCTCTTCCCAGGTTTCCGCCACTTCTCACGGCCCTATGCAAACGGACATAGATGTCATCAGCATGTCTCAATAATAATTGCAACGAAAGCAATACCACAAGAATATAATTTTAAACAGACCAACAAGAATCAAAGACTAATTAATAACTGTCAACAGTTGTAGATTCATATTTTAATTTTATCTAAATTTGTGTGAACAAAACTAGCCCTGCATGTAGAGATTTTGTTGTAAAACATTCTGTAAAAGACCAATGATATCATATTGATTGTCAAGACTGATATTAAGTCATATGTTTTACATAGGTTCTTACGTTAATCCATTCTTTTATTTTTTTTAGTTTATTATTGCAACGTAAGCGTTAGAGATTTCAAATAATTAATTTAAAATAATAATACAATAATAATTAATTCGTTGCAAAATTATAATAATAACATGCCTGTATAATTAAGTTCAAGTATTTAAAAAAATATATATCGTGTTTGGTATTGAGGTACCGTTAATTTATAATTTATTTAAATTTACATTCTTAACTTTAATACGAACAATTTTTTTTCCAAGCCTTAGTAAATAAATACGTTGTTGCACAGTACCTACCTAAATTGATGCCTACTCCTTACTTTAAAAAATAAAAGTTGTTCTCAAAAGGAACAACTTTTGTTCTATAAACAAGCATTTAAGTTCACGAAATTAAATTATCCATAACTATTTATATAACATGTTTATATTTTTCACAAGAATTTTAAAAGATAACATTTTAAGTCATTTTTATAGTTTTTAAAAAGCGCCATCTATCAATGAGTAGCAGTAAGCTAATCTATAGTTAAGAGACGAGGTTAGATGTACTTACTTATACCCATGTTTATGTTTTAAAGTAAGGTAGGTGTTAAAATTATTATAATTCATATCCTTTTATCATTGTTTTTTGTTTGTTATTACAAATGTGTATAATTCCCAAAAGAAACTATAGGTATATTCCACAATTGGAGCATTCCTATCAATGTATACTGAATAAAAAAATGTTTATATTACTCGTATGTTGTGCTTTTTTGTTTAGTTATTTTTAAGATTGCAAATTTTATATACGATGTGTCTTATATTCCTCCGTAGAAAGGGTTGGAATCCCAACTCTACCCCACTTCTTCATTTTTTATTCCTTAGTAGATATTTAAAGGAATGCATGAACTAGTGCATCTTTGTACATCTACGCAAGCACAGTCGGGGTGTAAAACAGTACTTTTCTCAATACTTAAATCTAGCATAAACTATTGAATGGTAATTTAAGCCCACCTAAGGACGCACAGACGGCAATTTCTTGCCGCAATTACCTACTTCGCATTTTTATGGTCATTTAATAGTTGTATAGTCGGAATTATAATCTTTAAACGAGTAATCGTTATTACTGTTATGTATAAAAACGGTTCCGCAATCGTATTAAAAAATAGGCCCCTGAAGAGTTCGATACTAAAGTCGGCAATCTCGATAAAATAGTACACACGTGATTGACCCGTTTTTATCCAAAATGTCTTTAGTACCTATCTCACGTTATATTTATTGATATAAATTCCTGCTTTAAAACATAAAAACAAATCTATGAATAAACAAATCTATGTATATAAGAAAATATATAGTCAACGAGAAAGCTTAACTTACCCTGAAATTTCTATTCACTATGCCTAACACAACTCGATCTCGAGGAGGCAAAAGACAAGTCGTAGTATAGTCACATAGGGATACCTTATTCAACCAAAATTTGGATCGTTGAGTTCCCTAAATCACCCTGAGAAAACGGCTATACCTATGTCTTTTGACGAATATAAAAATTATCGTACACATGTCTTACCCTGAAAATTTTATTATATTACTCTTCTTTCCTTATCTTACAGTAGATAACGATCGGCGACTATTTTTGAGACAAATCACAGAATACATAATAGTACAAGTAGCTAAATCTAATAAATTATGAGTCTGTCTGTACCACCTTTAACGAAAAGTACCTATGCTAATTACTATAACTGGTTTAAACGGCGGCATTAGGTAAATAAGGTGGTTAAACCACATTTAAACCCAGATGCGTATGTGTGGAGTATGTGCCGATCACAGGGAAAACTAGTTTTAGTACCTATATTTTTATTAAACAGGGTACATACCTTTCAGCTTGATATTCATACGTTACGTTTTTTCGACGTATTCCGAAAGCAAGCGAGCAAGGAGTGACGTGACACCAACACAATCCTCGCTGTCTTTTTTATTGTTTATACATAAATAAATAAATAGGGTAAAATCACACACAAGCTAAACAAAGCTTATAAACATCAGACAGAGTCCAACCCGTCTGGCCAGCGTGGAGAGTGTAGGTCAAATACTCTGACTGCTCTGGTTAACATAGGTATGGCTCTGTTAGAACAGAGAGGTTATGCTCCTGCAGTGGAGAGTGAGCAAGGCCTGATGATGATGGTGACACACATTGAGCTAGCCGCATAAAACTTGTGTCGTAGGATACTAACTAAAAGTTAGATATGATCAAATTGTCAAAGCATCTGATGTGTGGGACTAGAATCTAGTCCCACACATCAAATGCTTTGCAGATAGTTGGACTATATCTCAGTGCATATTTTATCAAAATCGAGTTAGAAGATTTTGAGATAGGGAGTTATAGGTATGTGTATCAGCCACCAGGAAAAATTAAAGTCGATTTAATTTTTGTAAAATACTACATGTTAATTTTCTGAATAAAAGTCTGAAATACCTTATAGCCATGTCAAGGAGCTTTTTTTACCAGCAGTGAGACATATCAGGTTAATAATAATTTTATAATTGTTACCGTGAACATTGCCATTTGCATGTGACCTATATTTAAGAACTTAAAGCAAAACTCATATTGATTGAACTTGATATAGGCAGACAAATAATTCTAAAATACTTATGTAGGTACTTGCTCGTCTTTTGTTGGTATAGGTAGTAGGTAACTTATTATCTCGCTTAAATAAAGCTATCTAAACTTATATATATTCTTGCGAATCAACAGAAGTACCTAGTCCACGACATTACCTTTACTTATTGTCATGGACTAGTTTACATAATACTTCCTTTTAAAATACTACCAATAAAACAAATCATAATGTGTAAAAAAACTAATTTGTAAATTCAATTTAAAATTCAAAACTTATTAAGCGACACAAGAAATATTTCTTTCCCAAATATGAAATTCAAATAGCCACCCCCGATCGAGGGCTACATTCAATAAATCTACAAAGCCACAATGGTATCCGCCAAATCCCTTTAAAAAGTTACCAGCGAACAACCTTGTCTCAATCAAAATAGAATGGAACGTCTCTACGTTTTCTAAGCTTTCGTATTTTAGAAATTGTGACACGGTTCTAAGTGGAAGGAAGGGGATGATGGGATAATAATCTCAGGGAAGTATGATAAGGAAATTTCGTTTAAAGTACTTGAGGGTGAGGTGTCTGATACTCGAGGACGAAAATCGTGGTCTCTTTGTCACTTTAAGTGGAGTTTTAATGGAATAAATTCATTGATTTACTCTTCCAGTCTGAAAAATTGAATATTAATTTATGTGATTGTGATATTTTTGTTTCAATTATTTTTGCATGCTCTGACGTTTCTTTCTTGTCGAAAGTTGACTTTTTTCGAGCTGCTTGGAGACATATGACAGATTTTAATGACTACCATACCAAATGGGAGTACCTATAATAGGGCATTTAATATTGACCAACAGTCATTGTATATGACAGGGACAATCATGGGCTACAATCTAAGATAAATTGACTAGTAGGTAACATTAAAATCCATAAAATTCTTCAATGCTCTATCTAAACTAAATTAATCGATTTTCTGTGAGGGTGTGATACTCCCCGGACGAGCCGGCCCATTCATGCTACTAGCAAGTGATTTTCGACAGTAACGTGGCTCTACCACAACTAATACCTACTGCTAGGTACTTTAAGACCACCATTACGCTTGCATGTGTGTAAAGTTTAATTTACACACATGCATTTAATAAATAAATAAATACTTACGTACTATTCTAGGCAGGTTTATACTGAAGCCAAAGTAAATCTGTCTGATGTTTTCACACTCGAACCGATTGGCATACATTTTTGTATTGTCAAATGTCATCATCATCATCAGGTCATCTCTTCCTGCAAAAATGTAGATAGGTACTGGCAGGTATGGTTGGTTAAGTACTACTGACATTGGTGATACATTTACCTTGGTAAGGAACAGGAACCCAACCCTCTCTGGACTACCAGAGCAGTCAGAGGATTTAGCCTATACTCTCCACGCTGGGTTATCTCTGCTGAGATTACTCATATCGGTTTCCTTAAGCCGGACTAAACTATTTATAGGTATTGAAACACTGATTAGAAATACAACCTCCAAATAATTTTATAGGGCCTGTTCACAGAAGACCATGGGTGGCCTAAATACCAACTAATATAAGTCACTTCGGTGTACCTTACGGTGAGAATAATAAATACGATTTTTGAACGTTTCGTTACTAATCATTTTGGTATATTTGGTGTGTGCGTCTCGGTTTGTTTATTGGTTTGATAAGGGTTTAAATAGCGGGAGCAGATAAAGATTTTTTATTGTGTTTTGTCAGTTCCTGAGGATTCCTTCAAGTTAGTTCACTTTGTATGCTTTTAAATTTTTAGGACCTACGAGTATATTTATTAAAATAAGCAACATAAGTACCAACGAGATGGAATAGGATCGCGAAAATTGTAATAACTGTTAAGGCAGGTATTTGTTATTTACGGTTACAGCAGACTTTTTTGTGTGCTTTGATTTGAAGTACTATTAAATGTCCAAAACGATATTCTGTGTGAAGAGAGTGGCTAATTATTTTGTATTTTTTGAATGGCCTTATGTTAAGAGCAGTGGCATCAGATTCAATGGAAATTCTTTCTCAAGAATTTTTAGACATTTCATGAAATAAGTATTAACATACTGTGCTTTTAAAGACGTTTTCCCTATATGACTTAAAAACACACAAATATACTATAAAGATTGTAAAATGTGACGTCATATAGGTACAAAACCAGCCTAAACATCTTAGTCTAGCGAAAGAGTTGCCTATAGGTAAGTAGGTACCTAGATCATCAAATTACCCACGCACCGGTAGAAGTCAGTAGACCCTCGACGCAGGGCTTCTAGGGCGCGCCCTGAAGTTTGTGTGAACACGCACTCACTATAAAACAGTAGGAAAGCAGAAATAATGCTGTATGCATTAATTATATAAAGGTTTACTAACTAGTCAAATAATCTTTGCATCGAACAAACATAAAGATCAATGAAGAAATCGACAGTATTTTTTAGGGCAGATATGTTTTCTAATTTTATAGAGCTGAATAATTTCATGCAAGGTCATTCTGCCGTCAAACAGCATGCATTTTTCTTCCTAAAGAAGATGTAATGAATACTCGAAGTAGTAATAGCATGATTGTCGGCAAATCTTTCTTTTATTTTTCTATAGGCACAAATCGTAAAGTGGTTTACAGAATACATCACCAACCTACCAAGTTTCAAGTCGGAATAAGATGGTTGTGACATCCGGATAGACAGCCATGATGAATCTTTAAAGGTTCCGTTTATTGCCATTTGGCTACGGAACCCTAAAATGAACCCTAGAAATGCAGAGTATTTTTAAAACCAGTATATTAACTACTGGAAACTAAAAGTGTTCAGTTGCTTTGTTCCACTATGGGTTCTAAATACTCTTTACTTACATTAAGTTATTACTTATTCGCTTTGGGTAATCTAAGATGTAAATGTGACTATCTAATTATAAGATTATTTTAAGCAAGACAATTCAACTAAATCCACACATACAGCCCTGGTGACCGGGGTCTCCAGGTCACCGTTGAGGATGCAATCAAAATGCTCAGATAAGAAAGAGATAAATTCCATAGCTTCAATTCCAAATATAAAGAACTTTCTTTCTGCACTATGTGTGATCTGTGCACGCACTCTAAGCAAGATGCGGGTACAAAGAAAGAGGGTTTAAGACTGTTAGGTTGTGGTCGTAATAGACGTAGGTCCTACCTGTGATAGGTAGATATTTTGAAGTAGTATATGTGTATCTACTTATTTAAACCTAGGTAGTCTTACCCTGACTTGGATGGGAATGAAACCGTTGACAGTGCCACAGTTTAATTTTGTATAATACACTGCTCTAAATTTTGCGGAAAAGTAGAACATAAGCGTAACCCTGGCAATTATTTTATTACACGCTTACATAAGCGGTAAGACAATCATCTGTAACTACTGATCCCCGTTTTCTACCTTTTTCATACTTCATGAAATTCTTTTCTTTTTTACATTTGGATCTATTTCTTGTATTTCTAACCGATTTCATGCCTGCAATGTCCTAACCAAACTGGAAACAACTTAACGAAGTTATGCTTCCCGTGGGAATCGAACCCACGACCCCGGGTCAACAAGGCAAACGCCTTATGCGGTTTGAACGTACGAGAAGTAGCGAAAGATAGAACTGGAATGTAAAAGGCGCAAATTTAGAATAGGCTCCAATCATGTTGGAGGTGTAAGTATTAAAAAAAACCACTGGACCACGGAGGCTCTTAGGACATTGCAGGCATGAATCACCTGATTGTCTGATAAGAAAGATGATTCCGTGCTTCGGAAGGCACGTTTTAAGCCGTTGGTCCCGGCTGCCATCTGGTAGTCGATATTGGAACCACGTCAGAGGCCGAGAGGCGGTTCCGAAGAACTCTGACACCAGGGTGTGCATGGTCGACTGACCGTGTCACCTACTAGAAATGATGATGATGATGATAACCGATTTAACATAGTAGTGTTGGTATATAATATTGTCAGAATATATAAGTTATGTGTGCAATAAGTGTTATAAGTGTATATTTGTACCCTTAAAACACCGTTGTCCCCACTTTTAACTAAAACTACTTAAAAGTAGGATTGCTAAAAATATTTTTTAGTTGAACTAGGTAAACTGGTCAACTAAGGGTCTAGTGAAAGTTTCATTAAAATCGGTTCAGTAGTTTTGAGATTGCTAAATTAATATAATACTTATTGTCAAGGACAATAAGTATTATATTGGGATTACCTACAATCACACTTAAAAAATATAATACTGAACTAAGAAACAAAATAAAGTTTATATATTGAATAGAATTTGTAAAGATCAATTTGAAGTAGCTCAATTTTTTTAATAACTAATCGTTATTTTATCTAAGCTTGCGGCATCTCAGGCTGGAAGTCTTAAAATAAACTTAATAATCAATAAGCAAAATTTACTTATCCATCCATCCATCCATCAGGTCTGTTTTAGTCTCCACTGCAGGATCATGACCCTCTCTGTACTACCACAGCAATATATTAGCTAGAGTAGTTAGAGGGTTTGGCCTACACTCTCCACGCTGGCCAGACGGGTTGGAGAGGTCTTTTTGATGTTTTCAAGCTTTGTTTAGCTTGTGTTTCCTAAGTCGCCTTTTACAACATCCACGGGAAGACTTGGAGTGGTCCTATTCTACTCTGCCGGGAACCACACGGCAAACACAAAATTTTGTGTTTGTGTAGTTTTACCAACAAATTTTCTACTTTCTTATTTTTCTATTTTTTAATTAGCTAATAAGACTAAACACGCATTTCGTAAAATTGATGCTTAATACTTTCTCTCAATCAGCCGTAGAATAAATATAGACAATATTTTATTAACTATAAAATATAAAAGATTAGCGGTATTATTATCTTTTTTATTTTCTTTTATTTATCGTAAGATATAAGAATGATTGGCTTAATATAACTGTATTTAATTGGTTATTTATAGAGATAAAAAAATATAGGTTCGAAATTGTTTCACATGTATTTTGCCGTAAGCACACAAGAATTTAATGTTCGTTTAAATTAATCTTAAAATAATAATAAATATGTACAGTAAAGACGAATGTTAAAAAATATAAATTAAAAGTAAAGGTTAAAATTTTTAATTTGAATATTGAGGTTTATCAACGTTGGCTTCGCCCAGTACCGCCATCTAGCGGTGAGTAGAGCGCTTTGACATGTAGAGTCAATAGTTTATAAACCACAGGCTAGAGATATTATTATTTTGATTAATTCCAGGAATAATGAAAGAAATAATTGAAAAGAATCGGCTTTTTAATTATTTATAACATAACACACACAAAAAGTCCCTTTTTGTATGAGTGCGTACAAACTTTTCTATTATGAATTTTCGACTTTACCAATAGTAGCCAATGTTACCTACCTTATTGTTGTAGGTAAATTATGTTAAATGAATTTCCTTGAAAAAGTTATTAGATACCTATTGACCTAGTGGTGGGTGGCCATATAAACATATTAACATAACCCCGAACGATTTACCACAAAAAATCAACCTTTTCCATACTTCCTAAAATCCGTTTCGAATTCCACTACACTGTCAACTTCATCAGCGTCCAAAAAGGAAAAAAAAATAATATTTTCGGCGCGTTTTAAACCCGACTTACTTTCAAATTAGACATTCGAAACGCGGGCAAAAAACTATCTATCCAATACAAATATTGCACACGACGACAGACACAAAATAAAAAAATAAAAACATATTTTTCTTCGGAGGTTTGCGCGCGCATTGTGACGCTCTGCGCGAGCGCAAAACGAACACAACTTGCTCTTAACGGCAGCGAAAGGGACAGTGATACATGTTGCAGTATAGATTGAAGAGAGATAACTATATTATGGGCGTTCCGTCATCGAGTTTTGCGTCCAATTAATGTTCAGTGGGCTTTGTGGTAGGCGGGGCGAGTCGGATCTACGCTAATAAGGATCCAGGTGAAATGATCTATAGATCCTCCATGCGCGCCGCACTGTATTGTTATCATTAAAATCGTGGATTTGTTTTATATGTTTGATAGCTAAATATATTTTCATGTGCTGATTTCATAAAATATTCTATTTTTTGGATTTGTAGATGTTATTTTTATCCGCTTATGTATGTGTGGGGTCGGATATTGTAAGTTGACATTTGTATGGTTTTTGAAAAGTATCGAAGAGGTAATGTAAAAGACACACAAGATGGGCATGAGATTACTTACTTAGATATGAGTGGTATAGGTATGTAGATTAATATATTTTACGCCGTGGCTTACATAGGAAATAAATATGATATTATCATTAATTTTTGTTTTTGATGAACCTAATCATTTAGGTACCTTACCTACGTAGATATTGTGAAGATTCTAGTACTACAAGGTATTAGTAAGTTTAATGTAAAAAAAACTGCTTCGTAATTGATAGAAGAATTCCTGTTTCTTCAACCAGATAAGTAGAAACAGTACCTATGCAACCTATGGTTAAGTACCTACTTAACTCTACTAAAACACAACTGTAGATTGATATTTCGTTTATTTTATGTCGTTATTAGCCTATTGCTATTGACCTATTGCTGGAATAAATGTTTCCGCTTTTGGCTGTCATCCATCATTAATGACACCAAATTACATTATTTACAGATAGAAATGATGACAACTTCACATCATCTGTTTCCTTTAACTCCAAACTAAATACATTGCCTTGTAAATATTCTGATATCTATGATTGCCTTATGTGGTTACGTGGTGGTTACATTGTGGTTTGTCACCTTTTGTTGCGTCAAGTCAAACACATGTCACCAACGACAGTTTATCTACCAACTACATACAAAAACCTCCTTTCATTCCATTTATTACTGGCAACACTGATTTCGAAATTTAAACATCTGTCGACCGACACTCAATAGGTGTGTATTGTCACCGTTCTTTTTCCAAATCCATTCGAATTCTATTGTGCGTTCGGAAACGCATGTTTATTTAGAAATAATTGTAGGTGCTTACAAATTTAAACCTTATTTTGTTGATAAATGTGAGTGGATAAATTATCTTGGGTTGTAGTTGGATTACATATTTTAGGGCTTCGGTTCGGGGCGGCATTTTGTTATCCCGTGTTGAATTTCGGAGGCGGCTGTTTTCGGAACGTATCGAGTGACGAAGCTGTCGAAAGCGGTTTCTTTTTTTAATTCTACTAGTAGAGGCTATGCGTTGTTATTATGGCCAGTAACTACTTATTATTACAATTCTATGCCCACATGCTATCAGTCACGGTTATGATTTCGTGGGAATAGTTTGAATGTTTTAATAAGAAAAATATAATTGAATGATACATGGATGTGTAACATGAAAGGTATTCACTTAGATACCGATGGTTTTATCCTCTGCTAATATTTACCTATAGAAAATAATAAAAATCGAAAATGTAGGTAATTTATTGCAATGAAGCAGTTGTTGCCTATTATAGCCCCTTAGTTCTAGAAAATTGGTAAATTTTGGACAAATTAACATAAGTAATAGGGATTACCAATTCTTTCCATTGCCCTTCACCACTTTTAAAGAGTAAACAGATGAGCATTTCTTTTAAGGCCAGACTCATAATCGTCGCGAAAATCTTCTTCTAACAGAGCTTAAATTGCAGACTAACTAGATAGGTATATTGTAGAAAAGGTGCTAGTAAAAAAATCATGCCAAAGGTTTTTTCATAAATCCTTCTTTTGGATGGTTCGTTAAAAAGGATGTACTTAGGTAGGTACATCTGTAATAGATATGTAGGTACCTCCCTTACATGGTCACAGCTACCAGCTTACTGGCTTCCATCGTCATTTACTTAAGTACTCCAATTATCAACGAACTATTCAGATGCAGGTTGACAAGAAAACATTTGCCTCAAAGAATGTTAATCGCTAGTAAGTAGCAGGTACAAAGAATTACCTATTTTGGTAAGTTACCTTATATGGGGTCAACGTCACACAAGTGACGCCAACTTTTTATGTCATAATTTTGTGCACTGTGCAGCAGTACCAGAGTGTACTAATTTAACATTTGTTTCAGTTTGAATTTTCAGCGAAGGAAACTTTCATGCTTATTTAGATACTGTTGATAGGTATGTGCGTGTGCTTTTTTCTAAACGCGTATGCATGCTTTATTATTCATGTTATTGTTACGTTAGTTAGGGCCCTTGTTTATTCTTAGATCCACGTATGGAGCTATGGGCATCCAGAATGATAAATTCATCTATAGGTCTCAAGGTTCCATTCCATTACGTGTCAAGGCCTTCTGCTTTAAAATCTTTATGTACTTACTAAAAAGTATATAAAACTTTTACATAACTTTATTTCTTATTAAATTATATTTTATTTAAAAAATGAACCTTATGAAAATAGATAAAAAGATACAAATACTAAACCTATTGCAAAGAAAACGCTTAGGTTCCTACAAAATGAAAACAAATCAATACTAAAAACCAGAGCCGCAAGAGCAACACTCACAATTACTAGAATCAATTAACAACAAGTCTGCAAGTCGTTCTTATTCTCACTGTAAGTGTACGACTGTATTTAGAACGTTTTTATCCCCTGTAATGGACATTCTTGGAGGTGGCTACATAGTAGCCATGTTCTTACGTTGGTGAACATTATAAATGTTTCTACATAGGTATCATAGAAAGAAGTTTATCCTACAAAAGAACCTATAGATTTTATAAAAAAAAAAATCTATGGTTACACCGAGATTTTACTATTCTAATGTTACACCATGGGTTAGCCGTTATAAGTAAGATAACAATGATTTTGTTTGAGAGTTCATCTACGTCATTTCGGTAAGTATCCGTAAAGTATAAAAATATATGTATATTTTGGTGCCATAAACATAGGTACGTATAATTTTGATATTCAAAGATAAATATAAAATGTGTGTTTCATGTAAAGATACCTAAATTTAAATCTTGTAAATGGTAAAATTACCTAATACTAGATACCTATAGTAAACAAGTATTACCAGTTATAAATAATATAGGTATGGATAGGTGACTAATAATCATAAGATAGCTATACTTAATTTTTTTTTAGAAATTAGTCTTAGGTAATCTACCCACAGAAAGAAAAGTTAAAAAGAAACAAATCTCACTTACACGTAGTAATAAAAACTCAAATAAGCATTAGTGTGGACCTAGGTACTTACTACCTTACTTTACTGTAATCAGCTGCATGCATGCAGCTGATTACAGTAAAGTAAGAGAGAGCTACGATTTAAGTATCAGTAAAAAAAATTCATTGATAACTACCCTTTATAATAAAAAAACAAGAAAAAAATACTTCCTGCCTTCTAGCACCCCACGAGAAAACAATAAAAAAAAATCTTCTCAACACTTCAAAAATCGCGCGCCAACCGCAACTGTCAAAATATAAAAATCGATTACAAACTAGCGCACCGGCCTGTCGCATACGTTATTGCCAGTGTTTAAAAATTAAAAAAATAACGATACAATAGGGAAGGAAGTGGAGACCGCAAGACGTCCAAATTGCCGGGCACAGCCCTAATTATACGATTTTACTATAATTTTGCGGCTAACGTCGCTCCTGTAGCCTGGGGCGTATTTGTCTAAGGCAAGGGGGCTAGTGCCCGGGGCAGCAAAGCCGTCAGCTGCGCAGGCTGTCTCTTCCTGGCCAACATCATTCTTCTGCGCTACTTATGTAGATCAGGCTTTTAATCCTTTAGTTGGCAATCCATTCATTTGTTTTTGTGATGCACTTTGCATAGTTTGCCCCGAAAAAATACCATGTATTTGGTGGACCTGGGCCTGGGGCCCGTGAGAAACGTAAAAAATTGGTCTTGAGTGTTTCAAAATGAGAAAAGCTCTCTCAGTTACTAAATCAAGTAGGTACCTTCTCCATAAACACGATTATCGTTTGAGACTTGATACAATTAATATTTTTAATTTATAGATAGTTTTAAGGAACCATATACCATCAATCCCGAAATTAAAACCTGCAAGCTTTCTGTCTGGTCCATGACTTTTAAGGCGCTTTTATTTATTGATAAATATTATTGGAACCAACATGTTTACGTGATTTTTGCTAACGTATTTTATTATTGTATACTTAGTACACCATATTGTGACTTTTCATGAATTACTTGCAAATAGGTTCAATAAATATACATAAATACAAATTTCTTTCCTTTTGAACATGGGTGTATTTATACGTAACATATTATACTTATCTACTTACACTTTATTAGTCTCACTACGAGTATGTTCTGTCCCTCTCTTTCATAGTATTATAATTATTATATTGATCGGTAAAGATCAACGGACCCGGGGTAGGCAACATGTTCAAAAATACGCCACTGCCCTTAGTATCGAAATCACCACCTTCGAAATATAGGGAAATTGAAATCAAACATATTCACGTCCTTTGTTGGGCTTGTTAAAAACGGTTTCCAAATTGGAGAATTAAAAAGTCATAAATTATGGTGAAAGTACTGTAGGAGGACCGGCCTGTTGCAATGCCTCATCTTCAGAGGACGGCTATTTCTCATCTGAGAACTTTTGGTATTTATGTATAGGTAGTTGTTATTAACAGTTTACTAATGATCTTGGTAGATATAATTATTAGCCAACTGCATGAAAACGTGATCCATGTTTTCGAGTGTCCCCATGTAGACAAATATTTGTTTAAATTCATAAGATTATTGCACCTACTATGTTACACAGATGGTTAACAAATAAAAAGAGCTTCAACAGTCTTACCCTTTCAGGTTTGTAACAAGTACCTATATCAACATACACGTTCTTCTTCTTCTTAGTCGTACACTCTTGACAGAGTGGTCATGATTATGGATAGGGTTGTTGGTCCATGGCCGCTGCTCTTGCGATTTTTCTCTACATGTCTCTATCTGCAGCCTTCTTGGAGCATTCCGTTGCTGGGCACTTTGTTACAGCTTTGACAAGATCTAGCCACCTCGTTGAAGACCGACCACGTGAACGTTTGCCCTCAATACGACCCTGAATCACTAAACGCTCGATAGAGTTTTCTTTGCAGGTGACATGGCCAAAGAATTTAAGGTAACTGCACAATCGACGAGAGCCTTTTCTTTATTTGAGCTCCGTGGCGCAGTTTTTCAACGACTGATCTCGTCACAGTGCAGCGTCTTCTTATTTCGTCCTCACAACTTCCCTCATTGGACACAGTGGAGCCAAGATAAATGTAATTTTGGACCACTTCTCAATTAGCAACATTGGTGATTTCTGGTCTGTTGTTATTTTTACGGTCCACTATCATTAATTTGGTCTTTTCACGGTTAATTGTGGGTCCAAAGTTAAGACTAGTCGATTCTAATAGCTGGAGAAAGTTCTTAATGTCTTCTTCAGATGTTGCAAGAAGAGTAGTTTCATCAGCATATCTCAGGATCGAAATCACCCGCCCTCCAACAGACATGCCCTTATCCCATCTCTCGAGAACAATCCGCATGATGTATTCCGTGTATATGTTGAACAAGAGTGGTGAAAGAATGCAACCCTGGCGTACATATAGTACAAAGCCATATAATAAAATTTGCCAATTATTAATTGTCAGTACAAAACCGCTTAGGCCTGTTATTGTTAGAATTATATTTAAATATTCAGATAAATCGTCTACTATTACGAAACATGGTATTATACCTGCAATAGCAACTTATCCTTAATTTTCGTTTTAATATAATATAACCTATTTTCAACGCTTTTATTAAAAGTCGCAAGTGATTACCACTTTAAAATACCAGAGAAGAATGTGCTCTTGTTATAAATATTATTACTAATTATTTGTAAATATAATCTTATACTTAACTAAAATTATTTCTCAAATCAGTCTTTTTTACAAATAGTTCAGCGTGTGTTCAGTGTCGCGAGAAGTGCTTGCTATTCATTTTATACGGCTGCACCGTACATCTGCAAGCCTGATGCTTCGGAGCCCGGGGCTCGCTTTTCCAGTCACAAAAATATCCAAAGGCCCGTTTTGGAATGCAGAACTTAAGACTTGAAGAAATTGTTGACATCTTCATGTGGGGCCTATTTTATACGTTATCCAGCGTGTTTTATATTTTTGAGTTATTTGACCTCCCTCGACCACAACGCCCAAATGCTCGTAGATGATTCACAAGAATGTGAACGATGAACAAAAAAGCGGCGTTAGTATCGTGCTGTACGATATTGGAGGCTGTATATAAATAATGAGCCGGGGCTTGCTGCGACCTAGGCGCCTGAGGTTACAGATTCCATGGAGACGACTTTTGGTACAAGTAATATGTTTGAGGTTAGAAATTTTAAATGGAAAAGTCAGGATATATAGTTAAACAAACTCTTAACCTGACCGCAATACGCTTTCTCCGTTCTATCGGGGGGAATAAGTATGTAAATGAAACATTTTTATTGGAAGCTTGCAATGGCCTATGTGTAGGGTAGAGATATCGTATAGATGAATCGTCATCAACATCAGGTCTTTGTTACTCTCCACTGCAGGAGCACTACCCTCTCTCTCTGTACTTCCAGAGCCATATATTAGCCAGAGCAGTAAGAGGTTTCGCCTACACTCTCCACGCTGGTACGACGGATTAGAGAGGTTTCTTTGATGCTTATGCATTTAGCTTATGTTTCGTAAGGCTCCTTTAACGACATCCACGGAAATACTTGGAGAGACCCTATTCTACTTTGCCGGGAACCGCACGGCATGTAGAGATGAATATGTTGTTATAAACTTTCTGAGAATTTAAAATTAGAAGAACATTGCTACCCGAATGTATCGACAATATTGAAGGTTTCAATCGCAAGTACTGACTTGATACATACAGCCTGTAATATCCTACATCTTAGTGTTTTCCCAGTTCTCTCATCCGTTGTGCGTTAGAGCCCGGGGTCCATTTATGTCATAGCATGTTAGTAATAGATTTGACAAAGGTTTAGGTAGTAAACTAACTAGTGTAACACTTTCAAAGTTGTCTATAATTATATAGTTATGGCTTGACAAGCTCTGTGATGCAGTAGTTAACATGCCAGTCTGTGACACGACACCCTCCACAACCAAGCCCTACGACAAATCTGATTAGTTAAATCTGAAGCTATTAGTGTAAAGGGGCCGTTCAAGTATTACGAAAGCAGCATGTCAGCTATTTTAACCCTGTCAACTTAAATAAAAAAATCCTTTCCCCCCCTTGACCAAAAAATGTTTGTTTATTTTACGAAATGTTGTTGACATCATTATCATCACGCCATCCTCTCCGTCCCCCATGTCATTCAAAATAATCCAAATCTAAACCCCTGTCCTCATTTCGCTGTGTACGTTATATCAGAATGACGCCAAGCTATAAAAAATAACAGAATAAACACAAGCAACTCCACGGGTTTGCTGTGCCGCGGCCTGGGTGGCGCCCGCCGCTATAAAATTCGGACAGTGGCGCGGAATCCCACAGATTCCAACTTAATATTAATTGACGATCTATCCCCACACCCCTGTCTACTCCACATGGGAATAACCGCTTTAAATTTAATAATCACTGGATCTTGTTGGTCGAAAATTTTAACCTCGAAAATTGGACTTATTCTGACTTCCAAAATCATACAAATGTTGAATAAAAAATATGCAAGCTTATTTGGTTTGACTTAAAAAGCATTTTGCGATGAATCGCACAAAATAATGTCACAAAAATTAAATATTAGACAAAAAAACTTATTTTTAAGTACTTACTTAGTATCAAATCTCATAATTCGGTACATCATAAATTTTTATTTGGTATCTCTGAGGAGCCCGATGTCCTGGTGGGTGTAAGCCACAGAATTGATATAGTTCTGTGGTGTGAGCATTATACGCGCTTTCGCATGTTAAGCAACCCCGGGCGCAGTCCCCACTTGGGTGGGTGACCGCAAGTGGTATAAAAATATCTCAACCTCCTCCGTGCTTCGGAAGGCACGTTGCACGAAGCAAGCAAAAAAAGATTGATGGCAATCAATAAGCTAAGCCTTAAGGCAGCTTGAAAAATCTGACACTACCTAGTGCTGGCCACGTACACACACGAAAAATAAACAATTTGGTATCAAGAAAAGTATTTGTAATGGTTGTACCCCTTAAAACCCTCAGGTGCGGTTACCGGTGAACCAGCTGGCTTCTTAGAGCAAGGACAATAGACTTGAGGTTCAAATATGATGGGTTACAGAAGTAAGCTGCCTATTTATTTATTTTTTACTATCGCCCATAAAAAACATAATTTTGAATATTAATAGAACTTAGCGGAAATAAGGTTCCTTAACCATGTAAAGTCTTCTTACTTTATTTTTTTTAATACGTATTTAATTTAAGAGGATTGACTATACCTGTAAATTTTCATACAAAAAGCGAAAACTGTTCCACCCCTTAACCTTTACGAAATAAGAAAATTTTGTGAGTGTCATTCGATTAAAAACACCTTAATCAAGGGCTAACCGTTTATTGATGTGGTTTAGATTAATTTAAATGACTTAAAATGCCCCAGGTATTTTTCAGTAAAAAATATCGATAGTTTCGTAGATAGTTATTTATTTTATTTATTTATTTAACTTCATAACTTTTGTTGTTAGCAATATATCTGAAATATCAAAACGTACAGCCCTACTTCCCCAATTTATCAATAATGTGTAAAAAAATATCGAAATTTGACTATATTTCAGGGGTGGGAAGCGTCACCGCTTTTTGTATAAAAAAATTACAGGGAGTCGATCTTCTTAAGAAAAAAAAACAACAGATATCTCTATACATTTATTTATTTATTAATGACTAAAACTAGTGCGGCATCTATGTGATGTCTAAGTATCTATCTAATATTTAAACTGTATTCTTGTCGGTGGAGTACTCTCCATGTCTCTCGGTTCTCATTCTCTTGATTACCTTTATACGACACAACTCCTGCCTCTTCCTTCATTTCATCCAAATCTTAAAATCTTACTTCCTCTCTCTTTACCTCCAATTTTTTCCTCCATAATACTTTTAATTACCTTTTATGACAAAGAGAGAGAGATGATTTCTATAAGTTTTTGCATGGTTGGGCAGAAAATGCAATATACAGAAGTGAATGGAAAAGGAAGTCCTTGCCCAGCAGTGGACATTACATCGACAGGCTAGGTAAAGAAGGTAAAAAAATACTTTTTCATAATTTATGTGTGATGAGTATAAAATAAATCGGCATTGGGACCACATGCCCCTAGCTCGTTACCTTCTTTATATAGGACGCATGTCTATATCTGTTTTTCGATAGTTTGTGCTTTTCGTCTGGTAAGCAATTATCCCGTTCACAGTACTGAACTAATTGGAAGAGCGATCAGTCGCAAAAGACATTGTGTCGAGTCGACATCACTAGCTTCTTAGAATTTTGGCTAAAGTTGTTTCTGACTGAATAATTAAAATGATAACTTTTATCAGAATTCCAAACAACTAATTGTATAATTGTTCTACTCGTCAGTTCAGTATCATTCTTTTAATGTTAACTGTTAATGTAATGTAGAGACCCTTTTCCTTTTTGGGGGGAACCAACATGAAAATATGTGCTGATCTCTCCAAAGCTTTATTTTAGAGCAAGATTTCATTCAGATCATATAGGTATCGGCTTAGAATGTCGTTTGGTTGAGTGTACCTAGGTACTATCGTAGAGCTAGAAGGTAATTTAGGAAGGTTAATGACATTTACCTAAATAAATACCGCAGGTTAAAACAAAATTTAAAGTTTAAATAAGCTTCTGCAGGCAAAGGCGTCTATAGGTAGGACCACAAGCCCATGAGTTTTTACACAAACAAAAAATATGTAGCAAACTTATCTCTATTAAAAGGGTGGATAACTACTCCACAAAAACCGTAATAAGAACACGTCGATCAAGATATGAACTTGTAAATGAAATCGATAGCCTCTAATCATATTACAAAAAACGCCATAGACAATATAGGCGGTGAAAAAAAAAGAAAAAATGATAGTGATAGTACCCTTGTCACAGTCATGTTAACCGCCACGAATGTAATGTGATAACTGGCTGGAAATAGACATTAGATACCGACGCGGAACATGGATGTGAAAATTAAAAAATAAATTGTCCAACGGCGCGTGAATATGACAGCTTTGTGGCGGCCGGAGACAAAAGAGGCGGAACTTAATTGAATTTGAAATTCGAACGTTGATTCATATATTTTTTCATTTTAATGTTTTTGAATCTCTAAAAATCTATACGATACATTTGTAAGTATGGGTGGCCTTTTAAAAGGCGCTCCATTAGGATGTTACTTGTGTGTGACTGAGTAATGCTCTACTAATCAAGTTTAAGTATCTAAACATATCCGGCTGCAATTTAGGCAGGTAGTTAAAGATAGATTGTGAACCTATTACTTAGTATAAAAAAGCTTCAATCTTAGGCAAATTAATTAACTGATTCAAAATACTTATATTGAAGCTATTTATTGGTATCTCTATCAATATTAATCCGATCGAAATATACATAAGCATCCCATAGTTTCGACCAATAGCAATAAGGCTTAACTACACAAACGCTACTCTGGAGGTGTTAAATTTAACACCCTTCTCTTCCAAACAAAAATATGCTTTCTGAAAACGAAATACAATCGAAAACAGTCTGTCTATACAATGCTCTGTAGAATAGTAATAAACAAAGTAAATAAAACCTTATTTGATTGGAACAAAGTTCACAGAGACTTTGTATCGACTATTCTCGTATAGGCGTCAATTTTCACACCTATATCATCAGACGAATTTGAACCCTACGATAATAATAATAAAGCCCGTTTGACAATAAAGTAACAGAAGAACTTAGGTCATTATGGGTTTATTGGAGTGAAAGGTGTTGGGTTTCTCGCCTCGGGTGTGAAGGGTCGCCGTTCTAGCCTCTCATTGGCTGGACTCCCTCCATTCCATTCGCTAGGTGATGATTAAGATACCGTGGGATAATGCAAGTCACGCACACATGCATATTAAAAATGCATTTCGATATGGCCATATGGATTTATAGGTATGGTTCTGTGCTTCTTCGGAAATCGTAATCTTCTGAACTGATTTCTCTTTGTATTTGTATTCTTATAGTAACTAGCTCGTTTACGAATGGCTCTGCTTGTGGTGACATCTTTATCTACTTACAAGCTTTTACTTATGTGTGGCTTGTCTAGTTGAATGGTTCAAATCTAATGCCCCTTCTACACAATCGCCATTGATCAGCTGTCATCGTGACTTTTTAATTGAACATTGCTGTTTTGAATAGACAACTAAGTATCAAGAGTTTCAGTTACACCAATATACAGTGAATCATCGCGATGACAATTAATCATCGGCGTTTGTGAAGATAGATATAAAAAATTTAATACCTATTGAGATACTCGGGTCGGAAATTAACCTTGGTAAAAACGAGACACTTTGGTGAAAAATAGGTAAGGGGAAAATTTCATATAAGAAATTATCATCATAACAATCAAGTAAGGAGTGTAATAGTCATCCTACACCTTAGAAGTCGCGGGCAACAGCTTGTTCGAGATATAGCACATTCTATAAATACCTAAGATCATAAAATGAAGCCCACGAAATGATCGTCCACGTAGGTTTGATGCCTTCCTAGAAGTCGGCGCCTATAAATCTGCCGGTATCTCGATGAGAGTTTATCACGTCACGCGAAGTCTGTCACGGTGTTGAAATGAGTGAAGAAGATATATAGAAATGGAGTATGCTAAGGCTAGGCCAAATCCAATAACTGCCGTGGCCAATAACAGAGCAGTCATGTTCCTGCATTTGAGACTAAAAAAATCTGAAGAAGATGATGGAGTATGCTATTGAGACCTTGCATACCAATCATCTCGGATTAGTCAATAAACTTTATAACTACTAATGGTTTACAATTTCTCAAGCTTCTAAGTGCCCGTAGCATACAAATAAAGCCGTTCGGACTGTTTGTAGAAAATATCAAAAGCGGCATGTAAAATCTTGCCATTAAAATTGTTGAATGAAGAGACATACTTACTGTTACCTAACAAAATCAATAAATATTACTCATCTCACGAGCTCCGTGGCGCAGCGGTCAACACGCTGGCCTGTGACGCGGATGGTCCCGGGTTCGATCCCCGGTCAGGTCAAGATGAAAAATGATCTTTTTCAGATTGACCTGGGTCTTGGATGTTTATCTATATATGTATTTGTTATAAAATATAATATCGTTGAGTTAGTATCCCATAACACAAGTCTTACTTAAGAACTCACTTTGGGGCTAGCTCAATCTGTGTGATTTGTCCGTATATATTTATTTATTTATTTATTATTATTATTATTTATTTTTATTCAGGTACACAGGATTAGGTACGACTTTATTAGCAGAGAATAAGGTAGGATTCAGAGTGGGATAAGTGCCTTTGGGAATATACGAGTACTTACTAGGGAACGTACTTTCATTTAGTATTTTGAGGAGGATTGCATAAGAGTATAATACCTAAGTTCTCACAAAATGAAGTTCGTGAAATGTACTTGCGTAGGTTTGATGCCTTCCTATTAAATCTGCCTGTTCATAATGTGTTGAGTGAAGAAGCGACTGCGAATAATTATGGCTTAAAATTACCACACATACCTATAAGTAAATACATCTTAATTGTATTACAATATGGTTCGAGCCATCTCCTTACTCTACTCTACACGGTGACAAAAACAAGTAAACAAAATAATAATACTTTAGTATTTTAGTGATGTCAACAGTGCGAACTTTATTTGTTTCTAAGCTCACGATTTGTGTCTTTACACGGAACACTCAAAATAAGCGCCAAACGACGCCATCTTGCGGCGCGGCCAGAAATCGTGCGTGCTTAGCGGCTGATGGTCCGATACCGAGATCTTCCGAGGAGTCTATGGTAGGTAGAGAAACATCAGTCAGGCATCCAAATATAAATAGAAAACATGGATAAGTATATAGTACCTATGAATGTACGTATAAATCTAAGTCAATTGCAAATTCCTTTTTGATTTTTAATACGAAATAATATAGCGAATGTGGCATAATCACCTATCTAAATTAGTTGTATTGGCAGGTATAGGCTTATCAAGGTAAGGATATTCATGAAAACTATCAACCCTAAGCGCACATAACGCAAGGTAAAATCCAAAAACAATATATTCAACCCAAAATGCCTCTAAACCACCCCCGAGACCACCATATCTCTTTAGAAAAGCTAGCGATATTTCACAGAATCAAAAACGAATCATTACCAGCATTCATAAACTAGAAATTCAATCGTCCACTCTCATAATCAGTCTTATTCCCCGCCAATACGGTCGAAATTCGGTTATCATAGTAAAGATACAATAGCGGGTAACAAAGTGCGTTACTTCGCCTCTTCTCTTTGTGTTACTAATATTGACATTTTCGCGTGTCGCTGCTTTTCGGTACACAGGATTAACAACTTTATTACAAGTGAGTAAGATTGCATTCAGAGTGGGATGAGTGGCTTTGGAAATAGACGAGTACTTACTAGGGTACTTACACCTTTGATTTAGTATTTTGAGGAGAAATTCATGGAAGTAGGTATAATAAGTGGCTTTATTTTCAAGTAGGTATGGTAAGTTTATGAATATCATAGTTTTAGGACAGTTCTATGGGGTTTTTTCCACAGGTTTGGTTGTTGGTTGGTTGCTTAATGCTACTTAGGTAAGTACTATTACCGCTACAAATGAAGTTCGTGTTAAACTTGACCGACTAACGTGTCTTTCTATCTCAGATGGCCAATAATGATTATTTATTTAAATAATAATTATTAATTTAAATAAATATTATTTATTGAAATAATTATTACTAAGTGTCCATAAATCCCAATCCCAACTAATCCAAAACTAATATTATAAATGCGAAAGTGAGTTTGTTTGTTTGTTTGTTTATTTGTTTGTTTGTTTGTTATATACGCTTTCACGCCGTATCTACTGAACCGATCATCATGAAATTTTGCATACACATAGGTTAGGGTACCGAGAAGAACATAGGCTATAAATTATGCGGGCGAAGCCGCGGGTAACAGCTAGTATTTATATAAATAAGTATCTACCATTTATTACAAGCCATCGGAACCTTAGGTCAACTTAGTTTAATATAAGTGGGCTAATAGGTAGGTACGTAGGTTTACTAATTTAGTATTCTTCCTGTATCGTTTCTATTATTACCTACGTCAGTATACGTACAAAACCAGACATTATTGATCAAGACGATCAATAGTAACTACCGACAGATGTTTCTTAACCTATCTTGACCTGCACTAAGGGAACTGACGTAAGTACAGTCATATTAGAATCTTAAAATGGTCTACACCAACAATCATTTGATCTCAGTAATTAATGTTGGCTTTAAAGTTACTTTACTATGGTGAAATAACATGAAAGGATACATTTTGGCAACACTTATATATTTACAGCAATTTTCCCGCCAGATCGTACGCGTAAATTATAGCCTTTGTTACGCGTAGATAAATCGGTTTCTATGGGTAGATACATAGGCGAAGTAATTTAGTCGTTTCAGAACCTATCCAATACAAACAAACAATCAAATATATCCTCTTAATAATAAATAAATATATACGGACAAATCACACAGATTGAGTTAGCCCCAAAGTAAGTTCGAGACTTGTGTTATGGGATACTAACTCAACGATACTATATTTTATAATAGATACTTAAATAGATAAACATCCAAGACCCAGGTCAATCTGAAAAAGATCATTTTCCTTCTTGACCTGACCGGGGATCGAACCCGGGACCATCCGTGTCGCAGGCAAGCGTGTTGACCGCTGCGCCACGGAGCTCGTCAATATTAGTATAGATAGGTAAAGACCTCTAACAAATACCTATAGTAACCAAACCAATGGGAATTTATATCTCCCTACTAATACTTAGCTTGTTAGATAATTCTTGGATCGGTTAGTAACCAACTACCTATTATGTATTCTGTGCCGTAACCGTAAGTGGTATGAGTAAGTGTAGGAACCATTTAAACAACAATAAGATCTGTTTGTGGTGGCGTGTTGCTAACTTTCTACCTTTGCATTCTCACAGACTATCCAAACCTGCAAACAATACCACACGTACCCTCAATAACTCCCCACATTCGTGATCACATACAATCTCCAAAATTCCGAGTCCAAGATCCTCGCGTAAGTCATGATGGTCCAGGATAAAGGGAACGCGCACAAAGGAAGGCGATCGTGGGGGTGAGGGGGTGACCCCCCCGGGATCAATTTCACTAGGCGCGCCTTGCGGAGTAATCGCCTTACGGACCTTAGTGTCGTTATGTCCGTTTTCGTGGTTGGTATAGGCTTATAATGCGGGCGGTACAGTTGAATTGAGGACAGAAGGCTAGGTTTCATATAGAATAACTTACTGCAAACTTTAATTAGTCTTAGAAACCGAATCTTTTAAGTCTGTTTCACTGACGTTAGAAGAATCTAATTAAATTGGGTATCTTTTGTTGCTATTCAGAATAAAATGATTATTGATTTTAGTATGAAAAATAATAAACACATTTTTTGATTTTTTTTTTCATTTGTGTTTTACCTTATGACTTCGTCATAGTTTGGCTAGTCATTTTAATAATTTAAAAATTATTTTCAACGCATTTATATATTTTTGCTAGTTTTTAAACTAGCAAAAAATATTTTGCGATACAACGTTGCTAACGGAGATATAATTTATTGTTTTGCGAGACCCTAGTCAACCCTCCAAACTATTGATGAACTATACTTTCGACATGACACACAACCTGATAAGTGAGAACATTTTTACAAAAGTAACCGTTTGCTCAAATGCCAAAAATGATATCTTCGTTTTCTTTCAAATAGCACACTGAAAAAAAAAATTGATTAGTTCAACAAATATCTTGTTTAGTGTTATCACACTACTTGTTTCCATATGAGCCTACATAGATCTTGACTACTGCAGCTAAGAGAACTTTGTTAAATTATCATAGTTCTGTCTATTAAGTAATGTATCAGTTTAATCACTTATAGTAATTTAGTTTACCTCAAATCTTGTTCACCTTAAGAATTAAACTTTTTTACGTTATCAAACTTCTTTTGTAGATTTGACTGAAATCTTGGTCAATTTGTTCATGAAAAGTCATCAAATCAATAAAACGAATTAGTAGTCAGACCTCAGATCTTGTTCAACTTAAATATGTTATTAATTAATTAATTTACGTTAACAAACTTCATTTGTAGATTTGACTAAGATCTTGGTCAATATATTCATGAAAGGTCATCAAAACAATTAACCTCATTTATTGTCAGAACCTAGATGTTGTCAAATTGGCCGCAGTATATTGTTTATTTCAACTCATCTTGTATTTATTGCTGACATGAACCGTTGTCATATTGACTACCTGTATATAACTCAATTTAGATATTTGTCTTATGCATTTAAACCAAGTTGCTTATTAATTATAATCATGATTATGTACCTACTCTCTTTTATTTCAAATAAGATCTCGTATTCTTTTACTTCTCAATCAGATCAAATTGAAAAAATCTAAGACATTATTTTTCAATGAGTTAACCAAAGGAAAAATAGTGAAAAGTAATACCAAAAATACTACCAAGTTATTTACTAGCGAAGTGTCTTAGATTTTTTCAATTTGACCTGATTGAGAAGTAAAAGAATAAAATGATGGGTGGCGCTAATTTCGCTGCAGTAGTCGCCTTAATACGAGATCTTATTTGAAATAAAAGGGAGTAGGTACATAATTTTATTTATTTATTTATTTAAACTTTATTGCACAGTAAATAAAAGTACAATTGGCGGACTTAATGCCATAAGGCATTCTCTACCAGTCAACCATAGGACCAATCGGAAAATAAAGTGTGGCTGGTGCGTGGTTTAGTGATAAAAAAAATAATTAAAAGAGAAAAAAAAAACAGTAATAATCTAACAGGATACATACATAATTTTATAAAATTTAATTATAAATATTGTTTATTAATCATAAAATAAGCAAAGTATTAATAAATATTTAAAAACTACTTAATAATACTGCCATATAAAAAAATAACAATTAAATATACTACATTATATACATACAAACACATAAACATACATATATATTTATATATTAGGATGACGCGGGGTTAGAAATTTTATCTAGAAATAGTTTAAATACTGCTCGCCTGAATGCGAGACGACTAGGGGCTCTTTTGACTGCTTCAGGTAGAGCGTTCCAGAGACGAATGGCCTGTACCTGGAATGATTTGGCCATAAAGACAGAGCGGTGGGAAGGTGTAGCCAGATCTAGCTTGTTGGAGGAACGCAAGGAACGAAGGTGAAGGGAACTTAATGGCATGAATTTGGATTTAAGATAGTCAGGAGCGTTAGGGTTGTTGAGGATAGAGTAAAGGGTAGACAGTATTCTGACGTTACGTCGCAAAGGGATCGGAAGCCAAGCCAGCTGAGAGCGGAAGGAAGAAATATGATCGAATTTTCGAATATTGAAAATGAACCGGATACAGTTATTGGCCAGTTTATCCAATTTTTGGACTAGCACTTGTGTAATATCACAATAGCACACGTCCGCATAATCAATAATTGGGATTAATAAGGATTGGACTAGGGATATTTTAGTTTTGAGCGGAAGGAAATTCTTTAGTCTGTAGAAAGTACGAAGCGTGCCAGTGACCTTACGGCAAACCTCAGTGACATGGGTGGACCAGCTAAGTGTTGAGTCAATGTGCAAACCGAGATCTTTTACACTCTGGCAGTATGGAATTTTGACATTGTTGAACTCCACTGAAGCAATAGTGTCGAAATCAATCTTGCAAATCTGACGAGAGCTACCGATTATAATTGCCTGACATTTACTCGGGTTAACTGCCACCCCGTATACTATAAGTAATAAGCCACTTGGTTTAAATGCATAAGACTTATATCTAAATAAAATTAAGTAAAACTGGTAGTCATTATGACAACGGTACATGTCAGCATTAAATACAAGCTTAAATAATAACCTCATGTTAATATAAGATTTATAATCAATAAAAAGTCCTATTGATGAAAACATGAGCACTTAAAAAGAAATGCGTATTTCTAAAGACAAGTATTTTAATCGAACATTAGACTTGACTTTTGCCCTATTATATTTTGGCTGAAGTAGGTATGTATGAGGAACTTTGTATGAGCAATTAAAGATGATATAATTTACTTATTCATTTATTAGTCATGTTCTGTACAATTTAGTAGACACGAGATATGGCATAAACGTATGTAGTAGGTAACGTACGATAAGTATAAACGCAATAGGCTAATTTCCTAAAAAAATCTAATTAGTCCGTCAGTTAGATAATTAAAAGTTCTTAACAAATCCACCACTTCGTCCATGTTTTACACTTACTACACTGCACACACACACACGCAAGTTCTATTTATGTCGGTACTAATTGAGAAACAATAAATGTAGGTATTCACTCTCAGTAAAAACTCCAGCAAACTTGCGAAAAAGAAGCAAAGCGCCCAGGCTTCAGATGATGACAGCGGCAAATGAAAGAGGAACGCCGGCCGGCGCTGCGCGTAGGGCTGCGGGGGGAAGATGCGCGGGAGGCGAAAACGGAAACGTTTCGTTTTGTTACATTAATAAAGTACTTATTAGACGTGACTACTTCTCACAAGTGATTCAATTACGTAATAATGAAATCAATCAAGATTGTTGTTAAAATGTATCATATAATTTATTGATACTATCAAGTTGCTTGTTAGTATAAACAAACCTAAAAATAGTTAATATAACAAGGTGAATCAATAGAATTAAACAAAAAATAAAAGCATTGTATGAAATAACAAAGAATTTTGATTAAAATATCCATAATTCGTAGTAGTTGATATAATTAAAATGAATTTGTTCTTGAAACTAAGCCACGTTGTTTAAAGTTATCAAAATAATAGTTATATCAGGTAATTTAATGTCAACTAAGCAAAAACTTAGCTTAGTTAGAATCTATTTTTTTCAGTGCAGCAGCACTGGATCTCTTAATATTCATTCCCTTAAATGATGACATTCTGTTAGTTTATCTTTGTTGTGCCTGTTTCATGAACTAATCTCTTTGGCTTGAAACTTTGAACTTAGCTTTGTTATCTGTCCGTTTCGCGCCAACTCTGCTTAAGCCGTGGTTTGAAGGCTCTAGTTAGCCATTGATGTTATTAGCTTAGAAATAGCGAATTATCTAAAACGGTTTTCCGTTGAGGGGACAGTTACCAAGGTAATCTAGCCTTGGAGTTGGGTTAAAGCATAATGTTTCGACCCAAAAAGTTTAAATTGGTTTCAAATTTCGGTGTTTGAAGGTTTATCCTGGAATGAAGACCATGGCTGGAAGGAGACCGCCAAAACGTTCTCAGTTCAATCGAGACACGTAATCCAAAATAATGACGACAGTCCGGTGTTTTAAGTGTAACACAAACTGCACCTAGATGCAGTGTGGTTCCCGGCAAAGTAGAACCACTCCGAGTTTTCTCGTGGATGTCGTTGGAGGCGACTTAGGAAACACAAGTTAAACAAAGCTTATTAACAACAAAGACACCTCTCCAACCCGTCTGGCAAGCGTGTAGAGTTACGGCAAATCCTCTGACTGCTCTGGCCGATATATGGCTCTGGTAGTAAAGAGAGGGTCATGCTCCTGCAGTAGAGAGTAAAAAGACCTGATGATGATGATGATGTGCCTAGATGAAGTAATATTAAGTGTGATCCACCGTGGTGTAGTGGTTAGCACTCCAGCCTGCGACCCGAAGGTAACTGCGGTGTGACAGCCTGGTACGATGACCATTAAAGCCACAGAGGTCTTAATCTAACATAATACTTATGTTTAAAATGTGGATAGAACGTTTTCATCCATATCAGCATAAAAGTCTTTGATGAAAGAAATAAATAATGTCACCACGATTATAACCATTACCTATTTGTAGTAGTAGCACCTAAAATAAAACAAGCTAAGTATGTAGATTCTTAGATAAGCGAAAAATTCGTACACTAAAGGTAAAAGACGTGTTTCATAGCTATATGCGTCACATTAGTCAACGTCTCTAACAGTCAACAGCGATTGTACATTCAGCAGCTAAAGAGCGGTGGTGCTAAAACGAGACAAGCTAGAATCTAAGATAAGTGATATACTTATTCGAGCACACATGTAAGACGTGTTTCAGAGCTGTAATGTGCGTCAGATTACTCAACGCCTCTAGCAGCTAACAGCGTTTGTACATTTAGCAGCTAAAGCATAAACGTTATAAAGTGTATTAAGAGCGGTGGTGCTAAAATAGACAAGCTAGATTTTAAGATAAGTGATAAATTTCCGCACACACATGTAAGACGTATTTCAGAGCTATAATGTGCGTCACATTACTCAACGTCTGTAACAGCCAACAGCGTTTGTATAGTCAGCAGCTAAATAATCATTATAAACTGTATAAAGAGCGATGTTTCTAAAACGAGACAGGCTAGATTCTAAGATTAGTGATAAATTCGAGCACACACATGTAAGACGTGTAACAGAGCTATAATGTGTGTCACATTACTCAACGCCTCTAACAGCCAACATGTTTGTGTACAGTCAGCAGCTTAAGCATTATCATTATCAACTGTATAAAGAGCGGTGGTGCTTAAACGAGACAAGCTAGATTCTTAGACAAGTGGTAAATTCGAGCTCACCCATGTAAGACGTGTTTCAGTAAGACATTACTCAACGTGTTCAGTACAGTTGGCAGCTAAAGAATTGCTGTAAGCATAAAGTTGAGCTAAAAACGATGGTTTGAGCTAAAAATAAAACAAGCTAGATTCTTAGATAAGTGATATAAATTCAAGCACCCGAGTATTACATATATCAAAGAGAAATTCATTAAAGCTTGTTTTCTCCTTAATAAAGAATAAGTATACATCCGTACTGAGAACCATACGGCGTACCCAAACAAATTCATTTCAGCACCTATTTAAGATAAAAACATACCTTTATATCTATAATGTTAGGTTTACTAGGTATAGGATCTAAACTTGATATCATAGAAATGTACTTATACTTATGAATGAATATGCGTGGAATGTGTTGAAAAAGACTAACTCTCTATGTCTGGTCTATGAAGCCCTGTAGATATCTATCTATATCTCTCTAACTCTTGAATAATAGGATCGGATGCTTCTACGTTCTGCTACTATACTATATCTAGCTAGTCTTTTCTCGTAAAGACAAAGACATTGTATATATATATGGTATGTAGATAGTCAAATTCATAGAACGGTTTGATAGTTCATGTCGTTATTTGGATGGACCAATTAAGTTTCACCTGAACCGTAGAAGAGAAAATGAAGAAAGAAATGACATGAAATAAAATTTTATTGAAATTTGGATATCATGTATCCCTTTATGAACGTATTTTTTTAAATTTGCAAAATTGACACACTACTAGCATTTCAAGGAGTATATATACCACTGAGCTCGAGGTAGTTAGCATCTTAACCGCTGCACCACGGAAGCCATCAACCACTTTTGCAGAAGTCAGTTTTGGGAGAATTTCACAATTTCCATTCTTGCCACAATGCCACACGAGCAGGAATTATTCTAAATATTGTGTTTTTTGTTTCACCCCCTTTTTCTACTCTCCCTTTTCTTGTGTATATTTGCAACTACCTACATTAAAGTTCATCAGTTGTTTTATTACCTCAGATGCCTTTAAGCATCTTTTAACGCTGTTAGTACACAAACAATAAGTAGATAGAAAAAAAAATGATGCCATCAGACAGTGGCATTACAAGCCATATAAACACCCCGCGACACAAAGCGGCTCTTGGCAGCCATGCCGGTACAGTCACACGCGATTCACTTACCACCAGCAGACTACAAGAGCTGGACTAGCCAAATGGCACCCCATTCATAAATACGGGCATTTGCTGTAATTTAGGGGTGACACAGTCATATACTGTTAATACTAGTCCACGGGCAATAGGTGTATGGGGCGCCAAATGTGAATGAGTGATTGGGAGGGATAGTGTGGTAAGTACAGTGTATTTCCTTCAATATGTGCCTAATATTTTTTTTTGGAGGTACCTATATTAGAGCTTATTATCAAAAAAAATCATTTGTACTCTTAGGTAAAAGAAAATTGTTATTAACTTATCTATCTGATTGCAACTGTAAACTTCTAAGTATTATTATTGTTATGAGAGTTCTGTAATTACAACTTAAGAAAATAAGAAATGCTATGAACGAAATGTTACGAAAGTTTATGAACATGATTTTATTACTCCTTCACGCATTAACTATGGAAGGATACTTATTGATAATGTAATATCATGAAATTTCATCAGAATCGTCATTCATCATCATCATTCCCATCAGAATTATAATAAAAATTGGCATAAAATTTTGTGGTGATATAACTACTTGAAGGAAATAGCAAGTTCGACTTACAAATCAATATTCACAAATAAACTATTACTTCCGAGAAATTTATGTGATAATCTGCCGCCCCATCGTGACCTAGCTCCCACGTGCATTGCAAACCTTGCACACCCGCTGGCGACGGACTTGTAGAGTAAGCCGCAAGCGTGCGGAGGAATACCAGGGAGTTGGGAGTCCCTCATCCCTCCCCCACCCCCCATCTCCCTCCGCCGCGACCGTGCGACGTCCTGTCACTGACAAATGGCCCGGAGGAGAGCTCGACCCGAACACCCTCTCGACGCCAGGGCTGTGTGTACGTTTCTTAAATATTTGTTTAGAACTTTTAGGAGTGTTCATTGGAAAATAAAGTATGTTGGCTATTTTACAGTTCAACGGCTAAGAACAAAGAAGACCGTTTGATGATTTCGAATCAACTATTTTTACGGTTTTTAATTTAGATTTTGGGCGTACTTATCCCTCTACCCTGCGACGCTGAGGTGACACGATAATTTGTAGGCCTATTTGCTAACTTTCGACAGCTAGGTTGTACAACGTTTCGATGATGACTTCAAAGTAATGAATAAAGGCAAGCAATTGTGAATGTTGAAAAGATAGCAAATGGACCTGCTGGTGTACGGGCTCTGAGTTCTTGTCCCAGCGTAGCCAAATAATTGTTATTAAGTGTTTCATACATCTGAAATGGCAGATGTAATGTAACATTTGATTGTTATGATGACTGTGATTGATAAGTACATATAGGTATAGGTTGACGTTGCCAGCATTGATAAGGTATCATTACCAAGGATGCTGATGACCAGGCGTAGAGCTGAAGAAAGAAAAACCGGATTGACAATGTAGTATTGTGAAGAGTAATTCCACAACTCGTCCCACATGCCTACGGCCATAATTTTTTTTTTTAAATCTATGCCTACGGCCCATTTGGGACTAATTGCAGAAAATCAAAATATAATTAAAATTTCATTCTGTAACTCGTCCCATGTTTTTAAATGGTACAATCAGTAGAAAAAATGTATTGCATTTACCACAAGAAAATGTAATTATCATAGATGTTACATTACAATTTACAAAAGTGGTTACCATTACTCTTACAAAAACTTAAGTAGTCAAAATAAAATTACATTGTATCTACCAATAGTATCTACATTCTTTTAAAGGGACATATACCTTTAAAAGGAATGTACATTACCTCTTCAAAAGTAAACACTGCAATCATTGTTTACCTGAAACTTATACATTCGGTTAATACTTGACCTTGTGCAAATATCAGACCTTCTCATAATTAATATTTTTAAAAATTTATCTATGAATAACCACAGCATAATTCTAAAATAAAAATATATTTGTCTGGTCACACTGACTGTACCAAGCATTGATTAGGTTTAAAATTTTCGATAAAATAATGGGACGAGTTACAGAATGAAAAGAAGCTAAATTTTGATTTTCTGCAATTCGTCCCAAATGGGCCGCAGGCATGTGGGACGACTTGTGGAATTACTCATTGTGACTAAGTAGTACATATTGTACCTATATTTTCATGTATAAGGCAGTTTAAAAATTCTAACACCAGTTAGCACCAGTACCAGATACACTGGTGTTAGGTTTGTCAAACTATCTATTTACAAATAATACAGCTGATCAACAAAAGCCGAAAGGGAAAAGAACATTTTGGTTTTCCTTATTTTTAAATTTGAATCCCTGTGAGAGGCTGACAGCCCTACAAAGGAGGGTGCTATAATTCGCCGACGGTCGCCGGGCGTCGCTTATCTCGGGCGCTGGCTGGAGGCGCCGATACTAGCGCCTCGGCGCCCCCACGTGTCATTTCCACCACCCGGCTACTATTGCCTTTTGATATTCCTATTTATTGTTTACTGGTTAGTTGGTATATCGAGTGTAAATGTACTCTTGATATTGTCTTGAAGGGGTGACTCAGCCCGTAAGTGTGGACAACTTTTCCTAAGTACCCAATGCAGGAATCACGAAAAAAATGCTCTTGCAAAAGTGTTTCGCCGGACGAGTACTTAATTTGAATGGGTGTGTCGATTTTTTTATTGGGTATTTATTTTATAACAAATCTATCTAAAGTTAGTGATGATGAGAAAAAAACTGTGATGACCAATTAAAATCTCCGAGAAAGATGGAGTCGATGAGTGTTTTTAGGGTTCCGTAGTAAACTAGGAACCCTTATAGTTTCGCCATGTCTGTCTGTCTGTCTGTCTGTCTGTCTGTCTGTCTGTCTGTCCGTCCGCGGTTTTACTCAGAGACTATAAGTACTAGAAAGCTGTAATTTGGTATGAGTATGGATATCAATCATGGCAAAAAAGTCGTAGAATAAAATCTTGAAAAAAAAATTTTTTTTGGGTAGCTCCCATACAAGAAAAGTGGAGGAGTATTTTTTTTTTCTCTATTTACCCATCGTGTGGGGTATCGTTAAAAAGGTCTTTAAAAAATATTGTGAGGTTGAGAACACCATTTTTCGATTTAGGGATCCGTTTCCGAAAAATTTGGTTTTAAAGTGCAAAATTTTGTTAGAGGTACGTGTCCCCCCCCTCTATCTGCTAAACGGTTATATATGGATACGTGAAAAAAATTACAGCAGTAGTATATATACTGAAGTTGAAAGGAAAACTATCAGAGCTAGGTACTAAGTGCAAACTAAAAAGTTATAGGCAACCAACTTATAAAATGTACTGGAAAATGTAAAATTTCATACAAGCTTCATTGTTAGATGTTTTTGGTCGTTAAACTGTGAGGTGCGAGTGTAAACAGTGTGAACTCAAAGTTGTCATTCGCAACTACGGAACCCTACACTGCGCGTGGCCCGACACGCACTTGGCCGGTTTTTTTTTAGTATTGCTCCATAATAAGGATCTGCTCTGCATTTCATATGCACTTAGTGCTTGGAACCCTGATGTCCACGCTTTGCTTGATTGGGGTATACTTTTGTTCCTGATTCAAGTGGGCCCGAACGGAAATAAGGAATTGTGGCAATATTTGATAATTTTGGAGTAAAATTAAGCATCTAATCAATTAATCTCAATATAATCTATGCACGTTCCTATACAGCTTGGCATATATGTATATATGTATGTATTGACTATATATGATTGTAGAATGGTTTGAAAATTGTAAGTCTCTTAGAATTTGTATGGTAATTTAGAGGCTCATAATTGTTGTTAAAATTGTTGAGTTAAGTGCCGAGTGAGTATCAAACTTTTATCGTATTTGTTTCCTTTCATAGTTGTATAGGTACGTAATCCCAGAGTGCCAGAGGCTATGTATGTGTGGTAGTCATCTGGTTGAATCTGCAAGTTGATTGAATGACTAGCGCGTTCATTGAATGACTCCATTTAATTGAATGACTAGGCCGAACGTTGATTGAACAAGCGTCACTCAACGTCTAACTAGTTAGCGGATTGTAACATAGCCCTTTGAACAGAGCGGACATAAATCAGTCAAGTGATTCAAATTTAGCTTATTTTTTCCCACTGCGGCGCTAGAAGTCACCAAAACAAATATGGCGTCAAACAGCTGGTACAGATAGCACTGTGTTGATATTTTTTTCGATTAAATTTACTTTAAAGTGCGTTATTTTTATATTACCTATTATTACGACGCCGCCGGCTACTTTTAAACTAAGAAAAGTTTGAAATTAAGTAAAGCTTTGAAAATCATGCTACCACCAAACATTACAAAGCCGGCTATATTCGCTATATGACGTTTAGTCAAAACGTTGAACGTTACATTCAACCGCTCCAAATCAGAGGGTCAACGACTTGACACTGCTGACTTGCTATCCTTCAGTCATTCAATTGAACGTCACCATTCAATGAACGCGCAAGTCATTCAATCAAATAGCAGATTCAACCAGATGACTGCGACATATGTACCACGGGTGAAGCCGGGGTGGACTGCTAGTGATAGATAAAAATAACAGTAGGTATTTGAGTCAAATTTGACTAAATACTAGAACACACCATCCGTTTATGAGTTGCGCTTTAAGACCACAGAGCCATTAGGTAACCGCTTCAACTGCTACATCTACATAATTGACAGCGACTAATTACAGCAACATTTTATACGAACTCAGGATAATCTATCGCCATCATCGCCACATCCTAACATGGCGGACTAGTACTTATCTAAGGACACAGTAAAATCCCGTGTATGTGGTTTTGACCTTATAGCGAACGACAAGAAAACGTCGATGATGATGGGTTTAATGGTTTAAAAGTAAGTACGTATTTTAAATTATTTAAACCACAAGTATTAGTCTTGTAAATGTAGCAAAAAATTTACATTTAAAATTTTTGGTAGAAAAAGCGCTTTTAATTTTTTCTGTCGCTTTTTTACACCACATTTATGTATAAAGAAATGTTTTAATAATTACATTTTTATGATTAATTTAAAAGCAAATTTATACTGTATGGTAAGGTTTTGTTGCGATCAGGTTATTCAATGTTGAGGTATTGTTCATAAACAGTATTCTCAGATTAGCTCCATGGCTCCAAATTACAATGCCATGAAATTTACACTTATTGATATTCAAGCAGATATCAGGAAGTACGAGTAGGTCTACAATATTAAACAATACTTACAAGTCTTAAAAGTTTGTAACCTGTTTGAGTTGCGAATGGGCTGTATATATATGTGATAATAAAAATAAATAATGAAAAATGGTATGAAAACACGTAGTAAAATATAAATATACAAATAGTGAAATGGGCTTTCTCTCAGACGTTTTCTTTATTTACTTAAATCAAAGATTAAAAATATACTTAATTAAAAAAAATGTATTTGTAAAAAACTAAAGAGTTTGCAACAGTTTGTTTAAGCCAAACAATAAAAAAATTCGTTCAGCAATCCGTACCAAAGATATAACAAATTTTTTCAATGTCAGTTATCATAACTTGGCATAAACTAACAGCATCACATTACAAATATAATAATTATTAAGATCGTGTGCGATATGGCCGCCACTATGCGCAGGCGCATTTGCACGCATGGCTTTTTGCACTACGCAGGTGTGGGCGCTGAGCCGCTGACATGTATGGTATACGACAGATGATTTATTACATAATAATTAATAATTATGACAGAAAAAGTGGTACGAGTTAGGTCTGTGAAGATGTCTTTCAAAGGATCGTTAGTACGTAGAAGGTTCTTTCTTATTCACTTGGCAATTACATTGTGAAAAAAATAATAAGGCAGCCTGGTGTTCCATGACAAGTAATGTTTGGCGTGGGCAGACCCTGGTTAGTTTCCGCTAGTAGTTAGTTTCTTTTTGACGGCCTCTATGCAGTGGGTAACACGACATGCGCCAGGCGGCTAGACGACGACACCAGGTTCGATTCCCGAGGCGGCCAAATACCTGTAACTTCGCTATTTTTATTCATCATTTACCTATCTCCAACTACTCGTATACGGTAGCGCTGTAAAGTATGCTTCCGTCACGGGTCATTTTTTCACCATGTCTTATTTTATGTACTTAGGAAACGAATAGCATTGTATACTAAGAATTCGACACTCATTTTGCAGTTTCTTTTCGTTAACGTAGAAACTAAATGCTCATTTAGAAAAAGTACAGGTCAATAAAATATTTGTAAACTTTTTGCCTTCGAAAACGAACGAGTTTGCAATCATTAGACATCCAGGTGTACTGGAATCTAATGAAATGAAATTAAATGAAATGACTCTTCCCTTAAAAATTCATCACTTTTTACCATATAGACAACTCAAAGACCTTGGAACCATACCTAGCATAGGAGTATAGTACAGTGATCGCAAGGCGCGCAGTGTCACGTCAACCGGCTGACCACCCTCGTGCAATCAGCCGACGCCCGACAAAGCCTGCTTCCATGCGACACAGACCATACCTATAGCACAGACAAGATATGTAAACAACTCAGAGACCTACGTTTTGTACCCATACCTATTCCTAGCTAGCTAGTTATATATGCCTAGCATAGGAGTATAGTACAGTGATCGCAAAGCGCGCAGTGTCACGTCAACCGGCTGACCACCCTCGTGCGATCAGCCGACGCCCGACAAAGCCTGCGTGCTTCCATGCGACACAGATGAAATAGCACAGACAAAACAAATTACTCAGAGGCCTAGGTTTTGTGCCTACACTTTTCATTTATAATTTTTTTTACGCGTATATTTCACAAGGTGCCACGGTACTACTATCGACGGACGGCCAACGAGGCGTGGGGCGCCCTGGCATTGCGAGGAAACCATAACTCTCCGCGAGCCAGGGCTGCTACAAAACTAGCAGATCTTGGTATAACAGGTGTAGATTATGATGCATTACAGCCGTAAAAAGTCCACTGCTTGACATAGGCCTCCTTCAAGGATGTCTATCATTGGGGGAGTTTCGCCTTACTTGCCATGCTTGGCTAACATTCGTGAGCGCAGTTTGTTTGGTTTATATCGATTTCGACGCTGCTGTCCATCGAAACCGTGTTTCAAGTGAGGGAAGGGTTGGAGTTTGATAGAGATTTAAATTGAGGGAACGGGATAAAGCATTTGGGAACCTACTTGCTAGAATGGCTTAGGATGAGAAAGTTGTAGCTGTGGAGGCTGAGCGCGCGGACCCAATGCAGTACCCAACTAGCCAGCCTACCCAGCACTCCTGACCAAGCCCATACAGGAGTACAAAACAGTGATCGCAAATCGTGAAGTGTCATTTCAACCGCTGCCGGATTTAAATCACCTTCCAACGATTGTGTTAGATTTACCAAGCTGTCGTAGCAAGGTGACACAGGCACCGTATTTATGTTTGTCAGCGAGCTACATGTTTTAGTCTTATTTGAATAAAACAATTCTGGTGTCTCTTTTCAGCCTAACTTTTTTAACTTTAGGCCACTACTCATAATCTTATTAGATAATTGTTACATAGCAAAATACGAAAAAATTCAAACGTAGGCAAAATCAGTACGTTAGGCCCGATTGTTTAGAGGAGAGTTAATTTTACACATGCAGTGTTTATTATAGTCATTATCATTAGTATCATTTACTCGTCTGCCTACACTTATTCGTAAATTCACATTCTGTCGTGATATTCTTTGAGTATCACACACACTCGTGCATGTGTCGTGAAGGAGGGGGAGGGAGTCTCCGCTGACCCGTGGCGCCGCCTTCAGATTGTTACGGCCAAAGAAACACTCCGTGGGAACAGCAGCATCTGTGGAGCGGTTGGATCATTCTGATTTTGAAAAAGTCATTATGAACCGATCAATACAATATAAGCTTTCTTTGAAAAATGTGTTCTTCAACCAATTTTCATTAGTCGCAGTACCAAGATATTTGTAGGTTTGACGTAGTGATAATAGCTCTTTTTTCCTTTAATATTTAGGATATAAGAAGAATGAAAAAAGTTCCATCGACAGGAGAACAGTTCTTGAATTTTATGATGTTAACATTTGGGATATTTCAAATGATATACCATAAAGGACACGCAATAAATATAGTCACAAATAAATTCAAATCAGTGTTGTGTTTTCGATTGTCATATTAAAACTGATTAAGAGATGGATGTGATATGAAATTCTTAATAACGTGGATTTATTATTTAACATTTTTGCAAGGTTAGTTTCAAATTTTAAAAGCTGAAATTTCCTTTACTTACATATTGATCGCAAATATATTGTTGGAAATTGTTTAATTGGCAAGCAGCTCCACGAAATCACAGTTCCCGCACAGAGCACATTCAAAAGAATCGCGAGTTTCTTGCGTCCCGCGCCACTTTCATTTCATATTTTATTTTATATTTTTATTTACCCACTGTATTTTTATAACGTCGGCTAGCGCCGGCTTTTTATGGAGGTCCGAATGTAGCATCAGCGTTTTGGGATGCGTATATTTTTGAGATATGTCCACTTTGTGTACTCTGCTTTGTAAAGTTTAGTTTTCACTGTTTTCTTTTTTTCTGTTACATTTTCAAAAAATATTTGAAAAAGTAAATTTGAGTTTAAATTAAGTACTTTTTAACATCTCGTTGCGTATTCCTGATTGCATTCTCAGCTTGATTGCTGTGGGGAGTGGGGTCCGCTATCAATATTACATTCAAAATAAAATTATTTTAAATTCGATTAATTAACGGTTTGTATAACGCCAAAAACGAGAACTTAAATTTACTAGGACTTTTACCAACAATGAGACATAACTTAATAATTCTACATGTGGGGTGCCTCGGAAAGTGTAAATAGTAGATAATATTTTCATTTCCTTAATTTTGTAGTGAAGTTAAATATACAATAGATATTAGGTACAGCTCACACCAGACAATCATCAGCAAAACCCTCCTAATGAAAACATCGCTAGGACGTAAAAGCAGTACGAAAACGAGTAAAATATATTTACCTATCGATGGTGTGTGAAATTTAGCACAAAAGTATTATTCAATATCCACAGCAACTTGATCGCTTTCGATGTAAACAACGCTTTATTTTTATGAATAGCCATAGTCATTCGCAAGGCGAGAGAGTGAACAGTTGTCTTTACTAAGATAGCCCATCGTAAAATCAAGTAAGTATGCCTTTATGCCAGTGATTCCCAAAGCGGTATCGACTCTCCAGCGTTTGATTGTGAACTTGAAAGTGTCATTCACAGAATAAAATTTGGGCCAATGAACTACTTTAATTCGATTAATACTTACTGATCGTATCATCTGCGTATTTAAGACACAAAAGACATTTTAGGAGACCTCAATTGGGTTATCCCAAAAATGTGTTTTCTTGTCACATTTTTTTTTATTCAATCATAAAATCACATGCACTTCTACGAAGATGAGAGGTTTGTTACCACACGTTTTAGACTGCTTCATTAATTAAGTCAAATATTGGTCGTGTCTATCCATTTAAATCCAAATCTTAGCAAACTATTTTTTCTTACCTTTTTAATGGGCATTAAGATAAAAATGTAGCTTCATATAATTCTTCGCAATCAAACGACCTCTACTAATATTCAAAAACATAGCAAGTAATCTACGAACAAAAGTTTGGGAACCTCTTCTTTAGGTATACACAAGTGGCGTATTTTGATCATATCTCTGAGCTTGTGTCACAGAGGTTAAAGTAACTATTAAGATAAAATAATATGGACTCTTTGTCTTCGATTTCGATATGGCATTCATTTAAATATGTTTTTGTTAGATCTCTGATTCATCGTATCGACAATAAGATTTTTGGTTACACAGCAAAATTTTCCAGGGCGACGTTCGCATCATAATTTGGGATGTTACTTGTGTAACGACTGAAGATGTGGTTCGCTTATAAGTAAACAAATTGTCTTCTTCCGTATTAACTATTTACCGTAGTAAGAATTAAATGATATAGGTACCTAGATGCTTTTTACCTTAGATCTTCATTTTTTTCCATTCATAACTTAGTAGCCTTTAATCGATTAATTAGATCTGGGTACCCAGTAATTATCTGATTCAGATTGTTTGACGTCACATGAATTCAATATTCAGAAAACAGTTATAGAACCTCAACCGACGAGCTCCGTGGCGCAGCGGTCAACACGCCGGCGTGTGGCACGGATGGTCCCGGGTTCGATCCCCAGTCAGGTCAAGATGAAAAATGATCTTTTTCAGATTGACCTGGGTCTTGGATGTTTATCTATATATGTATTTGTTATAAAATATAGTATCGTTGCGTTAGTATCCCATAATACAAGTCTTACTTAAGAACTTACTTTGGGGCTAGCTCAATCTGTGTGATTTGTAAATGCTCGCTGCGCGTGCTCAATTTGTGAGTATTTATTATTTAATAAAATAAAAACGAATATTCTCAATATAATGCGTGTTTGGTATATACTTACATAATTACTTATTCTTACAACACATGGCAATAGATTGTTTAACGAAATTTTAGTTTCCAACATTAATCTCATCGTCTTTCCAATCCCAATTTTTTCACAAGCGTATTTTCTTCTCTTTACACAAAATATGCCATCTTTATTATCTTTCAAACTTTTACGGCAACTGCCCTGAAACGGTAGATGTTCCAGTTAATTACCGCTTCCTGGAGTGAACATTTTCGCGCTAAGTTCTGAACTTTCGGGGCGTCTGTGTCAAAACTTCTTGTGACAATTTTCGTCGTTGCTGTTATTAACTTTTGCTTCAGTTTCACTTACAGATGCTTTTACTTATTTACGTTATGTAAAGAGTTTTCCATAATTTATACACATTTTGTTATAGATTCTAGAATATATAGTAATTATCACTTAATTTTGGCCATAATCTAGCAAAGATATTTTCAATTACAACTAACTCGTAAGTCGTAACATATTTGAAAAAATCCATTTAGGTACTTTTAATAAACAAATCGCCAGATTTAGTTTCCAGTAAATTTTCCCCATCACAAAAAGTGCACAGCTAAGCTTAAAAAGCTATTATTGATAAGGTCTTACATATTCTTTAAGAAACAGTGAAGTGAACAGAACCTAAATCCCACCTAATATTATAAATGCGAAAGTGAGTTTGTTTGTTTGTTACGCTTTCACGTTCTACCTACTGAACCGATCATTATGAAATTTGGCATACACATAGGTTAGGGTACTGAGAAGGACATAGACTATATATCACGCGGGCAAAGCCGCGAGTAACAGCTAGTGTACTATATTAGTCAAAATCACTCATCTCGTTCTACTACTCATCTTTCTACTATGAAAATGTGAAATTTAGAAAGAAAACGTCTATAGTTCGAAGATTGACCACCGGCTTACAAAACTTTTGTCAATTTTATACGTATTTAGTTAATCGACGTCCTTATCGGCTAAGTACCAATGCAGACAAGAATAATTTCTAAAATGAGCTACGGAATGGTGCGTTAAATTGTAATAGGTTTTTCAGAATTTCTGAACAACTCTAGAACAATACTTTAAAGGTTTTTTTTTAACCATTTACAATGCTATTCTAGTATATTCTTATTAAATAATAAGAAATAAGATATATGAAAAAAGGATTTGAACCAACGTTTTTAGTCTTTTTATGAATAAAGCCAAAGTATGACAAATAACAAATAGTTCTATGCCACACTAAATCAATATTTTTAATAGAACGACCATATTACTCAGTAAATGAATACTTACAATCATAATAATTTACGTCCGCCTCCCTCTCACCCATTGCAATGCCTGGTACATTTGTATGTTTTATCATAACAAGTGTAATGCAATGTACTGAATGAAATAAATAAATGAAAGCCTTATTAATCAGGACATCGCGTTTCATATCCTACACGTAGAATTTCTCCACCATATCCTATCCCCTTATATTTCTTAATTTAATAAGAACTCTAGAACAGTTGCTTATATATAAGCAAGCAGAAGAATTCCAGATATATCTCCGGTAAAGCACTCGCGTGACCGACTAAGCTGCCTCTATTTGTGTTGCGCAAAGAAAATACAGAAAAGCGGGCAGCGGGCGTAACGGCTGCGGCATTATTACACCTACTCCGAGCCCGGGTGGGCTCCGATTATCACCATCTAGATAGATTCAGATTCAGATTTTTATTGCAAGTCACAGTTTCATAAGATGTTACAAGTGACGCCCTGCTAGGGCACTGCAAACATGAGGGGCAACTAGATGCCAATTTACTTAAAAAAATCGAATTAAATTACAATTAATAATAAATATAGATAGAGTTGAGAAACCGAAGAAAATTATATATCTTTTTGCCTATCATCAAAAAACTCTGATATACTATAGTAGCATTTATCAACAAGGAACGTTTTGAGGTGGTTGTTAAATCGGGTATTTTCTTTAATATTTTTGAGATAATTTGGGATATGATTGTATATTTTTATTACCATATGGTGGGGACTTGAAGAAACTAATTGCATTTTAGTGAGAGGTCTTTCTAATTTGTTCAAATCCCTATTATTTCTCTTGTTTTTATTCTCCCGCTTCACGTACAGTTTTTTTACAATTTTACAAATTTATCATGTTTTCTTACAAACTTGCATGATTCAAGAATATAAATTGATGATGATGATTGTTTTTGTATATATGGCTTACAGGTCAAATTTGTGTCTAAATCGATCCCTAATAGTGTAGCAGTACTGACTGATTCTAATTTTGTGTTTTTAAATACTTCCTCTTCAGTACTTTTTCCGGGTTGCGTCCTCAGTTGTTTAGAGATGGAGCCCTGTGTCCGCTATTATGATATTGTGGCGAATGTAGAGGTCGCCACAGTACTCCTTCCCAAGACCGAAGGTCTGATAGGTCCAGTAGTGCAGTCTGTGCTTCTCGTCGTAGCCCGCAAGTGCCAGGTAAATATAATGTTAGTAATTCATGATTTGAAACAATGTTTCGTCGTAACTAAGAGTACTTATTTGAATTTCAGTTGGTACTATAAGCAGAGGCTTGTTTCTATTTGTGTTGCGCAAAGAAAATACTTACAGAAAGCGGGCAGCGGGCGTAACGGCTGCGGCATCATTACACCTAATCTGAACCCGGGTGGGCTCCGATGATCCCCGTCTGGATTCCTCCTATTCAGTATCTATTATGACTATATATTTAAATTTATAACTATTATACTACATTCAGAATCCATCTAGGATTGATCTGGACAAGGGCTATTTTTCGAGTAACTCACAATGGACGATTCAGAAACTATGTATGTTCCAGTAGGTTACCTAGTGATAATAAGGTTAGTGCATACGACCTCTAGACACAGCTTGGAAGAGCATGGGGAAGAGTAGAGAGTTACAAGTGATAAAAAAAGGTAAAATGTCTATCTCCTACCTAGTAAAAATGATGTTCAAACAGACTTTCTCATAGATTCTAGACACAAAGGTCCAGTGGATATACGAGAGCTATTCTCAAAATAATATAAATTTGTCTAGGCTCGCCTCGGTAGAGCTTGCTTGTTAAACGTATTGAAAAGAGTTTTAACAACTTTTTCTAGCAAGGATACTGGCCTCATAGAATTTCTCGTAGTTTCTACTCTCCAAGGTCCAATGGGATAATACGTACGAGGGCTATTTTCCAAACGATTTGCGTCAGGCTCCAGACTCGGGAGAGCGTGCTAAAGACATACGCCTTTATGCTGAGCCTCTCGAGTGACGTCACCGTTTAATGCTTTTGACCTGCGTAGGGCTTCAGGGATTCAATGACAGGTTTAAAGTCAGTTTGGGGTCACCGTTGGATTACGACGTTACAGTAATTAACTCATGTTTACGTGTAACACTAGCGGTGTCATGTATTTTGTGAAAAGGCACCTTTAATGAGGTGCTTCATTTGTTTTTCGTTAAAATTTCATTCGAACTGATAGATCAAACATACATGTATCACCTCACGTGAGCGTTTTCGATTTCTTTGTTCGAAGTTCTATTGAGTGTGTGGTCCACACTGCCCTGGTAGAGGAAGAAAAGCAGAAAAACTCATCCATAAAGAGATTAAGAATGTAGTGTCGGATAACGTTGTTGTAAGTATGTCTGCCTAATATCCTGACGGGGTACATTTCACGCACACAAAATTGGTTTATTTTTGTAATGCCAATATTAGTCGTCAACATATCGACGAAGTCGCCTCTTTAAAAGGCCTAGGATTATATCAAAGGTACAGAAAAATACACCCGTTATTTAAATATGTACTTATAATACATGCTTTACTTACCTTAATCTCCACTTATTTAATCACAACAATTCTCTAAAGGAGCTCTAAAACTTGCCCAAGATTTATCAGCAGGGGGTGTGGCGGGGTGAACCGGGCTAGGGGTGAGCGCCAACTAGCGAGGTGAGGAGATAAAGTAATTTCGCTTAACTGAGGCAGTTAGGATAACGCGAAAACACCGTCAGTGGAGTGGAGCGGTGGAACTTGCGTACTACTGGAAGTTTTAACTACTTATAAAAGATAGAGTGAGCTAGATATTTTAGGCGGTTTTGAAGCTTGATATATAGGTGCAAAAACAATTGGTTGAATTTTTGTTTGACATGCATTACATTTATCTAGAATTTCAAAATTAGAAATACTTCTCATACTTCGTTATTGTACATTTTAAATATTTAATTCCTATCGGGGCAACGAACTAACACAAAATTACGCCATCTAGGTTTATCTGACTCTAAAGTCTTGATTTCGCTCCAAGTAAGGATAAGTGAGACCCTGCTCTTTGCCTCCACCAAGACGTGATAATGAAATAAAAACGAATAAGTGAACTATTTCGTATTATTCACAATTAAACATTATTAACTACCTAAGTTAAGAATACCACATGTCAACTCGTAGACGTATACCTACCTACCTATCTATAAAAACTCACACAATGAATCGAACAATTTTGAACCAGACCAACTGTAAGTACATAATCTCATTTTTTTTCTACAAATAGAGTCGCAGTCTGGCGATTTTTTCGACTCCAATTGAATTCACAAAACTAGTTTCCAAATGACAAATTAATCTCTTGAAAGTTGTATTTTTTTGGTAATGGTCGGAGGCAACGAGCCGCGGCGAATTGGGCTGACGTTTCGGTAGTGGCAAAGGTGTGTCTACAAGTTGCGGAGACACATTCAAGACTTTTCTTTTGAGGTTAGATGTGCGAGATATAGTATTGAATGTGACGTGATTTGAAATGATTAGTATTTCCTGTCAGTGGCATAAGCATAGCAATAGAATTTTTTTATGTATCGGTTACGATGGTAGATATCGATGGTATCGATGGTAGATACTCTCAATATCTTATAGCCATAAGCATATGGAAAAAAAAGCTCTTAATAAATTAAGACATAAAATATAGTAAGTATACGGACTTCTGTCACGAGTATTACTATACTTACAAGAAGGCCTCCACAACTTGCTTTGTAACGTGTTTTTCACTGAATAAATGATTATGATTATGATGATTATGATTATGACCTATACCTACTGACCGAAAAGATTCAAGTCATATACTTACTTACATATAATTAACATCAAGAAATTAGTTAAACTTGTCAATTCATCTGGATGATTATAATGCATAGCTAACGCATATACTGTCTTTAGGATCAAGTAACTAAATTCTAGAAATTACTTGCACTAAATTCACTATTTCATTGTGCAACTGTCCTAACATTATATAAAGGTACAGCATTCCAGCAATTATGTTCAATTTGTACAGAATTTGGTCACGCCGAGTGTCCTCGGAGGCTGAATGCCAACCCTCGTTACATAGTTACCGCTCATTCCTAGTTTTAGTTCTTATTTCTGAAGTTTTAATTCGTGAAACTCATTTTTATACAATGTACCTATGCAGAAAAACTCTTATAATTCTTTGGTAAATCAGCTCGCCAGCTTCTCCTAGTGCCATTACTAACTCGTAGATATACCTAAATGAACCAATATTTACATGGCAGTTCTATCCATCTAGCAGATTTACGTAAAGAAGCAAATAACAATATGATTGTTTGAAAATAACGATATGAAACACATCTTCACAACTTTGAAATAAATCTGAAATAGATATATACCTCTCTCTCTCATCTGAGCGTTGTCCCAGTGGCATCCTCAGCTGGGGTGCTTCGGAGCCCGGGGTCCGCTTTCCGGCTTTTGCTTCTCCACTTCGCACGGTCTTTAGCATCCTTGCTTGTGAGACCATTGGCACGCATATCATCCGTAACGACATCAAGCCAACATTTCTTGGGTTTCCCCCTTCTGCCAGGGCCCGGGGGAGGTGGCATGGCCAGACATATGTTCCCTACGTAATTTGCCGGTTTTCGCAAAACGTAATCGTACCAGCGTTGGCGGCTCTCTTGTAACTTGTCTGCTATATGTCACGGACATGATCTTTGAAAGAAATCTGAATTTTGTTCTGAAATTGGTCGATTATTACAGAAATAGATATATACCAATACAATGTAAATAAATTTTGCTAAAACAAAGAATATCATCTTAAAAATTACCTAGCTTTATCTTTAACTTTATATTAGTACAATTTCATATGGTCAATGGCTTAAAAAGATGAAAGCTTGCCCCAGGCTTGCTCCCAGTCATTTTATAAAGCTGGAATGTAAACATCCAATGTAGTGAGGTAACTATTACGTGGTTATTTCCAAAATAAACTGGATTTATCTGCTCCAAACCGGTACCACTGCTAATTCCCTTTCAAACGTTCAGTTTGACATTAGAACAGCCGCCATTTTTTTCAACTGTCGCAATTTCTAATCCGGGTGCCACTTACCGGGCTTCAAAAGGTCTAAATGCTCAATTGCTTACTGCCTGATTGTATTATAGAAATGGCTGATCGAATTATAGAATTCAGTCGCCTGTAGCAACCTTCCACCAGGATTGGATTGCCCTAATCCGGGCAAAAAATACAATGACAGTTGTTCATGCAATTTGCGCTTTTCGGTGTGCATTGGACTGTGACGTCATTTGTTAGTTTGTAACGTTATTAGGGTTTTTGTTGGTAAAGATGTCTCGTGAGAAGGTTTGACAAACTCATCGGAATGGGAGCAACACGATGTACTTACGCAAACGTCTTTGTTTAATTAGCTTACTACCATATAAATACATACATACTTAACTGTTGTCCTGAAATGTGTGTAGTAAAATTAGATCAAAGACGTGACGCCATTGGAAAATTTTTACTCATATGTTGGTCATTTATACACACGAAAAACAACAGCATATGGACCATCTCAGCTGTTTTCCATGTTCAGCTTGCATACATAAATATATACTTACGGACAAATCACACAGATTGAGCTAGCCCCATAGTAAGTTCAGACTTATGTTATGGGATACTAACTCAACGATACTATATTATATAACAAATTCATATATAGATAAACATCCAAGACCCAGGTCAATCTGAAAAAGATCATTTTCATCTTGACCTGACCGGGGATCGAACCCGGGACCATCCGTGTCACAGGCCGGCGTGTTGACCGCTGCGCCACGGAGCTCGTTGCATATTGTGTTAATCACCGTTATGTTTCCAAATGTTCACTATAATCGTCTCCATAAGTCTAGGCTTGCAATCTGACCTGTTTTTGACTTATACGTTAATAACAAAAAATATACTTACTTAAGTATAGCTTTAAAAACTATGCATCCTAAGGAAACGCTCACTTATAACCATATGTAAGTGGCAAAAGGCAACCGATACCGATCTTTATGATTTTGTAATTTGTATCGATTAAGTAGAAATTACAGAAGCATTAAAACTTAATGCTTGGTTTCATAACCAAGGTTCTTTAAGGGAGCTCCTTTTAAAGAGGAGGAAAAGTCGCATTAAATAAAATTGCTATCATTATACGCCCATCAACTGTTCTGTGCCTATAGATAAATTAAAAATGTCGTTACTGGTTCATGGAAATCTAGTTTCATAATCTACTTTTTTTAACAAACTTTATGTTGCGGACTGACCTAATAGTGAGACAAAATTACACTGAAGACTGACCCAATAGTGCGATAAAATTACGCTAAGGACTGAACAAACAGTGAGACAAAATTACACTAAGGACTGATCTAATAGTGTGACTAAATTACACTAAAGTCTGACCTACCTAGTAATCTGACAAAATTACACTAAGGTCAGATCCAATAGTGCGACAAAATTACACTAAGGACTGACCCAATAGTGTGATCAAATTACACTAAAGACTAGTCCAATAGTGTGACAAACTTACGCTAAAGTCTGACCCAATAATGCGACAAAATTACACAAAGGAATGATCCAACAGTGCGACAAAATTACTCTAAGGAATGATTCAATAGTGCAACCAAATTAACCCTCAATACTTAATATAAACGGCTGAAGTATGTATGTCTGCCGGGTAGCTCTACCACCAGACTCGCTTCTGGTTCTTTGGGAAGTACTATCACTCTGATATAGGGCAATCTTGAGCCACGTAGAGTATGAGCGTGCTCTAAGTTGGATCTTCCAGTAATACATATTTATTTTGATGTTAGTCCAATTTCGGTTTATTATTAATATTTGTAAATAAAAAAATTAGGGTTAACTTGCTTTAATCTTTGATACTTCTGCACATGAAATACCATTAATGCAACACTAATATTGTGCTCTTTCAAATAATATAAAAAGACATTTGATCTTTACATAACCGACGAGCTAGAAGATGAAAACTTTGAAAAATAAATTAATGACTTAGAGAAGTACCTATGTGAAATAAATAGGCGGATATTCAAAACTTCGCTCAAATAGAAATTAGAACTTTAACCTTTCGAAAGTAAGATAGGTTACTTAAACGTCAATGATGACCTCACTTTGTGATCCCAGTTCACAGCAAATTGATTCGTGGTCTTATGGAAAAAATAACTTAAAAAAGCAACCTGGATCGTTGGCGCCATTGCGCTCGCGATGTTCTTTGAATGTCTGTGCGTTCCTTTATTTTTTAAATTTTGTTTTAAATGATTCGTGTTCTACGTTCGAAAGTTCGTCTGGCCAGTTACATTTTAAAATAGTTATACGAATTTTTTGGCAGTCAAGTCTATGTTTTGCTTTTATTTGTAAAGGTGTATGTCGTCAACGCCCTTATGTAGCTGTCAAATATTTTATATTTTCCAGAGGATTTTAACTAAGCATGAATATTTTAAAGGCTTTTTTATCGACAATATTGAAGTCCAAAAGTAAGTAATTTGCTGTAGAATTTTTGCCTATGTCTTTGGGATTTGTAAATCAATAAATTTATTTAAAAAATTGCATTCGTTTTATCCCAAAGTACACTTGCGCCCTGAGACATCCTACCTAATCAAAATATTGACTACTAGCTGTTACCCGCGGCTCCGCCCGCGTGATATATAGCCTATGTCCTTCTCAGTACCCTAACCTATGTGTATGCAAAATTTTATAATGATCTGTTCAGTAGCTACGGCGTGAAAGCGTAACAAACAAGCAAAAAAATAAACAAACAAACAAACTCACTTTCGCATTTATAATATTAGTTAGGATTAGGATTTTAAAGTTTCGTTAAGAAAAAGTCAAATACAAAAACTTTTTATGCGATCCCAAAAAGTGATCCATTCATTAAAAAGTGTAGTCAGTTAAATTTTGTCACATTAAAAAACCATAACTCTTCCCCGATACAAAGGTAGTTGATGACAGCGATTTCAATAAGTAGATATTAAGCGTATTACAAGATATTTTATCGTATTGAGACAGGTCGGTATGTGAGGTGAGCGCAGCGGGGCGCGCCGCGGCCTTTTACAAGCAGACCACCCGCTCATTGCTACGGGCGAATAGGTATTTTCGAAATTCGAATTTTATATCTGGTCGAAAACTGAACATCAGATATCCTTTAAAAATAAACACAGATAAATTATAACTAGATTTAAATTTAATTATCGAAGGCTTCCGTGCTCCAGCAAATAGACTGTGCCAGAGTGGCTTGTAAGAGTTATATGTCACTACGTAGCTTAGTTATACTTGCTTATATAACTACTGTGTGTAAGTATGAACACTCTTATCCTTCAAACGATCAAACCAGCCCGTTAATATGAACAACTTTTCTTATAGGACCAATGCCAGGAAATCAAAAAAAGAAATTTGGTACATCTTCATGCAATTCGCTGGGCCGGCCAAACACTTATGTATGAATATGTGATTTTTTTCCAGTCTCCATAGGAAAAGTTGTTCATTTTGATTTGATAGGCTGGTTTGATTGTGTAAAGGAAAAGCGTCGTCATACTAAAACCCTGTATATTAATCAAACTTTAGTCGTAGTAGAGCCACCTACCGGCGTACTATTGTTAGTAGCATGAATGGGCCGGCTCGTCCGGAGAGTACCACACTTTCACAGAAAATCGACGTTTGAGTAGTAGCTTTACTGCCTCTATGCTTCGTTCGATGAGTGAGAGAGCCGGAGGCCCATCCCTCCCTCCCCTCGGAGGGAAAAATGAAAGGCCGGCAACGCTCTTATGTCACTCCCCTGGTGTTACAGTTGTCCATGGGCAGCAGCGATTACTTACCATCGGGTGAACCGCTTGCTCGTTTGCCGTCCTACGACTAAAAAGTACATACATACATACATACATACTATCACGTCTTTATCCCTTGCGGGGTAGACAGAGCCCAAGGTCATAAAACCTAAGGCGTCTCGGCCGGGGGCGTCACGGAATGGGAGACTAACGGCCGGACGCTCATAGTGGGCGTAAAGGTGGAAAGCGGAATTAAAATAGTGATGGGTTGCTAGCCGCATCGTCTATCAATAAAAAGTTTATATATTTATAAGCTATATCACATAATATCATAACGCATATAATTATATATACATATATCTACTCCGTAAGTGACAAGAGTGAACTGTTTCTGTATTATAACGCCAAACTGGTTCTCGTTTAGTTCTGGGAATGGCGCTGCAGGGTTATGAGAAATGCACAAGAATAAATTGAGACAAGTGTTGCCGGTTCCTGAAAACTGCGAAGGGTTAAGATGCAAATTTAAACAACGGCTAAATTAATGAGGACACTTAAATGGTGGAGCCGGTTTGTTTTCCTATTAAGGCTTTTGTAAAATATCAGATGATGTTTACTTTGGGACCTTTGGGCGATAAACTTATAATTAGTTCATCATTATCATCAGGTCCCATTTATCTCCACTGTAGGAGTTCGACCCTCTCTGTACTACCAAAGCCATATACTAGCCAGAGAAGTCAGAGGATTTGTTGGCTTACACTCTCCACGCTGGCTAGATGGGTATGAGAGATCTCTTTGATGTTTATAAGCTTTGTTTAGCTTGTGTTTCCTAAGCCGCCTTCTACGACATCCACGGAAAGTATTACAATATTTTCAGTTACCGTCGTTATTACGTGTAATAACTAGTTATAGCATAGCATATAGCCGCGTGGTTCCCGGTAGGGTAGAATAGGACCACTCTCGTGGATGTCGTAAAAGGCGACTTAGGAAACACAAGCTAAACAAAGCTAATAAACATCAAAGAGACCTCTCCAACCCGTCTGGCCAGCGAGGAGAGTGTAGGCCACATCGTCTGACTTCTCTGGCTAATGCATGGCTCTGATAGTACAGTGAAGGTCGTGCTCCTACAGTGGAGACAAAAAAAGACTTGATGACGAAGTATTTATTATCAGTGTTACTATTTTATTTGATAGTATCTTCCTCAATCTGTAGACATAATTTATCCTATACAATGATTCTTAACAACCTGGCTACCCATCAAGTTGTTCAGAATCACCCCTGTATCCTAATCCTAACTAATATTATAAATGACTAGGTATATATTACGCGTGCGAAGCCGCGGGTAACAGCTAGTTTATTATAAATATCAAATAAAGTTTTGTAGATTATGATTCTTACTCGTACTTACAGATATGATTTCAGTATAATTGACATTGTGGTTTTTTAATATGGTGGTCATTTCGATGCAGAAGACATAATAGAGTAGACATTTTGATATTGTGGACTATATGACAAATGTCCAGTGGACAGGACTTTTCGGTACAGTGGACGGTTTGGTACCATGGACATTTTGATGCAGTAGCCATTACTTTACTCGGTTCTTATTTACATCTCTTTCCACCATCAGCCGAATTACGACAAGACTAAATCACGTACCACCATTTCAATATTTGATTTGAAACATGTCCAGTTTCCATCCAGACTGCACCTTAAGTCGCCTCAGCCACGTGGTCCCACGGCGGCGGGCTTTGTCGGCGCATCAAACGACACGCGCCGCCGCCGACCACGGCCGCGCCGGCCAGTGTGTGGGCGCCGGCTCTACGTCAATACATTTAGGTTCTTTCATTTTCAAATTCAGAAGCCATTTTCATATTTTGAACTGAATGTTCTGTGGTGCCGGCTCTTCATCAATACATATGTACTTTTCATTTTTAAATTCAGAAGCCTGTTTCATATTTTGAACTGAATGTTCTCTTGTGCCAGTGTTTACGCCCGTTCTATATCAATACATTATGGTACTTTTCATTTTAAGTCTTGCGTTACCCGGCAGAATAGAAAAGGACCACTCCAAGTCTTCCCGTGGGTGTCGTAGAAGGCGATTTAGGTAACACAAGCTAAACAAGGCTTGTAAACATCAAAGAGACCTCTCAAACCCGTCTGGAGAGTGTAGGCCAAATCCTCTGACTGCTCTGGCTAATATATGGCTCTGGCAGTACAGAGAGGTCGTGCTCCTGCAGCGAAGACTAAAAAAGACCTGATGTTGATGACTTTTCAATTTCAGAAGCTAGTTTCAAATTTGGAACTGAATGTTCTCTTGTGGCTATGCTTGCGCCGGCTCTTACTTATTCAATATTTAGGTACTTTTCATTTACAGATTCAGAATCCAGTTTCAAATTTTGAATAGAATGTTCTCTTGTGACGGTGCTGATGCCGGCTCTACATCAATACATTTAGGTACTTTACATTTTCAAATTAAAAGTCAGTTTCAAATTTCTAACCAAATGGTGACAGTGCCAGTCGAATCGCTGCCAGTGACAACCGCTTGTGACAGTGCTTGCGCCGGCTTTTCATTAATAAATTCATTTAGGTATCTACTTTTCATTTTCAAATTCAGAAGCTTTTTTGGGTACAGCAATCTTCAATATGAAAGTTGTATGAATGAATCTATTAAGGTACGTTGTTTGAGAACGGCTCTACATCAACATTAGATACCTGGTAAGATGTACTGACGTGTTATTAGGACTTAAATTTTAATTTAAGTGCTGAAAGTTCTGACCATAAAGCCAGTCGACTCTATGTTTTTACATTTAATAATAGTAGACAAACTTACTAAACTTATCGCTCTCAGCTAGTCAGTATGTAAGAATCCATAGATTTAAAAAAAAAATCGTCTATGTGAGAAACATTAGCTCCTTTTATCTTTACCATACCATAGAGTGAAAATATATTTACTTGACCAGACCCAGGCCCACTCGCAGCTGTAGTGCCTTGTAAGATGATGATAGATCTAGTTAATTTGCTCCAGTTCATGTGAAATATAGTAATTAAGTACTTATTAAAAATCAAATTATATTTACTGTACTTAAAAGAGTATTAAAAAGACAAAATATATACTCATGTAAAGCACGTAATTCATACTTTACCTACACCCTAGGCTCGAGGCAACATTCTCCCTTGCCTACCAGCAAACAAATCGACATAAAAGGCATTAAACAAATTAGACACACTACGCACCGCAATGCACTTGCTGATGCAGGCCACAAATTAAACACAATACAGATGCAACCAATTAGACAAGCTCAATGTGCGCTCTAACAGAAGGAAGGTTATGTATTTTGTACCTATTTGCGGCCTAGCTAAAAATATTTTCCTTATCATACCACTAGAAAATAATTTTGTGTTTGGAATGGGTTTAAATATCATAATTTTTAGATCGTATCCACCAAAAGGCGATGCGGTTTGCTTGAATATTACTTTGTGTAAGTATTTTTAGCTAACTACGTTGTTTCTTAGCAATAAATCGTGAAAATGGGATCACTTTGAAAAGCTTCGATCGATGATATCTCGTTAAAATTAACAGCTACACGAATTTTGGGGTTAAAACTGATTTTTTACATACTCACTATGTTTAGGGTCAGGCGGTACACCAGGTCAAGTCACGAGTGCAATTTAATTATTTTCATCTTTTTCTTCGAATGTTTTATAGTGTAAGTTATCTTTCTATCTCTTTTCATTTTGCAGTACGAGTGCGCGCTCAATTAGTGCGCGTCCACACATGCGTATCGCGACACGATCTCAGTGGCGGAGTCAGGGCTCCTGATTTGTGTGCGTTTCAACAAAATGATGCCTGTTTATGGTACATTATAAAGTAAGAGTGTAATAAGTCTGAAGAATTAGTATTTCATATTACTATGATAGAATACTTCGACTGTTACTAACGCGGTAGAGTACATGAAAAAAAAGGTTGAGCCTGAAGTGGCTGGTGCGATATGATCTGTTGTTTACAAAATATTTGCAGGGAAACCATGCAAATATTTTGTGAACAACTGCCAATAAGTCATTAGACGTATAACATATCGCGCCGTCATGTTGAAACAACGTCGCACGATTATAGGGTTCAAATCGTTGGTGCTGCGAGAAGAAAACTTAAGTAAAAAGTTACATGGCTGTGTATCGGTTAGAATTAACGACAATACATCTTACTTGCGCATCCTGTTCTTGCCTTATATATACTATTCTTGTTCCCAGTCTACTCATTATAATTAAACTTTATTTTTCTAATTAACATGATTTTCCGTCAACAAAACCGGAAGCAGTAACTTTCAATTCTGTTTTCGTATTCAGTTATTAATTATTTAGTAGACATGGTATAATTACCCCTATTTTATAAGAAATTATAATTATTTAATCAATATTCTTATGTTCTCTGTCTTGAATGCATGAAAACCTGAATTAAGTAGATATTTTATTACATTCATAATAATTGCCGTGTTTATGCCGCCACAAATTATTGTAAATAATATTATTTAGATGTAATTGTTTGTTGCAGTCCACCCCTGTTACAAATTAAAATAGTTATAGATCCAAGACCTGCCGTGTGCCGGCCGTGTAAGTACCTCATGTCGTGTCAACTAACATCCTTATCTAGACTCAAGACAAAACGATTTAAATAAAGAATACTTTTAGAATTTGAACCCCAAATGCCGTAATAGCCCAGTCAATATCGACATCAAACATTGCAAACGCGCAAGTAACGGCAATTTTTTATGTATTGTAGAGACCACTTAAAATAGTCTATATCCAAGTTTGCTACTTTCTTAACGCTGTGCTAGTCCTGGGGGCCGAAATGGTATGGGAATTTTTTAGTTTTTACAAGAAACTAACTTAGGGATGCTTTTTTCGGGTATTTTAGTGAAAACGGTAGATAATTTAGTGTATTTCATAAAAGTATACCACAAAAATACCCGAAAAAGGCATCCTTAAGGTAGATTTTTCGTAAAAACTGTAAAATGTCCACTACTTTCGCCCCCCTAATAGCACAGGGTTAAGAAAGTTTCAAACTTGGGTGTAGGCTATTCTTAGTGGGCGTTTATGACAAATATCTTTGGATATCCTTCTGTCATCATTTTTTATTTTGCTCCTGCTAGTCATTACCGTTGGTCCCCGAGTCCCCGGGTCCCGACGCATGCAAATTCTCGGATCTCGGAATCCCGACAATTAGCCTTCCTGTGACGGCTGAAGAAATCAATTAATTACACATTTGCATACCTACGCAGAAATAATTAATTCGTATCCCATCGTCGAACGTGTAAGTAAATTTTAATTAGGTACAGAAAAACTTACTGGGTGTACGCGCGACACATACTGAAAGCATTGTGCAAATCAGACCGTGATTATTGATATTTTTACCTTCTAACACCCAACGTCTTCAATTCAACCCCTAAGGGGGTGAAGTAGAGGAATTACGTGAACGAAGACAAAAGAAATATTATTAAGAAGAAAATAACTAGAACTTTCGCGTTGCATATTTATTAAATGTAAAATCGGGAATTAACGAGAAAATACCGTTTTTTAAAAGCTATGGTCGCGTTGATTTAATTTTGCATGTAATAAATAGAAAATAGCTAGTCATTGATAAGGATATTGTAAACCAAAGTGCAATTGAAGAAATTTATATGCCTACCTATGACGCCTATATAAAGTTGGTCTTCCAATGAATGTATGGGTCCATTTCTCATCTGATTTTTTCCAACACGTGCAAATACACGAAAGTCTTTCAAGGGCAATCATTTACCATTAATAAGCGATTACGATTCGTATCATAAACAAGTGCGGATCGCCAACGCACACCTCCCGCCGTAAGAGCCTGTGCACATGATACCCGTAATCATGGCAGCTTTAATATTCAATGCGGTTTTCATATATATTTAATGTGTGTACATCAATGCTTCGAAATCTGGATTCGACAGCATATTATGTAAGTTCTTGATATAATTTATTAATGCTATAAAATTATTAAGTAAAGCATGTTGGTTTCTTTATGTTTAAGGGGTCAAAGTAGCGACGCCAATCATTTTATTCCTAATACTTAACAAATAGAAAGAAATTCAAGAATGTAAATCATATAAGCATTAGTAAATAACCTAAAGTATTTTTGGAATCATGTTTAATATTATCAGAATCAGTGAGAATTTAGAGAATCAGATTACCGCCAAAAACGGCCTTAATGACTGATTTTCATAATATTAAAACATGATTCCAAAAAAACTTCAAGTTATTTACTAATGCTTATAGATTTACATTCTTGAATTTCTTTCTATTTGTAAAGTATTAGAAATAAAATGTTTGGCGTCGCTACTGTGCCTAGTGTTCCCCCTTAATAAATTCATTTAGGTACTTTTCATTTTCAAATTCAGAAGCTTTTTTGGGTACAGCAATCTTAAATATGAAAGTTGTATAAATGAATCTATTAAAGTACGTTGTTTGAGAACGGCTCTACATCAACATAAGATACCTGGTAAGATGTACTAGTGCTTTTGATCCTTACGCAACCCATGTCATTGAATAAATGAAATAAAATGATAAGTACAAAGGGACAAATCAAGCTAGCTCCACTAAAAGTTGTGAAATTGTGTCGTAAGATACTAACTCAACGATAAATACGTTAAATTAGATACCTATATATATAAACATCCAAGACCCAGGTCAGTCTGAAAAAGATTTTCCATTATGACCTGGCCGGGAATCGAACCCGGGGCCATAACCACTGCGCCACGGAGGGAGGCTGTTGTGTTGTGGAATTCGAAGAACCAAGCAGATTAACACAAAACGCAATGGATCACAATGTGACCACGCGCAGCTATAGTGTATACCGGCTCTAATAAAAACTCAGCGATTTGGAATAGGCGAGTCGATGTCTGAAATGAATAAATACATAAATAAGGTCGATATAAATAAATAAAGGATGCTACTGATGGCGCCACGTTCAGGCGCGTCTTGTCGGCCATGCGTGGACACGGAAAACTGTGCAGCAGCATATTCTTAATAGGCATTTGAATGAAACATATCGGGATATTTAACGTGATTATTGTGGTTCATATCCATCGGGATATGATAGGTTCTCAAACTTTCAGGGGTTTCAACATTAGAATGAAACATATGGATGTTTCATTTTAATGTTAAACCCGTGAAAGTTTAAAAACCTACGCATTTAAATGTTGGATATTTTGCCCATTACTATAGAAGGTACTGTCGAAGATGGCATGTCGAAATTAAGTAAAAAATAATACATGAAGTATTTCCATTATTACTTTCATTCCGTCACTAATGTAGACGAAACATTGACAGCGATACCAATGTGTAAAACTTTTTTGTATATCGCTTCTATATTCTCATATGCACACTGTGAATATACCTACTTATATTGGGACACATGTTTACTGATGTTTTTTACACAAAGTCAACACTGAAAACATCATACAACAAAAACAGAATAACTTTGATTACTCACCGGCGGCTCCATCCCATTCTCTGTTACTTAGTCTTATCGGATTTATAAACGCAATATTGTATTTGTATAAAAACAATAGCCTTATTATAGGTGGTTCAGAGTCGTGTTCGCTCTTTTTTCTCGTTCACTCCAAAACTGCTACACGTTTCTTTTTAATGTTCATCTTGTTGCTACGTCGCTAATCTTTGGCATCTCGATCCTGTCTGTGGGAATTTTTGGAATTTGTTTTCGTTTTTACTGTCGCGTTTAATTATTTCTTTCTCTGAAAGGATTCGGTTCTGATAGGAGATATAGATAACTTAGATCTTTATCTCCTACATTGATCTCTACATGGATACTCCACATGAATTCTAATCAGAAGCTTTTCAAGAATTAGTAGCACATAGATATTAATTTAAGATATTTTTAACAAAAAATAAAAACAGACTTCAACCGTAACAATTTTTTTTAATAGGTTAGCATAAGAAAATAATGGAAATAAGTGTAATCCGAACGGCATACGAGAGGTTTTTGTGTGTATTTTTTCAAAACACGCTCGGCAAATTTCAATAAAAATTTAATGGGACCATCTGTAAAGTATAACCTATCGAACAAAAAATAATTTCTTTTATCGAGAAATCGGGGAACAAACATAAAAAAAAACATTACGACTAATTGTAAACCTCCTCCTTTTTTTTTGAAGTCGGTTAAAAAATCTCTGGGGTCATTCAAATATTAAGGTGGTCAACCCCTATTTACTAACTCGGATGACAGGTGTCGATGCCTATCAATCTAGAATGTACTGTTACAATGCGGGTTTTGCTTGCTCGAACTTTTTATTTGGAATACAAATACCGCATCGTAACAGCAAATCCTAGATTGATAGGCATCGACACCTGTGATCCGAGTTAGTAAATAGGGGGGCAGGGCTGCCTATCCAGTGGCTGCAAATGGGCGCCCGGCCTCCCGAGCTGCTACTTTCTCATTCCTAATCCATCCGAGCAAGTAGCCTCAACAAGAGAAGATAAAAAATAACTGATATCCTGGAAAATATTATGGATAAGTACTGAAACTACTTACTACTAGAATAGAATAGCGAACCCATTTGGATATTTAATTCGTATTTCGTGATATCAAATTATGGCGATGGCTATTATATACTCATTATCGTGGTACTTGGTCACGACTGACATGATAGCATTGAAGAAAACTTTTTAATGAAGTGGCAATACACTGGTTATGATAGTTTTACAAAAGAAAAATCATAAATAAATTGACTTGAAAAAGAAAAGCTGTTTTACCATAAATTGCATTAGTGTAAAATAACCTTTTCTCGTAAGTATGTTGTTTCCATCGATTCTTATTGCCGTAAAACACGAACAGCAAAAATGTGAATCAAAACGGGTTGCTAGTCGCATCGACTATTGATTCCTTAGATTTTCGCCTAATCCCTTGACCACCTTTTACGGTCTACGCGGGAAGACAAGCAGCTGGTAAATTCTATTTTATGTAATTGTATTTTACACACCTATTTTTATTTCCCGAGTTATAATACTTCATTATGTTGTGAAATTAATTTTGTATCTTATACTTTTTTTTTCAAATACTTAAATGTATTTTTTTAATTACAATTAGCTATTAAAGGAATAAACGAATGTTGGAGTATTTTTAGGGTTCCGGTGCCTCAAAAGTTAAGAAAGAACATTTTCAGGAATGGGTTGGGAAGGTTACACATTACTTATTTAGTTGTATGTATCATGTTGTATTGTCCATGAGCAGCGGAGATCACTAAACCATCAGGCGACCCGCTTGATCGTTTGCCGTCCTATATCATAAAAAACTGTACCAATGAATTAAAAAAATATATTAAAATTGAAAATATGTTATGAAAAAGAATTCGCCACAGGTAGGATTCGAACCCACGAGTCTTAGGTCTGCGCCCTAAGTATGGCGAATCCTACCTGTGGCAAATTCTTTTTCATCACATATTTTCAATTTTTATAATATACCGAGCATTGTAATGCTATTTAAAAACCATTTAAGTAAAAAAAGTGTACTTCTAAGCAACGCAAACTAAAAAATATAGCCTATGATGCTGGTAGCAGGAACCCTTCATAACTTGCGATTTGTTCAAACTCAAAATAAATCAGAACCTATGGGTTATTTCTTGTTGAGCTAGTATCATATAATGTGACAAAAAACAAGATTTATAAACTTTAGAAAACTAAATTAAAAATCCGAAAACCCTAAGTAAACATTTTTATAAAGTATTTATTTCTAACCTTTACTTTTAAACAAATACTGTTAAAATTTGTAATTTCTTTTAAAAATATAAAAAATAATTACACCTGCCTATGATATAGCTTCTTACCTCAAGTACTCAATCGCTCTTTAAAGAACTGGTATAGGTACACGATCGGAGCACCTTTACCACCCAGAGGAAGGTAGTACCGAGGCGAGTTATAGCAGCGCCTCTCTTTTATTATTTCAATAAATATAATCGAACAACAACACCCGTTGAGGCCGTCATAGACTTACTAACGTCAAGATGTTACACGCAGAATTTTTTGTGCTTGTTTTACTTTTTGAAGACGACTGAAAAAACAATGTTTTTAACATTATTTGATAGCTGTAAGTGAATGTTTTTTTTTAAATGAATAAATGAATATATACGGACAAATCACACAGATTGAGCTAGCCCCGAAGTAAGTTCGAGACTTGTGTTATGGGATACTAACTAAAAGATACTATATTATATAATAAATACGTATATAGATAAACATCCAAGACCCAGGTCAATCTAAAAAAGACCATTTTCCATCTTGACCTGACCGGGGATCGAACCCGAAACCATCCGTGTCGCAGGCAGGCGTGTTGACCGCTGCGCGGAGCTCGTCGCTCGATAAAAATGGCTTATTATTATTTTGTGTCATAGTCATTATGTGTCATATAACTATATGAACACATTATTTTTAAGCTTTGATTGCTTACATGCAACTTTTAAATAACTTATTTTGTGAGGCCCGGAAACCTTTGCTTGATTCTTTTAAGAAAGAGCACGTTATCTACCAACTTTGATATCTCTTATCGTCCCTTAGATGAGCCAAGCCTCGCTCACCACGCACATAGAATAGCACTAGTACTGTCAGTAAGACTAATTGTGTTACTGAACTCTAATTAACCAAACAAAACACCAGCAACACATTTTTATTTTAGCAAAATATTTCCTTCCTTTCTATTTTTTATTTTATGGTTTTTTTGTTGCATAAGTTTCGGTGATATTGCCTATGTCCAATTTAAAAAGATACAAAGTATCAGTGTTGTAAGGTAGTGTAGGTTCTGTGATTGCTTTATGGATGCCTCTATTGACAAGTTTATATGAGTCCACATGACAGTCTACTTAAACTATTGCACTCATTGTTCATGACTACGAACAATTATAACACCAAACTATATCAATTTAAAGTCTACTAAAATCAATTTGCTAAATCATCTAAGGCAAATCCCATTCCCAACTGAACCCCTTGACACCAAAATCTCTCATATATTTCCTTGTCATAGTGTCAAATGAGAGACAATATTCGTATTTAAGGCAGTTCTAAAAATGTATATCTCTACAAAAAGGCGCACGCGTCAAAGAAAATGCTTTGGTACGCCGCTGCAGCATATTTTGTGCGTCTCAGATTCCCAACAAGAACACGATCAAATTAGAACCAATGACATCGATGTGATCTCATTCAAAATCAACAAATTGGTCGAAATATTTAACTAAGTAGGTAATTTAAGCATTTCCGATCATCGGCGAGATGCCTTTGATTGTTAATTAATTATTGTGGTCGTAAAATTAATAAAAATTGAATTAATTTATTTTTATTATGTTTAATTAGTTTAAGAAGGTTGAATATCGATTTTCTGCTTTTAATTAGGTACAATTTGATAATCAATGTTAAACGGGGTGTCCCAGCAATAAAAATGTTGAACGGGGTGTACCAGCAATAAAAATGTTGAAAAGAAACATACCCAATACCTATACATAGATTTAAAAGTTGCTTTCTAACTAATATTTTATGCAAATAAAATTCTGATTCTGACAAATGTTGTATAAAATATATTAAAAATGTATTCAATGTGGGGATGCAGCCAGTTTTCTTAGCACTGTGCCATATCGGCAAAACGTATGATTTTTTACTTTGAAATTACTTTACATTTGGTATTAATATAGTCTTACTTTCATTTTTCATAACTTTTTCAGGTCCTTGAATTCTATTTCCCATAAAAAAATCTCTTTTTTCTACAACGTAGACATTCTGCAAATTTCAAAATTGATGAAATGTCTAAACTTTCATATCAAGCAAACCCTGTAATGAACGTAAAAAAAAAGAATCCACACGCGTTTAGAAATCGTTTAGGGAAGAACAAAAGCCTAATGCAATATGCATAGCGATGAAAGTACTCCACAAATATAGGGTGAGTTATTTGGCGTGTAGCTTATTGTAAGAATTTCTAAAAGACGCCCGATTCCTGCGGCCATTTTGCATCAATAATAAATCGCTGTGGCGTTCTTAAAAAACCCCATTTAACCCTACCGCCTCAACCCTTCATTCATAATTCCACAATCCTTGCGGGCGATAATGTCACGCCTCTACTACCTACTTAAAACAACAAAACTTACAATCAAAACCAAAAAAACACAATTTTAATCCTAAATCACAAGAAACTAGAGTCCAATTTTATTTAGCAGCGTTGATGAGCGTAATAGGAAAATATCGCACACTCGTTATAAAGAGAAAGACTTCAGGTATCGCTTTAAAATCTGAAACGACTAATTACCTTTCTTATTACCAAGAAATAAGGTTTATTTTAAGTTCAGAACAAGATTTCATGTGAGTAAAAAAAATTGCCGAAGCATAGGTGACAATCGTGACGCCGCCATGTTGGTTTAGTGGGGAGGAGGGGGCAACACGGGGTAGTAAGAGTTTTATGGCACTTTAATTGGCTCAAAAACTTAATACGGGTGAGGCGAATCGATATACCTGTTTTATTAAACACACGTCCAAGTTTGTGTCCCTAGTTTCGAATTTCACTGATGATAGCCCTGTAATTACCGTAAGCAGGTTTATTGAAATTTTAATGAGGAATCGAATGCAGGAACAGTTATTGGGTTGTTTAAAACGTATTGTTTGCTGTCCGTTTTGGTTGTAGTGACCATTTTATGTGCCGGCGAAAGTGGACAACTGAATTTCCTGTTAAATTTTTATTATTTTCATAAATCATATTTTTATATTATTTTTAAGGTAGGTATTGTTAATTGCTCATCAGAGCGTTTTCACAGTTGCATTATGACCTGTGGAGTCCAGAGTTCATATATCATTATCATTATCATTTCAGCATATCGGCTGTTACATGATTTAGCAATTCCTTACAGCCCGTCGCCTACCTTAAGCTTTTGGTGAAACCTACATGCACTACCTACGTATGGGTAGCGAAATCAAAATAGTCAAATTGTATTCTGGCTGGAGGATAATCTACATACACAATAATGTACAGAACCAAAAAATTGTTTATATGATGGACGAAGCCCTCATACTTACCTTATTATCAAACTTGAATGGTCTTCAACATATTATATCTTATTTATACTAATTTTATTTAAAGAGGATAGATTTGAGTGTTTGTAAGCATTAAATAGGCTCTGAAATTAAGTATTACTAGACACATTTTCATTTTTCACCTACAGAAAGCTAATTTATCTGCGGGTGACATAGACTATAATTCACGCGGACGAAATCACTGGAAAATTGCTAGTTATAATATATCCGTGGACACGAATACGTAACGGCGAAAAACCTTGATTAGGGTGAGGAGACAACTACAAACTATAAGTTATCGAAAATGATACTGTCCCGGTAACACCAGAACGCATGGCTAGCTTAGTTTTGTTTCGCCTTCTAAATAACAAGTTGAGTTCATGCTTCGAGTTTCGACTTGTCAATTACTATTTTGACTGCAGTTATTGTATGGTTACCGTGGAAATTATGCAACTGCAACTAAAATAATGCCTAGGTAGCCCGACATTCCTAATTTCTAGCTAGTGAAATAACTTCTAGGTAGATACAAGTAACTTATGCAACATTAAATATTCTTAGCAGTACTACTCTGAACATGTTTAAAGTTCGATTTCATATTTTACCTTACTTTCCTTTTATTTGCAATTTCAGTATCCAAATTCTTTTACACTTTTTAGGGTTCGGTACAAAAAATGAAAAACGGAACCCTTATAGGATCACTCGAGCGTCTGTCTGTCCGTCGGTCCGTCTGTCACAGTCGATTTTCTCCGAATCTACTGAACCAAATTAAATGAAATTTGGTAAGATGGTGTAAACCTATGACCCAAACACGGATGTGCAAAGTAAATATATATTTTTGTTTTAAATAAGGGTCAGTTTAGGGGGTACAAATAGAAAATGTTAAAAAAATGTTTTGCAAACCTTACCGTGTTATATATCAAATGAAAGGGCTTGTTATGAGGATTTCAAAAATATTTTTTTTTGTTCGGGAAAAATCAATACTTTTGATTTTATTCACGAAAGAAGCCAAAATTTGACCTTTCCCCCCCCCCCTGATCTCCGAAACTACTGGGCCTTAAATTTCGAAAAAATTACAATATATAGTTTATTGCTTGAAGATTACAGGAAAAATAATAAGAATTCTATCAGTTAAGAATAAAGTGGTAAACTCACTATAATAAGTTCACCTAGGGAAATAGTTCACTAAAACACCACTAGATAGCGCTAGTCAATTGAATAAAACATTTTTGCACATTGTGTGTGTGTTCACGAAGCATATTGTACGGAACCCTTATTGCGTGAGTTTGACTCACACTTGGCCGGTTTTTTTGCTTTAGTTCGGGCTTCGGTTATTTTTTACTAGTTTTACTACTGAGCACTTTTTCATTGCAGTAGCCAAAGAGCATATAATAACTACTACGTGACAGTAGTAAGTAATGTTGCTCTGTACTGGTATTTCACTTTAAGTTCAAGATTTGTGTTATGGATACTAACTCAACGATACAATATTTTATAACAAATACATATATAGATAAACATCCAAGACCCAGGTCAATCTGAAAAAGATCATTTTCCATCTTGACCTGACCGGGGATCGAACCCGGGACCATCCGTGTCGCAGGCAGGCGTGTTCACCGCTGCGTCACAGAGCTCGTCTATTAGCATTTCTTTTACACCCTGTATGATCTGTAGAAAAGTTCTATACATACATACATACTATCACGTCTTTCTCCCATGCGGGATAGACACAGCCCAGGTTTGTAAAACCTTGAGGCCACGTTTAGCATGTTGGTGGGCTTCTCGGTGAGAACGGAATCAAAATAGTGATGGGTTGATAGCAACATCGCCTATAGACATGATTCCTGATGCCCATTCCCTCGATCGACTTTTACGATTTGCGCGGGAAGAGATGCAGCTGGTACATTCTGCGTTTTTTTCTTTTCTCTCACCAGCATGGAATAAGTTTTATAAACGAAATGAAATAATAGTTTTTATTCAAATTTTGGAACTCATGTATCACTTTTTGAACGTCATTCATCTTTCTTGTTATTATTATTTTTTATATTTGCAATATCGAAGAACTACAACGTTTCGGAAAGACCACTGCTGAGAAGAATACGCTGAAAGAAACTTAATTCAGCATTGGTCCCTACGTGCCAGAAGGGCATTGCAAGGGATAGTCTTCAATACGTTTTCTTTTTCGTCCATGGCCACGGACACGTTTCTGAAAGTCCCTTAGGGAATAGTATTTTTCTCGATGATATTCGCTATGTGTAGGTATTTCTTAGTACCCTGACAATGTTTTGCAACATTTCATGACACTGTTAAGTGGTTAAAGAGCGTTTAACCAACAAATGAAGATACAAACTTTCGCATCAATAATAATAATTCTCCAGCTGTCTGCTGTGGTGGACAATTATCACAGGATATGTCCCTATACCGTTACAATCAATTAAAAGCTTTTAAATATGTCTACAGAAATTAATAAAAGTATTAAGAGGGCCCTGAACGCGCATGTTTGCATACAAACGGACAAAGGGAATTTTGGCAATATTTGTTAATTATTGTTTAAAATTAAGCATTCAATCAATTAATCTCATTACAATCTACGTAAGTTCTACAGTTTAGTGAACATACCAATGGTTTGAGAATTATAAGCCTTTTTAAATTTGTATAGAAATGTTGAGAGGTTTATAATTTTCAAACCACTGATAATTTTACCAAGCTGTATAGGAACTTACATAGATTATAAAGAGATTAATTGATTGAATGCTTATTTTACGTAATAATTATTAAATATTGCGTTTGTATGGCCCAAATTGGTCCAGTCGTACTAAATAGTAATATCAATGTGTATATATGTGTCTCGTGGATGCAAGTCTTGCTAAAGAGGATGCAGATATCGCTTGGGTGGTCTGTTAAGTAGGAAGCGATGTGGTCAATTACTCGTTGACAGAGCAATTAACGGGTCAACTAGAGCCGTGTCTGTGTGAATTGAGCGCATATGTGGTGTATTTCGAGGACGGAAAATTTGCTTCTTCTCTTTGAAGTAAAACGTATGCCGGTGTATCATTACCCTCCACACAAATTCTCAAACTTCTATTTTTTACTTCTATAGGACCAAATTTCCCGGTCGGCTGAACACTTTTGTATGGGAATGTCATATTGTTCGACTTTCCATCATTGGTGTCATGTTAAAAGAAGTTTAAAAATTGGTTATATTTCTTCAAGGCTTTAACGAAGGTAATGTTACACGCGGTTTTAGCAGTAAAACGCTCTTTATACTGTCACGACGAAACATATCTTGACCATAATGTTTCAACATCTGCCAAGCATATCGTGATGTAATTTATATGCTTATACTACGAGTACTTCAGCTATTGCAAACTATGCTATCTTTACAGCTAGACATAAACACCTTTTAGTGGTAGACATCCATGTTGTTCTAAGATATGGTGCATCACGTATCAACATCTGCTATAGGCATACCGTTATGTGATGTGTAGTAGCTTATACTACTTTCAGCTACTACAAACTATGCAAAGCTATCTTTAAAACTTGACATAAACGCCTTTTAGTGACAGACATTCGTATTTCTAAGATAAGGAGTTCAACGACGCAAGCCCTGATGCTAACATAGGTGTATATATAGGATACGGTAGACTTGACCAAGTTGCCGGTACACATATCGTATTTCTGGATTCTTAAAAACCCGGATAAACTATTCATGCTGTGGTTTTTTGTGTCAAAATGACTGTCATACTTTTCAAGGTGTCTAATAGCATCTGGTAAAGTGTAAGATAATTCGACATGGCATTGAAAATCAAAATTATATTCGGAGAGATTATTATTTGTGAATATTGAGAATATTATTCAGGTTTCTTACTATTGCCACAGAATTAATAATAGTTGCTATCGCTGTATTGGACTCACCCTTGAATCCTTTATGACGCTCCCCACCACTCGAAATACAGGTTTATTCTTAGTTCGATGGTGGGTAGCTAATTATGGATGAACTTTGGTTTGTTCAAAACTAAATGGTAGTACGTATTAGTAAGCTAGTCTTAGGTACTATTACTGTAAACATAATGTAGTAACCGACAATAAACGTATTTTTTTATTTTTAGATAGGTATTCCACCTAACTTACTCCTCAACATACATGGCGAAATTTTGATCGTTCTGGACCCTTAAAGGGGTGATTCAGCCCGTCGATATGAACCATTTTTCCTATGGGACCAATGCTGGAAACTCAAATTTTATTTCGACATTTTCATACAAAAGTGTTCAGCCGCCCGGGCAATTTGTATAGGAATGTCGAAATTTTTTTCGAGTTTACAGCATTTGTCCCATACGAAAAGTTGTTTATATTGACAGGCTGAATCACCCCTTTAATGGTCCGGAACGATCAAAATTTCGCCATGTATAATTACACAAGAAAAAATAATCCATCCAATATGCAATATATATTTATGTTTCTTCTATCAATGCGGACGATGCAACTGTATGTAACAATTTCATACACATTTTGATAACAAAATTTGCGAATTTTCGTCAGTTACCTACAAAAAACCTCCTAAAACACGAGAAACAAAGGCTTTCAACAACGGGTGAGTTCTCGAGGGCTAATTCCCAGCTCTCAGCAGCACTCAAGAGCAATCGCGTCTGTATTGGGTTATATCGGGCTCCGAGCGTCGCCATGACACCTTCGGACGCCCGCTTCGAGGACGCTACCATTGGTGCTATACGACGTGATCATATTGAAATAAATTTTGTCAAAGAAAAATTAAAACTCGCCTGCACTGCAAAAATGCCTATGTCACTGAGGGAGGGTGTATGTTTATAAGGATACTCTATATAGCGAAATTCGTTGAGACATTTAGAGTTATCGTGAAATAAACTCACACACATATTAACAAACAATGAACTTTAAAACAATACTCCTCTTTTGAGCTTATAAAAAAGTCAAGAACGATGATAATAATCGTGTGTAAATTCGGACATAACTAAGTACACAAGTTTTCTGTTCCCTAGAAACATATCTGTCATGGGACATTTTTGCGTGCCTTCCGAAACAGGGTAAAGCTAGCATAGTAAATGGGTAAAATCACAGGGTAAAATAACCAAGATATAAAAAAATGTCCTCTCTTTATACGCTTACACAAAAGTTAGAACATCAAAAACTAGAAACTTGACGGCTATGTGGGCAGGAATGCAAACCAGGATTGGTTCCCACTCGGATGGGCAAATGGCGTAAAAATATCTGCATTCCCTCCATATTTCGGGACTAAAACCTTTGATCACGGCCTGATGCTTTTAACAGCTTGTACTTGATCACCTACACACACAAATACACACACACACACAATATCATTCGTCAACATAATAAACTCACTTAAAACTCACCTGCATCTCGAACTCAGACACAGTCTCTTAGTAGCGTTGCTTAGAAAGGGTCAGTTGGGCGTAAGATGGGGGTCGAAGGGAGGGTGGAGAGTGCTTCGGACACTCGAGGGGTGACTTCAGCATTGGCTTTTGACAGGCGCATTGCTATACTGGAATGTACGTTGCTCCATTCGGAATGCGGACCGAGGATTCATGGATTCTGTGCCGGAATGGGAAAAGGCATGTTTTGTGTGACAAATGATTCCTACATGGCTATACGACAAGTTTGTACTAATTCTGTGTTGACGACCTCCGTGGCCCAGCGGTCAACATACCAGCTGCGACACAGGTGGTTCTTGGTTCGATCCCCGGTCAGGTCAACATGAAAGAATATTATTCAGTTTTATCTGGATCTTGGGTGTTTATCTATAGGTATTATGTATTTGTAATAAAATATACTATCTTTGCTTAAGTATCGCATAAAACAAGTCTGTACTTTGGGGGTAGCTCCATCTGTGTCATTTGTCAGTATAGTTTATTTGTTTATTTAAATGTTAACAAATAGTATTATCATCAAAGAGACTTCTCCAACCCGTCTGGCCAACATGGAGAGTGCAGGCCAAATCCTCTGACAGTCTAGGCTAAGCTCTGGTAGTACAGAGAGGGTCGTGCTCCTGCAGTGGAGACTAAAAAGACCTGATGATGATGATTTAAATATTTATTGTGCTTCGAAAGGCACGTTAAGCTGAGGGTCCCGGCTGTCATCATCAATGGCAGTTCTAAGCTGTGTAAGTTTCCTTTAGGCAGCTTGCAAAATCTGACACAAGTGTTGGCCACTTACACAAACGAAAAACAAAAAAGTATTTTATGATGTAGAATCAAGGCATATAAAAACATGTCTAGTATGTTGCAATACAATTGGATGATTTTCAGGCTTCGTGGGCACGAGGGTGTACTACTGTCCCTATTGCTAAGCCTCCTCTCTTCGTCCCTCTGTCCTTCTGTCATAGGACTATATCTTTTTATAATAGCTAGGTAATATTTTGATAGTAGGTACAGAGAGGGTCGTGCTCCTGCAGTGGAGACTAAAAAAAGATCTGATGATGATGATGATGATTTTAGTAAAGAAGTCTTGTAACATCTAAATATACGACTCATGCTTAAAATCAACACTGCTCAGATATAATCACAAAAAAAAGTATGATTATACCCTTGAAACTCACTGAAGTGTATCTTACAAAACATGACACACGCCAAAGAAACACGGGAGCTATCGACATTTCGATTATCCGTAAAAGTAAAAAGCAAAATAGAAAATGTCAATCAAGCGTCAACCCAACATTTCCAATTAAAGTAAAGGAGGAGACAAAAAGCCGTATTGGTTTCATATCCGAATCATAACAGAAAACAAACAAAAAATAATCTTGTTAATCTGGGTGTTTACACACCCCATTTTTTTCTGTGTCAGTGGTCAAATTTGGAAGCGGAGGCAGAGAATTTCATACTTTAGTTTTACATTTCGATAGAACCATTATCTAGTGTATGTTTTACCTACACGGCCACCCAAAAAAAGAGGGTATTGTTTTTAGAGATTTTTTTTTTGTTTAATCATATTGGGCTGCCTCTCTTTTTGGATAAGTATACCTACTTCTTTTCACAAGATGTTGGTTATTTTGTCCTTTAGGCTTCTTGTATTATATCCATAGGAAAATACGGAATGACGGTCTCCATAGCGCAGTGGGTAACATGCCAGCCTGCAAAACGAGGGCCCCGGATACGATTCGCGGCACGGGCAAATATTTGTACTCCATTTTCACAGGTACTTATTTACGGTTCTGGAACTATCCAAGGAGGGATGGCGTCAGGTAAGTAGCCATTCGTAAAAAAAATATTAAATTATATCACAGCATATGCTATCATATCAGCAGATAAATATCTGAAGGGACTCCGAAGGGAAAATCGCTTGACAGATGATCATCATCATTTCGTGTAGGTGACACGGTCAGTCGACCATGCACACCCTGACAGATGATGATCTAGAAATACTCAAAGTAATCCTATTGTAGGCCATAGACCACTCGTCTTTTTTCTATTATCATAATCATCAGGTCTTTCTTAGTCTCCACTGCAGGATTAACCCTCTCTGTACTACTAAACCCATTTTTTCTATCAGTCGATACAAAAAACTGTAGTCCGCTAAGGGATGATCCATGGTTGATCCCTTTCTCAATTTCAGTGTAGGCCTGTTTTTAAGCACGAAGAGTAGCGGAGCTTGTATGACATGTTCCGGTTGATTTGTTAATCGGTTAATCTACAAAACGGCGGCCTGTTATTTGTAAAGAAAGCAGGCGCCGCTTGTTTGTGACCGAAGTGATTCTCAAACTTTATTCTCTTTATATTCTTATAAAATAAATAAATAAGATATGGGAAAAAAAATCCACGCGGCCAGGATTTTTTTCCCATAACACCGTTTACTATTTTTGTCGTCATTACAAACATATTTTCCCATTTTGTCAGGCCTCTTAAATGCTAATATAAATATGAAATTTTTAAATTAACAATGACAAATATCTTGGAACATTAAATATTCTCACATTGCACGACAGATCTTGATAACTTAGATAATAATAGGCTACATGCCTAAATAGGTTGACCTTATAGTATCATTTTGAGAACGAATGAAGAAAAATCTTACCAATGCCTATTAGACTATATCAAAAATTTTGATAAATTATAACAAACAGAAAAGTGCTCTCTCTCTTAAACTGAGCGCGTTTTCTTCATCGCTATTAAGACAATTCTTGCTGTATCAGCATAGATTTTACGGCCGGTCAAACAACAAAAAATGGCCGGTGAAAACCAGAAAATACATCCAGCAAAGTTTGAGAACATCAAAGATTAACAACAAGATTAAAATTTGAGATAGGCGACATCGATTCGGGCAGACGATTTAGGACCAAAAATAAATTAAAAACAACCAGAAAGGACCGGAATTCTTGCATCTACGAAACGTCCAACAAATTCATTAGGCGTCCTGTATGAATTTGTCACAAGTTGGTCACAAGAATCTTGTCTGCATACTTTGGAGGAGAGCTTGATGTGAACGAAATAGTTTTAGTGACCAAATCATTTAAAAAATTATAACGTATCAATTTTTGCTTATGATCTTATGTGTGTAGAAGTCGATTGTATTCGCGTAAAAATGTTTTTCTTGCGACAACATGTGCGAAGATCAAGAAATAGCTTTTATTCGATTTTTCGGGTTTTATAAGTAGCTCATCATCATCTTGTCTAGTGGTTTCTTAGACCGAATAAGGACAATATCAAAATGTAAATATTTTTTTTACATCCCAGTATTGGTCTCATAGGAAAAGTTGACCATATTAACGGTCTGAGTCGTCCCTTTAAGGAAATGTAAAATGTAATGTAATAAACTGTAACATAAAATGTAAATAACGAATTTACACGCTGTACCTATATGTATATACAGCTGCGCTGCATGTGTACTATAATAGCAATAGGTGTTCACTATAATTGCAAACTTTAGTAAGTTACTATTTTCATTTTTTAATAACTACATTAGTTGATATATAAACTTGGAGTTCCAATTACAAATCCATTTAATTACAACAGTAAAAGTTATTTTATTGCGTGTCTAATATAATTGCAACATTAAAAAAGAATGTTAAGCTGCAAGCAATTTTCACAATTAACAAAACAATAGGTATATGTAATAACCGATTGTCAAATTAGAAATAAAGAAGTTTACAACACACATTATCAAAAACGCGAACTTTTAGGCAGGAAATTGATAATCTGATTCCTAAGAGAGCAATCCGCTGTCAGACCAATAAGAAAACATCTGCCAACACAAATTTGATCGGTCACATCACGAACTGCCCGAAGACCTGCTTGCGAAGAGCAACTTTCTTCACTTGCCGTAATCAGTACCTCGCACCAGAGCGAGACAGCAACAACACGAAAACCTAAGAAAGACAGAGACGAAAAGACCAGAATCCAGTCAAGTAAAAGTAGACAAAGATAGAGTTATAGCGGTCGAGGTTGGCCAGAAAGGAATGGACAACATTCTGGGTGGGCACCCCCCATGGTTGGTCGATGACCATAAAAATGAGTATAAAATTGAAACATCAATATAATAAGCAATCAACGTGGGCCAGACCAGGCCTAATTATACAGGGCGAGCGCATGTTATAAATTGCTTTAAGCGCACATACAGATTGCTCCAAAATCAGACACGTTTCTAGCCGTACGATATATCACTTGCCGGTTTAACACTCGTGGTCAGGGCGATTCTCTTTAGGATTTTATTTAAATTCTTGTTGGGAATTATAGGTAAGGATTAATGCTCAATGCTGCTTTGTTTTTAAGAATGCTAATGTTTGAATGTTTATTAGTTAATCATGAAAAATATTTAAATTAACTAAATGGACCTAAGCGTCAACCATGAGTTTATTCATTACGTTTACGAGAGTAGTATACGATAACGTTTTTATAACCGTCATAGTTTATTATACTTTGTCTACCATGAGTACCATATACCAGAGTAGTTTTCGAATCTCGTAATCGAAAACGACTCAAGGTTGAAATTAAACGAATACGATCCTGTGTTTACAGGAACATTGTTCTGCTGTATCAGCACCATGAGTTCAAAACTGACCTTCGTTTTCTATCGAGTAAGACAATAGTTTACTATTACGAGCCATCGAATAGTTTACTTTAGATCGAATCGTTTACTAAGTACTCGCGTATTATAAACTCATGGTTGACGCTCTGGGCACTTTTTACGTTCGTAAATTTTCCTAAAAGGAATTATCAAAAATATTTAAATAATAACAGGGTAATTAATATGTGGCATTGCTTGAAATTATAATTAGAGTTGAAAAAGATTTAGATAGGAGTAAAGGTAGTACTTTAATAATTAAATTGGAAATTAATTAAGAAGGTTGGCGAAATCAAAACTATGTATCGTTTTAGCAAAAATAATGTTTAGAATATACTAACCTACGTAAACCACTACATTACTTTGTACGTGACTAACATATTTTTATTAAAACTAAGCCGTTTTTTTTCACAACATCGTGTGTACACACCTTACACTAAGTACTATATTTTTCACAATGAGTACATACTTAGTATCGTTCCCATTTCCCTATACAACAATCAGGGTAGGTCCTTTCTTATTTTGAAGTTCAATATTTAAAAATACAAATTATTGCAAAAATTTGTCACTTTTTGCAACAACTTACGTAAACTCCTGCAATTAATAGATCACATTTCTTATCCTACTAATGATGTCCTGCTATTTCCCCGTTCAATAATTAGTCCCGTCTCTTTTCCCTCTTACCTGTGTAATCTGTGAACACACTATAGTGGGCTGTCATAACTGGATAATGTGTATGATTAAATTTTGGCTCCCCGAGGCTGAGGTGCCGTGATATTCAGTTTGTTGGTTTTTCGACCTTTGTTTTTTATTCCCGGACCATTTTCAATGAAGTGTGGACAGCGTTGGTTTTGTGTGGATTCTCTACAATTTTTTTGTTAGAATAATATCGATAGGATGTAACCTTTAAATCTGAATTTGATAAGTTAAACTTAAGTTTATACCAACGTTTAAAACTTTTCATGTTTATCATTTAATCTTTCGCCAGTCAATTTTTAGATACAACAACTAAATAAATGATTCTGGTCAATATTTACTCACTGACTGCTAAAGCATATAATACTTAAATAATTTATTGTAGTAAATTTTTAAAACTATGATAATTATAGTAGCTACGTATAGTACAGTGAGGTTTTCAATAATCTTTAGAATCAAAACTTTTCTAAATACTGTTATCTACTAAACAAACCATAATAAAGTAATTAGTCGATAGACTAAATGGCAAAAACAGTTTTCTTCTTTGATGAACAACTTAGTAGATTTTTTTATTAAAAAACAAAAATCATACTAAATAAGTACTTAACTTACAATTGCCCGGTAGCAGTTACCACATAAATAATATAATTCATCCGATTCTCTAATAGCACCGTTTATAATAATCAATTCATTCTCCAATTCGTCACATCCGCAATCGCGTTGTGATCATTCACATCCTCCCTAAGCGAGCGCGGCCATGAATTTGGCAGCTTCGCCGTTTCCCATAACTTACGACTGGTGATAATTACGAGTTAGAGCCGTCCGGCCGAGGAGCCGTGGGTGGCTCCAAAATATTCCTCTTGTATCCACGTAGTGCCTCCATAGGCAAAGCAACACATTTAAAAACTGTGAATATTCTCTTTCTTAAATCGCTTTGATTGCCTGAAGGATTGAGTTTCAGTGGACGAGTTAAACAATGGGTTCACAGAGACTATCCAGGCGGTACGATCAGAGTTTTTTAGGTCTCGCCCCAATTAAACGCACCAAAAATCTCCTCCTAGACGCTAAAATTGATTACATAGTAACAATTTGTACTGCTGCAAGACTTCGAAGACGCGGATGTGCATCGGCAACAATTGAACAGAGCCAATTGATTAAGCTGAAGACAGAGGACGGCAGTGTAGCCTCGAGAAGGGCCAAGGTGTTGAAAGAGATCCAGAAATTTTATGCACAGCTTTGTACCTCAGGAGCCAAACCCATTGTCAACTTGACCAAAAATCTGAGATTCAAGCAAACCCACCACTATACAGAGGATATCCCGGACATCAGCCTATATGAGATTTGGATTGACTAAATAAATAAATAAATATATACGGACAAATTACACAGATTGAGCTAGGCCCAAAGTAAGTTCAGACTTGTGTTATGGGATACTAACTCAACGATACTATATTTTATAATAGATACTTATATAGATGAACATCCAAGACCCAGGTCAATCTGAAAAAGATCATTTTCCATCTTGACCTGGCCGGGGATCGAACCCGGGACCATCCGTGTCTCAGGCAAGCGTGTTGACCGCTGTACTACGGAGCTCGTCCAATTGACTAGATGGAAATAATGTCGAATGTGACGCCACACGTCACCGTTAACTCCATCCTTGAAGCTGTAAACCAAAAGGTACTTATTTCCACCTAGGTCGAATGACCCAGGTTGAAAGTTCCAGCTTAGTTGACGAGGTATTTCGACGAATCTTTCGAGAAACTTCGCAGTGTCTTCGATTGACTGTACTGACTCGAAATTAGTCTCTTGTGACCCGCTCTCAAATAATGCCTTTCTTATTGTAAAGTAACTGTGGAAAGGTGATATCTTACGTATATGATCCAAAATAAGCTGTATGCACTTCCATGTGACTTATAAATGTGGGGTAGTCAATACTACAGATATATTGGATGTACTGAAAAGTAGTGTACGATTAAATCCCGGTACTATTTCAAGCTTTATCTGAAATTCTGAAAGTACGTATAATTTACGCTGCAAGGAAAGCTAGGAAGTTGAACCTAACCTCAACCTTTTTAGAATTATTATATTTTGTACAGCTTTTTATCATACCTAGGTACTTCAATTTCTTAGTCATCTAAAAGGTTGCAAATAACAGTGCTAGGGGGAACATGCCAAAGCTCAATCGCCAATATGAGACTATCGACTGGATTGACTCGAAATTACTCACTCGTGACTCGCTCTCAAATAATGTCTTTCTTTACGTAACTGTGGTAATTGCGTGCTTTCTTACGTTTATGATCCATTTTTTATCCGGATTTGGATCAATTGATACATCGGTTGTTATTTATCGCATGTGATGTGATTATATTTTGTTGTTGATAGATAGTTGCTTGTAGCTATGTTGAAATTGCAAACATTTATTTCATGCTACGAATAAATTTCATGGCTTGTTTTGATTTAGAATGAAGTATGAACGACTTTTGTTGAACATAAATTATTGAATGAAAATTGATGAAATTGCTTTATCATCAGTTGTTTTATATAAAATAAAAATAGTAGAATATATTAAAATCTGCAACCATATGTTCGAATGTATTTATTGCTACTGATATTACTGAACGACTTACCCAAAGGAACTAGATCGAAATATAAAAAAATGTACTTCACAAACTAAATCACTCAGCTGATTAGTATGATCTGATTAGTAAAGGTAGATTCGATGATATGGCAAGGTTTTTGATTTACTGGAATACTGCTCGTTAATTTAATGAAATATTCTTTAATTCACTTACATTTATGGAAATAATTTGTCCATCATTTATTGACGGGTAGTAGCTAGGTATATAGGTAGTAGTCATAGACAGAGTAGACATTTTGAAGTCATCCTAAAAACATGTAGGTATATCTGATTGTGAATAAAAAGTAAAGATCCCACGCCAGTCGAGCAAAATGCAATGATAGATTGAAGCAACGTAATATTGATCGCCTTTCAAGGAATCACAAATTGACCAATTAGGTACTTCCGACACCAGTCGAAGAAAGATGGCGTGTACTTATAAGGGTGACACTAACAAGTTTACATTTAACCAAAATTTAACTCGAGAAATCAGGTTTCATTATGATACGAGATCTTGGGAAACCGATGGCTAACCTACCGTTGTGATAAGTGTTGGCTTTATTATAATTTAGGCAACGTTAATGTACCTATGGCTATTTTCCTGGGTTAAAATAATAATATTAAAATCAGTCCGTCTGTTTTTCTTTCTTTCAATAAATTATTTAAAATAAAAACTAACAATTAATCCTAACTATAAAATAAAATTGCCTATAAGTAAAACCTACCTATAAATAAAAATAAATAAAACCCATAATTAACACATCATCATCATCATCAGGTTTTTTTTAGTCTCCATTGCAGGAACACGACCCGCTGTGTAGCTGAAACAAAGTTGTTCATTCTAAATTTGATGATCCGTGGTCAAAACAATACAACTAGTTACTGATACTAGATAGTGATAATCATACAACACTAGCCACTTATTAGATAATCAATTAAGTTGTGGTAGAGCCACGCTACCTGCGAAATTCACTTTTGCTGATAAATGAATGGGCCGGCTTGTCCGGGGAAACTCGCACAGAAAATTGACGTCTGAGTCGTAGTTTTACCGCTTTTATGCTTCGTTCGATGAGTGAGAGAGCTGGAAGGCCATCCTCTTCTCTGGGAAGGGAAAATATAAGTCCGAAAATGGTCCTGTCACACTCCTGGTGTTGTCCAGTGCAGTTGTCCATGTGCAGCGGCGATCGCTTACCATCAGGCGACCCGGTTGCTCGTTTGCCATCCATTGTCATAGAAAAAAATCAACCTAGACTGACTACCTTGTTTAGCTTACAATTTAACACGTAAATGAGGGCATAACGAGCTGCAGACGAGCCCGCCAGCGGTGGCTCTCCCGATCACCACATTATCACCTGTCTGCCGGACAGTAGTGGCATAGAGCAGCAAGCTCGAGGTCGTTGTACATTACATGATTTCATAGATAAAGTTGTTCATATTGACGGTCGAAAGTAAAGTTACACGGTTTATGTATAAACTGATATTATTGTACCTGGCCATAAATCTAGGATACACGACACCATCCCATCCCAATCCCAATCCCAACTAATATTATAAATGTGAAAGTGAGTTTCTTTGTTTGTTTGTTTGTTACGCTTTCACGCCGTATCTACTGAACCGATCATCATGGAATTTTGCATACACATAGGTTAGGGTACTGAGAAGGACATAGGCTATAAATCACGCGAGCGATGCCGCGGGTAACAGCTAGTTTCATATATAAAAGTGTGATAGATTTTTGAAGAGTGTGCCATAATAATATATGCCAGCCTGCGACACGAGTTGTTCTCGAGTTGATCCCCTGCCAGGTCACAAAGGAAAATTAGCTTTTTTAGATTATTCAAGTCTTGGATGAAGTTTGATGTTTATCTGTTTATGTGGCTATTATAAAATATAGTATCATTCAGCTAGTATTATACGCCACAACACAACCAATACAATTGTTAAAAAGGATAAACTTATTTATGACTTGATTTGGTCGAAAACTTGGGTCCGTGGACACAAGATTATTCACAATGAAAGTCAAAAATTATATACTCAGAGAATTTCAGTTACAACAGAAAGCCGATCAAGGGAGTAGGCGTGAGGACTCAATAGGCGATGAGGCTAGCAACCCGTTCCGTTATTTTTTGACTCCGTTCTCAACCTGCAAGCCCACCAGCATGCTACACGTGGCCGTTAGATTTTATAGACCTGGGCTCCGTCTACCTCGCAAAGGTAAAGGCGTGATAGTATGTATGTATATATGTAATTAACAGTTGCAATTGGTAAAGTTATTTGACTAACTAAATTATATGATGCAATAGTCTCCCTTCCTCACAATTCTTCTAAACAAACTCGTCTCCACAGCACTCGTCCTAACCAGGCATTCGTGACTCCAATCTCATCTCATTATCGAGTTTCATGCGCGTTTAAAAAATATAAATAATATGCGGGACGCGGCAAATTGACGTATAATCATAGTCATAGTGATTAGGAATAAATATAGATATTACGTGAGAGTGGTCGCCATGGGTGGCGGCGGGCACACGGTATAATTTGATGAGTTGACGGACCGTTCGCTGGGTGAGCTTCGTGCCGTATTAGGAAGTGGAGGTGTGGTCTGAGGTGAAGGAGTTCAGCGACTGGTACTGTGACTACAATGTAATTCTTAGACAACCGTACTATTGCGAACTCTTTTTTAGTTTTAGGATTCTTTATTTTAAATTATATTTTTAACCTTTTGTTTTGTAAATATGTATGTCATTCTAATTATTGTATCATCAAAAGTCTAAGTAAATATTCGTAAACGCAAAGCGTATTTCATTTATATTTCTCTTTAAAAGAACCTTAATTAGCGTAAATAAATATCGATTGGTAATATGTACTTTTGCACTTTAATAATTCTACGCAGACGAAGTAGTGAATTCCGAATCGAACAAGGCCACTATTTTAATTCTATATTTTATTTAATGACTTCCGCCGAGGTTTCAGTTTCAATGAATTTGCCAATTTCCAATGTACGGTATATAGTTGACAAATAACAATCAACAATGACGTAGTTAGCTATTTGAATGCCTTATGGGAGCTTCTGGTGAAAAATCTATACGAGTCGATATGAGTAGAGTAAAACACCAAAGAACACCAATTTCATTTTATAAAGTACACTAAAATTTATTTGCAAAATCATCCAAGGCAGACCCCAACGCCTAGCCTTCGCACCAAAAATTCCAAGGCCACTACAACATAATCAGTTTTTGCCCGCAACGTTAGCGGCGTGTATCATAGCCTATGTTATTTAAGTAATTACCTATTTTACTTTATACACGTAAGTTACATACAGTCATGTGGTCTCATAACGCCTTAAGGCGCTTACACCAGCTAACTAGCGCCACCCTAGGTTTTATTTCATTGACCACTAAATAAGATTAAATTGTCAAAATCGACGTAAGTACTTCACTAGTACATGACTTCTAGTATTTTATGTATTGATTTTCATTATTTTGCATTAGGTAAATCAAGAGAACTACGCATTACCGCCAAAAGCGGCCACTTTTGGCGATAATGAGTAGTTCTCTCAATCTGAAATGCTGATGTCGATGAAAAGTTCTACTTAAAATACTACACGTCATTTACTAAGGAAGTACTTACGTAGATTTTGTCAATTTGTTCTCATTTCGGAGAACAAGAATTAAATAACGGGTGTCGCTAGTTTCGGTGATGTAAGCCTCTTAATCGTACGATTTGTTCACAGAGACTCGCATAGATGGCGCCACTCGAAACTATACAACATTGTATCTTCCGTATTATGAGAATATAAAAACATGATTCACAAAATATATCTTATTAAAAATCAAAACAATGTTTTAGGCATAATATTTTAAAATGACACCGTATATTTAGTAAGTTAAAGGCTAACGCAGATTACCGCCATCTAGTATCGACTACCAAGCAACTCTCCTGCACCATACATTCGCCTTTTCGCAACCTTAATTTGATCCAATATTTTTGTATGAGGTGGGCAGTCTATTACGTTAGTATTATATTGTCTTTGATTCAGTGTAAGGGAGGACAGATTTGTTGTTAGCTATAAAATAATAAAGTTTTATGAGAATCCGATCAGTACATTTTACATCAAGATATTACAAGCATCCATAAATTCATACATACTTACTCACAAATTGCGTATTTTCCATCCATCCTCACAAATTTCATATGTATCGGCCTTCCTCATTATTGTATACAATACACATTTTCTTGGATAACTCTTCGTCTCACCGTTCAACCAAGGCAGTTGCCAGTGCGTTTTAAAAGAAATTGTTTAATACTCATAAACAACGTTTTATATGGTAAGGTAGGTAATCCAAACTTACTTCAACTCCAAGATAACCTCGATAATATGACCACTATTCTGTGATAAACCTGTCAAAATTGCAATATTCTAACTGCCTATGTTCAGAAAATACTCGTCAATAAAATTAAATGTCACTTGTTTTTCCAATTCCTAAAGTCTATTTATTTATATGGATGGTATGTTATGTATGCACTCTGATGGGAGGCATAGGTAAGTTTAGTTGCCTAAGGGAGATGATTCGTCACAAGAAGGTGGAATGACATGATTATTATCATATACAGCTACCTAACTACCTCCTATGTACTCGGATATGAAGGGTGTGGTTAAAAGCTAGGTTTTAAAGGCGTTTGAGTCTATCTAGGCCCTTTGATGTTGGTGCGATGGCACTCGTTAGGGATTTCGTACAGACCACGAATTGCAGGGATTGAATTTTATAGTTTTTGAAGTTCAGTAATAACTCTTTATAGTCCTTGTCAAATTCGATGGGTAGGCTTGGAGCTAAAGTGATGTCATAATTCTGGTATGCTCCAACAGTGGGAAAACTTCTGTTTGGTTATAGCTATATAATTGCCGTTTTATAGTAGTAATGTGAAATAGTAATCGCTTTGGATCCTTTAAGGGTTATTCAGTCCGTCAATTTGACCAATATTTGGAACTAAATTTTTTTTTTTACATTTCCACACAAATATGTTACCCAGTCAATTTGTAAAGGAGTGTAAAAAAAATTTTCCAGCAAAAGATTTTTTTTCTAGTTGATGGTAGCCCATCGAATAGATCAATCATCAATATTTCTTCGTATAGAATTTATTTTCTTTTAAATTTCTAAGTTCAACAGTAAATAATTTGGCCCAAAATATGTCTGCAATAGACAAATCTCGTGCCAAATTATTAGTTCTTAACCCGATTTCAGCAAATTTGCTGAATCAGATATTTTCACCGCATGGTAGAAATTTTCAATATTTGGGATGGCATCATCTATGACCGTAGAGAACGGTCTGGATTTATGTGGAGAAGCAGGGGTGACCAGTATTGTCTGCTGGCCACGCAGCGTGACGGCCATTACGGGTAACGATAGCAAAAAAATGTTGTACAATTATAATCATATGTACGGCCCCGGCTTCACCCGTAGTACATACTTAGCCTATGGCACTGAGGGATAACGTTAGGACGTTAAACGTTCAACGTTAAAAGAATTTTGGAAATCGGTGCAGTAGTTCCTAGTTCGTTCAACCAAACAAACAAACTGTTCAGCTATATAATATGAGTATAGATGTAAGTTTTTCAGTGGGTAAGAATTAGACACACAGAAGCATATGAAGCCAAGTTAATGAAAGGTGAGTTTTCTTTGAACAGCGATAAACGGAAAAATGTACGAATACTTTTTCGTGGGTCATTCGTTCACGTAGAATATACTGCCTCTATCTACACCATTGATAGAGATGTGATCTTCTCCATCAATGATCCAGTTAAAATGTATTAACTGCAAACCATATTTTGACATTACCAAATTACCGATCTCAATGTTTCTGCCGACGGTACCAAACAATCACCGCTTATTTTCACTTACATTAGTTTAGTGAAGGATGGTATCAATGAAATATGTGCACGCTCGCGTGATGTCTCCTTCAGCCCCCTCCCGTCCCTCCCCCCTCCACTTAGGTGATTGGATTTTTTTATAAAGATACTTCGCAGTGCACGTCTTTGATGTTTGCCGTATAATGCACTTGTGTAGTGCAGCGGAGACCTTTATCAACATGATTTTAGTCATGAAAATACTGAATTTATATGAAAATAAAATACTTCAGGCAGAATTGAAACCATTAGAAATATTCTCAAAACATCAAACAAAGTTGAAATTTTAGAAAATGGAATGTCTATATTTTGGCTAGCAGGGCTTTCATTTCTGAAAATCGGTACGATAAGATTAAATTTGGAAAATATTTGATTGTTTGTTTGCATTAAGCTCTGAAACTATTCGACCGATTTTCAAAATTATTTCTCCTATTGAAAGCTAATTTATTTGGAGTTGACATAGGATATAATTTACGCGGATAGAGTCGCAGGAAAATTGCTAGTAACCTATAATACCACATAAATAGCCATACTTCATTTACCACTCTGCTGCCTTACACACTACTATTTTGAAATGTGCAAGGTACCTAAATACTACTAGGTTTTTCTATTTTAATAGTTTACATAAAGTTCCTTCATAATAATTTACATAGACTTCCATGCTGGTTTGGGAGAAAAGAAAAAACATAGAATATACCAGCTGCTTTTCTTCCCGTGCAGACCGTGAAAGCCGGTCAAGGGATTGGGCGAAAATCTAAGGAATCACATTGATAGGCGATGCGGCTAGCAACCCATCACTACTTTGATTCCGCTTTCAATCTTTACGCCCACTACAATGCTAAACGTGGCCTGTAGGTTGTATGACCTTGAGCTCTGTCTACCCCACAAGGGATAAAGACGTAATAGTATGTATGTATGTACTACATAAAGTTTCAGTAAATATTGTAGGTCAAACAACAGTCAATATTTCTTCAATCTCTTCCTGTACATTTAATACCACAGGGCTCCCCACGAACTTCAACTCGTAATAATTGTGTCAAAATAAATTCGCAAATAAAAGTGGTACAAATCTGCAACATAAATCAAGTTTTTGAGGGTTCTTCTAATCGTCCAAATATTTATTATAGTAGTACCTACACTTTAGAAAGGGTGGGCGAGTCACGTGGCGGAGGGGACCGCGGCCAACCCGAATTGACACTTGGGACCTTTAAAATCTTCATCAACTGGATATAAAAACATATTTGGCTATCGAATACGTCTTTTCGTTGAATAACAACGTACTTCCTAAATAGTTAGTATAATGATTGAGGCGATAAACGTTAGAATCGCAAAATGACGGATTAGCGAACTGTCAGGTGAAAGTTTTTTTTCGCAAATGGGCAAAATCTTACAGAGACTGAATCCTTTAAAGACAGTTTCGCAAAAATACAAGTTTTGCGAAAAGACAGATTTGCATTCTAGTAACAGATATCGTACTATTGGTACAAATATTAAGTACCTACCTACTACGCGAGAGCCTCAAATGAGGAAACGTCATAATTAAGGGTTGTTTATGAAACTAAGAGTACCTACAAATTGAAAAGACTGAGGTTAAGTTTGTTTTTATGTTTGTTTGAGGAAGCTTTTGGAAAAAGACTAATATTACGAGAATTAGGTTTCCCCTGGATGCACCACATAGACATTGGTTGCGAGTTTAGTTGACCTTATGCCGTGTAAGATATAGTAATAATCTTTCTGCTGTTGGAATATCCACACTTATAAATATGAAGCTGAAGAAATCACAAAAATACACGTAATTCCATATTTGGCTATTGGCACAGTACGTAGTTCCGCTTTGTAGATGTAACATTTGAAGATTTCCCTGTCCGGCCCCCATGAGAAGTACTAACTGCGTGGCTAGGCGGCCATCAGAAATTCAGAACTTATACCTCTTTTTTTTCTTTTTAGAACCACGAATTAAATTTTTGTTAAACATTACCAGCGTTTTATTAAAATCTCAGACATGTTACAATAATAACGCAAAAGGCCAAATTATCCCAGGTCAAGTTACGTTGGTCACCCTATAGATCATTTTAATTTAATTCGTCAAAATTTATTGCTCTAGTCTTGTTTGTTTGAATCTGATTTAGGATATTATGAAGTGTGTTTATGACCATTAACTTTATGGTGACCACAATAATGTTTATGAGGATTAGTTAGTGCTTATTTTATAATCCATTTACTATAAAATGCGACCCTGAGAATTGACTTGATTAACTCTTTATAACAAAATTAGGGTTTAAATTGGTTGATGTACGAGTTTATGTAGAGTCAAAGTTATTGATCTTAAGAGAACTTAAGATTCTAAGTAGTTTTACATACTTAGGTATTGATTGTAATTATAGAATAGAAATTAAAAATAATACCTACCTACTACAAAATTGTAAAGACAATAGAAAACTTAATGCCACCCATTATTTTTGTTATGTTAAGAAAAAAGGTTTCATACGATAAAAAATTTTGAAGATCAACATTCCATACAAATTCATCGATCAAAATATTTCCTTTTCTCACAATTTTTTTTATCCTTTTTAGTGATTCGGATTCTGAGATTTTGATATTCAAAATCAACCTGTATATTATGTAATATACACAGTAGTATAACACATGTGAGTATTCCATTCAAGAATTCAATTGCATAAACAACAGTTGAAAAATAAACAATTTCCTTGCCATTATTCAAATCGACAAGACAATCAAGTGGCTTTTATTGCCGAAACCCAGCAAGAACTTAATTACAAAATCGATATCCAAAACCAAAAAAATCCCTTCAGGGATCACCCTAATCCCCAAAGTAGGGAGCGGACAAATTATGATTTTCAATATCACACGACCATTACCAGTAGTCGGCGGTGCGTGACCAGAAATTACGAGACGTTAGTTTTTTGCGCGACCGTGCTGGGCGGCTGTCGGGAGGAAACTGAGGGAAGAGCGAGTATAATTTAAGAGAACCAGAAGGTAAGTGTCGAGTCAAATAGTATCTAATACTTACTTCTAAGATCACAAAAGTGAATAAACATGCCTGTTTACTACAAAACTATATTGGCATCTTAAGGGCATTGGGTAAAAGTGGCCTGATTTTCAAAATTTGCGACCACCGTTCAAAGTTTACTCATTCGAAAGATCATATTAAGATGTTTATTTTCATCTATGGCCGTTTCTGTCTACAGTGTATCGGAGCCGAGATATCGGCATTCATAATTAAAAAATAAATTACAATAATGTCGTCTAGATAGACAAAACAGGATCTTTATTTTATTATTTTTTCGTGTAAATATTACTTGATTCTATGATTTATATTATTTATATATAAAATAAAAACAGTTACAGTGGGGTATGCGACATTCATAATTAATACAACAAACATTAATATATTATTTTTATTACGCAGAATTTGATGATATCCTACTTCAGGCACTCATGCATGTGTACTTATATATTTTTACGAAAAAATTGTTTCATATGGCATAAAATGACACGGAAGACATGATAAGTCTCACACACAGATTTTTTAAGCCATTCGAAGGTAACTGATATGTCAGATGTGGATTAGAGAATTTTCTATAACAAAAGACCGAGGGTGAATGTGATTCATAACTTTTAGTGCGTTAAGTAAACAAACAATGGGAAGTTCCTAGAAAGTTGAAAGGCCCGCTACCGGTCGCGTTCATCCAATCACAGCGCAGGGTTCATTTACCTGACTCGGTTAGGCTTTGAAAATCGAGCAGGGTGGAGTGGAGGGGTGAAGGAAAGAGGTGCAGGCGCAGGCAGGATTCACTTCCCGTTTAACCTTTGTGTTGAGTGTGTGCAAGTGCGTTATATACTTTTGATTACCACGACCTTTGCTTTGTTTTTGGACTCTCTCTTTATTATCTTATTTTGTGACCTGGCATTACTAACTGGACTAAGAGTTTGCTGTAGTGATTTGGACTTTAAAACAATATGGATGCAGATAGAGCATCGTGTGTTGGCTGCCATCGAAGTTTGAACCGCATTGGCGGCACTCGCAGGAGATCTATGGTGTTAACGGCTCAACTGATGGAGCAAAACCCATGTTTAATGGCATACTGCATTGAAGTTATTAACATTCTTGAGGTAAGTGATGACATTTCTTATATAATTATTAATTGTTTAACTTTCTTATTTACACTAATATTAAAAAACAGTTGGTTTGTTAAAACGTGATAAACTCAGGGACTGTTGTGTCAAACATTATTTCATGTAGGTACAATATCCCAGTGTCAATTATATTTTGTTTGAAGTACATATCTTAAAGCGATCTCACTCGTCACAAAGCCATTCCTAACTTATTGAAAACTGGCCACTGGTTATATTTTCCCCTTTACCTTGATTATCTTTTGAGTGTCAAAGAAGATTAGTACTTGTGTTTCTTCCGCTTGCTCCCAAACCGGCATAAATGCAATAAGATGCAGTACGTGCCACTTTTTTTAGTGATTACTATATGTTTGAGACTTGCTATATGTTCGTAAGTCAAGTAAAAGAGGAAATGATTTCATATTTACTAAAAAATAAATAATTAAATCAATTTACCCAGTTAGATTTATCTAGGTACTACGATGTGTTTTAATTATTTTTTACCTATATATGGAGCTAATACGTATACAAATATATTGATTAAGCCTATATTTTGTATTTTACAGTTTGGTGGCGATGAACGGATATGTCGACCATGCTTTTTTCGAGCTCAGCGCTATGTCTCAAGAGATCAACAAGCAGAAGTTGCACCAGACCTACTTGAACAACATGCAGATGATCAAGTATTAGAGCATGATTCATCGCAAGGAGGCAATACAGAGGAATCTGAATCAGATCTTATTATTAATGAAAATATGCGAGACCAACAAGTGCAAGTTAGTAGACCGCAAACGATTGAAGTTCCTGGATATTCCAGAGCACCACTTAATACACAGTTATGTATTTTTGCTGATTGCACCAACACCAATCTTCAACGAATTCATGTTGACATAAGAACCACAATTCTTCAAAATAAAGGATTTTACCTTCCACGGGGTACACGTGTATGTAGAGAGCATTCAGATTCAGGGTTTCAAGATATTGAAACAAGAACACGTCGTGTAATTGCAAGTTTCTCGTCGAAGCAAGTGAAAGACATGATGGATATTTTAAGAAATCGTAGTAATTTTTTAGATTTTGAGAGACTTTCTTCCATTAATAATGGAGTCTTTCATTATTACATTGGTTTCTCTAAGGAAAACTTTATGCGAATTCTTGAAGCAACCCCAAGTATCACACAACATCACAAAAAGGCTAAAACAGCCCTTGCAACAGTTCTTGCAAAACTTCACACCGGTGAATCAAATCAACGACTTTCTAGCGTATTCAAAATGACAAGAAAAACTTTTGAAAAAATAATGCGAGAAGTGAGACAAGAATTAATGACAGAGTTTGTGCCACAGAATTTAGGCTATGATCATATTACAAGAGAAGAAGTCATATCACGTTGTCTGACTATCCCAAATGTATTATTTGGAAATCCAAATGCTCCTCTGAGTGAACGTAGAGCCATAATTATATTAGACGGGACTTATATATATTTACAAAAAAGCAGCAACTATTACTTTCAAAGAAAATCCTATAGTCTGCACAAGTTTCGTCATTTACTAAAACCCTTTTTAGTAGTATGCCCTGATGGTCATATAGTTGATATTTATGGTTTATATGAAGCTACTACTTCAGATGCTCGTATTTTGTCTGAGATTATGAGTAGTGAAACTGATACATTTCATTGGTATTTTCGTGAAAATGATGTACTCATTTTAGATAGAGGCTTCAGAGATTGCATTGATGAAGTGGAGTCATATGGATACAAAACGTACATGCCAGCCTCCAAAGACGTAAATGAAAGTCAGTTAAGTGTGCGACAAGCAAATGATTCTAGGAAAGTTACTATTTGCCGTTGGGTTGTAGAAACAGTAAATGGCAGATTAAAAAATCAGTTTCGCCAATTACGTCACCAATACTTTAATGTAGCTGCAAGGCATCTTTTCGACGAGATAAAAATTGCTGCGGCATTATTAAATGCTTTTGGCAAACCCCTAACCGACCACCGCTTGGTGAACGAAATCGTAAACAAAATAATTCAATGTGATGGTGACAGAAACAGGTTAAGTGAATATGTTATAGAAAATAATCTCAATCGTAGATGGGCTCTTTTTCAGTCTATTGATGCGGCTTTATTAGATTTTAATGATTTCCCAATATTAAGTATGGACGAGCTTATTATATATGCGTTGGGAACGTATCAAATTCTCCAAGCCCGCAGTTATTACGGGGAGCATGTAAAAAATGGTTCGTATATAATTGAAATATATAAGGAGCCCCACATAGAAGATTTTAGAGAGCAGAATTTGGATTGTCGGAATCCATGGCTACTTAGAGGAAAAATTCAATCAAGACACGTGACAAGCAGAATTTATTATGTTTATATTTTATTAGAAAGGGAACTAGAAGGAAGCAGCGCAATATTGGGCCATTATTGCTCATGTGTTGTCGGAAAACGGACTCTAGGCTGTTGCTCGCATGTAATGTCCATTATATGGTATTTGGGATGGGGTAGATACCAAGATAATCTATCTCCCCCAGCTCAGTTTTTAGACACAATAATACGACATGATCAAGAAAATGAAGTTTACGATGAACCGGAAAATAACTAAATTGTATAAATCGGAAAATAACTAATCTTGTAAACTAATAATAATGTAATATATTCATATTGATATTGTATGTGCCTATAATAAATGATTTGTTTGTGTGTATCTGTTGCATTTTATTTATCACTAGCAGTCCGCCCCGGCTTCGCTTGTGGTACCTACATAGCCTATTTCACTCCGGGATAATGTAGCTTTCGAATGGTGAAAGAATTTTTTAAATCAGTTCAGTCGTTTCTGAGATTACCCATTACAAACAAACAAACAAATCTTTCCTCTTTATAATATTAGTCTAGATTCCTATCCATAACGACATACTATACGCTTTAATCAAATCATTTTTGTTAAAAAATATTACATCTATATAGACGACTTACTTATTATTTGTCTTATTTTGATATTTGATATTTCGGCTCCGATATAGTTTACATCAATAATGTTTTGTATATTGTTATTCTCAACTATAAGGCTAATTAAAAATACTAGTTATATTAGTGGTCGCTGAAAAAAAAATCATGCCAAGGCTCATACAAAATTACCCAAACCCCTTTATAGTTACTGATTAGGTGTTGTTGTTTGAAAACAAAACTTAATACTTTGAGATAGACTGCACAGGTGCTGAAGATATTCGGCAGTCCCTCTAACACCGCGCAGCTATGTCAAAATTTAAAACGTTTATTCAGAAAATAGGCCTTAGCAGGCACTTTTTCACGTCAATTAAATCACATTTAATATTATCTTATTATTATATTACGCATTTACTAATTATTGTTCAATAGCTACAGACTACTAGCTTGGATTATACTTGGATGTATTGTGCCTAACCAGAGCTAACTTTGTGCTCATTTTGTATCGTCACGAAGCTTGGTAGGTAGCTAGTTTGCTGAAAAAGTACTATTTTGCCATAACGTACGACACTCATTTCTGCGTTGCTTCAACAAAGTTGCTTTCTTTTGAATATTTACTATGGCAGCACCAAGGGCAGGGAGCTAGGACAGTGCTGTGAGTTTCGGAAGTTGTAAAGTAGTGATTTGCAACGCACGCGCCGCGCCGCCAGCCGCCGCTTCCGCGAGACACATAATGACGCGATCCGCGAATTCTCAAAATAAGATTGGGGCAGATTTATCTGGGGGAAGGAATAATATAAACTTTTTACAAATTGATAATTTGTCAATATATAATATAGGCATTTCAATATGACAAAACAACATTTTAAAAGCCTGTATTTGAACAATGCACACATTTTTTTTCGTTGTGCTTTGAACTCTTGGAGTTAAGGTTACAAAGTCACAATTTTTCCTCTCGGCATAAACGTCACTAACGAAAAACAACAGACAAGTGACGTTTGTGTATTGTATGTGAAGTGAGTCCTTTGTTCGGTACCCAGAGGGTAGTGTACCGCGAAGGCAATCTAATTTGGCTGCCTTCTCTTCTTTACTAATTCTTGACTATAGACCTCGCAAGTCTTATCATAGCAAACGTACAAGTCAAAACAAACATTTGAATCTCCGTATCTTACTCCCGGTTTCATTTCCTAATACCACTACTTCCCACCCTAACGCGTGTCTTCCCCTATCTTACCCCGCGCGTTTTATTATCAGCTTTTACTTTTATGCTCGATTTGCCCAAATTCCTCTCTCCATTTAATTACAGCCAGCGTTTGGCAGAAACACGTACCTAGATAGCGCGTGTAAGGATATCGTTATATACAAATCCATACTTAGACATCAATTCTCTATTAATTATAAGAGACATAATACTTGAATTTAATAAGGATGTTGTGCACAGATTACGATATTGCGTTCTATTTCATAAAATAGAGTTAATTCGTGTTTTATTACTTTTTGACGTATACATACAGGTCACAATCACAATAGGTATTAACTGAATAAAAATAAATCACTGTAAACTAGGTATATTGATTCCCAAAAACATGCCCAATGCATGGCAACTAAAAAGTGTCACAATATACAATCAACTTTGATGATAAAAATAGAATACCTACTGAAATTCTAAAAATCAAGTGAGCTGCAATACGGATAAAGTTAGACGAAATGCTCACAGAAATATTTTATTGAAATTTTAACAGTATTTAATTGTAACAAACAATTATACATATAGATTGATATACTCACAATTGGTATTTCAAAAAGGCTTGTAAAAAATTTCGAACGTTCGGTATGTTGAAAATTGAAATATTATTAAATCGGAGGGACGTTCATTTTATATAACACAATCTCTACCAAGTCACATTTACACACAGAAAAACTTAAAAATAATCATTCCTGAACTGAAATTGTCGAATGCTGCCACCGGCTTAAGAAATTTCTACTTTTTACACATTGTAACATCATTTCATCAAAGCCAAAATCATATTTGTCCGTTCGAACCAAACTCCTTCGTAAACAGGGCTGCCGCCTGCCGGGGTGTTTACCAACGAAATAGATCTGTTGGTTCAGTTGATTGCAGATCGAAACTTTCAAACTGACCGCGTGGAATCGGATTACTAGTTCGTTACCCATTTTTGTGTTTGCCTGGTCGCTAACAAAGCAAACAGGGGCCGTCCGATGTTTGGCAGCCCTAACTTTTGTTTGTGCGGATTGATACTGGCTAATTTTGTGGGAGTCCGTGATTGTTTTGCGTCGTCCCAATTTAGAGCGTTCGTTACGTTTTAAACATTGGTTGGCTACATAGATATCAGAATATTTACTGTTGGCTATGTGTAGTTCATCAGCATGTAAACTATTTGTTTTTGCCAAATAATCTTAAATAAAAAATCGGCCAATTGCGAGTCGGACTCGCACACAAAGGGTTCCGTACCATTATCTATACAACATTAGACTATCGATCAAAATGGAAAAGAATAGTGTCTGTTGTACAGGAAGGTACTTACCTAAATATTTATTTTATTCTGTTCTCAGTATTTTTATAGCGGTAACTGAAATACACCATCTGTAAAAATAGCTGAAATTTTCTCTCGTCTAGCTATCTATCACGGTTTATGGACATTGGACTGACATTGAATTTTTACCCTTTGGGCACGGAACTCTAAAAAGATAATCCCTAAGAAAAGCACACAAATAAATACAATAAATCACACTCAACAAATCAAAAACAATTACAGACAGCCCGGGCAATCAATATGGGACAGTCGACAAATCTTTTAGGTTCCCAACATTAGTTCCATAGTAAAAGTTGTTCATTTTGAATACCTGAGTCACCCCTGTAAGAGAATGTCTAGGGTCAATTTACATGGTGAAGAGCAGATGAGAGTTGACGGTCGTTTAATTCTCTCAATCCAAATATAAATAGAAAAGCATGAAATTGCGAAGATTTATCAATCCTGGAAAGGTTCCTTAACCCGAATCACAATCAGCAGCTCATTACCACGGCTCGATTCAGAGATTCCGCGCCGTCGCTCAGCGCCCGCATCAATCCGAGTCCACAATTACCTCTGATTCTGCGGTTCTCAAACTGACTGTGTAGCTAGCTCTAAGTGAGCTTTTGCTACTTCTCCGGACTTTAAATGAGGGCAGAGTGCCCAACCTGCAAGGCGAACATCACTTAAGGCGCCTAAGGAAGGACGGGCCTTGGCTTTGGGCGATGCTTGTGTGCGCAAGGCTTGGAGAAACAGCAAACTCTCATATGCCTGATGGGCCGCGATTTACATGTATAGACCGAATTGACAAACAATGACAAAGCCTTTGGAGAGCAGCAACTCTCGTGTTTTGCCATATGGGCCGGAAACTACGTTGCCAGGAGGGCCTATCATGGTAGCAAGTCACCTGGAACCACCAAATCGACACCAGTAATCAGAGCTAAGCCCGACCCTACATCACATATGATAAGGAGAGGAAAAAATAGAGGTCAACGCTTGCACTGTTGCAGGCAATAAACACTGAAACTTTTAAGTCATTAACTTTTATTTATAAACTCGCATCCAAAACGCATTTAGATGTAGCGCGGCAGTCCACAGAATTCTGGCGTCCAGGCTTCTTAGTAGTAACACAAAACTTAGAATATATAAAACGGTCATAGGACTAATAAAGACATATGGCTGCGAGGCCCGGACGCTAACGCTAAAGGAGTAGACCATCTCCTGGTAGCAGAGCGCAAAATATTTTGGAAAATCCTCGGAGCGACTAAAAATTCTGACGGAAAATCTGACGGAAGCTGGAGAGTCCGAAGAAATGCAGAGAATGAAGTTCTGGTAAAGGAGCCGAATTTAACATGGTGTCACTAAAGCGCTCCGCTTGCAATGGCTTGGGCATTGGAAAGAATGAAGGAGGATCGTGGCCTCAAGGCAGCTTATATGGGAAAAGTATCGGGTCGAAGACCAGTGGACCGGCCAAGATATCACTGGAGCGATACTGTGCAGGCTAAACTGCGTGAAATGGAAGCGGTCAGTTGGCAAGATATCGCAAAGGACAGAAATTGTGGCGTTCTCTCATCTCGAATCCACTTCGGGTCGCTGAGCCAGCGGAGTAAGTAAAGACTTTTATCAATCTAAACCGCAATTGAGGAACACAGCAACACTTATTAATCCTAGCGAGGATTTATTTCTACTGGCGGTGCTCAATCATAAGAGAAAAATAGTTTTCTTTTTCAATCCAAACCGAGATAAAGCAGCATCAGATAGACTCATCAGTCTCGGAGTCTCCGATACACGGGTAGAGTAAATGGTAGAATAGCCGGTATAGTCCTAGTGGGCGTGATCATTATTAGCGCCTACGCATGTTAAGCAACCCTGGGCGCAGTCCCCACTTGGATAGGTGACCGCAAGTGGCAAAATATGTCCAGCTCCTCCTTGCTTCGCAAGGCACGTTAAGCCTTGGTTCCGGCTGTCATCATTGATGACAGGCGTAAAGCTATGTCAGATGCCTCTAGGCACCTTGACAAAAATCTGACACCTGTGTTGGCCACACACACGAAAAACAAACAGTTAGTAACATATACTCTAACGTATACTCTACTGTTTACTCTAGACGGTAGCAAACTTACTGTGCTACTAGTTAGTAGCATAGTTAGTACTCTACCGTCTACTCTACTGTTTACTCTATGCATCATCAGGTTTTTAGTCTTTAGTCTTTTTAGTTTTAAGTCTTTCTTTGTCTCCACTGTAGGAGCACGACTCTCTTTGCACTACCAGAGACATATATTAGCCAGAGCAGTCAGAGGATTTGGCCTACACTATCCACGCGGGCCAGATGGGTTGGAGAGGTCTCTTTGATGTTCAATAAGCTTTGTTTAGCTTGTGTTCCCTAAGTCGCCTTCCACGACATCCACGGGAAGACTTGGAGTGGTCCTATTCTACTCTGCCGGGAACCACACGGCCATTACTCTATGCGTGTACAAATATTTTTCTCCCTTTTTGGGAACCACTGTATCCTGGGCCGCGTCACCAATTATGCATTCCACCACTACTTTATTTGCTTACAGCCGAGTAAAGCTAAAGCCTAGGCTGAAACCGCCTCAATGGGCGCCAGTAATGGCAGTTATAAGGCCGAGCGTGAGGGAATTTACGGCATGAAACGACCACCTTCTAAATATAGGAACTGATTAACCACCGTGGTTAACCAGTATTTAGCTACTTTCATAGAATTTTAATTACGATGGTAACGATTTGAACTAAAGAATTGAAAGAGAAAACGGTTAGTGGTTTTAAGTTTTTAACTATGGAACCTGGGATTGTTCAGTTCTGTCAGTAATAAAATAATAGGCAAATTGTTTTTTGTTATTTACATATATCGGCTTGGGTTTTTCTGATTGGATTTCAAACAGTAAGCAACTGTCTGGACGGCCCTGGACCCGCTGATGCGACGGACTTAACTTTAATAAAGAACTGACGCGCACAAGCACAAACTAGAGAATCCTGATAGAGTGGGAAAGAGGCCAACATTGAGACAGCCGTGACTAATAGATAAATAAATAATACCGTCCTACTGCTGGGTAAAGTACTTTCTTCTATTCCGCCTCTAATTTCTATCTCCTGCGATTGGTCTCCTATTTTATCAGAAGCTGCCAGATCATCTTGTTTGTAGGCAGCCTCTTTTAAAACGCCGACCGAGTAGTACTTAGTAGCTCAGAATATCTTAGTAGCTAATATTGGTGTCAGATCTGTCAATCTGTCTAAACATAAAAATACCATGTATTTTTCAATTCCAATTTCTTTATTGCATTTAAAATTGTACTTTACATCTAATATAGCTCCTACAATATTATCCCCGCACTGTAATTATAGTAAGTAGGTACAACATGCACCTATTTTTAGGGTTCCGTAGTAAACTAGGAACCCTTATAGTTTCGCCATGTCTGTCTGTCTGTCTGTCTGTCTGTCTGTCTGTCTGTCCGTCCGCGGTTTTACTCAGAGACTATAAGTACTAGAAAGCTGTAATTTTGTATGAGTATGTATATTAATCATGGCAAAAAAGTCGTAGAAAAAAATCTTGAAAAAAAATTTTTTTTTGGGTAGCTCCCATACAAGTAAAGTGGGGGAGTAATTTTTTTTTCTCTACTTACCCATCGTGTGGGGTATCGTTAAAAAGGTTTTTGAAAAATATTGTGAGGTTGAGAACACCATTTTTCGATTTAGGGATCCGTTTCCGAAATATTTGGTTTTAAAGTGAAAATTTTTGTTAGAGGTACGTGTCCCCCCCCCCTCTATCTGCTAAACGGTTATATATGGATACGTGAAAAAAATTACAGCAGTAGTATATATACTGAAGTTGAAAGGAAAACTATCAGAGCTGGGTACTAAGTGCAAACTAAAAAGTTATAGGCAACCAACTTATTAAATGTACTGGAAAATGTAAAATTTTATACAATCTTTATTGTTAGATGTTTTTGGTCGTTAAACTGTGAGGTGCGAGTGTAAACAGTGTGAACTCAAAGTTGTCATTCGCAACTACGGAACACTATACTGCGCGTGGCCCGACACGCACTTGGCCGGTTTTTTTATTGTTATACCTCTTAAACGTAATTTATACACTGACCTAGCCTCAGAATACAAAATATGAGGCGCATATAAATTTAAAGGAATATTTTAAATAATTTAGTAACAATCATTCGGAATAAAATGAGAGGAAACCTAGCAATGTGATTGTCAGTACTTGCAAGAACATGATTGATGCAAGTAGAACGTTTGCCAATAAATCTCCCGCCGAAATCTGTACATTTAGTTTTTTAATCAGCGGCGTCCTTTATTATTGACAATCAATATACCGTACTTACTGACGCACAAAAACGATTGCATTAGTATTCATTGAGGCGGCTCCAGCTAAAGGATAACCCACAAAAAATGGCCAAAACGGATTGAAATATCCTGCTAATTTGCATGCAATAAAATATGTCATATCACATGGCTCTTTGCAAGCGAGCCTAAAAACACTCTTTTGAGCCAACGATGTATTTCCTGTCCTCATTGAATGGGAACAAAAAGAGGGAAATGGCAAAGATCCTTCCAATTAAATGAAAGAAAGGCTGAGTTATAGGGGCCGGTGGGTATAAATCAGTTTAGTGGATTTTAATTACGGTTATCAGGATGTCCTTTTCTCTTATGTTTAATAGTTCTTTTGTTGTCTAATTCGTTCAATTGATGCTCTTTGGAATTAAACTTCGTTTGAATTCATTAGGTCTTTGATGTTGTGTGCTGTTTATTTTTTGGTTATGATTTTGCATTCAATTTTACTGCATTTGTGTATACAAATGCAGTAAAATTTGAATGCAGTGAAGAATGAAGTACAGACTAGTTTAGGATGATTAGTTATCATTGCAAAATGTTTAAAAGCCCACTTAATTTTGTTTATTCTTGAGAAGTTTATAAAAGTATTGTTCAAAACTGCCAAAAGAATCCCATTTTTAAGGCTTTATTCGTGTTAAATCAAAAGTGTACTGGTGTAACTGTCATATCCCAGACACGCTAATGCCATCAAATGATTTCAAAAATACGGAACAAAACCTTTCACAAAAGTGAAACACAATAATATACTCCTCAATGATTAAGTCTGCCTCACTTAATATGCACTTAGAGACATTAGTTACACTAAATTTATTTTTTATTCCAGTGCGACTAAGTAAATATGTAAAATTATTATAATACGACACAACATGTGTTATTACGGCCAATAGAGAGGTGCAATTAACAAGAAAATTTGTGCCAACATAATCTATTACCCGTATTATAACACAATTAAGGGTAATTTACGTTTTTTACGTGTGGCGTTAAATTATTCGCCGTGTAAGCGCCGTGACTCGGAACTAATATGCTTGATGTGATATTGTGTTGTTTAGCAACATCGTTTGTGAAGCTCATAGTTTCACTTCGAGTATTTTAGCTGTATGAAGTACGCTATTTTTGCTAGCAGCCATTTTGTGAAGTATGGAAGCGTTTCACATTAAAATGCATTGAAATTTTCACTACTTACCGACTTGAAAACGGACTTAATTTATCCAAATTGCAACGCTTACGATACTGTTTTTACTAGCTGTTTATTTAATTAAATTATGTAATATAAAGTCGTAGAATCATTATTAATTTAAGAAAGGAGTTGATTCTGATAGTATGTATGTGTATCAATTTTTCAGATTACTATATTTCTCTACAAGAAAAATAATCAATCCTCAATTTCGTTCTTTTAATTATTTACACATCGGGAAAGACAAAGACTTTGTCAAATTGCAAATGCAAACATACCTTGTCTGAGATAAAATTAGCAACATCTTCCCACTATTTCTAGTGCGGAATGATTGTGCAAAGTCAGACAATGCAGCATCCCCTATAATTTATACGTCTGCCACCCCAACGTCGCTTCCTATTCCAACCGGAAGCAGTCTGCCGCCATTTTGGTCGCACGAGGCAGGAAGCTAGGCGCGTGCGCAACGCCGTCGTCACTTCCGCTTTAACGCCGTGACGTACGCGATTTTCAAAATAGAAAATGTCTAGTTTTAGTAAATTTAAGGGAGAAATGTCTTGTTGTTGATCATGGTGATAATTTATTGTTTTAAATGAGAGGGGAGCTTGGACAGAATTAGATTTTAAGTTATATTTGGTGTAATTGAAAATTTTGGATTTGATGTTCGGATTTTACCCCAGTTTCAACAATTTCTCTCCTTCTTAAACTTCCAGATTACATCCGAACTTTTCATCCAGTACCTTTACTCAATAACTGATAAATGGACGAGTCCTAAGATCCTCGTTGGACTATCATTTAGATTATTTTTGATTCTTCTGAATTTTTATTTTATCTATTATACTCCAAATCCTCTCTCAGACTTCCCTGGGTCATAGCTCATTTTAACTCATGTTATAGTATTTTAAAATCGGCCAAGACCGTGTCGATCCCCGCGCAGGGTTTCTATAGTTGCACGAATTATAATCGGACCCCAGTATTGGCCTCTTATATACAAGATAAATAAAACTAGTATTTTCGAGAAAAAAAATATCCCCACTTTACAAAAAAAAATATTTTAGTATTTATGACATCATTTTCTCGGCATTATTAATATATTTACTCAAGCCAAATTAATGCTTTCTAGTTGTTATAATCTGTGTGCTAACCCGCGGACAGACAGGCAGATAGACGAACATACCAAAACTATAAGGATTCCTTGTTTACTACGGAACCCTAAAAAATACATTTGCATTTCAATTATTCGTGCCATTTATTTAGGTACAAATCAGATATTTCGTATTAAATGATTCCTACCCATCATTAATATCATATACCACCCAGGCGAAGCCGAACAGTGCCGCTAGTTACGCATAAAAACTCAATTTTGTATGTAATAAGATATACCAGCATAATCTGATTGATGATCATCTGGTCGAATCGGACATTGAGATTAAAGCAAGAAGGAGATATACATCACAAGGAAAAATACACATTTTGTACGAGCCTAACGCTATACTTTTTGTAGATATTTTTCATAGTAATAGTGCATGGGACCGCAGCTCCTATGCATGCAATGCATACTGCAATATATATATATATATATATATATATATATATATATATATATATATCATCAGCTGGAGATGCAGATGGGATAAAGATCAGATCAGGACTCTTCCTTATCTGATCTTGATCCCATCTATTATATGTATAAACAAGTTGAACTCCAAATATAATTTCTAATAAGTACATTAGAAGAATCATCCAGGTATGCTCCTGACCCTAACTGGACTTTTATTCGTGTATATTGTTATTTATTAGTAGATGATTAATTTATTAGTCATTAACAACATTCATTTTCTTAGGGCTTATCTTCCTTCCAACATCGACACAGCCACAAATGGAACGCTTTGACTGCGTGCGCCCTAGACATATTCTGAATGCTTTGGCAATAGGAAACACTTTCTCAAATCATACAACGACACAGAACACAAACAGAATTGAATTTTATTTATATATGACAAACGACTATCGCAAAATACTCTATTGAAACAGTGTAGGCAAAGTTAACCACGGCTAGACAATAAAAACGCATATGTGTCATATCTCCTTGTTTTACCGGATCACAGTTCGTCCGTCAATCTTCATAATGATACACTAATGTATTCGATATGAAATGAGGTTTGTATGAAGTGACCGCCGAATGCTGCCAACATTATTGTTTAACTTCCGCCTACAGATATATTAATGCAGCTAAAAGAAAAGCTGGCATGATCAGCATATAACCTATTTCCATTGTATAAAATATTATTTTCATGGACCGTTGCGACCTTGCTTTTGCCTCAGGAAAGGATAAATAGACAACTGTAAAATAATGTAACCTTCACTTACTACCTGCAAGACCTCTCACAAGATGTCGCTGAATGATTCTGAAACGCGCAGACAAATTTTCTCCGATCCGACATTTATGAGTAGAGTTATGTGACAGATTATATCATTGAAACTTACGTGAGACCAGGCCCTGGTATACTTCGGCGTCACGCATCCCAAACTCGCCTTGAAAATGGACCCCTCATGAAATGAAAATAGCACGTACGAACGAGTGACCTGTTTTTGACAAACATAGTTATGTGACAAAACTTGATCGAGCATACCTCCTCACTCCCGCTGTGACCCCGACGTGATTGGAAGCAGCTTTCTCCATTCTTCAGCAGCAGCTGGATCAACAATTATCAAAACTCTTTCATCTTCGTCGTCTCTCTCTCCTTCATACTGGGTCAGCAGCAGCCAGCAGTCTAACCGCAAACCAGCAACGGAGAAATCATCAGCTTCATTGCAGCCAACTCAATGAGCTTCCTGATCCTAAATGTTTCTTATTTGAATCAGTAACGATTTTGATATTTTAAGTAGCATAAACTTTAGGCAAATTTAATTCAGTATGGAAAGCGTTTTTATAATTTGTTTGTCATGGACTTATGGCTATTTTTTCATTTAAATATGTTAATCTTACATTTTTGCAGAGAATTTTAAACAGAAAATTTGCCGATTTTCTTTTTCTTTTTGACTTAAATGTAAGTATCCAGACATCTTAACTTATTTTAAATATATTTACGTTATGCAACCATTATTTTATAAGACACTAGTTATTGCCTAGTGGGTTTCAATTTTGCCTTTAAATGACAATAACCTTTTTTAGGGTTCCGTAGTAAACAAGGAACCCTTATAGTTTCACCTTGTCTGTCTGTCTGTCCGTCCGCGGTTTTACTCTGAGACTATAAGTACTAGAAAGCTGTAATTGTATGGGTATGTATATTAATCATGCCAAAAAAGTGGTAGAAAAAAATCTTGAAAACAAAATTTTTTAGGGTAGCTCCGATACAAGTGGGGGAGTTATTTTTTTTCTACTTACCCATCGTATGGGGTATCGTTAAATAGGTCTTTAAAAAATATTGTCAGGTTGAGATTTTCGATTCAGGAATCCGTTTCCGAAATATTTGGTGGAAAACTATCAGGGCTGAGTACAAAGAACAAACTAAAAAGTTATAAGCAACGAACTTATAAAATGTACTCGAAAATGTAACATTTTATACAAATTTCATTGTTAGATGTTTTTGTTAAACTGTGAGGTGCGAGTGTGAACTCAAAGTCGTCATTCGCAACTACGGAACCTTGGCCGGTTTTTCCTTTTAATATTTTTCAATAATAGTTAAGAAAACTAGGCATCAACTCACGACTGACAGACACCAAAAATTAGCATGTTTTGTTGTTATATGTATTAATCGTTCTTCTATGAATTCTCATCTTTAATCCGCGACCAAATGATGTGCTCCGAGGCGCAGTGGTCAACACGCCTGCCTGCGACACGGTTCGATCCCCGGTCAGGTCAAGTAGAAAAATCATCTTTTTCAGATTGTCCCGGGTCTTGGATGTTTATCTATAAAGGTATCTATTATAAAATATAGAATCGTTGAGTTAGTATACCATACCATATCCATAACACAAGTCTTGAACTTACTTTGGGGCTAGCTCAATCTGTGTGATTTGTCCGTATATATTTATTTCTTTATTTAACCACTTCTATTAATTTGTAACACATACATAAATGTACACACACGGGAGTTCTACTGCTTTGATATACATACATATACCTAATATGTAGATTACTCACTTAGACCCTTAAAATAAAAGAAATTACATTCATATACCTACTAATGGTTACATACATATTCAGTAGACACAAATGCGGTGGTGCATCTACATACTTGACACCAGGCCCAGGCGATACCCCGCGTTCCGTCACCTCAGTCCGCGCGTATGAATAATCAAAACTCATAAACACTCTAGTCGCAACTCACCCGCTCTCCTGGGGATCATTTAAGGACGAACTACTCTTTATACAGAGTGTTACAACATTAAGCAAAAAAAGGGCTTTTTCTTTCTTTTTTCTTTTATATTATGGCTTCCACCGACATTTCAGTGATTCTGCCAATGTCCAGTTAAATGAGATACTAAATATCGGTGTTGTGCGGTATAATTTTTAACAAGTGGTATCAAAGATGGCGTATGTTCTTTGGTAGCCTAGTGGGGGCTTCTGATGACAAATCTATGCGAGTCCATACAACAGTATACTTCAACTATTTCACAAATTGTTCTTGTGCACGAGTATTTATAACATCAAACTACACGAATTTCATATTATAAAGTCCACTTTAGAACCAATTTGCAAAATTGTCTAAGGCAAACCCCAACTGTACCCCTTGATTTCTCAACAAAAACTCCCAAAAGGATTTTTAAATGTTGCGTACATTTTACTTTGATGTATAGACTGTTTGTGACTATTATATTATAAACGCAATAATTATTTCAACGCCGTTGCTTCGTAAATAAGCAGTCACCTCTCCTTTCTTTTTTAGAGCTTAATGCTTTAAATAGACAAAACATAGTAATTAAAAATCTCAAAAAAGAGGTTGAAAGCTAGACACTTTAATTTAAACAGTGCTCTTTATTCACATTCAAAAAGTCTAACTTCCACTCTCTTTTTTATTCAGGAGATAAGCTCTTCTGAGATAAAGTGACATTGTGTTCAAAGAAACACAGGCAGCGATTAATTTTACCCACACAGCTTTTCACGCGTATATACATATGTACATGTAGATGTAAATATGAATGTGTCGAACGACACTTGCCGCTACAACTGAACTTCACAATTAGCCTTCTACCTTCTCTCATCATCATCATCTCAGCCATGAGAGGTCCACTGCTAGCCATAGGCCCTAAGGATTTTCATCATTGGGGGGTTATTGCCATACTCACCATGCATGTCAAACGAGTTGGTGAGCGCAGTTTTGTTTGGCGTATATCGGTTCCAACACTGCTAAGATTTAAAACCTTTTTTTTTTAAACGAGGTAAGGGTAGGAGTTTAATGAACTGGGTAACGGGATAAGGGTATTTGGGTTACTACTGTCTCGGATGGATTGGAGATAAGAAAGTAGCAGCTTTGGAGGTGGGGTGCGCCTAGTCGATGCCATACATGCAACCAACGGACAGGCTGTAAGGATGACACCCAAAAAAACACCTCCTCTGGACTTGAAGAAATTTTCATTTATAAAAAATTCTGAAAAACCATCATGCTTTAACCTCACACCGCATCACGTCTTCCTGACATTTCACGTGATTCAAAATGGCGAGGCTCTGTTGGCGCCAAATTAAACTTCTCCGCGAATCGTATCGCTCTTTGATCTGCATCTAGCAGGAGTGTTTGTCCGCTCGCGTCTGTCTGTTTGTCTATATGAAAGGAGCTCGTGAATGACAGAGCATCCCTTTCAATGGGGATCTTTATCGGGCCGACCAACTATAGCGCAATTTGCGGATAGAATACCGTGATAAGTGATGTTTGGTTGGGGTTTTGCTGGCTTTTGTATAGATATTTAGAAAAACTTTTTCTTTAAATTGTTTCTATATACGATTGGCAACACAAAATACCGTGTTGTTATGTACTTTCTGCTCTTATTTTGGTCAAAACTTAGTCTTATTTTAAGATTTATATGTGCTACCATATGGCTTTTGGAAAATGTGGTTGGCAAATTATATATTTTAAATCTAAGACCAATCGTTTATTATGATTTTTGTAGAAATAAAATTTTCTGCTAACATATCTCTTGACCTCGGTTAAAAATTAATTGGTTATACCAAGAATTATAAAAAAATCACTCCATTAAACAGAGTATAATAGACTGCACGTGGACCTAAAACTATTGTCACGTTAAATCCAATCGATTTTTTGAGGATGTGTGCGTCAGTATCTTTTATTTCAGAAACTCTTTGCTTCCAAGCATACTCCCAGTTGAATTCTCAGTCTCGTACCTCGAAGCCCAGGATCCGCTATTAGGAAAAAATGTTAATTTTACTACTAACGCAGCAAAATAATCCGACAAAGCTTTTACAATCGCCTAGATACATAACCTCCTTACGTATAGGCATAATTTGTATGGATAGGCAGAATAGGCATGTATCCACTAAGAACAAATGGGTTGGATTAAGGTGTGTAAAAAATAATTATGATATGTAGATAAGGAAAAATCAATCTATTCATCAAAATAATTTACGATTGTTGATATTTTCATAAAACAAATTATGAAAATAAAGGCATCAGGTCATGTGACCGGGAACACCAATCACAAAGCGTTACGTCATCCTGTGGAAAACATAGTTGTTGTTGTTGACATTTTCATAGAAAGTGTGTTACAAGCTATTATTTTACGGTTTTATCTTTTGTCGTCACCTTTATTAAGTTATTTAAAATATTATACTGTGAGAAAACACCATAGAATATAGATTTATGAAAGGAAATAGCAATAACTTGCTCAAAATTGGCAAAATTTTAGCATCAAACAGCTACTTTTGTTCAGCGGAATTTCGCAATGTTAAAACTTCGATGTAAGTATACATGTGATAAAACTATAATAAGCTAAAATCCCAATTTCTCATTCTTGATACCTTAATATATGTGTTAATTTATTGATTATGTTTTGACCACAGTTTTGATATATTTTGAGGTTAAAAATACAACGTAAAACAGAAATGATATTTTTAATAACTTTCATGCTTATCTAGTAACAAAAATAACTATAGAATGTATGTACCAGCTGCTTAATTTAACGCACAGATGTAAAAGTCAATCCTAGGTACGGATAAATATCTCAGAAATCATGTTATAGGCAATAATACTAGCCAATCTTAAATTGACTAACGTGGCTTTTTGTTACCCTGTTAAAAGATTAATGTACTTAAATGAATAAACTCAATTTCAGGGCCACCACGAGATTTTCATGGAGATGATGTTGTTGTTGATCTGCAAGTTAAGCGAGAGGGTAAACTATGTACTGAGAAGTGTAAAATATGTCCAAGCAAAATTCAACTGTGTTGTTATAATTATGTTTTCGCTGAATTACATTTTGTTAAATATACTTAAATCAAAATGATCTTCACACTAATATATTCTAAATTTGTTGATAAACAATGTGCATCATTCCTCCTTTCAAGTGTTTTTTTCCATATTTTCCGCATTTCTTGTTGCTTGGGACAAATATAAATAATTTGTTTGGTATTTTAATGCTTGTGCTCTCCCCCTGGGGCACCATATAGTACTTGTAATACGAAGGATTCATTTTTAATCACAAAACATTCACAATCGTCATACACAAACAGCTGTGTTTCACACAGGGTGACGTCACACAAGACGCCATGACAGTTTTGAGCGTTTTCGGGAGAAATTCAATGTCATTTCTTTAAATGCGAAATACAAGTTGAAAATCAATATATTTATTAAAAATAATATTTTTCTCATGTGTAATGTATAATAAGGTATATTATCTAACTATCAATCAAATTTAGGCAACTAGCCTATTAGGCTTTGTATTATTATAACGAGGTAATTTTTTCCAAGTTTTTAACTGTTGAAAAATCAATTTACTGCACATATGCCTTAACTATACCAATGATCGGTAAAAACCGGTTCTTATCACGCGACTAGTAATGAAACGTGTGCATAATGTCCACATTTATGACACCAGCATTATTAGATTGATTTTTTACGGCACGCCAGGGACCAGTTAACCCATAGGCATAGGATATAGGTACACGATTATTAATAAAAATTCATTTCTTAAATATTAACAAAACTAGCAAAAACTTTGGTCTCTCCCTATCATCATCATCAGCATTTCGTGTAGGTGGCACGGTCAGTCGATCTTGCACGCCCTGGTATCAGAGTTCTTCGGAACCGCCTCTCGGCCTCTGACGAGGTTCCTTTCCTTCCTCCCTATCAGAAGAACCTATGCATTGATAATGCATTTGTCGGAAAATTACTGTGAAAAATTTATCATTTTGGACCCTATAAAGAGTGATTAAGCCCTTCAATTTAAACAAATTCAGGGAACTCAAAATCTTTTTGACATTCCCCTATTGGCCGCGCTATTAAATATTTATGCGTAGAAATATCAAAAATAAAGTTAAGTTCCCAGCATTGGTCCTTCAGCACGGACTTGGTTTGCAACAGCATGGTGGAAAGAATTCACCGCCAGTTGATGGCTGCCATCACTTGCCACTCCACTTCAAATTGGGTAGAACTATGTACACAAAAAAGAATGCTTGTCCGTGTATACGTTGAAGCTATTTACATGATTAAAAATATTTACAAATAAATTATGGACATTATATTTACAAGAGAATTATTAAGGTACCTAATTATACCTAATAACGAAATGTAAAAAATATTATACGAAATAAACACTTTCAGAATTTGATTAAAATATGGCAAAGTCAGGTCAGAAGTTCATTTCCTTGGGTATGTTATATGGAAACTGTTCAGTATAGCCTAAATCACCCATTTGCATAGTTCACTTAATTTAGTTAGTTCTTATAATCGTTGAGGCCTAACTGCACGTTAGTGGTCTTTATTTTTTACTGCAAATTGCTCACGAACCCGCTCGTTTTATTGCAAATTAAAAAGCGTACTTACTATTTATTTATTGTACACATAATAGTCCATATATTATTGGCTTTATTGGACATGGTGGTGGCCAAGTGATCATAGTGTGTTCTTTGTGACCTTCTGTTCCAATAAGAGAAGTTAATTGGAGTAGGTAGTAATTACAATACCCCTGGCCAGCGTGCCAAATCCTCTAACTGCTCTGGCTTTGGCTCTGGCAGTACAGAGAAGGTCATGCTCCAGTAGAGGACACTAAAAAAGACCTGATTCACTTGTATCAACCTTGCTTGCGTTTTGTGTAAGTTACTTACACTGGTATCAGATTTTTGACGGTTATTATTGTTAAGTTGAACTTGGTATAGTCCATCTCAGGGAAAGTTCAATTTTATAATACTCAAACATAGATACACGTATATTAAACACAAAACGTCCTACAGATTGTCCGTCGGGATTTTTTTAAATTAAGTCTTTTTGTTGAGTAATATAATAAAATACGATTTGGGGTAATTCTACGCTCGGCGCCCTCTTAACTCTTGTTGTGATGGACACTTGTCAAACCAAATCAAGTTGATCTTAGGGACATCAGACCCACAACCTTATATGGCAGCTGGATCTGTAACTGAAACTTATAATATACTAGCTGTTACCCGCGGCTTCGCCCGCGTGATATATAGCCTATGTCGTTCTCGGTACCCTGACCTGCAACATGTGTATGCAAAATTTCATGATGATCGGTTCAGTAGATACGACGTGAAAGCGTCACAAACAAACAAACAAACTCACTTTCGTATTTATAATATTAGTTAGGATTAGGATACTTAGGATTGGGATTAGGATGTCCTTCTCAGTACCCTAACCTATGTGTATGCAAAATTTCATGATGATCGGTTCAGTAGATACGGCGTGAAAGCGTCACAAACAAACAAACAAACTCACTTTCGCATTTATAATATTAGTTGGAATATACTAGCTGTTACCCGCAGCTTCGCCCGCGTAATTTATAGCCTATATCCTTGTTGGTACCTTAACCTATATGTGTATGCAAAATTTCATGATGATCGGTTCAGTAGATACGGCGTAAAAGCGTAACAAAGAAACAAACAAACTCACTTTCGCATTTATAATATTAGTTGGGATTAGTTAGGATATTTAGGATTAGGATTAGGATACATGTATATTTTCACGTCTTTATCCCTCGCCAGGTAGACAGAGCCTAAAGTCATTGAGACCCAAAGGCCATGTTTAGCATGTTAACAGGCGTTAAAGTGAAAAACGGAATCAAAATAGTGATGACCTGCTAACCGCATCGGCTATTCACGTGATTCCTTGGATTTTCGCCGGATCCCTTGACCGGCTTTCACGGTCTGCGCGAAAAAAATAAAAGCAGCCGAGGAAGCGATTAAGTGTTTAAAAAAGAATTTTAAGTACCAACTTTTGATCACTTACCAATCGATAGCTTTATTATCACCGTCTTTTACAATTTAGCAATTAAAGCTATCGGGGTAAAAACTGAGCAAGTTTCTTACATTTTCAAATAAGACCTGTAATCCATAGATTCATGTGGCACCTAACATGGCTAATTGGATTAGATCTATATTGGTATGTTCACAGGCCATAACCATCAGGTCCTTACTTATTGCTTCGATTGCCCTGACCAAGAATTGGCTTTCATAGTAAAATAGAGGCAAGCAATACTACGTGTTCTCGATTTAACCGTGGATAACTTTTTCTATATTTATTTATCACTAGCTGTTACCCGCGGTTTCGCCCGCATAATATATAGCATATGTCTTTCTCGGTACCCTAACCTATGTGTATGCAAAATTTCATGATCGGTTCAGTAGATACGGCGTGAAAGCGTAACAAATAAACAAACAAACTCTATTCGTTGGGATAAGCTGAAGAGTTTGTCTGTTTGGTTGAACGCACTAATCTCAGGAACTACTGGAACGATTTCAAAAATTCTTACACAGTTGGATAGGTACGTTATCCCTTCGTGTCATAGCAAGATATGTACCACGGGCAAAGCCGGGGTGAAATGCTAGTATTTCAACCAGGCTAATCAGTTCAGAAGATACAGCTAACACAACTTTCACATTTATAATATAAAAATTCAATTAGTGATCCTTGAATTAACTGTAGGTAAAATAATAATTGAAACATAAATAATGAAATATGGAAAAAATACTTAGGTTATATACGAACATAAGAAAAATTCTGGAATGGCGACTCTGTTCGCTAGAGCCAAAGCAGCCAGGGGATTTGGCCTACACTCTCCACGCTGGCCAGATGGGTTGGACAGGTCTCCCAACTTAGGATAGTTGGGATTGGTATAGTATTGTAAATACTTTCATGGGTATTCAATCCAGTATAACCAGTAGTTTTTATGTGAAAATGCATAAATTCATCGTTTCTTACTTTCACATTAATAGGTAATATTAGTAAGAATATACAGGATTTAGTGTAGGTATGTATGTATTTAGAATGTATCGACATTATTTATCCAGAGAGATAGGCCAAGAAATTTCACAGTTACGGGCACATTTATGAGAGACAGAGTTATGAAACTCATCGCATTAATAAAACAGTGCTTACAGAATTCACCTTTCATTTGGACAGATTTAGTATAGGACGCCAGACGCCACAATACTTTTTGCCCTTTTTGCTAATGTTTCACAGTTGGAGTAGTTCAGTATCCATTATTTACCAGTCCACCTGCATTCCTGCAAGAAATAAATAATATCCATTCATAACACGTTTGTTTATTTACTAAGGCAAGAACAAAACGCATGGGACAGTAGTACTACTCGTCATACATTTCCTCCATGTACTTACCATTAACATATAATAGTCTCACTATATACCTCACCTGCTAACGTATTATGTACCTTATTTCAAAGTAGTAGAGTATACTTTCAAGTAATTCTTGGTGTTATAAAGCCATGGTTTTTTAGTGCTATGGTAGGCCCGCCCATCAGACGGTTCCTGGAACGTTTGTTACAGTTTTTGCGGGTTCCGTATCGCGGGAAAACGCGCAAAGTCTAAACTCTATGTGGGTGGATGTGAGGCGGAATGATAGATGTCCGAGAAATACCGACTATTTTCTGATTCGCAATTGCGTTTTAAACGTGCGATTTAAAAATTCAATTAGAGATCTTTGAATTTACTGTAGGTAACTGACGAAAATAATAATTGAAACATAAATAATATAATATGAAATAAAAACTCATAGAAAAAATCTATAAGGTAAAATAGCATTGTGAATGCAAAATAAATCCCATTTAAACTAAAAAATCTTAGGTTTTATTTAAACGAACATAGTAAAAATTCTCGAATGGCGACCGCGTCCAGCAAGCGCAGCGTCAAACACCCACCGACCAGGTGGTCGAACGACCTGATCAAGGTCGCAGGACTCGCAGGGAAGAGCACGACCTTCTCTGTTCTTTTGAGCCAGAGCAGCCAGAGGATTAGGCCACTGTCCACGCTGGCCAGATGGGTTGGACAGCTCTCTTTGATGTTTATAAACTTTGTTTAGCTTTGTTTCCATAAGTCGCCTTCTATGACATCCGCAGGAAGACTGTTTGGAGTAGTCCTTTTCTACAATACCAGGAACCACACGGCTGTTTATAGTGTATAATGGATAACAATTTTGTGATGTTGTTTGTACTTACATCTAGTTTAATCAGAGATTACTTGTCAACAATCCTAACTTGATTAATGTGATATAATACATACATTACATACATAGTATCACGTCTTTATCCCTTAGGGCAGACAGAGCCTGAGGCCATAAGACCGAAAGGCCGCTTTTAGCATGTTGATGGGCTTAAAGATGGAATATGGAATCAAAATAGTGATGGATTGCTAGCTGCACCGCCTATTTACATGACTCCTTAATATTTGCGCCCATTCCCTCAGCCGGTACATTCCACGTTTTTTGTCTCCTAGGTCCCAGACCAGCATGGAAGAGATTAATGTGACACCGCCTACTAACTCAACTATAACATAACTGTCAGAAAGATCAAAGAAAAGGAAATCTTCAATTCTAAATCGAATTGCAACCCTTTCAGCATTAGCCACTAGACGTTTGAATGGATAGGGCTCTCACCACCCTCGCGTCTTGAAGCCACCATAAGTAGGCTCTAGGCTGCCTTTGTAGACTAATTTCTAGCTTTTTTTTAATCTGAGAAGGTATTTTTGTTCCTTACTCTACGTGCTATCCATAGGTATATTATGAAAACTTTCACTGTCGTTTGGTCGACGTACAACTTTTTCCATTAAAGTACTTATGTGGCACCTATCTAATTCTATAAATAACAATTAAAGAAAATCTAAATGTTTTCTTACACTCTCCATGCTGGCCAGACGGGCTGGACAGGTCTTTTGATGTAAATAAGCTTTGTTTAGCTTGTGTTTCCATAAGTCGCCTTTTACGACATCCGCGGAAAAACTTACAGTGGTCCTACACTACAATACCGGGATTCACATGGCTGCTTAAGGTGTATGAAAGATAACTATTTCGTGATGTTGTTTGTACATCAAGTTCAATCAGAGATTACCTATAAATATATACGGACAAATCACACAGATTAAGTTAGCCCCAAAGTAAGTTCGAAACTTGTGTTATGGGATACTAACTCAACGATATTATATTTTATAATAGATACTTATATAGATAAACATCCAAGACCCAGGTCAATCTGAAAAAGATCATTTTCCATCTTGACCTGACCGGGGATCGAACCCGGGAATTTCCATTTCGCAGGCTGGCGTGTTGACCGCTGCGTCACGGAGCTCGTCATCCTATCAACAATCCTAACTTGATTAATGGGACACCGGCCACTAACTCAACTATAAATTAATGTCAAAAAGATCAAAGAAAAGGAAATCGAATTGCAACCCTTTCAGCATCAGCCACTAGACGTCTGAATGGCTCTCACCACCCTCGCGTCTTGAAGCCACCAAGTATATACCAAGGCTCTAGGTTGCCTTTGTAGACTAATTTCTAGCTTTTCTTAATCTGAGAAGGTATTTTTGTTGCTTACTCTACGTGCTATTTTAGTATATTAAAAAAACTTTCATTATCGTTTGTACGACATATTTCTGTTTCCTTCATTGTACTTATGGGGTACCTATCTAATTCTAACAATAACAATTTTAAAAAAATCGCAGTTCCCAGGATATCAGAAAAAAAGGAAATCATCAATTCTAAATCGAATTGCAACCCTTTCAGCATCGTCAAGTAGACGTTTGAATGGATAGGGCTCCTACCACCCTCGCGTCTTCAAGTCAGCAAGTAGGCTCTAGGCTGCTTTTGTAGACTACTTTCTAGCTTTTCTCAATCCGAGAAGGTATTTTTGTTGCTTACTCTGAATACTATCTTCGCTTATGATATAATTTGCATGAAAACTTTTATTATCGCTTGTATGATGTACTTTTTCCTTTGTGGAAATTATGTGGTACCTAAGTATATATAATTCTAAAATTGGCAATATTTTTTTCCTCATTTTCAAGAATATCAGACTTTAGCTTTTCCCGCTACTGCATCCGCATTCCCGGCCGGGTGCTCCGTGGTCTGTGCAGGCCTAACGGCTGAACCCTTAAACTTTACCTTACCCTTTTACTTTGCACCCTCTTAGGGATTGAATTTCTAAAAATCCATTAAGAAAGGATTTTTAAAAAGCTTTTTTTTATCTAATTTACATCATGAACGGAAGCCCTGTAACTAGTTACAAGTTTCTAGATACAGCAGTTTCGGCTGTGCGTTAATATATAAGTCAGTGAGTTAGTCAGGATTGCCTTATATAGCCAGACATAAACACAACTTAACAAACAAGTTTAAAAACAAAAACAAACAAAAAATAAAACTATCTTGACTATCTTTACTAATATTATAAAGCTGAAGAGTTTGTTTGTTTGTTTAGTTGAACGCGCTAATTTCTGGAACTACTTGACCACTTCAAAAAATCTTTCACCGTTGGATAGGCACGTTATCCCTGTGTGCCATAGGCTAGGTATGTACCACGCGCGAAGCCGGAGCGGGCTACTAGTGAAAAATAAAATATGTAAGATATATTTTACATAAATATTTACAGCTATAATGTCATACAGTCTATAACAAGCCACACCATATTACACAAAAAACACAAAACACCCAATCACGCATTGAACGACACACAAAGTAACGAAATAAAGCCCCATTCATACCGGCGGCACGTACTATCAATATCTAAGTATACTGATTGCAATCAACAAATGTAACGAAATGCCCTTATTGGGTTTGCGCGGCGAGTTTGTTTGTGCAACCGAGCAGTTTGCTTCGACTATTATCTCGTGCGTGCATGTAGGGAGTGTTGCGCTGGAAGTGGCACCTTTTGACCATTTTTATTATCATCATTTCATATTATAAAACAAAGTCCTCCGCCGCGTCTCTCTGTGTGTTCGCGATAAACTCCAAGACTACTGCACGGATTTTCATGTGGTTTTCAGAAATAGATAGAGTGATTCATGAGGAAGGTTTATAGGTATAAAACATGCCCGGACGCAGCCGGGGAGGGCTGCTAGTAAATAATAAATAAATATTTACGGACAAATCACACAGATTTAAGTTCGTATTACCCCTTTTTTTGAAGGATACCAAAGAAAATGTATACCCTCATGACCCACCCAGAAGGGTAATGTGTCACGCGTATTTATGTATGTATCTAGATACGTAAGTATGTCTGTTTCATTGTTGCCTCCTGTAGCTTAAACGTCTTGACTGATTTTAAAGTGTGAGGCGTCATTAGCTTCTTATTTTTCCCCGGAGTATCATAGGCAAAGTAACGTCAGCATTTGATAACTTTTATTTTTAAGCTCCAACTTAAGCCAATTTACTACCTCTCTCTCATCCGAACGTGTTCCCGGTTGCATCCTCTGCTGGAGAGCCTGAGGTCCTATAAAAGTTAAAAATAACTCACCAAATTTGTAGCCGGTGATGCAACTTTCCTGATGACTCTATCTTGCCTGATGGGGGCAACGATGAGGTCTAGGTGGTACACGCAAACTTGAATAATGCCTATTTACTCTTGCCTTGAAAATACATAATGTGCCTCAAATTGATGGAGTCGAGAAACAGCGTCGCGGAGAGGGAATTCCATCCCTTTAAGGTTTACATAACGAAGGAGGAGGCGAATATAGATGTGCGATGAGCAGGAAAATCGGCCACATATGGTCCCAATGGAATCCCTGCCCGCACCATGTCGTCCGAAGATGGAATGGTGCAGCAGGAAATTAGATCGTGCAGTTCCTGTCTACACTCCCCAAAATGAAGCCTGTAAAAGACACACAGACTTGTCTTTTATTATTCCTCTGATGCTTAACATCAGAGGAGAAAAGTGCCACTTCCATACGCTATATCTCCATGTATGGATCTGAATTATCTTTATCTAGCGATTTATCAACTTTTATTTTGCGGGAGTCCTCAGCTATACCAATTTGTATGATTTGCGGCTCCATGTGATATTTCGTTCGTAAGCGGCAAATAATATTTTACTGGCCATCGTTTGTTGTTTTCTTTACTATTTGTTTACTCTTTTAGGGGATGGAATTAGCAAGAGATGTATATTTTACTAGCCGGAATATTTTTATGAAGGTTTAACAAAGGAATGTGCTAAGATGCAAAGTAGTCAGTTAGTAGTAGTCAAAGTTATTCAAGTAGAGCAGGAGGTAGAGTCAAATCAAGAGTATACCGGGCTTTTAGGTAATTTTTAGCTATTGGTACCTATACCAATAGCTAAAAATTAATATATACTTATATATATTAAAGCAACAACAGAGTTAAGTAATTACATGGTCGTTAAATTTATATGATGGAAGTAGTTTTTAATTGGGAAAATACTTACCTACCTAATATAGAGTCAACAGAAAAAGTTTGAAAAATAGTTCTACCTCGCCTGCTCCGTATTCATGCCGCTTACCCTAACCTTACTCTTAATTTTTTTAAATCCAATTTGGTTACCATCGAGTCAAAATGACTATTTTACACGTACCTACAATTGTATACTCTTGTATAATTACAAATTGTACCTAGAACGATTTGATTTTTATGTGTGATAGGTAAGTTCATATTCTATCAGATTCACAAAAAGAAACTTGAGTCCTACTGATTAGTTTGCTAACTAACTAGGGAATCCGATTTGTTAATAAGATGATTAACATAGTAAAAATCTTATACCGGAATATTTGATACTTCTACCATCCATGCCATCTGCGTCTTGGCAAATAACATGAAAAAAATAATTGAGCACTTATTAATCTTTATTACCGACGTATTGCCGATTCCATAACCCGCAGAGATCTACAAATGAACCTAATTTGTCCATATCAGTTACCAATTCTGTTTGGACAAATCAGTATATTTAATAAACACAGCTTCATCTTCAATCCACATAATCAACCTTATGCAGTGTTAATAAGGTGTGTTATTAATCAGCAGTCGTCAATTTGATTCGCCTTCGTTACGGGAAAAAACACGATTTCGAAATCGATACTCGTTTCGGGAATAATAAGTAGGGATCGATTGTGTATTTTGTAATTGCGTTGCTTAATCAGATTGCGGGGCTGATTGTAATCAGCATACCGTACATTTTATACTTATCTCCTGTTGGAGAAGTCCTTAGTACGTGTTTTTTTTTTTCTCTTTCTAATGATAAAATATGGACTATAATGAAGGGAACTGTTAATAACTAGTCAAATAAATAGGAATAGAGTTAGAAAGGAGATGGCTCGAGATAGAACAAAATGACAAGCTTATATGCTATCCCGACCCCACAGAAAGTGAGATAAGGTGAGAAATAAGAAGAAAGTGTTAGAAAGGGGTTAGTATCGAATGTTCGCAAACGTAACTGGTCTACAGTAGCAACTTGTCTAAATCGTACACTACGGTCTAAAATTCAAATGGTCGCAATCGAGGCTAATTGAAATAAAATACCTGTTGTATTGTACCTATTAAAACATGCGGTGAAAACTGAAAATTAGCTTCTATTTATCTTTATAAAATAAAACATTTGTTTTTAGTTTTATTTTAATCTTAAAGTATTCATACGCTACTTAACAATAGAGGATGAGATGTACTTAGATGAACATCTTTTGAACTGAGAAAATTTTTAATGGTCCATTTTGACAAACTACTACTGAAGACTATATACTACTAATGACTAATGTGTTCTACATCAAAACCCTATACCAAACACACAAATTCATCTCGACGATTTTTTTAAAACCTAAGTTCACATCCATTTATCGTCGCTTCAGCAGATGAGCTCCCAAGACATCTTAAGGAATAATTAGGCTAACTGCATCGCGTGTAAACCAAACGAGACGGCACCTTTGACAGTGACCAGCTCTACCGAACACCACAAATTACTTACAAATGAACCCTAAATATCACATTAACAAAACTCGGAAAACAAGTCACAAAATAAGGTAAACGCAAAAGGATAACTTTTTGGGTGAGCTCTATAAAATAAATAAATAAAGAAATATACTTATACAGACAAATCACACAGGTTGAGCTAGCCCCAAAGAAGACTTGTTTAATGGGATACTAACTCAACGATACTTTATTTTATTACAAATACATATAGATAAACATCCAAGACTCAGGTCAATCTGAAAAAGATCATAAAGAAAATTAAGTGCCTTATTTAATTCCAGCCATTTCATTTTACATTTGCTCTTACAAATCACACGGCGACGACCGGCACTGATTTGATTAAAATGGTATACGCTTCTATGCTTTCTTTATTTAACACCAAAGTGGTGATTTATAACTATACGTTAGCTGACAAAGATACTCTTACAATTGAGAAATCGAACAAACACGATAAAATAGGCTCTATCGCTGACGCAATAAGGGTAAAAGACTAAAAAGCTTCTACAGAAGAAAAGATATTGAAAATTGCAATTGTTAAAGATTTTAATCCTCCGGATCTCTCGTCTGCAACATGTCGTCATTGTTTGTTATCAATGGCTTGTGGTTTGTTTTAACTCAGTCCATTTTCAATTATGATAATGAAGTGAAGCTTTCCTGCTATTTAATTAAATATGGAGCAAGCTTCTGGTGTTGTAACTTTACTTAGTGTTAATTATCTTATTTTGTGCCTTTCTTTCCAACTTAGTATATGACCATACCGTCTCTTCTTATGTTTTTAACTTAACGAGATTGTCAAAGAGGCCATAAAAACTTTTTTGAAGATATGGTTTTTGAAGGTTAACTATGCATTGACATCACAGTTTAGCCGGACATCAAGATAAGATTAGATCCTAGGATAAGATACACATACCTAGATATTACACAGCAGAGAGTGAAATTAATTTATTTATTTGAATATAGGATATCGACGGGTCGGTCTTGCGAAAGAGAAGGTACTAACATACTTACATACATAACATATTATCACGTCTTTATCCCTTACGGGGTACACACAGCCCAAAGTCATAATACATACAACGTATTAAGTACATTATAAGTTTCTAGGTACAGTATAAGTAAGTGGATCTTTGTCTTTTATATAATTAAATAGATTATTGAATATTTTATAATAATTTTTGATGTAAGAGTAAAGACGCCCGATTTATTGTCATTTCAATGATCAGTTAACAACCTATCTTGGTGATAAGTTTTTGCAAGTTTACTCGCTTGTTTAAAGTCACGTAACACAAAAGCAATGAGCCGGAACGTCATTATAGTTACTTAGTTGTAATATATTAGAACATAAGAACCTACTATTATCCTAATTCTCAAAGCGTATAGTCATCCATCAAACAACAGAAGGACAATATTTCAAAAAGACACGTCCACTTAATTACGTTTACCTACCTACATGGAGGTATTTTTTCTTCTTTCCCATTTTTTCTGGTTATTGCGGTTTATTAGAATGCTTGTATTGTAGAATATTATGTCAAAGTGGGTCTTAAATATCAATTACGTGACCCTGATCGTCAAAATAGTATGCAGTTGCAGTAAGGGTAGCAGTATACATACTTACACAATGAGAAAATACAGATTATTCGAAGTTTTGTAGTGTTTGTTTTTTCACTTTTTTTGCTCTCCCTTTTATTATGTAAATATTTTAATTTATAATTACCTGTGCTTATTTGAAAGAAAAGTCAACCAAGTCGTCAGACTACCCTACAAACGCTTTATGCAAACCGCTTCCGATCAGTCATATTGGAAATCCTTGGGAGGCCTATGTCCAAAGGTGGACTTCTTGGGGCTGAAATGTAACGATGATGACAAACTAAAATGCTAGATTTTGATAGTGGAAAAAGGAAGGAAGAAACACATTACTAATATTAAGGCTTCGAAAATAGACACCGACCGAAACATGATAAGCAAATACCTTAATCGAACTTAAGCTCTCGAAACTTAAGAATTCGAAACCGAAACTTATTAAATGGCCGAATTATAACAATTACTAATATTTTTTATACTTACACTTAATTAATCCACGTTATTATAAACATTAGAGATTAAATAAAAAATAACAACATCAATAAATTTATATTTAATAGATGGGGCCCATAGACCAATTACCAGTCTAGGCTGAATATTGACGCGCCTGTTACATCACCAATTCATCCGAACACATGAGTTTTGGGAAGGGTGATTTTACGCCGAAACCGGAAACTCGCGGAGACTCTCGATCGGACTCTACTTAAGATTACTGCGTTAGCACACACCTACAAATATCACTTTTTAAGTCGACACTCAAAAGATAGATACCTAATTTAGATATTTGAGAGATTACAGAAGTCTAAGAAGCGATAAGAGTTTACCTCACCAGGTATCTTGTGTTAATGTGTGTCACAACAAAGTTTCAAGAATTATAATATTAACTTTGGACAAAAAGGTTTGTATAACAGCACCCTAACCCTCAAATGGCCTGCGACCTATTAATTCCATTAAATAGGTCTCCCTTTTCTCAGAGACAATAATAATTGTTTTCGCAACTGTCTTGCGACTGTCGCATGCGACAAAAGATGACGAGCGACAAAAAACGTAATAGATTATTAAGAAAACAATGTAGTCGTATTCATGAAACTTTTGTTCAATAATACTTTTGTTCGAGTGACAAGCAATACAATGATTTTTGAGGATGCCATTATTTGTGCGTGATGAATATAATTGCTATGAATACTATATAGCAATTCTATTCAACGCACTAATAATAATAATGCTATATATTTTAGGGTCAAGTAAAATTTTTTGCAAAACGTAACTGTAATCTTATTCAGTTCCAGCCAATCAGTAAGGTAGGTATATACCTACCTAATATACGCATAAAACTTCCCAAACTTGTCAGGTTTTTACTATAAAACCACGCTTATCTTGGAAGATACTTGGTCCAGTACCTCTAAAAATTAGCCTCTACAGAAGACAGATAATATGGCGCATCGGACGGAGGTATGCCGCAATATGTATTCATAAATAAATTCAATCACGATTCAAATATCATAAACGAAGCAAATTCTTAAATTGAATTTACAAACTTAATTAATAATATAATTTAAAAGTTTCCTCACCTAGTAGATTATTATTTGACTGTTATTTCATCCCAGCAATCGAACAATAACCCGTCCACGGTACAGAGAGCTCCAATTTCCACCACAGAACATACTCAAAAGCATTCAAGTTTTTGCCCCAATGAGGATCTTATCTTACAATACTCATGGTAATAAATACATCACGGTAGCTTCAGGTGCCGTCAGGATCAAAGAAGCGGCTTCCTTTGTGCCCCTCCCGCCCCGCCCTCTCCTCCGGCCCGTCAATATTTGCATAAGGGGTAAATAGATATAAAGGACAGCGTGTCGATTGAAATGTTGTTTTTAGTAAGAGGTTTGTGTTGTCAGTATTGACATTGCATGTGTAGCTGAGGGTTTAATTAAGTGTAATGAAGAACTTCATTAAGGTTGGATTGCAGTAGGCAACTCTTACATCCGGAGCCTCACAGGTGTGTGGATTCCTAGCTAAGTTTTATGTCATTAGGGGCAAGTAGCGGTTATTGGAAATGATGTTACTTGACAGGGTTAAATTGGAATACCAACACAGAAGTAGAAGACAAGCTCAGTGGCAAAGTATCCTACGTGGATAATTCGCAAGGTGCAAAAAGTAGGCTTCGTGTATTCAAATGCATAGAGGTTACGAAATTATTTTTAGGGGACAATTATGTAAAATTCGAATGAGGTCAGTCGTAGGTTACATTCTAAATTGCAATAATTGCGTTAAACTTGCTTTTTTGGTATCTTGTATTTCTATCTCATTGGAACATCTTTGACAATCGGAAGGTAGCCGATTATTTCATGGCAAAAAAGAAAGAATTTGGCATACACCTACTAGCTCTACAATAAATAAATACTAAGTTCGTAAGTATAAATTTGCATCAGCCTGCTGCGTGGCATCTGCTGTACAAAACGTCGAATCTGAGCGAGCACAGCAGATCATGGGCCCCTCGTATTTAAATTTCGAATTAATGTACTTATGATCTTAATAAGTAGTAGCAGTCCGCCCCGGCTTCGCCCGTGGTACACAACCCATAATGCCTATAGCACTCAGAGATAATGTAACTATCCAACAGTAAAATATTTTTTTTAATCGGTGCAGTAGTTCATGAGATTAGCGCGTTCAACCAAACAAACAAACTCTTTAGCTTTATATATTATTAAAGATATAGTATGACATCAATCTAGCTAATACGGACAAAACTTATTCCAAAAATTAAACGCCACGGCCAGCAACGCTTTTGTCTACTCTGGCTAATATATTCTCTGGAGTACAGAGAGGGTCGTGCTCCTGCAGTGGAGACTAAAAAAGACCTGATGATGATGATGAACGCTCTTGTCACACCCTTGTTGCAGTTGTCTATGGGCAGCGGTGATCACTTACCATCAGGCGACCGACCCGCTCGCTCGTCTGCCGTTCTATGATATAAAAAAATTAAGTAAAGAATAAACACTCGAATTTACAGATCATACAGGAATCAGGATATGTCCAAATTAGCACATGGCCACATCCTGCCATTACCTGGCAACTCTTCCAACAGCTTCTCAACATTGAATGGGACCTCGTAAAAACATTTCAAAATCTTTTACAAAAGTACAATAGGGAGTCCGTTAGACGCCATCTGTTGGCCGCAAATGATGCCAAAACCGCATTTTGACGTGCAACGCGCATGCGCGACCGCACCGCGCCAATTATTAATTATTACTACTTATTACCACTTATTACTGCGCATTACTACAAAAACACCTCGCCCTATGATTAGCCCTTTTTTGCGCATCTTTTTTGGATAATAATCGCGTGTCCTGTTTGTCTTTTGTTGGGTTTTTGTGTAGTTTTGGTGCTTATGGGTAGTTTATTTGAGGATATGCGTGTTGGTATGATGCTCGTATCGTGAATGTATATATCAATTTGATTTTTTTTAGTGTCATCATCATTTCAATCGCATCAATGTTGAGTCCATGTCTACAGGGTTTTGCTAAAGTCCCGGCAAAGTTTTCTTAAAATTCAACAAATAAAAGACTACTAAGGTATTAGCATCAACAACCGTCGATATGACCACTCCTCCTCTTTTAAAGTACCTAAGAGAAAGCTACATGAACAGTATGATTTGAAAAAACTCGTAGATATGAATTTATGAGGAAGAAACTACATATACCTCTATATCAATATACTTAATAATAGATGTATATAAGTAAAAAATAAAAAAAAGTAAGCTACGTTAGCTTAGTTAACTTTAGTTCCGTTCGTCAGTATCCATAAATTTGGACCATCTTTTCATTTTACAACAAAATTTAATAGCATTAACAATAAGAAAACTAATCCCAAAATTGAACCGCTTCCATAGAGCATGCATTCATTTCGTCCCCTCGCAATCATACGGTCAATTTGACAATGGCTCAGAGGGTCCATTTCGAAAATATTTGGCCGCCGGACCAAACAATTCAAGTGGTTCCCGAAACAATTGAATAATAGATCCTGCCGATGTCGATTTAAAACTGCGCAATATTTTGACTGTGTCGTCTATTGGGGGCTTTATTGACTTAAATGTCTTTATAGCGTGTGCGTATGACCTTTTCATCGTCAATTTAGGATGATTATAACAGAAGAGGTGAAATCTCAAGGTTTCCTTAAATAGTTTTTTAAGCAGACTATTTCAGAAGACTTAATATCGTACCTACCTCTGAAGACGCTCTCCATACAAACATAAGTTGTTTATTTAATTCTAGTTAATTATAAATGTCATAGACACAAGCAACAAGATAGTCAGTTTCAGAAAACCAAAATTGAGTTAAGGAGGGCAGAGAGAGGCCTTTCTGAAATGTGACCTTTAGTCAATCAGAAATCTGTATTATTAGGTAGGTAGGTATAGAAAAAACATAATCTGTGAGTATTTCAACTGCCTAGCTACCATGGTTAATTCATGAGATACAGCCGATGACAAACAGACAGATGGACCGTCGAACGGACAGTGAAATTTTTGAAGTGAAATTTTAATTTTTGAGAATTCAAAATTAAATAAAATAAAAGGCTAAAGTGAGTCCGAAATAACAAGAAATTATCTGACTGACTATAAGTAACTATAATCCCAATATCGCGACATTCGAGATTTCACGTAGATATTTTGGTCATCCCAAATGGCTATATATATATACATATGTACTCGTAAAGTAAACTACAAGTAACATGCTGTCTGAGCACACTGAGCAGCAAATAGAATAGCACCGAAACACTCAGATGACAAAAACAGTACCCTTCTTATCTGGCTTGTTGGAGGCGCCTTCTACATAACTCTTAAAAATATTACCTACCAAAGTCACGATTCCCATGTTACAGTTTTGAGAAGTCAAAGGTCACGGAGTTCGTGATGGGAGGCTGGGAGACGTTTATTCGTGACAAGTTTACGCAAGACAACTTTCTTTATTACCTACCCGTATTATTTTATTTAAGTATTTGTAACATCTTCGACTTTCACGATGACCTGTGAAAAATAATTAAAATATACTTAATGTGCTAGGTGGATAATCTGGATATAGGAATAAATGGCGTCAAAGAGGGGAAGCTTTTGCTCAGCAGTGGGAGTTAAACAGCTTAGTAAAAAATGTGCTAGCATTCTTCTTTTACCAGATCCCGAAAGCCGGTCGAAAAGATTTGACATTATTATCTACAATTCCAGAGACTTCTATAGCCTAATAAGGCACTACGCACTGATATTCTGAAGCTCATAAAGTCCTTCAGGATTTACTGTGTGGTTGAGTAAGATTAGAGTAAGTTTAAAATAACCCGTAGATTAGACGTGCTTCCGATTTTTAGACGATAACTGAACCTATCAACAATTTGCATAAAGCATGTAAATTTACCCTTGACATACTCTTAATGGGGCGACTCAGCCCGTGATTATGATTTGCTACTTGCTTTTACTATGCGGTCAATTCGGGGACCTCGAATAAGTTTCGACTTTTTCATACAAGTTTTCAGCCGCTCAGGTAATTTCTATGGCAAAGTAAAAAAATCGAGTTCCTAGTATCGATCCGAAGAGGAAAAGTTGTTCATATTGATGGTCTGAGTCACCCCTGTCCCTGTCATCCCTGGAGGGATGTCGAGTCGAGGGTCAATTTACAAGTAGTATAAACGTTATGATTGTGCGGGCGCTGCGTTGTCAAAGACAAGCGCGGTGCAAACCATTTTATTTATCTGTGACATCTAAGCCTTTTCTCCGTTATATCCTCACCTAATATGCTTCGGGATCCGGGGTCCGGGGATCGGCCTGAAGGTCAAGATAAGCTGAGTGATAATTTGATGTCTTATCATCTAAGCATGTTTCCGGTTACAGTCTGACCATAGGTGCTTCGGAATCCAGGTTCCTGCGGGACCAGAGACCAGCCCGGGGCCCGGAAAGAACGTGTAATAAAATGGTCCCAAGACTTTATATTCTGTATACCCATCCCAATTTCAACTTCTTAACTAATATTATAAATTCCAAAGTTTGTTTGTTTGTTACTCCATCAGCCGTATCTACTGAACCGATCTTCACGAAATTTTGCATACACGTTGTCTGGAGTACGGAGAAGGACATAGGCTACCTTTCATCCCGGATAAGAGTACTGTTCCCGAGGGATCGACACCAGCAGAGCCGCGAGCGAAAGCTAGTTAGGGATATACAGCGTGTCATTCCAATCACGACATTTCCAAAAGTGTTGGCTCAAACCGTCAATATGAACAGATTTTTTCCATGTATCCAGTTCACTGCTGGAAACTCTTGTTTACAAATTGGCCGGGCTACTGACCACTTTAGCATGAAAATGTAGAAAAAAATTGAGTTCTCAAAATTGGTCTTACAGGAAAAGCTGTACATATTGAGTCTTTATTTTCATTTATTTTATTCATAAACAATGTTCATCGTAACAGAAGTTTAATTTATGGCTATTCTTTCATTATGAAAATACTTAAGATATCAAATGTCTAAAGATTGATGGGCTGAGTCACCCTTACCCTGAGATATACAAGAACTCTATCAACATCTCTGAATATTATCAAATGTTTCCAATGTCGTACTTTAGTTGGAATCGGTTCTGACAAATAGATTTGACAAAAATATGTAGGTATGTCCTTATAACAAACTGATATTTTTTCACTCGTATACGTATGTCCTTCTCAGATGTCCCTATGACAAACTGATAATTTTTCACTCTTCGGGCAACCCATTTAAATAAAAATATAAGTAGAGCTAAATACTTAGGAGGTATACTTTCTACTTATTTTTATTTTCTGACAACTTTTATGTAGGATCCATGGTAGGATCATTAGTTTATTTCTGGCCCGGAAATTAAAACTAAAAGTATTGGCACTTTTTGGGAGAAAAATGACAAGCTATTGTCAAAATGCACATAACTAGGCATTGCACATAGCTCATATAAAGCTCAACGGAAAAACGGAAAATTAGGCTATTTTATGACAGAATACCACAAAAAAAAGCCGAAAAAACGCATGTTAAAAGATTATTTGAAAAAAAAAAGGTGTAATTTCCCATACTTTTGGGCCCCCCAAGAGTTATAAGTAGCAACAGGATAACTAGGATATTTAAAAACTAGGGTGAAGACGATATTAGGATTATACCTAATGTAAAATCATCTTAACAAGGGCGTTTGCAATGTTTGATGTCGATATAAACATAGCTAAAGGAAAATAAATACGCACATTCGGTAGAAGTTTAATAACATTTTTAGTGCCTACTTGTCGACAGATGGCGCTTATATCGTAGGCAGATTTAAAATTGTTGCTAGTAGCGACATCTCATGGCGAGTAGCGAAACTAAAGCAAATATTTTTTCGAAGATTTCAATGCAGTTTTGTATAAAAATAATCAAATAGATACCTAGGTACTAGCTATTTGGTTTGATTTTTAGCTGTCATATCAAGCAAAGGACAGCAAAGAACGATCCTATGCAGAGGCATTCCTCTGTTTATCGAATTTTTCTAAGGAATCACATTTAGTATCTATGTAGGTATCTGTTTTCAACTCATACCTTTATTCATTACGGAGTAGGCAAAGCCTGAGGTCAAAAGACCCAAAAGTCTATGTATAGCGGGAATATAGATTTTTAACGGATTGCTAGCCTTGTCGTCTATTGACATTATTCCGCTAAAAATTAGCACGTGGGTGGGGCAAGACCAGCACGGGAGATGATGAATGAGATTAAAAACGGTAGAGCGATGTTAAAATTACCAGATTATTTACAAGAGCTAGTTCCTTTAACAATAAGTACCGACCTATTTAAAAAGAAGAAAGATTCGTGTGTCTGTCATGAATGAAGTCAAAAACTACTGAAAAAGTTCTGTCTCATGTAAGTAGAAAGCGACATTATTGACGCCAATTATTTGCGTAAAATACCTAATATACCTACTTAGTACATACCTGATATAAATAATGGGAGTGCTTGCAACGCCTCATCAATTTCAACAGCAAAAGCTCTGCTGGTAGTCATCAAGAGGAAGAATGACTAGGTACCTAGCACTTGTTAGTTTACACAGAACAATTAAAAAGAGGTAGGTAGTTAAGTACATACAGATTCTAAATCATTTATTTTGTCCAACATTGGTATTACATGGTATGGTGTTTTTATGATGCTGCGCCATTTGCAGACAATTTGCAGTAATAGGTTAGAATAAAAAAATACAATAAATACTTCAACTTCAATTACAAGAGACATTGGGGTGACTAAGTTTATCAATATGAACAACTTTTCATATGGTACCAATTCAGGTTCTTTTTATATTTTCATATATAGCCGGGCCAGCTGAACTTCTCTTTTGATAAAATTAGATAATAATTATGTCTATTTTTGTGAGTTTCCAACAATTTGTTCATTCGTTTTTCAGGATCCCTTGAAATAAATAATTTGAAAGAAAAGGTGATATCAAGTAAAAATTTGTTCTGCGAGGCATTAGATAACCATTTAAAACTATTTTAAGAACTACGTATAAGTATTGGCTGTTTATAGTTTTATGAACGTGAGACAGCATTTTCGTCAAAAGTAGCCATTTTTGACAAAAACGCTAAGAAAAGCTTCACGTTCTCACTTAAGAGGGCCCTGAACGCGCATGTCTCTGGTACAGGCTTGGAAAGAAAAACTACCCCAAATTGTGTCAAATTTGAGAAAAATATTATAAAAAAATTTACATGACTGTGAAGAATAGGTATCTATAAGTCACCGAGAGCTCAAATTATACTCAAAAGGTAGATAATCCTAACTAATATTATAAATGCGAAAGTGAGTTTGTTTGTTTGTTTATTTGTTTGTTACGCTTTCACGCCCTACCTGCTGAACCGATCATCATGAAATTTTGTATACACATAGGTTAGGGTACTGAGAAGGACATAGGCTATATATCACGCGGGCGAAGCCGCGGGTAACAGCTAGTTCAGTATATTTTATAAAACATACCACAAAGATACCCGAAAAAGGAATCCTTGAGGTAGTTTTTTTCGTAAAGACTAAAAAAAGTCCCATACTTTCGGGCCCCCCAGGAGTAGCACAGGGATAAAAAAGTTGCAAACTTTGATATAGACTATTCTTAGTTGTCTCTACAATATATAAAAAAAAGCCCATACATGCGCGTTTGCAATGTATGATGTCGATATTGACTGGCGTATTACTTTATACATGATCGAAGGGTATTTATTACGAATATTCAGAATAGATATCGGTTACATAATGTTATCAGTATCGTTAGGTAGAGACACTTATTTATTTGGCTAATAAAGCAAAAAAAAATATCTTTTTAACTTTTATAGTTATCTATTATAACCTTCTTAGTCACAATGATAACCTAACATCAGTAAGGTGTCACATTCGAGAATAGTGTTATATCGATACGAACCCGAATAGTGCTAGAATAGTGATATTCGGGTTCGTATCGATATAACACTATATACTATTATACCTTTGATAGGATATTATTTTTAAATTTTTAAATAATTACTGACTAGACTAGTAACGCAGAATCTAATTCATCGTAATATTTTTCTAAACTTTCAGAAACAAATCTATTCCATTGCACATTAAACAGTTCAAAGGCCTTTGCCCTCTTATCTGTCGACAGAGCGCTGTACTTTATAGAGTTCAAGGCTAATTGTTTTAACAGTCTAATATCACTAGAACGACTGGCGACACCTAAGAATGCCACATAAAAGTCTGTGCTCAAGGGATCTGCTCCCCAGAAGCCACCATCATCACTGGACAACACTACTGGCAATCCTTGTGCTATAAACGAAGCTAAAGGATGATTGCGGACATCTTTCACCAAACCCAAAACATTATTTGAAACTACATTCACTTCTAGACATATATCTTTGCTCCTTACTTCCTCTATTACTAGTGGATGCTTCAACAGTGCATAAGCGTGGCCAATTCTTTTCGTTCCTAAGAGAACGGCATCAATTAGATTTTCATCAGACGGCGTGCCGTACTGGTGAGTTTCACCAGCATGGAAGAAATAATCAATTTCATGTTTGGAAGCAATCAATATTGGAAGAAAATCAACTAAAGGCTTCCCTTTGTCTTCTTGTCCGTTTAAATCGAATCCAGCAATGAAATCTGGCATCAGTTTCTTCATCTCTTTCGCAGAGTTCAATGCTGTTTCTATATCACTAGCACTACCACCTCTACCTTTAGAATAAATAAATTGTGCTCCAATAAAATCTGGATAATCTTCTACAAATTTCTCCACAATCTTTTTAGATGCTTCCACAAAATACAATCGACTAGAATAATTGCCATTGAGATCATAAAATTCTTGCACGTTAGTCCTTATTTCTAGATAAAAAATATTATCATTTCTATATTCAGATAAAGCAGTGTAAAGGTAATCTTCCCATACAGGTTTGTAAGAAAGAAGTGGATATAATGTTTTAAATACTTTTCGAAACTTGTCCCAAATATTATTTATATTTGTATCCTTTTCGTTTGGATCGTAGTTAAGCTCAAACTTACTTTTTATTTTCGCATCAAATTTTTTCACGTCATCGTCATCCAAAGTCTTCCTGTATTCTTTTAAAAGTTGCCACTGCGTATTGCAATCCATTTGAGGTATATTTTTTGCAAATTTAAATTTTATTTCGGCGTCAAGACAGATATGTACGTTGTCTCGATATGTAACGTTTAAAAAGTAATCTGGGTTGAGCAACGCAGAACTGTGAACATGTAGTGCAGCTCCTTTTGGCATCGCCTTTATAAATTGATAAACTGTAGAGTTCTTGATATCATCTTTATAGTCGAAAAAATAGCGAGAAAACTTGAAGTAACCCAGTTTGTTGAATGAGTCATCAATTTCTTCATGCTTCCACTTCATAAGCAAGTTGTTCAATTTTATTTCATTGTCATCCAATGTTACATTTCCGCCAATAGCCATCGCTTGTTCCCTTCGGAGAAGGTTCCACCTTTTGTCAGGAATCACACTTGATTTCACTACAACGAAATACAAACAAATACAGAATATCTTCATATTTTTTTCTTCCTAATGAATCAAATTGACAAAAATGCACAGTTTCTGCTTATGAATCCGGTCCATTTAATTTCTTCCAAGGTAAATTTTCTTGTAAAGGTGCCTGTTTTGAATCTCTGCGCTGGCACAGTTTTACAGTCCGTAAATTGTAACAATTCTTTTTATATATCACTGAATATATAATAACACAATTAACCGCCTCTCATGACGGTCTAAGTTTTACTGCTATTATAGATGACTTACGAGCAACTAGAGGTCAGTGTTTTATCTTCTATGTCCACCCCTTTTTTAAATGTTGCTCCTCGCACGTTTACGCAAGAGGCGTCTGCTGGAATGTTTGTTGTTTTGTCATTTCTGATTACACGCAATTACTTAATTACCTACTTGATTAATAAGATTCGTAACGTCTCATGATAGTCGTCATAAAAATACTTTTGCTCCTCCATGCGTCCGCCCAAGTATTATTTGTACCTACTTTGAGTACTTGAATGATGGGTTTTTTTGAAATTTTTCACATAGTCGTCAAGTCACAAGAAGTAATAATTTAAATGATAATAGACACGAGTAAAAGTAGGTATTTTAATTTAGTCTGCGTGGGTTTCGCTTTTATAATTCAACCTTGCGAGCCCTCATAAAGCACCGCTTTTGGCAAGTGATTCACAATTTTAATTCATAGTTCACCTGGGATCCTTGACCTAGCTGGGTCAGGACCCCCGATGTATGTTCCTTTCATGCTGGTCTTAGGGAAAAAAAACGTTGAATGTACCGGCTGTTTCCCTTCGCGCACAGATCGCAAAATCTGATCGAGGGAATGGAAGAAAATCTGAAAAATCACGTCAAAGCGATGCAACTAGCAACCCATTCTATTTTGATTCCGTTTCCCAATTGACACGCCCACCAATTCGTTTAACATATTGTGTAACGTGTCCTTTAGGTCCTATAGACCTGGGCCCTGTTTACCCCACAAGGGAAAAAGACGTGATAGCACCAAACCGTCGCTGTTCGGCAGAATCTGTATGTGTATAAACATGGTGAACCATGTTTACCAAGCAGGGAGTTTGAATTTAAATTCGAACTCCCTGCTCCTCTAAAGTCCGTAATAGCGCAGTCACGGGACATATCACGCGTATTTTTAACACGTCACCGTCACGGCAGGGCGTGACGGCGCAGTGTAAATGTTCACAGTTGCGCTCGATTTCACCACACTTGATCTACAACGCTCCACTAATTGAAGCTCCTATAGCAAAGCCAGATATGTTAAGTTGTCAAGTTTATATAAAAAGTTAACGAAATAAGTAGTACCCTCTAAGTATTTCCACTATGGTTATGTAAGAGTTTTTTTATGCTACCTATTTTATGCCACTGCTGGGCAAAGGCATTTCCTCCCAGGACTTCCTATCTAAGCCAATTCTGACTATTACTCTAGCGCAAATCGTCACTCCATCGTGTTCGCGGTCTAACCCTGTTACGCCGCCTCCTTCTGGTACCACTTCGTAGTAACATGGACCCAGCCATTCGAGGCATACCACAAACGTGGCTCGCCCAATCCCACTTCCGACTCGCAGCTTTGCACCCCACATCGACAATGACTGCCTGAGCGAAAAGTTGTGTTCCGGATTTTCAATTTTTAATTTTGCTTGCATTCAGCACTTGTAACCGGCTGACCTGGACTTAGGTCGCAATTGGTCAGATCGAACGATCTACCACCTGGTCTTGAGATGTCAAACGCTGAGCTTGTCGTACGTGGTAATAATCAAGTTTCTTTTGTTGCGGAGTTAAACAGAATGGCTGAAATCTCTGAGGACAGCAGACTTGAATTCAGCGGCGGGACCGTCCGGTTACCGGGAGAGTAGTATAGGACCACTCTCCCGGGAATTATCCCGGGAGAGTAGTATAGGCGTCTTCCCGTGGATGTCGTAGAAGGCGACTTAAGAAACACAATGTGAACAAAGCTTACAAACATCTAAAGAGACCTCTCCAACCCGTCTGGCCAGTGGCAGTACAGAGAGAGACGGTCGTGGAGTGGAGGCAAAAAAAAACCTCATGATGATAATGTTTATATAGTCTTTAGGACAGATTTAGAGCGCGGACAAATACTTGTACTTATTTTCACAGATTTGTTAGTGATTCTGGAACTACCTAAGGAGGGTTGGTATCAGGCAGGTAAAAACTGTGCCAAATCAAGGCCAAATCATATCACGCCATGACCAGTATTAACTATAATGCTATCATAACATCTCGTAACAGCCCGAGCAGACGCAACAGCTGAAACTTTAATCTGGAACACGCTTGAATGAACTGGGCGCGTTTCGTGCGTCGTTGACTTTTTGTAAACAAGTGAGCGGTAGGTATACGTAAGTATGTGCCAGAAGTGACAATAGAGAAATAACTCAATGTAATAGTGTAAGTAAAAAAGGAAACGACCAGACTAGCAGGCCATTTTGCTTACTTCTGACAACTACGGTGCATATCGTTTTGATGATCACTTCAACATCCATTACGGCTTTCGTATCATTGACTTATTATATATGTATCCCTCTGCTGGCATGTCAATCATGCCATCCATTGCATGCCAATCTCTCAATGCATACCATCTATTTGGTCTTGTGCCTTACGGAACTAGTTTCGACCTGCGATTTTTCTAATATCATCGACCCTCCTAGCTCTCGGATAACCTAGGTACGCTTCGCGTGCTATCTAAACGCCGTCTATTGGCCACCATTCTGTAAAAACTCTGTTCCACCTGTCATCACCTACATTAATAAATATTATTAGCCAAATGTTACATAAAAACCATAATGAGTGTTTGAGTATTGAAGTGACAATCAAAACCTTGTACACCGTAGTTGTCAAAATTAAGCAAACAAACGTATAGATCTCAACTTGCGCTACTTTAAACCACCGCCTGCTCTTAATTAAGCTGTGTTCACACGTCACGCCACCGACTCCGCTCAACCGCCTAATTGGTGTCAAGCAGGAATGCTGTAGATTTATATGATGGCTAGCCAAATGGCCCGTGACCGGCGCGTAATTACATTTTACTAACTTTTCAAAACGGTGTTGATCTAGTGTATCAGACTTGGATGGAACACACTCGTCACCTAAGTCTACCACGGCTCGACTGAAAATGATAATTCGACTTTTGCTCACATTTTGGGATACAACATTTTATAAATTCCACTTTTAGCAAACATACTTATTAAGAATTTAACTTCCTGGTCATAAATGAACCAAATCCTTCATTTCTGGTCCTAAAGACCAATATCTAAGTTGTAAATGTGTCTTAGTTGTATGTATAAACGTCCCGCGATTCATAACGTTTCCTCGGTAGCAGTGAGAAAACAACTATCAACCATCCCCCGATTAGTTTGGATCCTGACCTCAGTCTGGGAATAGCCCTAAAATAAATTAAGCATCTGCTTAGGTCATCACGTCTTCGAAGGCAGCATATAAGCACAGAAAACATCTCCCCTCACTGACAAAGGGGCTCCTCTCCGAAGATCCTCGTTTGCACCTCCATCTTGTATGCCATGGACAGCCCCCGAGTTGAAGTGCAAGATTCGACCATGTCCAACCCGTCTGGCCAGCGTGGAGAGTGTAGGCCAAATCCTCTGACTACTCTGGCAGTACAGAGAGGGTCGTGCTCCTGCAGTGGAGACTAATAAAGACCTGATGATGATGATGATTCGACCATGATGATGCCCACCAACATGGCCGAATCCAACACTGCCTGAACTTTGGGCCTCTGAGTTAGAGGTCTGAAACTAACAATAGTGAACCTAACATATAACTAAAAAGTCCCTGGTTCGAGTCTAACTTCAGCCGCCTGGCTGGCTGGTAGTCTGTTCCTGAATCTGATTTTTATCGAACACCATCAAATTTCATGAAGCATAAGGAAACTGGAAACGGTTCCCTAAGTTGTCAGTTCACTACTGGGTAAAAGTTATTGTTGTCATGTCACTATAACTTCTGCTATCGAGAACATACGTCTTCGCTTTGAAGCAGCTTTAATAAACTGACAACTGGTAGGTAGCGTTAAGTCGCTATCATACCTACTTAATACCTACTACTACTTTCTTCCTTGCTAGTCTGGTAAAAAGTATGCTAGTCTAGTCTCTTTTTCACGCAGACTCAGACTTCAGAAACAGGCCGAAAAAATGGGCTAATCAAAGGAATAAGGCTTAAAAGAAGAACAACCCATCTGCCATTACTATTTTGATACCGTTGTGTCCAACGCCTACCTACGCGCTCGACTTGACCTTTGCTAAGACTATGTCCACCCTGTAACCCCCGACAGACATGGTTAATATAAGTATGTATGCAACCACAAGATGTTTCTCGCTAATAAATAGCTTTCTATTTATAAAATATTTCTTTTATAATCGGTCCAGTACTTTTTAAATTCAATGCAAACAAACATACAAACACAAATCTGTCCTCTTCATAATAGGTAGTCCAGATAGGTGACCAACACAACAGAAGATACAAGAAATACTCAATATGTAATAAAAGTTGTCTTTATTTACAGGATGCAATAAATTATAAGAAATACACTTATTGGTATATGGCATAACATTGAAGGTGGAGTGGAGACAACACCCATGAAGGTCCATAATTTCAGTTACTTATAACTTTTTATTAAAACTATTGTTATATTGTCTCGTTTATTCGAAAAAAAGTGATTACTTAGTTGCCGAAAATAGGGTCTAAAATAAGCAAGTATTCCAAGTGATTGAATTTTGAAAATCGATTGTCACAAAATATTTTTTATTCAAAGAGGTAGAAATGAATTATATAATACAGTATAGCAGTCTTATCTTTTTCCGCGTGAAAGATAGGAATACTTATAACATTTTGCTACGAGCAACATAGGTATAGGTATGTCCTTTGCTACACTCAAGTCCATTCAATTTTTCTTAAAAAAATATATATAATTAATCCAAAAAAATATTTTGTTGTCAGATTTTGCTTTTTCGTATGCCTTTTTGTATTAGCATTATGTAAGTAATTACCTGCTCTTTTCGTACAATTGCGAGCCCGATACCTTTGCATAGGAATCTGTGGACAGATATCGTCTGTCACTAACTGTCATGCACTCACTACCGCCCCTTAAACTAACCGTAATATCTGACCACATTATTTACAAACCGTATCCATCTAATTTCGAATTCGTGTACAATTTTGTCCTTATTTTTATATGCGCTATGATACAAAGAATTTAATGCTAGCTTCTTCAAAAAACGTAAGTCAGCATGCCTACTTGCTACACCAACAAATGTTACGTAAAAGTCATGAGTCAGAGGCTCAGCTTCCCAAACACCAGGATCATCGCTACTAATCACCACAGGTAAGTTTTGAGCCAAAAATGCAGCCGCCGGGTGATTTCTCACATCTTCAACTAATTTTAGAACACAATTAGAGATAACATTAATCTCTAAACCTATGTTTTTTCTGACAACCTCTTGTAAAAGATAAGGATGCTTGATCAAAGCAAATGCATGACCAATTCTACGAGATTCGAGTAATATTGCATCATACAAATTTTCATCTGTGGACATCCCGTTCCAGTTAGTTTCACCAGCATGAAAGAAGTAATCCAAATCTTGGCCAGCATCAACAAATTCTGATAAAAACGCCTTAATCGGTCTTCCCAAGTCTTCTTGACCAACGAGATCAAAGCCAGCAAAAAAATCTGGAAACTTCTTCTTTAATTTTTTTGCGATTTTTAAGTAATTTCTCATTGTAGCCCTATCGACCAATCTCATTGGACCATATATTAGTTTAGCGCCATAAAAATCTGGAAAGTCAGTCATAAACCGATCCAAAACCTCTTTGTAACTCTGAGCGGTATCAATCTCATCATATCTGTTGCCTTCTAAATCGTACAACTCGGGTAGAACACTTCGTATCTCCAAGTACATTACATTATCTTCTCTCAAAGCTTTTAAAGCATCGTAAAAATATTGCTCCCAAACTGGTTTGTAGGTGAATAGTCCACTTGTAGCAATAAAATAGTGCTGAAACCTTGCCCAAACTGCGTTGACATCAGTGTACACTACGTTGGGATTATCAATAACAAGTGTGAAATGTTTCCTTATGTCAGCGTCAAATTTTTCCACATTCACAGAAGAAAATCTTGCATCTCTCATTAACTGCCATTGTGTGCCACAAGTTTCCTTAGGTGTATCTAAAGCAAAAAGAAATCTTATGTCATCGTCTTCAAAACAAACGTACAAGTGATCCATGTATGTTAATTTGAGATTATAATCTGGGCCTAAAACTCCAGTGTCATGAGTATGAAGCAACGCTCCTTTAGGCATCTGCTGAAGGATTTCAAATAGTTTCGATTTTTTCACTTCATCTTTGTAACTAAAGAAATGTTTTGAAACATTAAAACTCTCAGGATTATCTAAACCATGGTCCAATTCACGACATTTTATCTTCATTATAATTTCATTCGCTATTTGTTCACTGTCGCTTAAAACTATATCACTCCCTAACATCATATTTAGTTCATTGTGTATTAATTGATTTCTTTTCTCGCCAACACTTTGAAAATTATCGTAAGCTATCACGAATGATATAATCAGTACTAAAAACACAGCCGTCGTCCACATGGTTACTGTTAATACTACCGAAAGTCAACGACACACTACTTAAAATAACTGATAATTTGGTCAAGGTAGGAAAACCAATATCACGTTCTGATAAAAAATTGATACCTAGAAAAAAAAAGATTATTAAATGTGAGCACGCACGACAGGTAGCCGTCCAACTAGTACAAGTTTTTGTTATCACTTTTTGTCCCCACTTCATTCTAGTCTACTACTTTGTTTGGGTTAAAAAGTCAAACTTATTGCCTTGATAATTTCTGCATTTCTATATTTATGTTATTACCATGCAACCCATGTTTGCCTGAATTGTTTACATTTACATAGTAGAACAGAAATTGTCAAGGCAATGCAATTTATTTTATCAAAGATCTTTTTTTCACCTATTGTCACAAAAGCTAAATAGCAGATCTTGAAAACTTTCATGAGACTATATTAAAAGATAAAATTTCCACGTCTAATAAAAAATCGTGCTTTTACCGTAAATCCTTCCAATATTCTTTCCTCCTTCTCTTGAACTTCTATCTTTTCCGATTGGGGTAACATAATAGCTCTAAGCCTCTTTCACTTCATTGGGTCAATTTTACATTTTTTAAAGACAATAAAATACCATTTCGGACTGTTAGTACCCCTTTCAGTTCCCCAAGGGAACCAACAGGATATTTATATAATATTTATATTTATACTAACTTTAGTTCTGGTGAAGCCACTAATATTTCAAGTATTATGTTATGTACCTTTGTCATGGTCACTGGCTGACATTCTTGGAGTTAAAATGCGTTGTTTCTCAAATTACCCATTTCAATGTAAGTATATTGTGGAAACTTGGAAATTTACTGAAATTGTTTCAAGGCGCGGTAGTGAGTGCATGACAGTTAAGTGAAAGATGACATTCTGTCCGCAAATAAATCCCCCATAGAGTAAAAAATATATAACCATGATCTTTGATATCTTTGCTTCAACCGTGCTTTTTTGGATCCGATAAACTGCGCTCACCAACACATTTCCCAAGCGTAGTGAGTGTGGCAAAAACCGACAGACATGAAAAAAAAATATAAAAAATCCGTGAGTGTTTTTGCGGCCCACGGCTCACGGCTGAGATGATGATGATGATGATTTTTTATTAATTACAAGTATTTTCGTAAGAGTAAGACGTACTTACTGTATGTTAGCGTAGAATATTCAACCAGAAAAACAGATACAGAAATAGACATAATATGTTTTAATAAAAATATTGGCAGATGCGTATTGAGCATTGAGTATACTGAAAGCGAAATTAAATATTTTTATCCAAAAACTGAGATACTTAGAGATAAGGTATAATACCTAATAGACAAAGACATTCTTTAGTATAGCTACTAAAAGATAAACAAGGTAGAAGTAGCCATCTTGACACGTGTTTCAACATGAGTATCTACACACATGTCTATACAAGATTACTTCGGTACTAGTATGGCAACAATCTAATCACACCGTAAATCAATATCCAATCACGCGATATACCTGATACATGTTTTATAATCTTAATGATAAATACATAAACATTGACGGCCCTCCATGGTGCACTGGTAAATGGTTTAGAAACCTTATGTCTGTTTGTCTATTTGTCTGTTTATATATCTGTCTGTCACCAGCATAGATTTTTGAAAAATGCATCTTTCTGGAGTCACCAGGCTTTATCTCATAAACCGTGATAGCTAGAGAGTTGAAATTTTCACAAATTAGGTAAATATATTGTCGCTATAACAACGAATAATAAAAAAAGAATAAAATAAATATTTAATAGGGGCTTCCTGGGCGATTTTTAAAGACCTATCCAGATGTTCTGGGTTCTATTTCCAGCCTAGGGAAGGTGTAGAATAGAAAGAAAGAAAGGTCACGTTTAGGGATAATGTAATTTTTTTTTAAATTCATTTCCATATATCTATGAGTATTAGTAATCTTTTCTTTTTGAATTTTGAATAAAATTCGTAAATCAGTTCAAAAATATCTGCCATACTTACGTAAGTTTATAATTTGTGTCCTAAAAATAGTCTCGGAGTAAAGAAGCAGAGGAGACTAAAGGTTCTGTAAATTTAACAGAAAACAGACAAGATTTCTAATGGGAGCCCTGACCGGACACTTCAAAAATAACAGTCATCTCTTCAAATTGAAAATTGTCGAAAGCCCTCTATGTAGGGCATGTGAAGAATCAGAGGAGACAATGAGACACATCTTGTGCTACTGCGACTCTTTGGCTGGTAAGCGTTTGGACCTTTTCGGATCGGCATATCCTGATCTAGAGGACTACAGGTGCGTAGACCAGGAGTGCCATTTTAGAACGCGTGCCACTCGTCATCGAACGATTTTTGTATGGAAAAATCGTTCGAAGACGAGTGGCACGCGTTCAAAAATAGTACCCCAGGTGATATCCTGAAGCTCATGCAGTCCTTCTTCGGGAATCACCGTGTGGGTGAGTAAGGCATGGGTTAAGTACAAAATAACCCAAAGGTTAGACGTGCTTTCGATTTATAATCGGCCCCAATGAAGATAAGATAAGAAGAGGCTTTATACAAACAGAAATACAAACAGACACACATGACGAATCTAATTTTTTTGGCATTCTTCTAGGGAACCCAAAAAATAACCTTGTTTCTTTAATATTCTATCCTTCTATGACCTTAAGGGGGAACAGTAGGCACAGTAGCGACGCCAATCATTTTATTCCTAATACTTTAAAAATAGAAAGAAATTTAAGAATATAAACAATACAAGTCTTAGTAAATAACCTGAAGTATTTTTGGAATCATGTTTTGATATTATGAGAATCAGTCATTGAGAGAAAAAGTGATAACCGCCAAAAACGGCCGTTTTTGGCGGTAATCAGATTCTCATAATTCTCACTGATTCCGATAGTAATAAACATGATTCAAAAAATACTTCAGGTTATTTACTAAGGCTTGTATTGTTTATATTCTTGAATTCCTTTCTATTTTTAAAGTATTAGGAATAAAATGATTGGCGTCGCTACTGTGCCTACTGTTCCCCCTTAAGAGCGTATACTAGCAGTATTTTTTCAATATGGTGTCCATACAAATGTATTTCTCTATTTTCTCGCTGAAAACTGATTCTAGAGCCACAATTCTTTTTTCATAAAATCTAGTACTACAATAGGAATGCCTCTATTTTTAATTTTTCCAAAATAACTGTTTTTGTACAATTTTTTTTCTTTTAAACAGGTTTTTAGAAAAAATATAAAACATAGGGACATACCTATTTTAGTAATAGATTGTACGTAAAAAGAATTGTGCCTCTAGAAGCAGTTTTCAGCGAGAAAATAGAGAAATACATTTGTATGGAAAACGCACTGCTAGTATACCCTCTTAATCATATTTTTGGAATGGGATAACATTTTCATCTTTCCCTTTCGTATCATCAGTTTTTGTTGACATCAAGCATTTGCCGCTACGTGCTGGTAGGCACTTGTTTGTCATTGTCGTGTTGTAGTACGATTTATTACCGGCGAATATACCTTGGATATTAGATGCAGAGTGGCGAACGGAACAGACAGTCGGTCACTCCACCCAAAATTCGCGATCAACTTTACTTTTGTTCAAATAATTAACGACCGTGTATTTGAATGACATCAAATCCGGCCAGGTTCATACAACCTAATCGAAGATATATTATTACAATTTGAGCCACGAAAATACGAAATCACTTTTTCCTCAATGTTATACATATCTACGACGTATAGTGAGGCGCCGACATTTTTCGAGTGGGAAAGCGCTGTCCATCGAGTCAAATTAACAATTATCAATTCGATAACGGTTATCAAACGTGTCGAATTAAATAATACTGATAAATAATCTACTTGATAATCCTTTGATATTCCGCTCAATAGAACAAACTCAATTTTGCTTATGGCTAGTCTATTATTTATAAACGAACTACTTGGCTGAGGATAGGGACTATTCGATTTTTAGACCATGCACGATTTAGACGAGTTGCTACCTTAGACCAGTCCTGGATTTATAAATAGGCCGTATAAGCCGCGGCCTAGGGGCGGCAGCGTCCTAGGGGCGGTAGATTTCAGAGGACGGTCACTTGATTTCAGAGCATAAAAGTAAAAAAAAAAATTGTATATCTAGTTTCTTTTTTACGCTCTCTCTTTTAATGACTAATTCATTCGTTTATTTAACTTTCATTTGTTTATTTAAATAATATTTTTTAATTACAAATTTACAAATGAAAAATTATTATTTTAGAAAGGTATGTACATGGGGCGGCGGAAATAAAGTGGCCTACACTCATAAAAAATATAAATCCGGCACTGCCTTAGACGAGTTACCATTCGATCCTAACCGATTCTTTACATAAATTGAAAATTTATGATATTTGAATGAATGTGAAGTTTTTGAAAAAAATTCATTATTTCTTTCAACATCTTCATAAACAACAGATGATGGAAAGAGTAATAAAATTGTTAGGTATAGCTTAATATCTACATTGAGAAATATAGATTTTTTTTATTTGCCCAGGTTATTTTTTATTGTTCTTAAATCCGTAGACGCCTACGCCAAGTCAAAGCTAAAGGACAAAGTGTGTTTGCGCGCCAAGATACCTATGTAGGAAATACTCCACAGCTTTCCTACTTTAAACATCCATTAAGGGGGAACAGTAGGCACAGTAGCGACGCCAATCATTTTATTCCTAATACTTTACAAATAGAAAGGAATTCAAGAATATAAACAATACAAGCCTTAGTAAATAACCTGAAGTATTTTTTGAATCATGTTTATTACTATCGGAATCAGTGAGAATTATGAGAATCTGATTACCGCCAAAAACGGCCGTTTTTGGCGGTTATCACTTTTTCTCTCAATGACTGATTCTCATAATATCAAAACATGATTCCAAAAATACTTCAAGTTATTTACTAAGGCTTGTATTGTTTATATTTTTGAATTTCTTTCTATTTGTAAAGTATTAGGAATAAAATGATTGGCGTCGCTACTGTGCCTACTGTTCCCCCTTAAGTATGCATGGATGTTTAAAGCAACAAAATGACATTATCGTTATTGATTATAAATATTGTTTCAAAAAATCTAAAGGATTAACGAATAATAAGAACTAATTACAGAAAACGCAATTAAGCGAAAAGCAATTGAAATAAGGAAATTAATGATTTTAGGGTATCTATTAAGTACTTACTTTATTATGTAGAGCATCAAAAGATAAACTTTCATGAATAAGTTGGTATTGACTAATAAGACCACAGTGAATAAGACAGTCATATCGTACAAATATAAACGCTGAAATTACAATTATTGCGGTAAACTTGCTCTTTTGGTATGTTGTTTGGGTCCACCTAGATAGTGTTTATACAATTTGCAGCATTTTGAAAACTTCACGCGCTGTGTTGTTGCTGAAAAACCTTTAGGGTTCCGAAAAATTTAGGGTTCCGTAGCCGAATGGCAAAAAATGGAATCCTTGTAGATTTGTCATGTCATGTATCACAGCCATTTTATTCTGAAACTATTAAGACTACTCATCTACACGAGGTCCGTAGCGCCAAGTAGCGCAGCGGTCATCACGGCTGGCCTACCTAAGAAAATCATAGAGGTATTTTGGTTAATCCAAGGTTGCTACTACGTAACCCTTCATAGGCGAGCTCGACTCACATTTAGCCAATTTTTTTCTCATTTTTAGTTTAGTGCCATTGGAAGGCTCTGACGACAAATGTCATTGTTACTTTTTTAAAGTGTACAAGATTCATGATAGTTTGATTCAATTGTCTAGGTCTGTCACCTAATACAGGGATTGTTTTTTAAATCTTTGGTTTTGTAAATTAGGAATTGTCTAATTTTCGACCAAAATATCAACTAAAATGAGGTATCTCAGAGGAAATTAATAGCAAAATAAAATTATCTTTATTTAGGACTGTAAGCCAAAAACCCTCCCGAAATCAGTCAAATCAATTTTAGTCCCAACTTTTTTGAATGAATAATAGAGGAATAATATGCGCTTTTCTTTTATTACAGGTGCTTTAACCTCTGGAAGCAAATCGATTTCACTTCTTTCTCCGATCTCTTATACGAAAAATTAACTTAAACTAAGTAAGCATAAGTATCTATTTCAAATTTGATCTAAATCTGTTTAGTGGTTGATAATGGTATGGATAGGTAAACTAGTTGCATTTGTAACTTAAGTAGCTTATTTTATTATTTACACGTTACCTACAAAATATTACGCATGATAAATTAATGTAATATACATTATAAGTAGATATGTATAGTTACTTATAGTTTTATCTCATTTGTCCGGTCACGTGTCGGTCCTAAGTAAATAAATAAGAATAGTTTCTGACCATTTTGTTGGTCGCTACGTAACCATTTGTTCATCAATCATCATCACTCAATAAACAGGTGAAAATGAAAATCAACAAGAAATAAACAAACTATTTTTGCCTACGATTGGACCTAAAGATTCCAACATTCTGTGAGTATTTCACTAAAACTAAAGTAGGTATCACATACACGTTCTTTGCCTCTCATGTACTTTTGAGGGAGAGTAATCAGAAGATTAAAGGAAGGTGACAAAACTCGGAGACAGTCGCAGACAATTTAAAGGGGGCTTTTACACTAACTTTACCACAAACGAGTACGTTTCCCAATTGATGTTCTTAATTAAATGCGAAAGTGAGTTTGTATATTTGGTTGTTAACTCTTCACGATTTATTACTTAACCAATCTTCATGAAATTTGGCATACACGTTGATAACGCTACAGCGAATGATATAGGCTATATATCACGCGGGCGGACCTGCGAGCAACAGCTAGTAGTAGACATAATATACTAACTTCCTAAGTATCCTAACTAATTTAATATTATAAATGTGAAAGTGAGTTTGTTTGTTTGTTACGCTTTCACGCCCTATCTACTGAACCGATCATCATGAAGTTTTGCATACGACATAGGCTATATATCACGCGGGCGAAGCCACGGGTAACAGCTAGTCTACTAATATACATACGTACTGCTCGGTATGGTGTATGATACATGTTATATATCGCATGGCACGCGATGTGCCTCATCATCATCTCAGCAAGAAGTCCACCAATATTTCTGTTCATTTTTGTACTCACGAGCTACTCGTATCATATAGGAATGTATGTTTACACATCGGTTCTTAAGTCAATGTGATAAGGTCTAAAATAGAATACAATTTTGTTTGTTCTGGTTGAAGAGGCCTCTTTGATGTTTATAAGCTTTTGGCTTGTGTTTTCTAATAACGACATTCACGGGCAGACTTGGAGTGGTCCATTCTACGCTGTCGGGAACGCACACGCCAAGCTAACTAAAAATATGAATGTAAGTATGTCTGAAAATATATGATAAAGGTAGGTAAGTACTCTATATTTAAATGACCCGGAAATAGGATAAAATCGGCCCATATAGATTGTTTAAGCTGACTCTGTCAATTGGTTATGCGCACGGTTGCACAGTCTTAGCTTACATTGACAATTCGTGACTTGATCTACACACTATCGTTAGTTCTGAGTTTTACTAATATAATATTACGGACAGTGTGTACGAGCCATTAGTCATACCAGTCATACCATACGTGACTTACCGTGTCCGCCATGTTTTTTCTTTTTACTCCAAACGCGTAGCGGGGCGGTACTCTAAAGTGGCACTCAGGTCCCCAACCCTTTGCATAAAACCAGCATGGCGGATGCATAGCTCTTTGCATTTTTTTAAGTTGGCCCAGACCAAAGCTTTGAAAACGAAACCGTCTAAAAAGACGGCTGTAATTTACACCAGTTTGGGTTCGGATTTATTGCTAAAATAAGACGGGAACTTATGGTAATTAGAGTCCTTACTAGTGCTCTTTTCTTGGTCTTTGATAAAATGCTTTTTTATTTTTCAAGCGTGTACCTAGTAGTTATTTATACGTACTTATAAATGAATCTATATATTACTAAAAGTTAACTAGAATATGCGTAGGTAATTCTTTCTTACAACTACTTCATTAAAATATTTTTTACCTTGAAGGTTTATCTATTCTATTATAAAGAGGAAAGATATGATTGTGTGTTGGTTTGGTTGCATTGAATAGGGTCCGAAACGATTGGACCGCTTTTCAAAATTTCTCTTATAAGTCTGCGGGTGACATTGGTTATAATTTACGCGGACGAAGTCGCGGGAAAATTGTTAGTACTTATATGAACAGGAGCCTACCAGAACTGCGTACACATAATGTGTCCACTTTCTTATCGAACAGTAGGAAAAATTCAATTAATTTACGTGATCTGATAAAATCATACTCAATGCATAATTACGTGACACTAATCAAACATTATTTACACTTGTATCAACTAAGCCTTCCATCGCATTACCAATCTGCAGGCAAGCACAAACGAGCAGTACAATAGATTGTACACGTTTGATGTTTATCGATTACTGTCGTAGGTCAATGCGTTCAGTGTAAATCCAACGCGCGGACGACTCGTACGCGCCTGACCCCGCGACCCGCCATGAAGCGAACACTCTTTACGCTGTATATCTCCGTCCTTGTTTACATCTCTTGCGATGACCAATACGCCAGAAAGAGACAGAAGATCATTCAAGATGAATACAAACTCACCCTTGGAGGAAACATCAAATTATCCGATAAAGAAGACGCTGTGAATAAATGCCTCATGAAGCACAAGTATGACGAACTTGACTACGCTTTTGACAATCCCCAGTATTTTAACTTTAGTTATCACTTTTTCTCTTATAGAGAAAACATTTCAAAATCTAAAGTTTATAAGATCATCAAGGATATGCCGAAGGGAGCTGTGTTGCATGTGCACGATATGGCAATTCTAGGACCGGACTATTTGTTAAACATTACGTATATGGACAACCTTTATATTTGCTGTGACAATAAACTTAAATTTAAATTCTCAAACAAATCCCCAAGTATTCCTTGCTCAAGTCAGTGGATTCTCATGACGGAAGCGAGAAAAGCCGCCAAGAATATCACAGAATTTGATGCTGAATTGAGGAAGCATTTCACTATTGTTGTGGAGAACCCTGACGAAGTATATTCAACCATCAAACAGACTTGGGAAGCCTTCATGGGTTACTTTGGCACAGTCGCCCAATTGGTGTCATATAGACCCCTGTGGGAACAATATTTCTATGACACTTTACTGAAATTTAGGAACGAAAACGTTATGTACGTAGAAGTTAGAAGTATTTTACCAAAACTTTACGAGCTAGACGGCACTGAATACGACCAGCTTATAACAGCCAAATCGTATAAGAAAGCAACAACAAAATTAATCCACGATTATCCAGACTTTGTCGGAGCTAAACTTATATACGCACCTTCAAGGAAAGTTGACACGACAACGATAGCGAAGTACCTCGATACTGCTAGAAAAATTAAAGCGGATATGCCGGAATTTTTCGCCGGTTTTGATTTAGTGGGCCAGGAAGACCCTGGATATCCTTTGATTGACTTCGCTCCTCAATTAGCTGCTGCCGCCAATGAATTCAACTACTTCTTCCACGCCGGTGAAACGGACTGGTACGGAACCAAAACGGATGAAAATCTGATAGACGCTATACTTTTAGGGGCGAAGCGTATAGGTCACGCGTATGCGTTAGCGAAACATCCTGTGTTGATGAAAGAAGTGATGGATAAAGACATCGGTTTGGAAGTGAATGTGATATCGAATGCTGTCTTATCTCTAGTGCGTGATGTGAGGAATCATCCTCTGAACATTTTTCTAGCTAATGGCTTGCCAGTGGTGTTATCTAGTGACGACCCAGGAGCTTGGGAAGCGGATGCCATTTCTGATGACTATTATGTGGCGTTTGTAGCAGTTGCAAGTAAAACGGCTGACTTGAGGATGCTGAAGGCATTGTTTACAAATTCACTTAGGTATAGCGCTTTAGATACAAAAGATAAGACTGACGCTTTAAATAGATTCCACTTGCGTTGGAATGAATTTGTAAATAAGTTTGACTGTTCATCTTATTGACCATTTTAGCATGTGTAGTAAATTAATGTACTTACCTAAGTAAGTATTCAATAATATTCTTTTATTGTTATTATTTTAATAAAATTATTAAATCAAAGCATTTGTTTTCTCTCATTGTGGCTAGATTTACCGACATTAACTAAATGGCAAAACTAAAGTTTATACACTCAGACGCATTGCATTCGTCAAAGACTTTATTCAGACATTCTGTGAACGATAAGGACATCGTAAAAATGATTGATGACAAAACACGTTTTAAAGTACTTGCATAATTTACGGTAATTTATTGATGGCACTGGACAACTTGTAGAACCAACATAATGAAATATGATATACTTCGCATAAAAATGTTCATGTTCAATTTTCCGCATAAAAAAAATTCTTTGCTATAAAACTAATTATAGAAAGCAATTAAATATTGAAATATACCGCTAGTTCTACGACCAACATTCCCCTAAAGGGAACCCTGTCAAATGAACATTTTTTCCTAAGGTACTCGTATCAAGGCTGGAAACTTGAAAAGAAAATTCCATTCACATACAAATCGCCGTGCCGGGCTAACAGTTAGTATGCAAATATTTAAAAAAATGATAAAAAGTTAGTATGAACTGTCAAAAAAGTTGGTCGTATAAATGGCTCTTCAAGATCGGACACTTACGGCATAGGTAAATGCGAGAGAAACTTTTTTTTAACTATAAATATATAAATAAATAAATATATACAGACAAATCACACAGATTGAGCTAGCCCCAAAGTAAGTTCTTTGTCTGTTAACTCTTCACGCCTCAAGCACTAAACCGATTAAGGTACAATTGCTAAATAGCAGAAAATTGTTCTGTTCCAGAGATGGTTTTGGACATAAATCTAACAAAAAAATTCTACGTTGTGTAAAAAAAGAATATGTGAGAATACTGTTAAAGACATATTGAAAAAACCCAGACTACTAACACCGCAAATAAGTGTGAAAAAGACATAGGTAGGTACTTAAACACGTAGGACTGTATGTTTGAATGTCAATCATAAATATTTGGCGTCATTTTCCCTAACAACATCAGAGATAAGGAACGCCCTGTGTGAATGCGAGTAGGTGTATCTACTATATTTATCTATAAAGCACGGACAAGCGGTCGCAATAATATATTATTTATATCCTGTGGCAAGCGAAACACTCATTTCACCATAATTTATAATTTTGTGTCACTTCTGTAGGTCGTCATGGATTCATGCGATCAAAAAAAAAACATTTTTACGACTCATTGAAAAAAAGATACACTTTTGTGAATAGAGAGCGTAACAGAAAGGTAAAATAAATTTTCAACAAGAAAAGTCCATGTCCTTAAACATAAAATAAGTTTTTTTAATCTATATACTCTATTCAACACTAATATTTTTATTCCATGACTAATGGGCCGATTTTCAAAATCTTCACTCTTCAATTCACCTATAGAAAAGTAATTTATCCGCGGGTGACATGTGCTATTATAACTTACGCGGACGAAGTTCTGGGAAAATTGCAAGTGAAAAATAAATAAATTCTTAGTCTTGCACTCGGGCTAAGACAATATTTTAGCGATACTTCACACTCACACATCCAAATTTGTTCTGGCATTAATATGTGAGTGAAATAAAGAAACAGAGAGTTGTAGATAATTTGGTATTACCAGAAGTACTTAATTGAAATAATTTCGTATGTCTGTCTCCCAAACGTTATGTTTTTGACGAGTAAAGCCAAGCGAAAGCTATTTTCAAAGCCTCGAGTTTTTCTTTGTGCACTACATTACACATTATAAATACCGGAATACCTTTCATATCTAGAGTGGTTTCTACAGACGCACTTTGAATATTTTCTCAAAGTACTGTACTAATTTTACCTTTTTACGATGCACCTGTGATTTGCGAGATTAGTCTTTGTAGCGTCGAGATAGGGATTAGATAAGATGCAAGGTGATTTATATTTGCAGATGCATTTGTGCAGTAGCAAACCTGGAGTGACACCCTCGAAGTAAGGGCTCTTTCCACTAACGAACTCATTGTCTGGCTCAACTGTTTGTGTATAAGTTAGCAACTATACTCATGTTTTATGTATAAAAAAATAGGTACTATTGCACTTAACCAGTCTTTTATTCATAATACGATCCGAATGTGAAATCTACTATCCTATAATAACAACAAAATACTATAACATATTTAAAAAAAGTTAATAAGGGGCTGATAATGACGTAACTACAAAAAACAAATATAAAAATAAGCAACTGATGAAGCGATAAAAGATGGCTTAATTTCCACATTCGTTCGGCAGTTTCAGTTTTCGGGAAGTAAATAATTGGTGTAGTTTGGTTTTATAAATGCTCGTGCTCGAGAACAATTTGTGAAATAGTTTAAGTAGACTGTTAAATGGACTCGTATAGATTTGTCGCCAAAATCTCCCACGAGGCTGCCAAAGAACATACGCCTTCTTTGATGCCACATACCGTACAACACCGATACTTAGTATCTCATTATACTGGACATTGGCAGAATCACTGAAATCTCGGTGGAAGCCATAATTAAAAAGAAGAAAAGAAGAAAGAAAGAACATACTTCTTTGATTATTCACGGCTTTTTTAAGCTTCAAGAAAAAAAAATATCTATTTCATTTAGTATAATAAAGACGCGTGGGTGGAGCCGCGGGCGAAAACAACCGTTTTACAACTACAATGTGAATTTTTTACCGCTGCGTATCAGAAGGGCAATCTAGTAAAATGCCCTTATGAAATAAACGACGTGAAAGTGAAACGACCTACTAGTAAAACGTCTGAAATGAAGAAACGTTTAACGGCCTCCGCACACATGCTACTTTTAGCATCGGCGATCAGCGTTTTTGCGGCTGTAGTGATGCTGCATGCATCGCGTTTTAGCAACTCTCTACGTTCCATTGCAGTATTCTTATTAGTTTCTTGTTCTTCTTCTATTCTATCAAAATCGCATGTTTTGGTGACTTTATCGATGCTGAATCCCGATTTCTCCACTTCGTGCGTTCAGACGCGTATCGGAATCGCGCGTTATAGAGATTCTATCGATAGTGCACCGCGATTTCACGACTTCCTGCATTTAGACGCGTATCGGAATCGCGCGTTTAAGAGATTCCTTGATTTCAATTTCTCGATTTCCTGCGTTGGGCAAAGAATATATGGTTTGGGCGAGAAATCGAAATCGCGCGTTTTAGATATCGATAACGCACCGCGATTTCACGACTTCCTGCGTTCAGACGCGTATGATATCTGAATCGCGCGTTTTAAGAGATTCTATCAATAGTGCATTGCAGTTGTGGTAGAGCCACGCTACAGGCAAAATTCACTTTTGCTAGTAGCATGAATGGGCCGGCTCGTCTGGGGAAGTACCACAGTCTCACAGAAAATCGACGTTTGAGTAGTAGCTTTACCGCTTCTATGCTTCGTTCGGTGAGTGAGAAAGCCGGAGGTCCATCCCTCCCTCCCCCTCTGGGGAGGGAAAAATGAAGGCCAGCAACGCTATTGTTACACCCCTGGAGTTGCAGCTGTCCATGGACAGCGGTGATCACTTACCATCAGGTGACCCGCTTGCTCGTTTGCCGTCCTATGACATAAAAAAATTATTTATACTTATTGCGTTCGATCGGAATCGCACGTTTTAGCGTATTGTTTAGCTGGTATAAAGCAACTAAACGCATGTGTGCGGACGCTCTTAGCAAAGATACGAAAGATTTTCATACTAATTTTTCAACAACTTGCATCCTCGAAAACAATGCATCCACTTCAGCGGTTTCAGAACCAATGCTCGTGAATATCGATACTGCGTCCATTGTTTGGGTCCAATTAAAGATCTCGTTACCTGACTCGGTGCTGTACGAGATAACGATGTACTTCAAATGATCTGAAGATGCAAAAGTCTAGAACGATAGGTGTATCGAATTTCTATGGTTTTACTGTACCAGACTTAGAGTATCCATATTAACTCAAAGACTTAACAAGATATTTATAAAATACGGTTGGTCTGTCATATAAATATATCCAGTAGCGGCGTTAAGGTGTCATGCGGTTGAGCGACCACTCAAGGGTACGATTTTTGCAATTTCGCCGTACCTACACAAACGAGCGGTTATTCCATACTAAAAAAGCGCAAGGCAGCGTGAAGCGTATTGTGTGTCGTCCATAGAAATCTCGCCCAGGACGCTAGTAATGCTAACGCTGGCATTGAATATACCCATTGGCACTCGAGACGACGTTAGGATTCAAACCATTTTAACAAATAAATGTTTATTGATTGATTGAGCATCTAAATCCATAGTGCCTACGTAAGTATACCTTAAATCCATACATGGACCAAGAAAACACCCTCTTTTTGGGCAGCTGTTTAAAAATCCTAATCTTAACTAATACTTAGTATAAATGTGAAAGTGAGTTTGTTTGTTACGCTTTCACGTGATATCTACTGAACATCATGAACTTTTCATACACATAGGTTAGAGTACTGAGAAGGACATAGGCTACATATCACGCGGTCAAAGCTAGTATTTTATAACAGCAATGACGATTGAATTGGGATTGGGCGGGTCACATCTATCGAATGCATCCTGAAAATGGGCTTATATCACCGCATAATGGACTCCAAGAGAGGAAGACCGAGAAAAAGATATGATCTGAATCAGTTTGAGAAGGATCGGAAAAATGTATCAAAGCGGTTTTTTATTTTTAAAAACCGAATTAAAATAAATTACCTACATTTAAATGGGTAACAATCGCGAAAACATTCGGAAAGATTGAACCAGTTTCTAAACTAATTTTTCGTCGACTTTTCTCAAAAACCTTGCAATTATTTATACTTAGTCGCTTTACCAATCTTGAAAATAATGCATACAGTTGACGCCATAGTCAAAACTCGTGAATATCGGTGCTGCGGCCATTGTTAAGTTCCAATTAAATATCTCGATACCTAATTCTGTGTTCAGAGATAACGATGATTTCAAGTGATGCAATTAAAGTTAACAATATTGTTAATGTTTTTTAAAGGGGCAACTCCTTAGAGTATAAAATATTGATACTCTAAGGGCAACTCAGACCTTTAATATATGTACAACTTTTCCTATGGGACTAATGGTGAAATTATTTTAAAAATTGCAGTGAAAATTTAAACAGAATTTCCCTACAAAAGTGTTCCTCCGCCGGCCGGGCAATTATATGAAAATGTTGATTTTTTTCCCAATTTCCAGCATATTTCTCATAGGAAAAGTTTTTCATATTGACGGGCTGGTTGCTATGAACTATCAAAACATAACACTCCTTTTTTGCAATTGGTGTAAAAATATTTTAGGACAGCTAAAAATGGATTACGCCTGAGTATATAACTTCGCCGTGTGGTTCCCGACTGAGTAGAATAAGACCACTCCAAGTCTTCCCGTGGCCGTCGTAAAAGGTGACACATAAGCTAAACAAAGCTTATAAACATCAACGAGACCTCTCCCACCCGTCTGGCCAGCGTGGAGAGTTTAGGCCAAATCCTCTGACTGCTCTGGCTAATATATGGCTCTGCTAGTACAGAAAGGGTCATACTCCCGCAGTGGAGATAAAAAAGACCTGCCGAGGAGGATATAACGTAGCCAATTAAAAGATTGTCTGCATTCTCGACAACAATGCATCCACTTCCCGACATATCGAGCGCCCATTGTTAGGGTCCAATATGTGTTGCAGTGATCTGCATAGCGAGCAATCGAAAAGATTTCATGTTTTTACTGTAGCAAAATTTGTAATAGATAGCCACTTTTAATCTCCTTCTGTGTGTATTGTATAGGTACCTATATATAAATAAACGGCAGCCGTTACTGACTGACTGATCTATCAACAGACCCACTTACCAAACGATTTGCGCTGAAATTAGGCACACAGGATAGTGACGTAGCATTCGCTTAGATAGGATTTTACAAAATCCACTTCCTATAGGAAGTGGATTTTGGATATTACAGTCTACGAAAGAATTTAAAATCTCCTTTTTATATATCAGTAGGAGGTGAAACGGGGGCTTTGTATTTAACGCGACCGAAGCCGAGGGTTAGGACCACTCTAAGTAATTCCGTGGATGTCTTAAAAGGCGACTAAGGAAACACAAGCTATTGTTTAGCTTATTAACATCAAAGAGACCACTCCAACTCGTCTGGCCCGCGTGGAGAGTGTAGGCCAAATCCTCTGACTACTCAGGCTAGTATATGGCTCTGGTAGTACAGAGGGTCGTACTCCTGCAGTGGAGACTAGAAAGACTTGATGATGATTATGAAGATGATGATGATGAAGCCGAGGGCAAAAGCTACTGATATATAAAAAGGAGACTTTAAATTCTATTCTATTCTCTTTTGTATTTTATGTCTTCCACCGAGGTTCCAGTGATACCTAATGCCCTCCAGTTTAAACTTGTATACCAGTTGACAAGTAACAATCAAAGATGGAGGTCCTTTGATTGCTTCATGGGAGCTTCTGGCGACAAATCTTTACAAATCAATACATACATACTATCACATCTTTTTTCCCTTGCGGGGTAGACAGAGCCCGGGTCTATAAAACCATATAGCATGCTGGTGGGCTTGTAGGTGAGAACTGAATCTAAATAGTAATGGGTTGCTAGCCGCATCGCCTATTCACATGATTCCTGACGCCCATTCCCTCGATCGGCTTGTACGATCTGCGCGGGAAGAGAAGCAGCTGGTATATTCTATATATTTTCCTTTCTCCCAGACCAGCGTGGAATATTATTACGAATCAATATAACAGTTTAATTTAACGAGCACGAGCATTTAGTATAACACCAAACTACATCAATTTCGTATTATAAATACCATTAAAATCAATTTGCAAAATCATAGGCATGTTCACCGATGTCGACAGCACCTCGGGCGTATGCATATTAAATAGAAAAAAGTAAATGAGTAAATATCAAATAATATTCTTTATTCAGTAAACATTATGATTATTTACAGGCATCTCATTGGGATTTAATTTCCTTACACATTACATAGTGTAGGTACCTATAGACTTGTCGATACAAGTCAGAACTCGCAAAAATCTCGCTGCCTTTTCGAACTAGACCGATATCAAAATTTAGCACAGCGCGGTTCTATAATCTTTCTGTGAGAAGAGTATGTATGTACTTTACTTTAAACAACCCTTACCCCATATCATGGCACGCGCAACGTTTATCGACTATCGCCATCTCGTTTTTCGCAATATTAAAGTATCAAAGAGTGAGATGGGGATAGTTTATCGAAAAATATAAACGGCGTCGCAGGCGCCATGCTAGGAGCTGGATACAGCAGGGCTGGTGTCGTTACCGCTCGAGTTGGACTATTCAAATTTATCCCTCATAAAAACACTGGCGTGGTTAAACGGTCCTTTAGAGGTGCGTGGGTACACAGGTGTAACGCATAGAGGATCTTAGGGCTATTATGTAATGTGGTACTCCAGTCAAAACCGGCTACAGAAATATCACTGAGTTGATGTGTTTTATTTTATCTCACAGTAATCGCTCGTACGCAACCAATCGAACTTGGGTGAAAACGCTTGACAAGCAGGGTTCAAATTACGGAAAACACCAGACGTAAAACTAGCCGAAGTCTGTTTTAGTTTAGGTTACATAGATAATGAAAATACCATCTGTTTGGTTAATATTACACTGTTAACAATATGTATTAGTTAATGATTAATTTAATCAGTAACTATTATATTCTAGTTGTGGTAGAGCCACGCTACCGGCAAAAATCACTTTAGCTGGTAGCATGAATGGGCCGGCTCGTCCGGGGAAGTACCACACTCTCACAGAAAATCGACGTTTGAGTAGTAGTTTTACAGCTTCTATGCTTCGTTCGGTGAGTGAGAGAGCCGGAGGCCCATCCCCTCTCCCCTCTGGGGAGGGAAAACAAAAGGCCGGCAACGCTCTTGTCATACCCCTGGTGTTACATTAGTCCATGGGCAGCGGTGATCACTTACCATCAGGTGACCCGCTTGCTCGTTTGCCGTCCTCTGACATAATAAAAAAAAAAAAAAATATTATCTGAGCAAGGTGTCTGATTGCTTCCGCAGCTTAAATGCAAAAGCATCCAGTAACCCTGCATATATGTTTTGGCAGCCAGCTGTAAAAGGTTTCGGCAAAACATATCACAGCTTGAACGCTGTTATAATAGCAGACCCCAGAGCTTAAGCCATCGGCTTAAAGGGCGTAAGCACTGTAGGCGTTTATGTTAGGCAACCCAACGCGAGGTCCCCACTTGGATGGATGACCACACTTGGATGGGAGGACGCCTGCCCTTCACCTCTTTAACTAGTGTGGCCTTAGTAGTAACTAGTAATATCTGTCACCACACATGTTGCAGCAATATTACTACCAGGGATTCTAATGGGACCATACAAAGAAATTATATAATATGCCAGCATCTAATGTATTTTCTCCACTATTGGACTTGGGCCCGACAAAGAAAATTAGATCTTATAAATATTAGATACATTTCATATTTGAGTGGCGTGGTGGCAGCTGCTGATGTTCACTTTTCACACTCTGTTTGGTTTATTCAAATCAAATAAACTACTTTATGAAAAGACCAACTTCCTTAAAAATATATTTAAATAATCACGTATCCTTGCGGGGTAGACAGAGCCCAAGGGAAAATAGAATCAAAATAGTGATGGGTTGTTAACGGCATCGCCTATTGAAGATTCCTATTCCTTAGATTTTCATACGATCCCTAGACCGGCTTTTACGGTTTGCGCGGGAGGGAAGAAAGCAGCTGGTTTATTCTATGTTTTTCTTTTTCTCCCAAACCAGCATAGAAGAGCACAAACACATAATATTTCCACAAGAGAAGCATCATGTTAGTGAATTATAATAATGATTTTAATGATGCATTGCATGCTAGATGTATGTTTAACAGATATTTTGTCTTTTTGGTCTAAAGTCACTATTAGAATGGAATGACAAGTGAAAAACGATATTTCACTTTAACAACAAAGTATATAATTGAACTTAAGAATAGGATGGAACAGCTAACCACTACTTTAGTCTTCCCCAGCCGGCACGGCATCCTCTAATCTCTTGATGTACTTCACTCTTAGCTCTGTCACTGCATCTCCTTTCAGTTGATCCTGAAATAAAAACAATTTTTAAATTAATTTTAAGTTTTATCATGTATTGGATGTCTGCATTGTTCAGAAAAGTCTAACTTACTTCTTGTAAACAATCCATAGAAATGTGAAAGATAAAAAAAAAATATATAGGGACAAATAACAGAGATTGGAAGGAAGATATAAAAAACACTAAGGGATCGCCTCTACGAGCGAGAGAATCGCAAAGAGTCTGTGCTTCTATATTACATATATATATATTTATACGATTGACATTCACACATACTCTACACATAGCATTTGTCTACATACGGCAATGTAATCGCCATGTGTAGAGCATGTGTGAATGTCAATCGTATAAATAAAATAAGCAAAAGAATGGCAAAGATTTTATTGCTGTGCTACATATTTCCATACATTCTCTTAGCATTTGTCTACATACGGCAATGTAATCGCCAAGAGAATGTATGGAAATATGTAGCACAGCAATAAAATCTTTGCCATACTTTTGCTCATGGAGGCAATGCCTAAACATGAAAAAAAAATTATTGATGATACAAATACATAGTTTTCATTTGTCTTTCATGCTTTCTACAGTTACTATCAGTAGTAGAATTATTTGGATTTATAAAATTTTAAAGGCATCCAAAAGATGGGTGTACCTGAACAAACCAGCACTGGACCTCTAACTGCACCATCTGGAGTGCTCCTCGTATAGCCCCAGGTATCAGGGCGCAGTATTTCAGTCCATTGTTAGGCATCTCAACCCACTCACTCAATGGGCACTGGTCCCAGACGAGTGAGAACTCGTCGCCAGAACTACTCCAACTGGTTACTGTTGGCTGCATGTTTAGATATAGCCTGAAAATATAAATAGATCATTTTTAAAATCTTTATATCATGTCAAGACTTGTTACATGTCTTGCTGGAATGTGGTCAGTATACTGCCCTACAAGGCAGGTTCTTAGCTGGAGTACCTATGGAGAATGAATTGCTAAACACATTGTTGAGCAATTCATTATCACATCCAGCAAAATCAGTATACCTCTTATCGAGGTGTATAATGTCGCTAAGATAAATTTTATACTAGAGGTCCCCCATGCATGAGGCTGGCATAGTCATATCAAGTGTAAAAAGCTTCGAAAAAAAAATAGATTGATAAAAAAAAATATCATGTCGAAAATGTTAACATCTTGTTTGTATATCTAGGTCACTTTCTTAGTAGTCCATGCGACTACTAAGAAAGTGAGTTTTTGTACACAAAAGTTAATCTTCACCATGTGATTGTAAAGTGTATATACCTAGCTCAGTCGCTGAAAGAGAAAATATGGTATTAACATGCTTCTAACTAAAAAGAAAATCTTTACTCAGCTAGTCATATTTTCACATTTTTTTATGAGCCAAAAGTTATTGCGTCCCACAGCTGGGCTATATTCTAAAATATATTCTTTGTGCTGAAATATTTAACTTGGACTGCAAAAGACTAATTGAAATCTGAAGTTATACCTGAAAGCCTGCTGTATTTTGTCTGCCGTCTCCCTCATTTCCAAACAGCGCGTAGACGTGGTGCGAGCGAGGAAGTCTTCAATCAACCTCACACCCATGTTGTATCCAATACGCTCCAACTGCTTATTGACATCGTCCGTATTCTCAGTTTCTTTGAGCATTTGGGACACTAGTGCACCGTATGTGAGTGTCAGCAGCTCGGAATTCTGAAATTCATGGTAATTGGACCATTTAAACACTGCATTCTCGTGAAGTTTGCAATTATTTTGAGTACATTTCTAAAAACTTACGACTTTTTTGGCATCAAGACGAGAAGTTTGACGAGACATAATTAGGTGGGATGATATAAGTTTGATAATAAAGCAGTCCCTTTTTAGTTTGGTAGTCGTAAAATAAATTACAAATTACAATCAAATCAACATTCACAATTCACCACTATTCACGATCCACAATAACAATCAAAACTGTCACTGTCAATTTATTAACTGTCATTTTTTGACAGGATTAGTTTTTTAATTTCCTTTATGTTGGCATTTTTTCAGTCCCTCTGTAGACGATCAAATTGACAACATATACTTTAACGGAAGTGGTACTTTTTATATATGCAATCGAAAGTTCCTTGTATGTATATACTTCCATAATTTTAGTATTTTTTTTAAAACCAGAATTTATTTTTTTATGAATTTTTTAAAATAGGGCACAAACGTAGGACCTATGAACAAATATCTGTGCCTTATTATACAAATATTGCTACGTTGTATGGCAATGCTAATCTTTTGGCCAAAATATAAGCCAGCCCTCTGGTCACGAGACACCTTTTATAAATTTTTTGGCGATGGCATTAAATAATTTATGTGCCGAGGGTCCCCACGGCCCTAGAGTTTCATCCCCAAACGGTTCAAATATATAATTGTTGCCAATACATTCGTTTGAGGTTTTCCGCCGCCGCCGCTGCTGTGCCGGCTTTTGATCCAGTGAAGGCGCCAGAGTATCGACGCAAGTAGCCTCCCATACCAGGGGCCACCCCAACCACCAAGGCATCAGAATTATCATGAATTCAACATCAAAACACTGATGTACTTTAGAATTATCGAAAAATACACTTTTGTTTCATCTATTACTGTAAGTTAGTATGCATTTGGAGGGGTTTAAAGGTTAATACAAATAAAACAACAGTTACATTTGTTTATTTATTATAAAAAATATAGTGATTACATATGGATCTCCTATCGAGTACATATTTAACACCTAACTTGTAGATATGCCTGAAAATTAGATTCGTTAAGTTTAGAACTGTTCTAACTATTCAATGTAGCTTTGGCACCAATTAATTTAATAATAAGAGTATTTCTTTAATTTTATTAGTAACTTTTGTAACTCTAGGATTTGAATCGTCTACTTTAAAATAAATGCACCAATAGAATATTCGAAACTATACTTGTATAAGATCAGTAAGTACAAGTCAAGATCATACTATATTTCTAGTCCAGCGACATCAGCCTTCCTTTTATAAAATCACCATCATTTCTCATTTTCAATAATATACGAGTACACACCACTAAATAAGATTAAATACTTGTAAAAAGAATAATAAAAATCTTAATTAATGGAAAACACAATCAGTCAATAATAAAATAATACAATTTTAGTGATATAAATCTTAAAATAAAATTATATTACCTACTGTAACAAGCCTACTGTAGGTAAACTTATACATATATATAATTCGAGATAAATTGACTGCGAAAGTTATATTTCAGATTCATATTCAAAATGTTTGCAAAAGATACGTGACTTGCCATCTCCAATGACTTCACTCGTTATTAGCAGTATTTCAGCCAAGTATGTCCCACAGCTGGACAAAATAAGTATATAAAAAAATATTATTGACTGGTAACAGCACAGATTTCAAAGATGGCACTGAAATACAAAGTAATATCTTGTAATAAAATAATCTAGTCAAATAAATCAATTATAGTCCAATCATTCTACTCTTATGCCATATTTATATTGCCACTGGCCACAAGTACATGAACAGAGTCTAAGCGTTAATGTCAAAAGATTGAAATGATTTCTAAAAAGCCTTCGATAACTACCACCCCTGAGCTGCGCAAGCAAGAATAACTTCAGGACATGGACACATCCTAACGCCTGTAGCACATAGCCACGAATGCGGAACGGAAGCGTTCCGGAACGAAACAATGGCGAAACCGCAAAGGACACACGGACGAATGTAGCATATTTCGCAACGCTGTTGTATGATTCCGTTTCGGTTTCGTTCCGCTTGCGGTATGAGACGCACCAAACAAAACCATACTAGACAGCGTTTCGCGGTTTCGCCAATGTTCCGTTCCGGAACGCTTTCGTCCCGCATTTGCGGCTGTGTGATACAGGCAAAGAGCTTGAGCATATTTTTGAATACAACGCCATAAAGGATCAATAGCAGGCAGCGGCAACATAGATATGTATAACATACTTTTTCCCATCATTGACAATCTTCACATACATATATTGCAACAATCTTGCTCGCTTTTTGACTAAAAGGCGAATTGTGCAGTGTTTCAATACTGCGGGAACGTTGGATTAGTGCTAAATTGCGTTACCTTAAGACTATTTTAGGAAATACTTCGTCGTTGAGATAAGATCTAGTAACTATTGCTATAAGGGCCTTATTTCGTTGAAATCCATGGCAGTATAACTAGTCGCGCTAAAATTTATATTATCACTAGGTATGCTAAGATCTCTAAACTCAGATCTTGTCTGAAGAATGCGGGACAAGGTTGGGGGAGGTGAAACCATATTGTTGGCGGCTGGTAACGCCTGGTAAAATCGCTATGGTGAACCCTCAGGGTGAACCATAGTTCCATAGGGCGAGAGAGAAGGGAGATTTATAGATAAAGAGAACAAACAGATCAGAAACAAGGCACTCAATACAACTTATCGTTACGGTATGTTAAATTAACTTTCCATCGAATCTGTGCGAGGTAGAGTCTTATTACAATGAATTCATGTTATCCATTCACCCACCAGCTATTGCGATTATAGTAACTCTAGTTGCGGATGGGAGGATCTTTTCGAGCCAAAAAAACTATGAAAACATAAGATTTTTTATAAATTATCCGCACTTTTTTTAGAGTAAAAACCGGCCAAGTGCGTGTCGGGCCACGCGCAGTGTAGGGTTCCGTAGTTGCGAATGACAACTTTGAGTTCACACTGTTTACACTCACACCTCACAGTCTAACGACCAAAAACATCTAACAATGAAGATTGTATGAAATTTTACATTTTCCAGTACATTTTATAAGTTGGTTGCCTATAACTTTTTAGTTTGCACTTAGTACCCAGCTCTGATAGTTTTCCTTTCAACTTCAGTATATATACTATTGCTGTAATTTTTTTCACGTATCCATATATAACCGTTTAGCAGATAGAGGGGGGGGACACGTACCTCTAACAAAATTTTGCACTTTAAAACCAAATATTTCGGAAACGGATCCCTAAATCGAAAAATGGTGGTCTCAACCTCACAATATTTTTGAAAGACCTTTTTAACGATACCCCACACGATGGGTAAATAGAGAAAAAAAAATTACTCCCCCACTTTACTTGTATGGGAGCTACCCAAAAAAAAATATTTTTTCAAGGTTTTTTTCTACGACTTTTTTGCCATGATTAATATACACACTCATACCAAATTACAGCTTTCTAGTACTTATAGTCTCTGAGTAAAACCGCGGACGGACAGACAGACAGACAGACAGACAGACAGACAGACAGACAGACAGACAGACATGGCGAAACTATAAGGGTTCCTAGTTTACTACGGAACCCTAAAAAGGACTCTACTAGACTATTACAATTTAGTATCAAACTAAACTCTCCTAGACGCTCGCTAATACATATACATGTCAACATCATATATTGACTAGTTAAATGGTATTGTACAGCATCAAGCCTACATTTTTGTATCGCTCAGTTATACATACATACTGTAGCGTTTTTTTCCCTTGTGAAGTAGACAGATCCCAGGTCTATAAGACTATAGGTCACGTTTATAGGCCACATTTAGCATGTTGATAGACGTATAAGTGGAAAACGAATCAGAATAGTGATGGGGTGCAAGCCAAATCGCCTATTGACCTATTCCTCAGATTTTCGCCCATGGTACATTTTACGTTTATTTATTTTTTCCCCGACCGGCGTCATCGCTCAGTTATCATATATTTTGATGGACACTGGGTTTTATTAAAAGCCAAGTTCACGCAAATTGATCAAGTACCGATGTACTACCTCGCACATTACACATTTGATGGTAAGTCGTATTTAAAATCATAGGCCGATTTTCATTACGGTCCTTATAATATTCTTACATAAATTCATTGTGAGAGACAGAATAAAAGCTTTTTATTTTAGCTTACTTTAGTCACCTCGTACATCGCCCAGTACATAACATTCATGTGTCATATAATAATTAAAAATAATACTAATATAATAATTTGTGACATGCCCAGTTTCTATCAACAAAAATCAGATTTATCTATAACAGATCACTTTTAGGATGGATCCATTACCAGGCATGAGAATGTTTTATAAACGTCAAGTCTATTCTCTGCCCAGAATCAACTGAATTATTATATCAATATTGTTACTTCCACCATAGTCTATTTGTGGCGCCTTCTATATTCGCTACTAGAATCGAAGACTTAACTGTCAAGATATCATAAGAAATAACTACAAGACTTCTCACAAGATGGCGCTGATTAATCCTGAAACGCGCAAGCAGTTTCTTCGATTCCGGCATATAATATAACCTTCGACAGAACTCAGTCGGAGCCGTATACGGTTCTCTAGGCCTTGGCCAGGGGGAAGACCTTGCCTAGTGGGAAGTCAAGCATACCACACCGCTCCCACTATATATTCAATAGACGATGGTGGCAGTAACAACATTACATCAAGGTGTTTCTATTACTATGCCCGTTCAACTCTGTACTGCGAATTGCGGGGTGAGAAGATGGATATGAACCTTGCAGCGCGGATGGGGGAATTGCTATTAAGCACCTTAAAGCTCGCTTTTCCCTCAGCTCGGCCTATTGCGTTTAACAAGAACTATTTATTTTAGAAGTAGTTTTGAGAGCTACAATGTAATGTACCGAGCCGAGAGAGTAGAAACTGGGCAGCCGTCATATCTCTACAATAATACGTAAAGTATTCTTACTACATCGATTAATTGGAAGTAACACAGTAGGGGATGACGCGCAGTATCGAGTTGACGACGTCGCAAGCGACCGGATGCTGCAGCGTCGTACTAGAGTCACACTGGAATAAAAAAATCTGCTTAGACGTTGGCAATCCGGCAATCACATACTAAGAGTAACACCTAAAGTCGTAAAAATATATCCTCATATTATATATAGTAATCTTTGCTAATATTATAAAGAGGTAAGATAAGTTTTTTTTTAAATGATATAGCACGGCAACCGAGCAAGTGGGTCACCTGATGGTAAGTGATCACCGCTTTGATATCGATTCGCTTAGTGTTCTTAAAGCCTATTTAAAGTTGGGTGAATAGGACCAGTACCAGACCATAGTGTTACCTGTGCGTCGGGTGAGCACTATGCACTGGCGGCCTGCAGCTGCATCTGCTCCAGCATCTCCTGCATGCGGCGCAGCTCTGTATATATGTCAAACAAAGGAGACCTTATAACATACTATTTAGATCGGGGGGAGTGTTACCTGTGCGTCGGGTGAGCACTATGCGCTGGTGGTGCTGGCGGCCTGCAGCTGCATCTGGCGCTGCATCTGCTCCAGCATCTCCTGCATGCGGCGCAGCTCAGCTTCCTAAAAGCAATTTGAAATGTTTAAGGAAAAAAAAATGAATGAAATGAATGGGTTTGATTAAACGCAGGCCCTGGGCTGAAGCCCAAAAAGCCATATGATAGATCCGGCCCTGCACCGCAGGCACGAGAGTAGCGAGTGAGTATCATCCCTAGCGCTTAAACGCCCCGGCTCAAAGCCACCGGTGCCCGAACTCTCACGTTCAGGCAGTGTCACCACTGTGCCTTCGCTCCGTTTTATTTTTTTTATATACATATTGTCACGTCTGTTTCCCTTACGGGGTAAACAGAGCCCAAGGCCATAAGACGTACAGGCCACGTTTAGCGTGCTATTGGGCGTTTAAGGTGGAAAGCGGAATTATAATAGTAATGAGTTGCTGGCCGCATCGGCGGCTTTTACGGTCTGCGCGGCCCTTGATGAACTTAGCGTATTGATGAACGAGTTGGAAAGTAGGTTGGAAAAGAATGGAGGTGAAAACCGATTTTTTTTATCGTCAAATACTTAGAATTTTTACTCCAGCAGCAGCAGCAACTGCATTTGGATTTTAAATAAATGATCTCACCTTCTCTTTGAGCGCACGCTCGCGCTCTGAGGCGTCCTCCCCAGAAGAGCCGTTGGTGAGGCCGTTGGAGCCAGTCTCGCTCAGCCCGCTCTCAGTTGACCTAACAAATACAAAAGAACTAGTTATAAACACCCTTGCTTAAGCACTGAAATTGCCTAATTGCAGGCCAAGGTAAAAAAAAATTCGGATTTTTCGCAATTTTGAAATTTTCGCCGCTTATCCGCAAAGAGGTGACTCAGCCCATCAACATGAAGAACTTTTGTTATGGACCAATGCTGAAAATTCAATATTATTTTTACCTTTTCCATACATTTGGTCCGATCAGCTGGACACTTTTGTATGGGTTTGTCCATTTTTTTTTTAGTTCCCAGCATTGTCCTCCATCATAGTTTTTCACGTTAATGAAAATAAGGGTGTATAGTAGGTGTTAGACAACCGTCTTTACCACACAACAGGTTGTCCATTAAACTGGTAACTCGAAAAAAAACCACATTTTCATACAAAAGTGTCTGGTAACTCGAAAAAATACCACATTTTTATAAACTGTCCGGTCGGCCGGGTAATTCGTTTTTATACGAAAATGGGCGCAATGCGCGCAACGTTTGTACTAACGAACACTGATTTTGATAATAAAGTTTTATCATTTGCACATGTTGCTCAACCGTGTAACTTGCCATGGTGATTTGGCATCAATGACTGAATAAGAAAAAACAGATTTGACAGATGCCGCTAAAACAAAATGGCCGCCACAGATTATTAACATCGACCCGCTCTATTTGAAAGACTTTACAAGCTAAATAAAGCTTATAAACATCAAAGAGACCTCTCCAACGCGACTGGCTAGCGTGGAGAGTGTAGGCCAAATCCTCTGACTGCTCTGACTAATATATGGTTCTGGTAGTTCAGAGGGTCGTGCTCCTGCAATGACCTGATGACGATGATGTTGATGTAGAAGCCTACTCACGTGTGTCGCTTGGGCACTTGTCCTTGGCGCGCAAGCCTCTCGGAGCGGTAGTTCTCATAGTGCACCTCCTGCGTCACTTCTTGCAGGTCTTGCATGTGTGTGCTGAAATAAAATACAATTATAGTGAGGTGAACAATCGTTAAACTTAGAATCGTAGCCAGAAAACTTTCATATCGAGTTTGAACTTGACTTTAACGCCATCTGTTGGCAGCCCTGGGTAATAAAATTGCAAAACACAAACATAGAACGTTCGGGACTGCAAAACTGTTTGGCATATCAATTAGACTACGATGAAATTATTTTGAATTTTCTGTTCCCATCTCCATGGGGTCTAAATTATGTCCCCTTAGAATGACATGATTTAAAATTCAAAACGTTTGTTCAGAAAATAGCTCTTTCAGGCCATTTTCACGTTAAATCACTTTTAAACTATTGTTTACTGTGTCAAAGTCAAAGATTTTTATTCAAAATTGGATAATTGTATCTCTTTTTGAACGTCATATTGTTATTTTTTATTATTTTTAATATGCAAAATCGAAGTACTACACTATAAATGATATGATCGCGCGTCATCCGCAACATGATGAAATGGCAATGGTCGAGGCTATCAACTGTGAGAACACTCCGAGCTGCTTCCTCGGTGTAACTCACACAATCTATACTGAATCTAATATTTTATTGGAAGATGGTTTGATGAAAAAACTCAATACATACGCATGGTCCGGAGCTTGATGAAGTCGCAGTGGTCGGGGTCCTCGACCTCGACGACGCCCCAGGGGCAGAGTCGGCTGCGAACGCGCCGCCCGCGCACCTCCATCTGTTACCCCGCACCTACACCACTCGCCTAGCCGTAAAACTCACATAAGCATGGTCCGGAGCTTGATGAAGTCGCAGTGGTCGGGGTTCTCGACCTCGACGACGCCCCATGGGTAGAGCCGGCCGCGATCGCGCAGTCCGCGCACCTCCAACTGTTAACCCGTACCTACACCACTCGCCTAGCCGTAAAACTCACATAAGCATGGTCCGGAGCTTGATGAAGTCGCAGTGGTCGGGGTTCTCGACCTCAACGACGCCCCAGGGGTAGAGCCGGCCGCGCACGCGCCGCCCGCGCACCTCCAGCTGTTGCCCCGCGCCGCACACCGCGAACGGCACAGCTGCCTTCAACTGCCGCACCTACACACGATAAAGCGCTGTTCCTACACCTACACACGATAAAGCGCTATTTCTGTTCTAGAGTATGCGTTTCGCTGCGGGCTGCATCGGGCTTAAACATACTCTCGAACAGAAATAGACGTTTCCTCCTCTCGATGTACAATGTACTATTCCAGGGTCGACGACGCGCTAGTGGCACCTGATGTTTCAGGCATCCATAGGCTAGAGTAACCACTGTCCGTCCATCAGGTAGGACGTATGCCTGTTTGACTACTTAGTTGTATTAAAAAGAGACCCGAGCTCCAATACATCACAGCTGAGAGCTATGCTTAACATTTAAAGGAGATTTCAATAACAAATTTTCAACATCATCATGTCATTTTTTTAGTCTCTACTGCAGGAGCACGACTTTGCCATATATTAGTCTAAGCAGTCAGATGATTTCGCTTATACTCTCCGCTGACCAGATTTCGATAAGCTTTGTTAAGCTTGTGTTCCCTAAGTCGCCTTCTACGACATCCGCGAGAAGAGTTGAAGTGGTCCTATTCTACTCTTAAAAATCACGTCTGTTGTATGGGAGCAGTCCCCCTTAAATATTATTTTTTTGTATTTGTTGTATTACAACAAATACAAAAAAAAATATTTAAGGGTTAGTATTTGTTGTATTAGCGTCCTCAGAAATCACGAAATAAATCACTTGTGAAAATTTAAGCTGTCTAGCTATCACGGTTCATGGGATACAGCCTGGTGACAGACGGACAGTGAAGTCTCGTGAACACAGTCCCGTTTTCACCCTTTGGAACCTTAAAAAAAACAATCTTCAAAACTCTTTACCTCAAAAACTACTGAACTGATTTTGGTAAAATTTGCACTGTTCCATATATTAAAACAATAAAGAGCTTTTTTTTTGGTTTTGACGAATTTCTAATGAGACAGATGATTAAAAAGAAATAAAAGTGGGATAATAAGTGACATACTTACATGACTAGAAGATTTGTGTTTATGCAATTTGATAATAGAAAGATACATTAATGTAATGCACCTTTAGTAACCCATCGTAGAAAATCCGTTGTAAGAATGGATAAATTAGTTTGCAAGTCAGTATTTTTATTATACAATGAGTATTTTTGTTTTTAAAACTGGTAAAATAGATCAACTGGTTTTGAGTTGCTAGATTAGGTAGACAAGTAGTTTATTTGTAACTAGGATTTTTTTTAGGTAAGTATACAGTAAGATAATTAGTGGAGACACGTAGTTTGCATAAATTGTAAATAGAGGTGCAGTTTAAAATTTCCCATATAATAAGTTCCAGATAAGTACATACCTGTTCTTTGTAGTCCTCGTCCTCATCGCTGTCGCAGTCGGGCAGAGGGTATATCTTGATGCCTTCTCTCTCAATTTCCTCCATAACCTAAAAACGATACCAAAATGTTTTCAAACCATGGACGCGGACGCCGAATATTATTATTACGTTACCATACAATAGGACATATTACTGAAAGCTGTGCCGCCAGAGTGCACCACTAGAACATACAGTAAAAAAGGTTTGACACTGACAAGTATGTACTTGAAAATGTCAAAGTCGAAATTAATTTGTAAAATTATACATTATTCCTTTATTAATTTGATTTTAAAATACTCCTATGAGTATTTAAATATAAAAATGCTTTTGTGCTGCGTATTCGGATGTAAAATAAAGACAATTCATTGCGACTTTGGCAGGCTTGTCAATGTCAAACATTTGTTTACTGTCTCTACTAATGCTGCCCTCTGGCGGGAGAACATTGCAGTATTATCTCATATTATTACGTTTGAATTTTGTTTTTAAAGATAGTTACCCTAGTCTTGAGTCTCTGCACCTCCTTCTTGGTCAGGCAGTCCGCTTTAGCGATGACGGGCACGATGTTCACTTTGTTATGCAACTGCTTCATGAACTCGATGTCCAGTGGTTTCAACCTGCATCGACAAATCCAATATTAGTTGAACTTATAAAGAGTTAGGCCTGCAGTTCTATTTGCTACCTTATGACAACTATGGTGATCAATGCGTTTGATGGTCACTTCAACAACCATTATGGCATTCATATACGAGCTCCGTGGCGCAGCGGTCAACACGCCAGGCTGCGACACGGATAGTCCCGGGTTCGATCCCCGGTCAGGTCAAGATGAAAAACGATCTTTTTCAGATTGACCTGGGTCTTGGATGTTTATCTATAAGTATATGTATTTGTTATAAAATATTGTTTCGTTGAGTTAGTATCCCATAACACAGGTCTCGAACTTACTTTGGGGCTAGCTCAATCTGTGTGATTTGTCCGTATATATTTATTTATTTAAGATTTACTATTTTTTATTTAAAATATAGCCAGGATCTACCTGTCCTGTGGTTGTACGTATGGCACGCGCTCCCGGCCTGCCGAGATGGTACTTACTCATGCATGCCTAAACTATGCGAGCAAGTACCGTCGTCCCAAATACCTTTATCCCGTTCCCCCATTTATAATCGATCTTGATGGGCAACAGTTTCGAAACCAATCAGTTCGCCAAGCGTGGAGAGTATGGCAAAACACACCCATAGTGGGGAAGCTTACATCTAGCAGTGGACTATTTATGGCTGAGATAATAATGACTATATATAGATAAACTAATTGAGAGAGCCGAGACGACTTGTATCTCAAGAGTTGTAACATAAATACTTTACCCATGTCCGAATGGCGATATGAAGTAGAAGCAGCAGTGGATGCGGTTGTCGACGATGTTGCGGCGGTTGAGGCCACTCTCGTCGCGCAGGAAGCGCTCGAACTGCTCGTCGATGTACTGGATTATTGACTGAAGGAAAACGAGTCATTGAATTAATTACTTTTATACGGTTTTAATCGTAGAAAATTTACTAACTAGGTCTAAAACAAAAATATAAAGTAGTTAAAAAAATTGTGTCGTGTTAAAGGCAATTTTATTTAAATATGTAACAATCAAAGTGAATGGAAGGATAAGGTGGAGGCCTTTGCCCAGCAGCGGGACATAACATCGACAGGCTAGGGAAAAAAATAACAATCATCAATCATCATCAGGGCTTTCCAGTCTCCACTGCAGGAGCACGACCCTCTCTGTACTACCAGAGCCATATATTAGCTTGAGTAGTCAAAGGATTTGGCCTACACTCTCCACGCTGGCCAGACGGGTTGGAGAGGTCTCTTTGATGTTTATAAGCTTTGTTTAGCTTGTATTCCCTTAGTCGCCTTTTACGACATCCACGGGTTGACTTGGAGTGGTCCTATTCTACTCTGCCGGGAACCACACGGCGGAAAAAAAAAAAAAAAAAAAAAATAACAAATCGTGAGAATATTAACATTTCAGTTTAAAGAAATCCATACTGAAATCAATATACATTTGATGTTTACTTCAATTAGTATCATCTTCGTGATACTGTTCAGTGCTCTATAGAATCGCCTAAATGCCGGACGGGCGATTTTTTGAAGTTAGCTCTTTAAAAATTATGAAATAAATATGATGCCTACAATATCATCGAATTTTTCCACAAATTCGTAATTTGCATATTGCCGCCATCTTGCCGAAGCTAAAGAGTTTGTATTCTTACTCGAAAGCAGTCGGTGTTGTCAATAGCATCTCCATAGCCGGGGGTGTCAACTACAGTCAGGCGGAGTTTCACGCCGCGCTCCTCGATCTCCACAGTCGAGGCGTCCAGCTTCACCGTCTGATTTGTTTTCTCTGCAACACATTTCGGGAATAGAGAATATGCTAGAGAACATTTTTATTTGCTTAGTATAATCCTTATTATGGTGCCGTGTGGTTCCCGGCAGAGTAGAATAGGACCACCCCAAGTCTTCCCGTGGATGTCGTAGAAGGCAACTTAGGAAATAAGCTAAACAAAGCTTATAAAAAGGCCTCTACTACTATCAATGAGGGTTTTCTACACATAATATAACGCTTTTATTTTTGGGTTAGACAGCTGTCCCTATTTGCAGAATTATTTGGAAATTACTGACAGTACTATCTGCTTTATCTTTATGAATTTGACTCCTGAAACTTTTTTAAGGCCAAATGCGTGATACTTCAAGATTGATGATGCATCAATGATGTAACAACTGCAATGTTGATTTTATACCTAGTATCTCTGGTATATGTATAAGAAACTAGCTGTTATCTCGCGGCTCCGCCCGCGTAATATATAGCCTATGTCCTTCTCAGTACCTTAACCTATGTGTATGCCAAATTTCATGATGATCGGTTTAGTAGATTCGGCGGGAAAGCGTAACAAACAAACAAACAAACTCACTTTCGCATTTATAATATTAGTTTGGATTGGATTCAAATGTAAATTACTCCCAACCTTTAGACTATAGAATTTCTAGCTATTAATATCCATTAAGCAATGTCATTATGCTTTGATTAAGCTGCTTGGAAAATAGTTGTTGATAGCTGACTTACAAAAATAGTGTATTGTCTTCAGAGTACAATTTTATTACACCATTTTCTTAAATACTTGTGGACTAATATTTCAATGAAATTCAAAAATCATGGTTCAAATCAACCAAAAATCAAATAAATCAGTGTACAAATATTGTATTAACAATAATAATATTTATTATCCTGTTTTAAATAAAACTCACCAGTGGCATCTGGTATGACTCGTTCCGGATACAGATCAGTCAAGAACAAGGAGTTGACGAGAGTAGATTTCCCAAGTCCACTCTCCCCGACCACCATGAGCGTGAACTCGAAACCCTTCTTCACAGACTTTCGGTGCACTTGGTTGGGCAGGTTGGCGAAACCCACATACCCAGGCGTCTCCAGATTTGAAAACTGCAAAGAATCATAATTTTTATATTCTGAAAATGTAGTATATACAGACAAATCACACAGATTGAGCTAGCCCCAAAGTAAGTTCGAAACTTTTGTTTTGCTTATGGGATACTACCTCAACGATACTAGATTTTATAACATATAAATATATAGGTCATCCAAGACCCAGGTCAATCTGAAAAAGATCATTTCTATTAAAAATATGAGAACTTCTAGACTATAAAAGGCATAACTATGCAAAAATCCCTCATCTATTTTCTGCGAAATGCAGTAAGAATTACTGCATTTAAAATAGAAATTAGAAACTTTCTAAATCATGTTGGTTTATTCACCTAACAACCTGCTCTAAAAATCTTTTCAATAGTCTCATTATTTCCCAAAACTCTAAATGCTAAAATAAATGGCTATAATAATGCATGTATTAACCAAAAAAAACAATTGTTACCTCATCAGAAAAAAAATATAATGTGTACAAATAAATGAAACCTGACCCAAATCTTTGGGGCTATTTAAGTCATTCCTGGACTACAAAAACTTTTCATGACCCAAAAAGGCCATGCATGCACCAAATTTTAACTAGCAAAGTTTTGTGTCATTATTACTACCCAAATATATCACTACGTTTGCCATAAAATGTATGCCTATAACCAAGAATATTATATTGATGTCAAATTAGTTGAGTCTCGCGGCTTTATTCTCACCCCTTCCGAGCGAGACAGCCGAAAACCCAATGCCGCCCTTAATACTTTTTTTATAGAACTGCTTAGAATGAGATTTCTAACAGACTAGTTTCGATTTGTCAACTGCCGACTCGTAACTGCCCGTTTAACCATTTAACTGCTCAGTATATTTATTGAATGATCCATTTTATAACTTTCTACAACCCATTTTTGTTTAATTTACAGTTAACTAAGTTTTAACTACCGAAATCGTTGTTAAACATGCATTTTTAAATTTTTTACTTACCAAAACTTTTATATACAACTGCCGCTTTAAATGGTAGCTAATGAATGCAATTTTATTGAAAGCTCTAAGAAGCTCAGTCTTTAGTAAACATTTTATGGTAGTATAAATGAAGTTCTAAAGGTTCACATACTACTAGTATATTTTTTGGGTAAACAATGATTTTTGCATATTAATTTACTTTATTAGGATAAAATTGTGTAAAATTTTAATTTTAATTTTATTAATCTTTATTGTTCCAAGATAAACACCTGTTACAATTGGCGGACTTAATGCTATGAGCATTCTCTCCCAGTCAACCATAGGGAAAACAGAGAAATATAGTAAGGCGCAAAAAAGTGATCTATGTAAAACGTACATAAAAAATATAATACTTTATTAATTATATACAAATAAAAGCAAATATGAGAATACATATACATACAAACATACATTCAAATACTATCTACCTATATATATATATATACATATACATACATACATACATACATAAAAACACATACTAATGATGAATAATTACTGAAAAGAGTTTTAGGATGATAATGAATTAAGCAGATGAGCGTGAACTTTTCTTTTAAAAGAAAATTTAGTCAAAGTTTCTTTAATGTCAACGGGCAAAGCATTCCAGAGACGAGAAGCTTGAAGAGAGAAAGAATTTGACATAAAATTTGTCCGAAAGAGTGGTGTAAAGAGAAGACGAGTATTCGTAGAACGAAGCTGCCGATCATGCGTCTCAGAAAGAAACTTAAATTTACATTTTAAGTACTCCGGAGAGGAAGGATTATTAAGAACAGAAAAAAGAGTGCAAAGAAATCGAAGCTGTCTACGCTGTCGGATGGGAAGCCATTTAAGCTCAGAACGATAGGCAGAGATGTGATCATATTTTCGAAGGCAGAAAATGAACCGAATACAATTATTTATGAGACGATCGAGCTTGTTAAGAAGATCTTCATTGAGATCAGGACTACACACATCCGCGTAGTCAATAATCGGTAAAATTAATGTTTGAATGAGTAAGATCTTCGTTTTCAAAGGGAGAAAGTTCCTAAGACGGTTAAGTTGTTGGAGAGAGGCAGTAACCGTGCGACTAATTTCAGCTATATGAGTGATCCAGCTAAGTGTGGAGTCAATGTGTAGACCCAGGTCCTTAACAGAACAAGAAAAGGGTACAACTTTACTATCAAAAGTCACGGGCGTGATAGTATTAAAGTCTATCTTAGAGATTTGCCTAGAACTACCAACAATTATAGCCTGACATTTGGATGGGTTGACCTTTATACCAAAATCATTGGACCATGACAATATCGAAGCCAATGTTGAGTTTATAACCGCAATGCTCGATTCTATGTCCTCAACTGATGACTGTGTGTAGATTTGTAGATCGTCTGCATAGAAATGATAAGAACAGCCAATTGCAGAAGAGAGAAGATTAATGAAAAGAGAAAAGAGCAAGGGTGATAGAATTCCCCCTTGAGGCACTCCACTAGTGAGAGATTTCCAACTTGACAATTCGCGGTCTAAACGAACTGCTTGCTGACGGTCACGAAGATAAGCAGAGAACCAATCAACAACTGTGGACGAGAACTGCAAATGAAGGAGGATGGCAAGGAGAATATCGTGATCGACCATATTGAAAGCGTTAGAGAAATCAATCAAAACAAGTGTGGTGACCAACGTCTCCATGCCCAAACGGATATCTTCAGAAACTTTAAGAAGCGCAGTAGCCGTACTATGGCCCTGACGAAATCCAGACTGAAAAGGAGTGAGGAGAGAGTTAGCAAAAACAAAAGAGGAAACTTGGGCGTGCACAACAGCTTCTTGGATTTTTGAAAGGAAGGGCAGGATTGAGATTGGCCTAAAATTATTTAATACTTGCGGAGAGGAAACCTTAGGAAGAGGAATTATAAAAGCTTTGCGCCATAATGAAGGAAAAGTCCCAGTGGCTAGAGAGAAGTTGATAATGTGGGTCAAAATAGGAAGAACTAAATGCAATATGATAGTGATCATTTCTCGACTCACATCATCACATCCAACTGCTTTTGATTTAATTGACAATACAATTTTACAGATCTCATCCTCAGTTGTTGGAGAAAAAGAAAAAGATTCAATCAGAGGTTTGGCCATGGAAGAAATTCTAGCAATAGTTGATAATTTGACAGCCGGATCGAGAGAGCATGACGAGGAAAAGTGATTATTAAAGTCATTAGGAGAGAAGTTAAAAGAGGAAAAAGAAGTATTTTTATTTTTGGCAAGACCCTGGGAACGCAGAAACTTCCAAATATTGGCCGAAGAAGACTCAGAGAGATTTTCACAGAAATATTTACGCTTGGCCGCTCTTACCATACTATTACAGCGATTGCGCGCGACCTTGTATGCAACCCAATTCTCATCTGTTCGGTTCCTCTTAAAATACCGAAACGCCCGATCTCTTCTCGACATGGCCATACGAACACCCCTAGTAATCCATGGAGATGGCGGACGCTTTACTCTAATTGCTTTTAAGGGAGCATGAGCATCGTAAAGCGCAACTACTGCCGAATTAAATTTTTCGACCTTATCGTCCAATGTAGTAGCCTCGATAATGTTTGAAAAATCCACCTTAGCAGCATCACTCAACAACTTTTCGCGATTAATATTTGCCATATTACGCATCCATACAATCGTAGGTTTAGTCTTAGGAGGTTTCAGCTTGTAAGATAAGTAGAGAAGATCATGCTTAGAAAAAGCGGGTGCTGCTACTTGACCATGTTTATAAACAAGATCAGGGGAGGAAGTGAGAATCAAATCAAGCCATGTATCATTAGTGTAACGATTAAAATGAGTAGGCCCTAAAGGTAAGAAAGAGAGATCCACTGACTTGAGTATATTTAGAAGCCTTTGAGAACGCGGTTCATCGCTACAAATCAGATCAGTATTAAAGTCACCCATGACTATGTGATGTGTGAAGTCAGAGCAGAGAGAGAAAATATATGAATGAAAGTTTTAATTAAAATGCGAGTACATATTTGGTGCATGCATCGCCTTTTTGGTTACTCAGCGATTATTCTGAAGATACTTACCTTTTTTAGGTTAGCAGACTTTGCGTTTATTGGTGATAGTGATAATTTCATGTTAAAATGGAGATTAAATTCTGGTAGGTACTTACGATTTTTTGGGCGTTATATTTCATTATATCTAGTGATTGCTTAAACCAAAGCCTAATTTTATTCTTGGAATATGTAAAATAATTCTGTGACCATATTATAATGTCTTTCTAATTTCACTCAGCTATTTCACAACTCATAAGAAGTGTTTACTGCAATGCAGTGAAACTGGAAAAATGCATTTACATTGCAAATGTTTCCAGCCAACAAACAGCATTGTTGCACACAAACAGCAAAAAAAACAAGAATTCATAATCAAACATCAACAATCAACACATACCTGTAAAGTTCATAACAATTAGAAAAGGATATTTTACAAGATTTTTTTCATTAGGACTACAACTACATTTTTTCAATAGTCCTGAAATATGTATTTTAATGCCAATTTTTTATTTCACCCTGCTTTTTTTCTAATTTTAAATAATCTTTTGATAAAAATACATTCCCTACTTACAGTATAAAAATCTGGAAACTGAAAATTCATAAACAGTGGTTTTTAACTTTGATGAGATGACACCAGAAGCTTTTAGTTTGATAGATAGTGAATAGAGAAATGCAGAATTTTTTTTGTTAAAAGATAGGTATTATAAATTATAATGTAAGACTTTTCAAGTCCTATATTATAATTTATAATATCTATTTCCTTTCGAGTCTCGGATTTGCCCTGTCTTTTGAAAGGCTTGCATAGGTTTATAGGTCCAACACATAGAGGCCCTTTGGACATGTTGATTTCTAGGTCCTGGCCAGTGGGAGAACTTTTGAATTTTAAAAGAGAAATTACTAGACTATAGCATTGAAATATAGGTGGATTTATTGCAAATACACCTGCCATAATCAAAATAACTGCCTAAAATGGCAGGTGGTGGCTTGCCACCCGCTAGATGTCAAAGCTCAAACTAGCCAGAAATTACTACCAGCAAAAGGGGCAACACCGGTCTATATTTTTTTTAATTGTTACATTTTATATTATTATGTAAAAAGGACAATATCATTATTATAAAAGAGCAATAGGCTTTACGCAGAGAGTCAAAGGAACATGATAATTACATAAAGACCAGTAATGTTACAAACAAGTGTTTATCCAATTGCATAATTACTCTAGATAACAAAGTAGCAAGCCACATTCCTAGTGATAAGTGGCTTTGTTTTGGTTTTAAGAATCAGTAATTAAAAAGAAAGAAATATATTTATTTAGTATATATATATTCCCTTTCATGGTGATATTAAAGGCCTTTAAAAGTATCTGATTTATTAAATATTATATATAAGTATATAATATTTATAACTAGATGTTTGTCATGTCTTTAAACCTGCTAGGTTTCCCATTACATAACCTAAATCTGTATAGGCCCAATAAGTACAAAAAGTAAAACATAGTCACCAAATGTATTCCCTGCAGACTAAGATGTAGTAGTTAGTAAGAAATTATTACAAACATAAAGTTTAAAACTTAACTAACTAAACGAGGTATAAACATCATTATTATCACCATGGCTGGACATAGGCCTCCCCCAAGGATTTCTAATACAACCAAGTAGAAGCAGCCTGCATCTATTGATAAAGTCTTAAACAGATAACATTATTTTTGAATCTTGAATCAGTGCATGATGCTATGCGAGTACTTGTGAATTATTCCGTGCATGCACAAACACTGACACACATCCGCCGATAACTGTATCGAGCTCTACTTACCCATTGGAATGCAGAAAATCATTAACTTTACATAACTGGCTCAGCGCATTTTAGTCCAAAATCAGTGAATACAACAATTTACTTACGTTTTTGCCTGTTTCGCTGGACATTTTCTATTTCCTCAATAGCTCTCCGGTATACAAAATATCGTTGATGATGACGAATCGGATAATGACGCAAACTGTTTCCACAACTACCCTAAACCCAAAATTTGTATTTAGCAATATGGGACGTTAAAATCTCTAGTTATTTTAACGAAAACAGTCACTCATTTAGTGTTTTATACATTCATTATTTTTATTTTTACACGAACGAGCCTATTTACCATGTACTCAAGCTACCATTACTACCATAGACAATATGTTTGCTCTGACAGAACAGTGACAGTTGACATTTGACAACGACAAGCAACTTTATTTTTATCTTCTTCGGGGGTCGGTAGACGATCAAGCAGGTAAAGATTAAAGCCCGTAACACACGTTCCGATTTGGCAGGAGCCGACAAACTACCTACCGTCGGAAACAACCATCCTGCAAGCCTACACACGTTCCGAACGATATCGTCCGACGAGCACCCGATCAGTGTTGCCAATGCTACAAATAGTATCTACAATCTAAGTTACCCCTACTCTGGGGAAATCTAACGAAATAACGGAGGTCATAGAAATAAGAAATGAATGGTTTATTTTGTATTAAAACTGAATAACAATGAAAATGTATCCATGCTGAGTGGAACTTACTTACAGTGCCCTAAAAATGGTGTACCAATAAATAATATTCTAAAACTTTCTTTCCGTTAAGGACCCGACGCATCCATCATCAACATGTATTTTAGGCAATATAATGTTTGTATATTTAAGCCGCCATCGTTCAATAATGACGTTTATGTTAATTGTGAAAAATGTTATCCATTTTTGTTTGTTTTTAGTATGTGTAAGTGGCTAATACTGGTGTCAAATTATTCAAGCTATCATATATATCATACCCTCACCAATGATGACAGCCAGCCGCGACTAAAGGCTTAACGAGCCTACTTAAGCACGGAGGAATAAATAAATACGGACAAATAACATAGAGTTAGGCCAAATTAAGTTCAAGACTTGTGTTATGGGATACTAACTCAACGATACTTTATTTTATAATAGATATTTATATAGATAAACATCCAAGACAATCTGCAAAAGATCATTTTCCAACTTGACCTGACCGGGGATCGAACCCGGGACTATCCGTGTCGCAGGCAGGCGTGTCGACCGCTGCGCCACGAAGGTCACCATTCACGGAGGAGCTCGTGATGTTTTGATGCAACTTGCGAAGATATCCAAGGGGAGACTGCGCGTGAGGTTACCTAACATTCGTAAGCGCTAATAATGCTTATGGCTACAAGGCCGTCGGGCTTTTCATTTACCCATTACACACTTACACACACACAAATCATTTTTATTTATAATGTAAGTCTTTCAACTCAACTAACTACACATCTATTATTTCTAATTACTTATTATTATATTATACATAATTACTTACGCACATACCTACTTGTAATAACAATCGTTCCGTAATAACACCGGCTCCTATGTTCGATTCCCCCTGCTCCATTTTAATGTCTCCTTCCTCGGACGTTGTGAATGCAACTGTCAAAGAGTCAGTCCTCAATGACGTCGGGGAAGTAGCTAAATCTAAGGGTAAACTTTACTAGTTTAGTTAATGATTTAACAGCCAAAGTGACTAAATAAAAAAAAAACCGGCCAAGTGTGAGTCAAACTCGCGCAATGAGGGTTCCGTACAATATGCTTCGTGAACACTCACACAATGTGCAAAAAATGTTTGATTCAATTGACTAGCGCCATCTAGTGGTGTTTTAGTGAACTATTTTCCTAGATGAACTTATTATTGTGAGTTTACCACTTAATTTTCAAGTGATAGAATTCTTATTATTTTTCCTGTAATCTTCAAGGAATGAACTATATTTTGTAATTTTTTCAAAATTTTCGCCCCAGTAGTTTCGGAGATCAGGGGGGGGGAATGGTCAATTTTTGCCTTCTTTCGTGAATAAAATCAAAAGTATTGATTTTACCCGAACAAAAAAAAATATTTTTGAGATCTTCATAATGAGCCCTTTCATTTGATATATGACACGGTAAGGTTTGCAAAACATTCTTTTAAAATTTTGTAATTGGGCCCCTCAAAATGACCCTTATTTCAAAAAAATCTTTATTTACTTTGCACATCCGTGTTTGGGTCATAGGATTACACTATCTTACCAAATTTCATCTAATTTGGTTCAGTAGATTCGGAGAAAATCGGCTGTGACAGACGGACGGACGGACAGACAGACGCTCGAGTGATCCTATAAGGGTTCCGTTTTTCAACTTTTGTACGGAACCCTAAAAATGGAAATAATGTTTTTATTACTTAATCTTACAATGAAGTGTGCCACAGTTGCATGTTATTTTTTATTTTCGGTTGCTACATGTTATAAGCTTACGTTATAAATGGACATGAAAAGTACAATTTTTTTACTGAATTTAAGTATTTATTTAATAATAAGTAGTTAAAAATGGAAAAGAATAGAGCTACCAAATAAAAAAAATGTCGCTAAAGATGTGGGCAAAAATCGGCTATAGTGGCAACACTTTGTCGGACCGACCGTCGGAACATCCTTCCACACGCACCGATTTGGCAGATGGTAGGAAGTCGACCGCGTCGGAAAGCCAACTACTCCCGACCGGTATAATTATTATTAATACTGGTCGGGAGTGGTTGGGTCTTTCGTAGTTCGTGTTGCCACTATAACCAATTTTTAGCCACATCGTAAACGACATTTTTTTTCTTTTGGTAGCTTAATTCTATAACCAACATTTTTACCTACTCATTATTACTAAAATAAAAAAATTTATCTACTTTATAACCGAACTTTTCAAATCCATTTACAGCGTAATCCTTTAAAATGTAGCGAATTATGTAAGAGGCGACATATACAGACAGTCAGATGCAGCGTTACCAACTAACTTATCAACTTTATAGCTAGATCTGACTATTTTCCCGTGTCTGGCAGAAACAATTTAATAGCGTTGTAGCGAAATCCTGTAGCAACCATTGTTATTTTTGTCATAATAACTTACCACGTAATTATATGCATTTCATGGTTATTCAGTTTTAATACACAATGAACCATTAATATTTGCGTGTATTTACAATACCTCCATTAGTTCATTAGATTTTCACCAGAGTAGGGGTAACTTAGATTGTAGATACATTTGTAGCATTGGCAACACTGATCGGGTCTCGTCGGATGATATCGATCGGAAGGTGTGTAGGCTTGCAGGATGGTTGGTTTCCGACGGTAGGTAGTTCGTCGGTCCCTGCCAGATCGGACCGTGTGTTACGGGCTTTAACGTGCTCCGGTTGTGCTTGATACAATCTGGGTACCACTTCGAGCAACACGGCTTCCGTACCGGAGCCGTGTTGCTCGAAGGTTAACCTACAATCAACGTTCACGTTAATAAAAAAATTACAAAGTTGTCAATGTCAAAATGATAGTGTCACACGGATGTCAAACTGCGAACACGAAACAGATCTAAATTTTGTGAAACTGCTCTGTTTATTTTAACTATTGTACTCCATTAAATAAGATTTTTCGTGTGTTAATTTGCGAGCTGATGCCTGCATAAAATGGCATCTTCTAGTGAAACTTCGGATCACAATACGAAATCCAAGCGTCCTGCTGGTAAGCATTGATGACACACCCTTGAATCGTCGACCTTGTCGTATCGATTAATTTGGCTCTGAAAGTGTTAAGTCTGTGCTTTAATACAGAATTGTTTGCCTAGATTCGGCATTCAAGCAGCAGCGGTTACCAGCATGGCAGCCTATACTGACGGCGGGGACGGTTTTGCCAACGTTCTTTGTAATAGGGATTGCTTTCATTCCTGTTGGCATTGGATTGCTTTACTTCTCAGATGAGGTAAAAGATTTTATGTTGATTTTATGGCTCCCGATGATTATAAATATATTTCTTTTTTCTTTCTATTATGCGGTTTTACGGATGATATTTGTTTTACCAATCCTGAAGTGCAGTGTCCTTTTTATTTTGTGTCTTTACTGTTTGTATATTTATTTAATTTGAATTGCAAGTGTAAAATAATGTTATGGCCTGGCTTTAGAAACGTGCACCCGATATTTGGAAAAACCACTATTGTAATCTTATGTGCCAAGTTTCATCCATATTTGCACAGCAGTTGAGGTGTCTTTAGTGATTACACATTTTATGATATTATTTGAATAAATCCATGATGGTCATAGTTGTGATATAAACTTTTTTAGGTTAAAGAGAAGGTAATTGATTACACAAACTGTACTAAAGTGGACGAAGACATACCATGTGCAGAGTACATAAAGCAGCATTTCATGGAACCATGCACTTGCCAACTCAACATCACCTTGGAAGATGATTATAAACGGAATGTCTTCTTTTACTACGGCCTCAGTAACTATTACCAGAATCATCGCAGATATGTCAAGTCTAGGTAAGAGTTTGTCATTTAGCATAGCTTTATTTTTTGCTATGACTTTATACACATCAGTAAATTTTTTGCAGCTTCTTCTTCTTCTTCTGTTTTATATTATGGCTTCCATCGAAATTTCAGTGATTCTGCCAATGTCCAGTATAATGAGATACTAAGTATCGGTGTTGTACGGTAAAGTTTTTCCAAGTAGCATCAAAGATGGCGTATGTTCTTTGACGCCTCGTGGCAGCTTGGGGCGGCAAATCTATACGAGTCCATTTATCAGTTCACTTTAACTATTTCACAAATTGTTCATGAGCACGAGCATTTATAACACCAAACTACACCAATTTCATATTATAAAGTCCACTAAAATCAATTTGCAAAATTGTCTAAGGCAAACTTCAACTGTACCCCTTGACTTCCCACCACAAACTCCTTTTAGCAGCTTAAATAATGATGATGTTATCATCATCATCATCAACAGGTCTTTGTTAGTTTCCACTGCAGGAGCATGACCCTCTCTGTACTACCAGAGCCATATATCAGCCTAGGCAGTCAGAGGACTTATATCATATATGTATATTTATTTATTAAGTACTTATATGTATTTATTTATTCCACCCTTTAATATAAAGAAATGATCACTGTTCTAAAGGAAGTTGAAATTCTAAAGACCCAATGTCCCACATCAAGATTCCCAATGTAGGTACCAGAGGCACATACTTCCTAAAGTTTATAATTGTTGTGGTATTTAAAACATATAACATTGCTAGTTTATGTCATTAACTACACTACAGCCCACATGCTATTATGATGTGTCACTTAATCTAATGTAAAGTAATATTAAAAGAAGAAAAACAGTTCCAACAAAATTTGAGATTCAAAATTAAATGTATATTTAATAGGAAATTTTCTAGCAAGAAAAACAATATTAATTTTTTTATTCACAGAGATGATAACCAGCTATTGGGCAGGCTCTCACTGACTCCATCGTCAGACTGCATGCCATTTGCTTACTTGGACGGCAAACCAGTAGCACCGTGTGGTGCTATCGCTAATTCACTTTTTAACGGTACTCATTTTGTATTAACTTTTTTTTGGTAGATGTCAAGATTATGAATAAGATACAAATTACCTATAGCACCTATGAATAAGTCATGGCTTTGCAAATTACTTTTACATACATACATATTATCAAGTCTTTTCCCTAAAGGGGTAGCCAGAGCCTATTGGAATAAGACCAAAAGCAACATTTAGCGTATTGGTTGGCATATAGGTGGAAAAACAGAATCCAAAAAGTGATGGGTTGCTTGCCGCATCGCTTATTGCCATAATTCCTTAGGTTTTTGCTTATTCCCTTGACCATCTTCTACAATCTGCGTGGGAAGAAAGCAGCTGGTACATGTATATATTTTCTTTTCTCCCAGACCAGTGTGGGAAAGAAGATTATTGGTTCATCTTGTGTGTAAGTGGCATACATAGTACATAGATTTTTCAAGCTGCCTAAAGACATAACGACTGTGAGATTAACGATCCTAGTTTTGGAATTTTATTAAAAATAATTCATTTGCTTTGTTATAGATACCTTAAAGTTATATGCACAAGTGGAGAACACGAACGGTGACATAGAGTCGAAGGAGGTACCTGTGTTCCGGACCGGCATCGCTTGGAGCTCTGACAAAGAGATCAAATTCAGAAACCCTCCTGGCGACATCGTGACTGGTATGAATACTCATTAAATCCATTACAAGCCTAACAGCCTGCCTATTTACTTACTCAAATGTCAGGTGTTGATGCTTATCAATCTAGAATTTACTGTTACAATGCGATTTTTGTATTTCAAATAAAAATTTCGAGTAAACAAAACCCGCATTGTAGTAAATCCCAGATTGATAGTAAATAGGCAGGCTACCTGCCTATTTACTAACTCGTCAGGTCAGGCAAAAGATGAATTGGTCTTTAGTTTCGTATTACCCGTATAGTAATTTAAGTCAATTGTATTTGGTTTACTCATAATAGAAGTTTATTGATGTACTTAATTTATAGCTTCTCGTGGCGGGGAGTTTATTTATCAAAAGTTAACAATTACACCTGCAGGCCTATTTGCTAACTTTTGACAGCTACGGTGTACATCATTTTCATGGAAACTTCAATATTAATTACGGCTTCGATATGAATGACTATTTTTATTTGAGATATGAAAACCGTAATGGATGCTAAAGTGACAATCAAATCGTTGTACACCAAGTTAGCAAATCGGCCTGCTGGGCAAGAAGAGTTGGCGTTAGTATGTTCAAGGTGTTTTATTTTCATCCAAACCAGCATGGAAATCCATTACAAATGACTACCAGTTAATACATTATTATAAGAAAAAATATAACTAACCCTGACCTTGTATGTAATATATAACAGTGAGTTACTTAATGTGTGTGTATTTTTTAGCGTTCGCCAATTTCTCAAAACCGTTGAATTGGCGAAAGAACATTTGGGAGTTGGACCCTGAAGACCCGAATAACAATGGATTCCAAGTAAGAAAATATTTACATTAATTTTTTTTTATATGGATTTTATTCGGATGTTGACTTTGGAATCCTATTATTAAACCTTCACTGCCTTTTAGTGGGCTGTATCTTTATAAAATTTCACTTAATTTTTGCATTCTTCTAGTGGCATAGTTAGGCTTACGTTTGCTTAGCAACCCCAGGTGGAGGCTCCACTAGGATGGGTTACCGCGAAAGTCATTAAAATCCTTCTTAAACTCCTCCGTGTTTCGAAATATCTATTCTATTTATTTATAGGCGCTTTAAAACTGGTAAAATGTGTCCCAAATAAAGGGAGGGGGGGGGGGGGGGGGGGTTAACTTCTAAAATAATATAAAAAATCAAACATTTATATATACTGCAGATTTCAATAAAATCTTGAACTATTTCAAGAAAATTGGTTTGAACGATTACAATTAGTATTTTTTGAAATATAGCACTTTTTCATAAACCTCAAAATAACTGACATTCATACAAACACTATGAACAACAAAGTTATCTTATTTTCGTTAATCCAAAAAATCTGCGGAACCCTTCATCGCACTTGGCCAATTTTTTTGGTAGTCATGTAAAATGCTGAGTAATTTTCTCATCGTGTTTTTTTTTAAATGTAGAATGAAGATCTAATTGTCTGGATGCGCACGGCAGCGCTGCCGACCTTCCGCAAGCTGTATCGCCGCGTAGACCATAGCCAATCTTACTTCTCCGACGGACTCCTCAAAGGCGAATACAAACTCTCCATCGATTACAGTGAGTATTACCCAAACGGACATATGCTGTGGAATGTATGGATAGGAAACTTTGACGTTAGAGATTTAGACCGAACAACATAAAGTTAATACCTCTTAGCCTCTATTCATGGACTAAGAGATCAAAAGTCACTTTCTAGTGCGTTTAACATTGCTATGTTGTTTGTTTTTCGTGTGTGTAAGTGGCCAACACTGGTGTCAGATTTTTCGAGCTATAAGTCAAATCAGAGAGGGTCGTGCTCCTGCAGTGGAGACTAACAAAGACCTGTTGATAATGATGATGAAGTCAAATCTATCATATCTTAACTTAATCTTAAATCTCTACAAAATTTGATATTGTATTGGATATATCTTTAGTTGTAAGTAAGCATAAATGTATCAGTTTAAACTAACGATTATACCTCAAGTTAATAATTTAAATTATACGAGTGTTATTAAAACACAACTTGTGCGATGCCCACAGCCATTCACATTCAAATTTTATACACTGAAGACAAGTTTAAAAGTCGTCGTAGTCGTAAATAAGTCTGACGCAGACCGTTAGAATGACCTACTCCTCCTTTGGGACCAATGCTTTTTTTCTTTTTTGTCGACTGAACGCTTGCATAAAAATATCAAAACTTTTTTTTATTGGTCCCATAGGAAAAGTTGTTCATATTGACGGGCTGAGTCACCCCTTTCCCAAGGTATGTCGAGGGTCAATTACACACTGTATAGGTAACTCGGAAATTATCCCTTTTTAATTTTACCCATAGATTACCCTGTGGTGGACTTCAACGGACGCAAGACATTCATAATATCGACCACGTCGCTACTCGGCGGCAAGAACCCGTTCCTGGGGGTCGCGTACGTGGTGGTCGGCACCCTGTGCCTGCTATTGGGCATCGTCCTGCTGGTCATACACGTCCGCTGCTCTAAGAGGTATATTTTTTTTATTAACATACATACATACTTTCACGTCTTTTTCCCCTGAGGTACAGAGCCAGTGAGGGGTACAGAGCCCAGGTCTGTAAAACCATAAGGCCACGTTTAGCGTGTTGGTGGGCTTGTAAGTAAGAACGGAATCAAAATAGTGATGATGGGTTGCTAGCCACATCGCCTATTGACATGAATCCTTACGCCCATTCCCTCGATCGGCTTTTACGATCTGCGCGGGAAGAGAAGCAGCTGGTACATTCTATGTTTTTTCTTTTCTCCCAGACGGTTCACTATCCGAACGCATAACTTTTTTTGGAAATAATATTTTAAAATTTTCCATACAAATTTTATGCATAACATACCTTTATGCGAAATAACTTTTATACCTTTAAAAGTTATGCGTTCGGATAGTGAACCCTCCCAGACCAGCGTGGAAGTTTTTTTATTAAGTAATGAATTAGGCATTTGTCTCCCATTTTACCTTATGGTAAGTGACGATGAGATGAAGACGAGGATGTTACATACCTATCGCTGACCAAAAAGAGGGTTATAAGTATCATGCGTTGGTCTGTATGTGAGTGTCTACCCGTGGCATCATAGCAGCCTCTTTTCATGTAAGCACTGTTTCAGGCGGTCGATGTACTATTTTTGGATTTGATTAGTTAAAGTTGAATCTTATGGCTTCCAAATAAAGACTAATTGAAAACGTACCTAAATAGGTTGGGTTCTTATCGAGTCCTTGTGTGCTCCTGCAGTGGAGACTAACAAAGACCTGTTGATGATGAGTGAACAAATACGTTCAATAGCTAATGCCATTGCCACAAAAAAAAAAACTTTACCAGGTTATAATTAGCGAATAACGAGATAATAGATAATGAATGCATGTTATCATATGAAGTTTTCATCTGAGTGTTCCCGGATGCATCCTCAGCTGTGTGCGTGGGAGCCTGGGGTTTGCTATTATGCCAATATTCATGCTATAATATGATTTAGACTAGCTTTTACGGCTGGCAGTCTGCCTGACCCCCCAACCCTCCTTAGATACAGGCCGCGCCAAACTTTATTGCGGCTCCAAACATAGGGCGAGTCGATGCGCAGTACACAATATTAGGTTCAGCGGGGCGTGTGCGGGCAGGCGGGGCGTGTACTGCGCAGTTCGCAGCTAATATCCGACTCTTAATAAATTTTGGCGCAACCTGTATAATATAAAGTGTATTATTACATGCAAGTAAGCATACAAGTATCTTTTGCATTAAAAATCATTAATTAGCCATTGCAAAAAGGTATTGTGCGTGTAGGTCTAATAAAGTATTTGTGATAGATACGTCGCTTGTACCACCCCCTCCTATTTCTTCGATCAAGAGCCTGTGCCGAATTCGAGCGCGTGAGTTTTTAGAATCATCGATTTAAATCAATGACATTTTACATCTATGGATGTCGTATTAAGACGTTAAATGCTTTTGGAGTGCTTCAGGCCCAAATTTTTTTTAGTAGAGCCACTCTACCGGCGAAAATTACTTTTGCTAGTAAAATGAATGGTCCGGCTCGTCCGGGGAAGTACCACACCCTCACAGAAAATTGACGTTTGAGTCTTCTACTCAAGTCTCTTTACCGCTTCTATGCTTCGTTCGGTGAATAAGGGCCGCGCTATACTGGATTGGCATGGGATGGCATCGGAAGGCATCGGAAGCGACGCGTCATTTTAAAAAACAACCTTTATACTTAATAACATAAGATGCATAACTGCTTGAACGTACTCGCGCGGACTAGACGCCGGCAAGCGTGCAGCCGCCGTTTTGCATCTTATGTCACTAGACATATAGCTTGTTTTGAAATGACGCGTCGCTTCCGATGCCATCCCATGCCAATCCAGTGTAGCGCGGCCCTAAGAGAGCCGGAGGCCCATTCCCTCCTCCTCTCTGGGGAGGAAAAACAAAAGGCCGGTAACGCTCATGTCTTACCCCTGGTGTTGCATTAGTCTAAGAGCATCGGTGATCACTGAGTGACCTGTTAGATCGTTTGCCGTCCTATGTTATAAAAAAAACAAACAAGGCGTAGAGGCGAAGGCGCGGTGCAGATACCTACAGTGCTGGCATGGGACACTAGATGGAATTTAAGCCTTATTTGTAATACTTAAAACTGTGGCATCTTTCAGCTATCGACGAAGTATTTTCTCAAGATATAGGTCGTTTTGAGTATGGCATGTCGGCCAGTAGCTTACGTGAGTAACCCGTTTGTGACGTATTTAAATTATGGCAATAAGGTTTAAAATCCTATCATAGTGTCCCATGCCGGCATCGTACCTACTTGTGCCGCGCGTCTTATCTGTTAGTATATCCACAGATAATCAATAAATGCATTTCGTTGCAGTTAAATAATCAAAAAGGACGAATAACAGCGGCAATCTATGAAAGACTGAGACAGTGAGGGTGTTCGGAATCGAGATCTCCTCCAGATGGCGGCACTCTGACGAGAGTTATTTTTGACAGCAGCTATCAAAATCCACAAACTATAAAAATGATGATTGAACATGATTGGAGGATTTTGACAGCTGCTGTCAAAAATACCTCTACAGACTGCCGCCATCTGGGGGAAAATCGATTCCAAACACCCTCATTGGAATGCTTCAGTCCTTTTATGCTATGACGTTATTTGTCCATGGTGAGTGAAATGTCATTGATTAAAATGTACTTGTCGCTAGATGTGTATCTATAGTTAGATCCATGGTCTCCATTTTACTAAAGTTGTTGAGAGTAATCATATTCACAAAGTTGAAGGACATATTGAAAAATGAAAATGATATGTTTTTTGTAATTTGGTGAATTTAGACGGACTGTATTTTAATTTACGTGTAATTAGTACTTTAGATGAATATAGAAAGAACTTTTGTAGGTTGACTATATAGATACCCACACAACTACCAACAAAACTATAATAACTTGTCTTTTAATTATAATCTGAAGATTAATGGAACTCACTCATTGATAAGTTAATTGCACCCGCTCTCTGGTGTGCGTTCCGCAATCAATCGAGGAGCAATGGTATTAGGGTTCCCAACCCTCCCGGATTGCCCGGGAGACTCAAGTACCACACCGAAAAGGCAGCGACGCGGCAAACATTTGCACTGTGCCTTATTTGCACAATCGATCGAAAACGACAAGGGGTTCTAATTTTGTACGCGTGACACTCGTCTTCGAATGATTTTTCCGTACGAAAATCGTTCGAAGACGAGTGTCACACGTTCAGAAATGGTACCCCAGTATCGCGCTCAAAATTCGTTGCATCCTCTGGCCGCTCGTAGCAACTTGCGGCTGTCGGCGATGTAAATTTTTTCTCGCGATGCTGATCCTTTTGTTAAGGATGCGCTAGTCCGGAACTCGAACTCGTCAGCGCACGTGCCTAAAATGCCTGCTATTTCGCTGAGAAAGGGATAGACTCGGTTTTGAACAGTGCGGAACTATTTACACTGATGTATAAGCACATCGGAACAACAGTCTAGTGTGTGCAAACACAAATAATAACGGACGGGTAGCGGATTTTGTTGTGTAGGAGTTTGGCATTTACAGTGAACTTTTAGTCAATATTTTTTGATCATTTCATTTTGTCTGAATATATATTTTTATACCTATTTATTTATAAGTACATATTTTATTTCAATTTAGCTCATAGCATATTCTTATATATTTTTATTATGTACTGAAGATTTACTGCACTGTGCTTTGATATTCTTGTGCTGATTAAATAACATGTTTTGAGTTAATCTTATAGTATTGTAGATTGCTGTCGATCGCCACTTAGGTCATGGCAGAATACCAGTGCTTTGCTCGCTTAGCGTGAGTAAAGATTACACTGAGCTTATGACCTTTTTGGATGGCTGCAGCGCACATAGGCTGTTACTATTTTTTCTGTACTATATAAATAAAAAATATTTGTTTAAGTTGTTATCTGTAATAGTATGTGTGTGTTTAAGTTATCTAAATAAAGCTTTATTCTATTCTATTCTATTCTATTCTAAATATTGTAAAAATCTAAATCTTCGACGTCTAAAAATTCGCGAGTATGCGTTTGGGAGAAGTGTTCTTGTGATAAAACAACTGAATGTTTTTATTAAAAGTAAAATAATTTATATTTTTTAATAACCAAACTATGCTTGTATGAATTTTGTTTTAGAGATTTTATACTCCTTCCGGTATTTAATTGTGCCCAAAGTTGCGTTTGTTTTGAGACTCATAACTTTTAAAGTACTTATAATTTTACAATTATGATTCCATACAAGCATAGATAACGACAAAACAAATCGATAGAATTAAAAACTTTAAACAGATGATATCGAACAACGGAGTCATCACCCTACAGAATTTGTATGGCGAAACACCTGACTAGCGCACCCTTAATAGAGATAAGGCTTAAGAAGCCGGCGGACCGCCCGCTCAAATAGAATTTGAGGCGAGCGCCTAAGTTTGTTGGACATATCGCTATCTCATTCGTCGCGAGCGGGCCGACGGCTAACCATGCGCCGCGCCTCGCACTCATTGTGAGAATGTGTGCGTGCGTTCCTTCATCGAAGACGTGCAAAATCGACATAGTTTTTTGGGCTGTAGATTACGAAAATGACGTCTGTTTTGGAATCCAAGATGGCGGACCCGATTTGTCAAATTAAATCGACATGGGTGTCGTTGTACAGGTTTTTCGGGGTGTAGATTTCGAAAATGACGATGTCAGTTTTGGAATCCAAGATGGCGGACCCGATTTGTCAAATAAAATCGACATGGGTGTCATTGTATAGGTTTTTCGGGGTGTAGATTTCGAAAATGACGTCAATTTTGGAATCCAAGATGGCGGACCCGATTTGCCAAATAAAATCGACATGGGTGTCGTTGTATAGGTTTTTCGGGGTGTAGATTTCGAAAATGACGTCAGTTTTGGAATCCAAGATGGCGGACCCGATTTGTCAAATTAAATCGACATGGGTGTCGTTGTACAGGTTTTTCGGGGTGTAGATTTCGAAAATGACGTCAGTTTTGGAATCCAAGATGGCGGACCCGATTTGTCAAATAAAATCGACATGGGTGTCATTGTATAGGTTTTTCGGGGTGTAGATTTCGAAAATGACGTCAGTTTTGGAATCCAAGATGGCGGACCCGATTTGTCAAATAAAATCGACATGGGTGTCATTGTATAGGTTTTTCGGGGTGTAGATTTCGAAAATGACGTCAATTTTGGAATCCAAGATGGCGGACCCGATTTGCCAAATAAAATCGACATGGGTGTCGTTGTATAGGTTTTTCGGGGTGTAGATTTCGAAAATGACGTCAGTTTTGGAATCCAAGATGGCGGACCCGATTTGTCAAATTAAATCGACATGGGTGTCGTTGTACAGGTTTTTCGGGGTGTAGATTTCGAAAATGACGTCAGTTTTGGAATCCAAGATGGCGGACCCGATTTGTCAAATAAAATCGACATGGGTGTCATTGTATAGGTTTTTCGGGGTGTAGATTTCGAAAATGACGTCAATTTTGGAATCCAAGATGGCGGACCCGATTTGCCAAATAAAATCGACATGGGTGTCGTTGTATAGGTTTTTCGGGGTGTAGATTTCGAAAATGACGTCAGTTTTGGAATCCAAGATGGCGGACCCGATTTGTCAAATAAAATCGACATGGGTGTCGTTCTATAGGTTTTTCGGGGTGTAGATTTCGAAAATGACGTCAGTTTTGGAATCCAAGATGGCGGACCCGATTTGTCAAATAAAATCGACATGGGTGTCGTTGTATAGGTTTTTCGGGGTGTAGATTTCGAAAATGACGTCAGTTTTGGAATCCAAGATGGCGGACCCGATTTGTCAAATAAAATCGACATGGGTGTCGTTGTATAGGTTTTTCGGGGTGTAAATTTCGAAAATGACGTCAGTTTTGGAATCCAAGATGGCGGACCCGATTTGTCAAATAAAATCGACATGGGTGTCGTTGTATAGGTTTTTCGGGGTGTAGATTTCGAAAATGACGTCAGTTTTGGAATCCAAGATGGCGGACCCGATTTGTCAAATAAAATCGACATGGGTGTCGTTGTATAGGTTTTTCGGGGTGTAAATTTCGAAAATGACGTTAGTTTTGGAATTCAAGATGGCGGACGTGTCTTGTCACACAAAACCGACATGGGTGTCGTTGGATAGGTTTTTCAGGGTGTAGATTTCGAAAAAGATGTCAGTTTTGGAATCCAAGATGGCGGACGCGACTTTTCATGCAAAATCGACATGGGTATCGTTGTATAGGTTTTTCGGGGTGTAAATAGTCCGCCATCTTGGATTCCGAAACTGATGTCATTTTCGAAATCTACACCCCGAAAAACCTATACAACGATACCCATGTCGATTTTATTTGAAAAAATCGGGTCCGCCATCTTGAATTCCCAAACTGACGTAATTTTTGAAATCTACACATCAAAATCCTAAGGAATAATACATATGTTGATTTTGCATGAAAAGTCGCATTCACCATGTTGGATTCCAAAACTAATATCATTTTCAAAATCTATACCTCGAAAAACCTATTCAACGACACCCAAGTCGATTTTGTGTGACAAGACGCGTCCGCCGTCTTGGATTCCAAAACTGACGTAATTTTCGAAATCTACACCCCGAAAAACCTATACAGTGACACACATGGCGATTTTGCATGAAAAGTCGCGTCCGCCATCTTGGATTCCAAAACTGACATCTTTTTCGAAATCTACACCCTGAAAAACCTATCCAACGACACCCATGTCGATTTTGTGTGACAAGACGCGTCCGCCATCTTGAATTTCAAAACTAACGTCATTTTCGAAATTTACACCCCGAAAAACCTATACAACGACACCCATGTCGATTTTATTTGACAAATCGGGTCCGCCATCTTGGATTCCAAAACTGACGTCATTTTCGAATTCTACACCCCGAAAAACCTATACACCGACACCCATGTCGATTTTATTTGACAAATCGGGTCCGCCATCTTGGATTCCAAAACTGACGTCATTTTCGAAATCTACACCCCGAAATACCTATCCACCGACACCCATGTCGATTTTATTTGACAAATCGGGTCCGCCATCTTGGATTCCAAAACTGACGTCATTTTTGAAATCTACACCCCGAAAAACCTATACAACGGTACCCATGTCGATTTTGCATAAAAAGTCGCAACCGCCATCTTGGATTCCAAAACTGACAGCATTTTCGAAATCTACACCTCAAGAAACCTATCCAACGACACCCTTGTCGATTTTGTGTGACAAGACGCGTCCGCCATTTTGGATTTCAAACTAACGTCATTTTCGAAATTTACACCCTGAAAAGCTATGAAACGACCCAAGTCGATTTTCCATGAAAAGTCGCGTCTTCCATTACGGATTTCAACAATGACGTCACTATGGTGACGTACACCCCAAAAAGAAAAAAAAAGATTCGAGCAATATTCTAATTTCTTCAAATAAAAATATGTACCTACTTACTGTGTGATACATCCCACACTTCGAAGTCCATTATCGAGAATTAGAAAACCAACAACTACAACAGTTTATTGAAATAATCAAAAGAACAACGACGGCACCAACGCACACACACATTCGAACTGTGTCTACGCATGCGTATCGTACCCCCCTCCTGCCCCGCACAGACGCCGCGTCCGCCCCGTGCGAGAGGAAACAGCTAGATGGCTGTTCAAAATTTCTCACTAATTTGAGCGTATTTGTGAATACCAAAAATGATGAATGAAAATTGATAATATTTTCATTTTCTTTCAGACATTGCGTAACTAGACAATATAAAGTGTGTTTCTATTATAAGTACATAATGATTGGTTTAGTTTTTAATACAAAACAAATAGGCGGAAAGTATGTCGAAAATGTCGTAAAAATGAACGAAATTAAAACGCAAATATATGTAAGTACGTTAATATTTTGAAAAAAAAAGTTTAACAGGAACATAGATAAATACTGTCTTAATACAAATAATAGCATATTTGTGTTGAAATATGCTCGAACTAAAAATTATTTTGGTATTAAGTTTGTATGGGAAATTCATTGGTCGCCGGCTTCTTAATATCTTATCAGAGTGTAAGCGCTCGCCGCGTCGCTGGCGTTTCATTTCATGGACACTATGAGACTGTGAGATCTACTCTGGATAGGTTAGTGTTTGTGGCCCGATCCCCCTCGGTTTATTTTCCCCGCTTTGCCACCCTATAGTTACGCCATCTAGCCAGAGTCTTTTTTTTAAACACTCGCGCTTCAAAATCAATAATTTTTACTATTAACAAGACTTAGCACGAACGTTTTTTTTAAGTCAGCGTTTGTGCTAAGTCCTGTTAATATTGATAATTACGCAGAAAAACTCTGTCAGAAAGGTCATATTAAAGGCAGTAGTTTACTCATGATTTTCTAGAACGCCAGTAATATTAATATTTTCTGTTTCTTTTCAGCACAACGGAGATGATCAACGTGAACCCGCGAACACCGTATTCTTAAATGAGTTCAGGGAAGAAGCTTCATTTTGTGTTTAGCTAGAGAACGATTTGTTTATGTTCCAAACGGAACATTAACAAATATTATCCAAACGGAATATAAACAAAGGTTAAGCAGTGATCGGAACAAGCAGAGTTTATTAACTTTAACTTTGAGCGTCTTATTATAAAACGAGGACAAACTAAACTTTGACGTTTTGTTTGCTGTCAGTGTCAATTTGTTTTAGGCGGATAATCTAAAGTAAATCCTATCCTAGTTTTATAATATGACGGTGATTGATTTACATCTTATCCAAAAAGCGCGCGCTCGGTAAACGCCGGCATTATCCATTTACAACACGCGGCGTATAAGTTGAACTAAGTGTGAGCGAGACACACCTATATTAATCAGTAGCAATGTATTGCGGTGTCCTGCTCACACTTAGTTCAACTTATTTGCCGGGCACTGTATCTCTGTATTTATCCAATGAGGGATTTCTGAAATAAGTAGCAGTAATACTGAGGCATTGGGTGCGGTAAGCTGTTATTGGGCAACAATATGTCAGTTGTTGCTGCTTGTCGGATAATATCCAATGATAGAGGGTCATCGGTCCCCATAATTCATTGCTGTTATTCCAGGGAAGTTAATATGAATACACGTAGCTCGTTCCAATTGCTGTTAATGTGACGGGATACTACATCTTCCGACATACACGAGGAAGGAAAGTTTTTACCTTATAAAACCCCTGACACATCAAGCGTACCGTAATGGCGTTATTAAACTTAACTCGATGTTCCGTGCGTACTTACCTTACCATCAGTCGGCCGTCATGTCATACTAAACGCTCATAGGCGCGTCCGTCTCCTTGTCTTAATTTTTTTATTTATTTAACTTCATTCAAATACAAGTATAATAATGGTGGACTTAAAGCCATACCCTTCTTAAGAGGACTAACTTAAGAGTCGCCTGGAAGCGCATGTCTCCATACAAACGGAAAAAGAGAATTGTGGCAATATTTGATAATTATGGAGTAAAATTAATCATTTAATCAATTAATCTCATTACAATCTACGTACGTTCCTATACAGGTTGGTTAAAATACCAATGGTTTGAGAATTACAAGCCTTTTCAAATTTGTATGGAAATCTTGAGAGGCGTATAATTCTCAAACATTTGATAATTTAACCAAACTGTATAGGAACGTACATAGATTATAATGAGATTAATTGATTGGACAATTAATTTTGCCCTAAAATTATCAAATATTGCCACAATTCCCTTTTTCCGTTTGTATGGAGACATGCGCTTCCAGGCGACTCTTAAGTACTTGGTTTAAACCATTATTCGAACGAACGTCAAAGTAATTGTTGACTCAATTTGGTAAGATAATGGTTTAAAGCAGGTAACTATAGTTAGTCCTTGTTTTATAATAAGACGGTATGGGTTTTTCTGCCAGTCATCCAACGGCGTGATGTTGAGAATTATAGGTGTCATACGTTTATTCTTCTCTACCTAAGCATTTAATGAAGTAAGTTTGTTTTGATTTTTTTATTTTTATACCTCCTATATTAAGGCGCTCTTATAGTCACACTAGCGCCACCCAGTAATTAATTATTTTAATCCTAAATTATATTGAATTTTAAAAATCTAACAAGTACATAACTAGTAAATTACTTGTAGTATTTTAGTTTTCATTTTCAGTAATATCCATTTGACAGATTAAGAGAAAAACAGATTAACGCCAAAAGTGGCCACTTTTGGCGTTTACCGATTTTTCTCTTAAAATATGGCACTAGTAAATTACTTGTAATAAATAAAAAATACTACAAGTAATTTACTAGCTTTGTACTTGTTACATTTATAAATTCGATTTAATTTAGTATTTATATAATTTAATTGCTGGGTGGCGCTAGTGTTGTAATAAGAACGCCTTAACAAGATCACAAAGGCGTATTTAATGAAATACAAGTGCGGTTTGCACACTCAAACGTGTTTTGATAAAACTGTCGCCATTTTGAGGTAACATCGTACTTTGCGAATAGCGGTCAAAATGTTGGTAGGATTCTGATCTATCGAAGCGCTTCGTAGAGGTTACTCTTACATTTCACAATCTGTAAAGGAAATCAGACTATGATTGGCTGGTATTAAGGTTCAAATTTATATGAAATTAATATTTTCTGACTATCGGAATACGCGACGCGCTTCGCTAGACACTAAATCTTACAGTAAGCTATTTCATTATACATACATACAAAGCATCACGTCTTTATCCCATACGGGATAGACAGAGCCTAAGGACACAGGACCGAAAGGCCACGTTTAGCATGTTGATGGGCTAAATATGGAATCAAAATAGTGATGGGTTGCTAGCCGCACCGACTATTTACATGATTCCTCATACTATTTCATTATAAATCGAATAAAGTTTTTTTTTTATTTTAAGTTCTCACAAATTTATTATACATACAATTATCAGATTATTTAAATAAACATCTCTGCCCAGTCCTGAGATACAAGTAATACAGGGCAATATCACAATACCATTGGTATAGGGCAAAGTAGATTGATTTTCACTTAGTTGTGACTAGTTTTGTAGATGGCAAAGATGCTTTGATTATAAAATCGTGGTAGAGGTTATGACCAAAATTTTAATTATTAGTTTTAAGTTAGTTGAATATGTTTGGCACAAAATGTGCAATTTGCACAAATTCACATTTTCTAAAGAGATACCTAAAAGAGGTACCTAAAATTGTAATTTTAGACATTATTTTAAGTAAATATACAAGTAATGTACACACTACTTTACTTTCGAGCTCCGTGGCGCAGCGGTCAACACGCTAGCCTGCGACACGGGGGTCCCGGGTTCGATCCCCGGTCAGGTCACTATGGAAAAAGATCTTTTTCATATTGACCTGGGTCTTGGATGTTTATCTATATAAGTATATATTATAAAATATAGTATCGTTGAGTTAGTATCCTGCGACACAAGTTCACAACTTACTGTGGGGCTAGCTCAATTTGTGTGATATGTCCCTATATATTTATTTATTTATTTATTTTATTACTGGAAACACATTCGAATTTAATTGTGTTAGCGAATAAGTGGATGTGCAGACTAACCTTTCAAGGTTTTTGTACATCCTTATTAATTTGTTATGTACATGTTTTTGGTTTAGAAATAGGTATAAAAAACTGAGTGCGCGCCGGGCCTCGCGCAGTGTAGAATTCTGAAATTGCACCTCAGTTTATAAGTGGGTCGACTCTTAACTTTTGTAATAATTTTCCTTTTAACTTCGTAATGAACTCCAACTAATATCCACCCCGGGGGATGGGGACATTTGACTCCAACACCGCAGATAAATAAGTGTTAAAATGAAGTACAAGAATTGCCCGCGCTGGGAATCGATTCCCGAGCTTGTCGTGTCGCAGGCTGGCGTGTTGCGCCATGGAAGTGCTGTTTATAGAAAATACAATTTCGCCTAGATTGCACATTTTGTGTCAATTCAAAGTATTTGTGATAGTTTTTGTTGTTGTTTCAGTATTTTTATAATAATAGATTAAAATTCTACGTGCTTTGTTATTACCTATATGATTGAACAAATGTTTTTTGTGTTCTTACGATCTAGAAATACCTTTTTAACATTCATGTTTAACTGTGTCGTTTATTTACGTGGAATTTGATATAATAAAATTCATGTTTTAAGCCATTTCTAATGAATTATTCAAGTAAGAAATGGGATTGTGTAACGGCAATTTTGTACAACCATGCCATGAAAAGAAAATATGAAATCTCCGTGTCCCTTAATACACGGCATCAACTTTGCTCATGGTAACCGCCTTTGCAGTATGCGCCCCGCCTCCCCGCGCGCGCCCCGCTGAACCTCATATTATGTACTTACTGCGCATCGACTCGCGCGCTGTTCCGAGCCGTAATATTGATTCGGACTGTACTAGACGATCGCTCGATCGTTTTGTTAACAGACTTCAAAAAGGAGGTTCTCAATTCGGTTGTTTGGTTTTTTTTTATGTTTGTTACCCCATGACTGTGTCACTTATGAACCGATCTTTTATTTTTTTTTATTGGAAGTCTATACTTTCTAATTGGACCCATTAAAATTGGACCGAATTCGGGTTCGAAAGATTATTATCGGCAAAGTTGACGCGACCGTGTTATTCTTACTTGGAACATACCTATAATAATCTGAATATTTTTTATTATAGCGTCTTGCCTATGTATAATAAAATATAAGTAAAATATTTTGAGATATCTAAGAATTCCTCTTTAATTTTTTACACTTTTATTAATATGTATCGCTTTTCCGTATTAATAGCATGTAATTAATACGATATTCTTAAATTATAATATAACTGGAAAGTGCCTTTTAAAATTATGAGAAATGTATAATTACCTATATGACACTATTAAAAATTTTAACTTTAGGTATCTATCTAAAAAGTGCTAAATGTAATGCTATCTTATTGCTTATGGTATGTGGTCAACCAAATTGTTTATTAATTAATGACTTAAAAAATGTTTTCGCTGAACTGATGTCCCTTATAAACGAATAAATAAAAAATGGCAAAAAAATACAGCGTCAAAAGACGTATGTTACTTAAGGGGGAACACTAGGCACAGTAGCGACGCCAATCATTTTATTCCTAATACTTTACAAATAGAAAGAAATTCAAGAATATAAACAATACAAGTCTTAGTAAATAACCTGAAGTATTTTTGAAATCATGTTTTGATATTATGAGAATCAGTCATTGAGAGAAGAAGTGATAACCGCCAAAAACGGCCGTTTTTGGCGGTAATCAGATTCTCATAATTCTCACTGATTCCGATAGTAATAAACATGATTAAAAAAATACTTCAGGTTATTTACTAAGGCTTGTATTGTTTATATTCTTGAATTCCTTTCTATTTGTAAAGTATTAGGAATAAAATGATTGGCGTCGCTACTGTGCCTAGTGTTCCCCCTTAAATCTAAACTCTTACGATAATAGCTTAAAACTTCTATTATCAAATTAAAAAATATCTTGCATTTAAAACTTTTTAATTTATTTACGCTACCAATTGAGCACATATTATATGAAGTAGTGTTTGAAAAAACCGTTCCTCGCTTTTTTTTTTGGACGTATTGCTGAAATCTATTTCAGCTCCGAACACTTCGTAAGTTCCTCTGAATTCGTTTTTAATGTTAAAAACACATATTCTCATTAACCTTAGTCTCTGTTTACATTGACCATAATTATTTTACAATGTTCTAATCCTATTTACTTTTCCTAGCACCTTCAAGCCAAGGTAAGGCTTATACAGTCTTAGAATTCACTATTGGGTACCACAGCAGGAGCCTAAAGGCCGATGTGGACAAATAAACAAATCTAACAATTTATATTTTTATGTTTGTGAAATTAAATTTTGTTAATTCTACAGGCTGACTGATAAGTGTTAAATCTCTTGACTTGTTTTATTTTGCCTTCGGGTCTGTCTCCTCTAATAACCATGATATTTGTATTGAGTAAACTTTACAACTGTCCCTGAAATTTTAATTTTCATACTTTGAGGAATGAGCATCAGTGTCATGGATTGAATTTTTTCTTAAGCTTATTCTACACCGAAATGGGAGCGGCGCCGACAAAGCATTTTGAGTATGCAGATATATACTGTCTTATTATAAAATGTGATCTATCTTTAGTCCCTGGCTTAAGCCATTATCCGACCAAAATGAGTGAACACTAAGTACTTTGACGTTTAGTTAATTTCATTGTCAATTCGTTTTGGGTGGATAATGGTTTAAAATAGGTACGAAAGTAAGTCCTGGTTTTATAATAAGGCGGATAGGGATATAATTATTTCACATTGAATCTCCTCATCGCGCTGCTGTCATAGCGGTGTATGTAACCCATAAGTCAGCCTGTATAATATTGAATGAAAAAGCTTTGTAGATTTTACTGTACTTATTAGCGACCACGACACGTTTACTCGAAAATGTAATGCATTTAATTAACATTATGTACCTTATAATATTGAATGTGTTACGATTAAATAAATGTACGTATTTATGTTTTTTTTAATTATTGCACGCCTCAGAACGCGGAGGGGTTTTTAGGGTTCCGTAGTAAACTAGGAACCCTTATAGTTTCGCCATGTCTGTCTGTCTGTCTGTCTGTCTGTCTGTCTGTCTGTCTGTCCGTCCGCGGTTTTACTCAGAGACTATAAGTACTAGAAAGCTGTAATTTGGTATGAGTGTGTATATTAATCATGGCAAAAAAGTCGTAGAAACTTGAAAAAATATTTTTTTTTGGGTAGCTCCCATACAAGTAAAGTGGGGGAGTAATTTTTTTTTCTCTATTTACCCATCGTGTGGGGTATCGTTAAAAAGGTCTTTCAAAAATATTGTGAGGTTAAGAACACCATTTTTCGATTTAGGGATCCGTTTCCGAAATATTTGGTTTTAAAGTGCAAAATTTTGTTAGAGGTACGTGTCCCCCCCCTCTATCTGCTAAACGGTTATATATGGATACGTGAAAAAAATTACAGCAATAGTATATATACTGAAGTTGAAAGGAAAACTATCAGAGCTGGGTACTAAGTGCAAACTAAAAAGTTATAGGCAACCAACTTATAAAATGTACTGGAAAATGTAAAATTTCATACAATCTTCATTGTTAGATGTTTTTGGTCGTTAGACTGTGAGGTGTGAGTGTAAACAGTGTGAACTCAAAGTTGTCATTCGCAACTACGGAACCCTACACTGCGCGTGGCCCGACACGCACTTGGCCGGTTTTTTTTTGATTTATGTTGAAAAATTATAGGTCCATAGTCACTAAGACAGAAAGTCTTGTCGACTCGTTTATGAACTTATAATATACATATAACTCAGAAATGTATGAGTAATGTAAGTATCGAGTCGCCACCGAACGTCTTGTCTAGGATACTTGCGATTGACGGCCTCGGGAGAGATCATTTAACTACTAACCGCTTATATTACCTATTTTAGTTAAAATATGTCTTGTCCCTATCCATCTATCCTACTTTTGCCATTGAAAGAGCGAGACAAAAAATATTTTAACGCGCGTTTGTTAATTTTCATGAATAACGGTCTGTATTTCCCACAGGTATTTCCAGTTGGAGAGAAGGGAAGTGATAAATTTCTGATTTCATGGGCCCTCAGACCGGCGCCCGGGCGTCGCACCCTTTGCACCCCCGAGTTAAGATGGCCCTGGTGGGAGCCAGTGTCCTCGCTTTCTTTAGTACACAAAAGATACAGTTATATATGGATATAACTGGTATCTTTTGTATACATTTTATATGGATAAAATAAATATTTGAAATTTTCAAAACAATTGAAATAAACGAACCAACATTTGGAATAATCCACACACTCGCGGAATGGCATGCCGAAAGTGAAGGACTGCGCTATCCAATAAGGAATTAAGATAATTATTAATCCACTTGTAAGTAATAATTTGACAAGCATGATATGCATATGTATCGTTATACATCTTATCTGCCTAATTTATGACGCTAATAAAAGATGTACAGGGACGAAATCGGTATTTTTTTTTAATTTGTTATTGGGTAATTTAGGAATATCTTCGCTGGGCAGAAGCAATCGTGTGGTATTTAGTGTAAAATAAAAGCTAAATAACCACATAGACGGAATTTTGGGTTAGTAACGTATAAACTGATATTCATAAAAAAAAGTCTTAAGTGGTACTTGGCCTATTTTTCAAAAAGTTCCTTCGGTTCGATTAGGCGCCTGGTCGGGTTGCTTAATTTGTACCACATACATACAACCAGGTACCAACCTAGTTAATACTATAATTTAATTTAATTATCAATTTAGTCTAAAGTCTAATATTATGAATGCGAAAGCGAGTTGAATTGTTTGTTTGTATGCTTGCTTGTTTGTTACGCTTTCACGCTGTATCTACTGAACCGATCATCGTGAAATTTTGCATATGTATACATAGGTTAGGGTACTGAGAAGGACCTAGGCTATATCACGCGGGCAATGCCGCGGGTAACAGCTAGTTATCAATAAATTAAAAAAGTTCGGCCCTGTTTCTGATCAGTTTTTTTAATTAACAATACCTTTTGCCTGTGGATTTGAAAGTGACACTGGTGTGAACGCGAGCCGCGAGATGCGGAACTTGGCGTGTTTGTTATCGTTACTGGCGGTGGTGGCCGCCCAAAGCGACGGTGAGCTGTTTGAGCTGAATATTGTGCACTACAATGATTTTCACGCGCAGTAAGTACATTTTTATTGTTTTGTATTTTGTTTTAAGGTTGGAGAAGTCAGTGTTCCACGAAGCTTTGATGAGCAGAGCTAGCGCCATCCATAATTTTATGTTTTTTCTCCTAAATCATCTCAAATTAAAAAATCTAACTCTGTACCTATTTCGCCAGTAATGCTGTTATATTTTTGGTATAAGTTTTTATCAATATCAACATTTCAAATTCAGAGATTTACTTTATAGTGCCAATGTGGTGCCATTAGCCACTTTTCCGCCGTGTGGTTCCCGGCAGAGATAGAATAGGACTACTCCAAGCCTTCCCGTGGATGTCGTAGAAGGCGACTAAGAAAACACAAGCTAAACAAAGATTTTAAACATCACAAAGACCATTCCAACCCGTCTGGCAAGAGTGTAGGCTCTGGTAGTACAGAGAGAGGGTCATGCTCCTGCAGTGAAGACTTACAAAGACCTGATTATGATGATAAACCACTTTAAGCGGTAATAAGTAATTCTCTTAATTGACCAAATGTAAAATAATGAAGATTGAGAAGCCAGACAGAAACCAATGTTAGCCACTTATTTACTACACAAGAAACAAATTGCTCAGCCCATCTTGCTGCTGTGCATAGGTCTATGTTTCTATCCCTCTCCGTTCTTACCTATATGTGATACTCAAATCAAATAAAAAAAATATGTTCCATGAAATTTGAGTCTTCTCTGAGTATACGTTGTCGATAAAAATTTAGAGCAATCGTTTATTAAGTTGCTCTCATCTTATCATCGAGTACCTATGTCATTCTTACAATTGATTTTCACCTATAGGCTAAGTATGGACTTTTCCAGGTGACCGTACCTAACCAATACAAACTGGAATACGTATAGGTATATTTGCTACCAATATCCAACTCTTCTAGTTTCGAGGAGATCAGCTCAACTGGTACCATCTGCAATGCTGGCGAAGAATGCATCGGAGGCATCGCGCGGCTGTCCACGGCCATCAACGAAGCCCTGGAGGCGGAGCCCGACTCGCTGCTGCTCAACGGCGGCGACACCTTCCAGGGCACCATCTGGTACAACTTCCTGAGGTGGAACGTCACACAGCACTTCATGAATTTGCTGCCACATCATGATGCTCATGTTTGTAATTTTTTTCCTAGCTTTCTATGTCCCACTACTGGGCCTAAAACTTCCCCTCTTTCCTTCCATTCCTCTCGGTTCTTTGTGGTATCCTTCCAGTTGTAATATTTGATTCTTGTATTGGTCAAATCCGAGTTTCTAGTTGGAATATTGACTAGTCAAGGATGTGCAATTACTAGCTGTTACCCGCGGCTCCGCTCGCGTGATATATAGCCTATATCCTTCTCAGTACCCTAACCTATGTGTATGCAAAATTTCGTGATGACCGGTTCCGAAGATACGCAGTGAAAGCGTAACAAACAAAGAAACTCACTTTCGCATTTATAATATTAGTTAGGATAGGATTAGGATTAGGCAGCCAGCATACATACCCAGCAAGGAAATTTAAAAACGCTTAGCACGCATTTGTAATTTATAAGGTTTGAATCTAATAAAACTCACTTTGCTCTTCTCCAATGTGTTTTTTAAAAACTTTTAACCTGATGTTATCATGTTAGTAAATAAGTTTGTTAAAAATTGGTTGGGCAAGTCCATTTTTAAAGTAAGAATAAAATTAAGAAATATATTACCATAAGGTATTACTTAAAATTTTAGCACCTTTTATTACGAGGCCGTTCCTATAAACACAATATTTAGCGTAGCTGCCGAACAAACATGTGTGACGTCACATGTGTCTTTCTTATTAATGCGGACGGCGCGCTGCCCAAAAATTAATATCAAGAAGTTTTCGGGCTATTTAAGTACCTACGAACTTTGTCACTGATATCTCTATTTTTAAGAGCTCTTACCAAATCACAACGAAAAACAAGCATCTTGTCTCTTTTGGTAAACAAAAATGTTCTTGTCTTTCTCCAGGTTCTAGGCAACCACGAGTTTGATCACGGTGTCGAAGGCCTAGTCCCTTACCTGGAGAGACTCAACGCTACCATGTTGGGCGCCAACGTGAACACCACCCTCGAGCCTGACCTGACGCCGTTCGTGCACAACCACGTGGTAGTAACAAGGCGAGGACGGAGGATCGGTATCATCGGAGTACTGCTGAGAGTTGTAAGATTTTTTTACCAAGCAAGAAAATTGTAGTTAGACATGCTATCATTGTGTGTGCGAGGGACAACAATTTAGACATCAAAATGGGTTACTTAACTTATAATAGCAATTTTCTCGCGACTTCGTTCGCGTTAATTATACTATATGTCAACCGCATGTAAATTAGCTTTTAACTTAGGTGAAAGAATTTTGAAAATCGGTTTAGTAGTTTCGGAGCCTATTCAATGCAAACAATCATAACTATCTTCCCTCTTTAAAATATTACTATAGATGAATAGGTTGTACCCGGGGCCGGAAAGTACTCCAGATACGTATTTTTCATTATGTTCACTTCGAGTATACACCATAGTTATATAAAAAAATATATTTATGTCTGTGATGCCCTCTGACTACAGCCGCATTAAAACTTCATTATGACGCGGTCAGCCATTCTCAATATGGAAGACTAGTTCTCGGTAGACCTTATTGTATTGGTGGTGATTAAGTACCTATAGCGGCAAAATAAATACATCATCTGTGAAAATTTCAACTGTCTAGCTGTCGCGGTTAATGACTAGTGACAGACGGACAGACAGTCGGATATCGACATCTCAGTAATAGGGTCCCGTTTTTAACCTTTGGATACTGAACCCTAAAAAGTGTTATTTGTTTTTCTCAGTTTTCTGCGCCAATCGGTCGAGTGATTATGGAGGACGAGGTGGAGGCGATCAACCGCGAGGCAGCCATATTGACCGACCAGGGAGTGGACATCATCATCGTGCTGTCGCATGTTGGATACACCAGCGATCTGTACGTATATCTACGAGTTTAAAATTGGTTCGTTGGTATCGGGTTTGTTCCACACTCGCTTTTAGCGTATTTTGTCTTGATAAAATAAATAAAAGCTTACAAGTAACTATTAGTAATCTAAACTTTTACTTTATTAGGTAGGTACTTCTCGGTCGATAATACAAAATTACTTATAAAGTTTTTTGGTCCGTGGTCCAGTGGTTAAGGCGTTTGCCTTGTTGACCCGGGGGTCGTGGGTTCGATTCCCACGGGAAGCATACTTTGTTAAGTTGTTTCCAGTTTGGTTAGGACATTGCAGGCATGATTCACCTGATTGTCTGATAAGAAAGATGATTCCTTGCTTCGGAAGGCACGTAAAGCCGGTGGTCCCGGCTGCCATCTGGCAGTCGTTAAAGGAACCACGTCAGAGGCCGAGAGGCGGTTCCGAAGAACTCTGACACCAGGGTGTGCATGGTCGACTGACAGTGTCACCTACACGAAATGATGATGATGACTTTTGGATTAATAATATTGTAAAGGAAGGATTACTTAAAAGTAGACGGTTAACGGCAACGCTCTTGTCACACACACGCCCCTGGTGTAACAGTTGTCCATAGGCAGCGGTGCTTACTTACCATCAGGTGATCTGCTTGCGCGTTTGCCGTCCTATGTCATGAAAAAAAACTTTGTTTTCCAGGAGCATTGCGGAGCGCGTATCCCCAACAGTGGACATTATCGTGGGAGCCCATTCTCATACTTTGCTCTACAACGGGGAGACTCCCAGTGGAGACACGGCCCTTGGCGAATACCCAACGGTGGTAACACGAGCCGATGGACACCGGGTGAGTGAAATATTTAGAAACAGTCTAACATCAATACTGAACTAAAATAAAATAATAAATTTAGATGGCCTAAGTATTGAGAAACTGGCTGGGAAAAATATTTTTATAGCCATCTTCCTTCACCTATAGGTACATATATTGTGCTAGGCTCGCTTCCGGTGAGTAAACCGGTAGTCACACTGGTTGTTTATTATTCACGAGTGTGTAAAAATGATTGCAGTAATTTAAGCTACTTACGTCAAATGCCTCTAGATATCTCTAAAATTCTGTCAGCAATGTTAGCTATGTAAGTAAACACACTTGATAAGAAAAAGAAGAAGCGGTAACTGTTGTTTGTACAATTAAAAAATATCTGTAAATTTGGGCATCACGTTAACACTTTTGACCCTGTTTGATCGATTTAGATACCAAGGTTAAAAAAATAGCGCAAGTTCTTGAAATTCAAGATGAAATGCAATAAAAATGTATCTTGAACGTTTTCTATCCAGATTCCGGTAGTGCAAGCGTCTTGCTACACTCGGTACCTAGGCAACATCAAGGTGTTCATCGACGCGGAGGGCATCGTCCAGAGATGGGAGGGACAGCCGGTGTATCTCGGAACTTCCATCGTGCAAGGTATCTTAATTCCCTTAAGTAGACCGTGAACATGGCGAAAGACATCCTTGGTCTTTAGCTTTCTTAGTGCAAATCTATATCTTTATATTTTTTTGACCAATAAGTATAAATTTGCTGTTTAAGCCCGGTTTTTGGATGTATTCTCACTCAGGTCGGCTGAATTTCGGAATGGTGGTCTTCATATTAGATTATTCACAATAAGAGTAGTCTGATAAAAAAGAAATGCTTTCCATCTTTAGCAGTATTATTATGGAGATTATTTGTCATTATAAGAAATATTTTCAGATCCATTAATGCTGGAAGCGTTGGAACCTTGGCGTGAGGAGGTCGATGCCGTGGGCAAGGAGGTGTTGGGAGCGACCCTCGCGCGCTTGTCTAGAGGTTGCTACAGCGGGGAATGCATCCTGGGTAGTTGGGCGTGCGACGGTTTCTTAGAGGAGGTGGGACCTTCATATTTTATCAGATCGTCCAAATGTTTGAGAAAATTGGCGATAGCCGATGTACCTATGTCGCGGTTAAAGAGTTGACAAGGAACCACACGAGTGATAATCTTTAGAAAGGATGTAGCTGAGCGTAGTGGTAAGCAAACTGGCGTCGAAATCTTACCAGAGATAGTATTTTATTCACCGTAGCACTTAGCACAACAATAAGTAACGATATCAGGCTTGAAGTGGCTTCCACGTTATGACTTGATGTGGAAGTCACAAAGGGTTAAGCCATGTTTGGTAGAGGTTCAGGTTAATAGACGTATGTTAATTTTATGATTCGAATGGTTACCTACCTACCTGCTTAAAATTAGAAAGTAGACTTTTTTAACTAGCCTTTCTTGTACCTACGTGATTGGTCTTTATTGGTTGTGAGGTTTTAGAGGTACTGTCAATTTTATGTTTGTACTCCTTTCAGCTGATGAGTCGGGCAAGCGGCTCCCGCTGGAATGACGTGCACGTCTGTTTGATCAACGCAGGAGGCTTGCGGAACCAAATAGATCCCGGTAGTGAGTATCACTATATGAAATAATAGGTCTTAATTAAAAACCTCAAACCGGCCAAGTGTAGATCGCACTAGCATGGGGAAAGTTGTGGGTTTATTTATACCTCTTTTGTATTCAAATAGTATTCGTACGTCGTAAATTTGTAAATTGTACACATAAGTACTATTTAAAATATCTCTTATTATTAATTAGGAGCCCTTCCGGCTGCGCCTGGCAAAATACTATACATATTAACCTTCCTCTTGAATCACTATCTATTAAAAAAACCGCATCAAAATCCGTTCCGTTGTTTTAAAGATCTAAGCATAAATAGGGACAGACAGGCAGCGGCAAGAGATCTGTTTTATACTATGTAGTTGTCTTAAAACATCCCAAACTGCCCAAAAATGCTTGTGTTTGTATAACAGCGCTCCGCCATTACTCCTAGAGAAGAGAAACCTAAAAAAAGAACCATCATCTCAAACCTCGAGTGCAAACTATTATATTCGATTGTTTTCAGACGTGACAACAGAAGGCCTATTGATGGCGATGCCCTTTGAAAACTACGTGCAAGTGTACGACCTGGAGGGACAGTATCTCCTGGAAGCGCTGGAATTCGCTATGGGCGTGGCGCAGAGCGGGACCTTCTACAGCGGCCGTATGCTGCAGATTGGAGGTAATACTTTAAAACGTATATTCATATAATATGTTAATTTAAGCCTATCCGATCTATAAAGAGGCGACTCAGCCCGTTAATATGAACAAATTTTCCTATGGGAATAATGCTAAACATCAATCAAAACCAAAAATTCAATGATACCAAAGGCCCGGCCGGCTGAACACTTAAGGATCGGAGAGGGTTTTATTTTATTTATTATATGCATATTAGGGGTGCGTATTGTTTGATATAATAACAAATTATATATTTTCATTTCAATAAAGTTCAAAAGATATAACGTTTACTTGATATAATTATTACTGTTTATATTCTTAAAAGCTATAATATTTATCAAATTTTCAACTCGAAAACCATAAACTCATTTATTATAACGTTTATGAACACTAACCATCACCTGTCATACAACTCGTTCATTAGACATGCCATAAAATATAACAATCAAAACAAAAACTATTTAAAATATATATCAATAAAAATCTAGATCAATAAAATTGATTATGAGAAGCGAGCGAGCGACGACCTTAGGTGCGATAGTGACTGGTTTGGATACGCAACTTGGTAACAAAAGGTAGGTTAGGTTATGGTTACACATAGACCTCCACATGAGCGAGCTAGCGAAGCGAGCGAGCGACGACTGGGTGCGAAAGCGACTGGTTTGGATACGCGACTTGGTAACAGAAGATAGGTTAGGTTATGGCTACACATTGACCAGCATATGAGCGAGCGAGCGACGACTGGGTGCGAAAGCGACTGGTTTGGATACGCGACTTGGTAACAGAGGGTAGGTTAGGTTATGGTTACACATAGACCACCATATGAGCGAGCGAGCGAAGCGAGCGAGCGACGACTGGGTGCGAAAGCGACTGGTAACAGAAGGTAGGTTAGGTTATGGTTACACATAGACCACCATATGAGCGAGCGAGCGAAGCGAGCGAGCGACGACTGAGTGCGAAAGCGACTGGTTTGGATACGCGACTTGGTAGCAGAAGGTAGGTTAGGTTATGGTTACACATAGACCACTATATGAGCGAGCGAGCGACGACTGGGTGCGAAAGCGACTTAGTCACAGAACGTAGATTAGGATCTTCTATCACTTTATTTATATAACAAATGATTATTATGCTAAATAATAAGTATTTATTATGTTTATTATACGTAACAACAAATCGATATGTTAAATTTTATAACGATAAAACGGTATATGAAAGGTTTGTTAAGTTAAATAATTGTTATAACAAAAGATTTTAGTTTTTTCAAAATTATTTCTTCCGATTTTTATCTTGATTGATAATTATACTGACCAAAATTATATATTTCGTTGGTATAAATCTTAAAACATATATATTTTGTGTTTATATGTTATATTACTTACCCGCATATTAGGGTATAAGTGAGTGTTTTCCTTCGATTTATTATTATTTCTATCAAAAAATAAACAAAAGGTTCGTGCTGAGCCCCGTAAATATACATAATTCAAACTGTATGTTCCAGGCATGCGACTAATCATCAACGCCACTCAGCCGGTGGGATCGCGCATATCGTCAGCTCTCATACGTTGCATAGACTGTGATATACCGCGTTATTACCCGCTCGATGCTAGCGCCACCTACCGGGTCGTCACGCAGGACTACATCGGCGACGGAGGCGGCGGCTACTCGGTAACTATAAGCAAAGACAATATAGATTATATTGTCTTTGCAATAAGACACTCAATTCTTTTAAATCTATTATCTCCTCTAAATATGAAACTAGCTAACTCGGCTCAGTCGATATTGCTGTATAGATTTCGATATACCGAGTTATTGTTCGCTTAACACTATTATGTTCGCTCAATACTAACGCCACCTACCGGGTCGTCACGCAGGACTACGTCGACGGAGGCGGCAGCTACTCGGTAACTATCTCCTCTGAATATGAAACTAGGTCACTTGGTACAATCTAGATCGCTGCTTAGTTTGCAACATGCCGTGATACATAGCTTTGACACGAGCGCCACCTGCCGGGTCGTCACGCAGGACTACGTCGGCGACGGGGGCGGCGGCTACTCGGTCGCTATCTCCTCTGAATATGAAAGTAGCTCACTCGGTACGGTCGACATTGCTTATAAGATTTCAATGTCTCGAGTTATTACTTGCTTAACACTAGCGCCATCTAGTGTGCCAAAAAAGTAAATCGTTCTGGATCAAGGACACTATTTTTCAATGTTGACGCTCGGAAAAGACTGATTTTTGTATAGAAAAGTCACTCGATGTGAAGTCACGGGTACAAAAATAGTACCGCAAGTCGCCTCGCAAATTAATCTTTGCCATCGCTTACAGATGCTATCGAACAACCGTGAGAACTTGGAGAACCTAGATGTGGACTACATGATGCTGCAGCGCTACATGCGGCGACAGCGCACCGTCTTCAAGGATCTCGACGGCCGCATACAAATTGTGTACTGATAATATAAGTTTTACTTTCTAGTCGTATATTATTTTATCCTTACAATCTAAATGAATGAGGTTTCAAACCCCTGGATGTGGACTATAAGGATCCTGCAGCGCTACATGCGTCGGCAGCGCACCGTCTTCAAAGATCTCGACGGCCGCACACAGATTGTGTACTGATAATATAAGTTATATATTATTTAACGTATTTAATCACTGAGGTTTTGGCGAAGGCACACCAATGTGCCTCTCAGTTCAGTTCAAAATTTGTAGGCGTCCAATCGGCCATGCTCATTAGGCGCAACGCAGACGAGGGACTATGGCGGAAAAAAGTCAGTGGCGCGCTTTTATTAGTACTACAATAAGGTTGCACTAAGTCTGCGTATGTCCGCCAGGCGACATGAGATATTGCGCTGACAAGTGCGGTTGCACTTTCATCATCATGCATCATTTCAACCGAAAGAAGTCCACTGCTGGACATAGGCCTCCCCGAAGGATTTCCAATACGACCGGTTGGAAGCGGCCTGCATCCTTTCTGCGACCCTTATTGCACTGCATATTGCATTACTAATAGGAGCGCGCCACGGACTTTTTGTCCGCCCCTATCTGTCGTATGTGTCGCACCTTAGAACTTCGGAGAGTAAAGAATAATTATTGAGTCCTTGGTAGAGTTATAGTCTAACTGTAAAAAAATTGGCAGGTATTTAAAAAGTCGCTTACGTCACGGCAGCGTTTTTTTTGAATTTAGTTATTTATGAGGTATAAGGCATTGCCGTTGTTCAGCTTTTTTATACAACTAAGGGCCTTCGCTGCGTTAAGCGGGCGCCCGACGCGGTTGTCCGCGCCGTGCGCCCGCGACACGGATAACGTAGCGGTGCTCAATGAATTTGTAGACACAGCTCCGCTCGCATGCGACGGTTGACCCGCCTCACGCAGCGCTGCTCTATGAGATGACATGAAACAAGCACGCGGAGCGGACGTACGCGCCGTGCGCCCGCTTAACGCAGCGAACGCCCTAGCAGGCATGCAGTCCACCTGATGGAAAGTATGCTAGGTGACGTGCCCGCTAAGTTCCATACAAACAAAAGTTGCTCTCAAACAATACATAGATGGCGCTATTTTTGTTATATATAATAGATATGCACATTAAAATTACTATAATAAAGCATTTTTGATTCTAGGAATTGTTTCAGATTATATTTCTATTTTTTAAATGAATCTATCTTTTTTAACACTTAAACTCTATCTCCTACTGCCATTTAACGATGTCTTTAAAAAACTTAGCTTGCCAGAGCGTGTGCCTTTGGATAAGACATCAATTCCTATAGAACTATACTACATATTATGGTAATAGTTAGTCAAACTCTAATCACGCGTAGATCATGTATTTGAATAAAATGATTGACGTTTGAAACACACATACATGCTAAGTTGTCGCAAATGTGAAACGGGTTTATAAATAAAAGTCTTTAGTAAGATTATTTCTATATTGTTCATTTCAATTAGTATTCACAGCGTGCAACAGATTATAACTAATTTTTGAGCCGTAATATATTTACAATATATTGTTCTAAGTCAAAACATAGCGCTAGTCATGATATATTACATGATAGTACTATCTATTTCTAGATAACATGCCTTTTTATTTACAATAAAGCCTGTATGTAATGAATACATAAATGACTGACATTTTAAGTAACATTGTGTATAGTACACATGATGGATGAGTATAATTTAAGAATTTTTGGTTTTCAACTGCGATTCTGATCAAATAGACTAACCACAAAACATAGCCGTCGTCTGTCTAAAATTATTTGTAAAATAGTAAATTACAATAAAATGAACTACTAATACTATTCAGAAGTCGCTCATGATGAAAAGGCATCTACTTGGCGAAATGTTTATGATAAAATGCTATCATAGCTTTTAGGTAGCTGTGTTAGGCATTCTCAGGACCCTGTTTAGGACAATTTTGAAGAAACCCGGATGACGTTCCAAAATGCCATACTGGTTTGTCAATCTATGAGTTCACACAAAGCTTCGAAGCTGTCTTTATTTTTACTGTGTTTTTAAAACTTTACATTTACGCGTGTAGTTCAAGACCACTACAACGACAACTCGTAAACGCTTCAGATTATACGCGCACAGTGTGATAACCTTGCAGATGTATCCATTCACAGTTTTTACATTAAAAGTAGGTAGCTTGCGGTATGACAGCAATAATACCTTAGCGAGGATGGAAATAAAGAGATACTAAAATGATGGACGAATCTGTCGGCTAGTGTAAGCAGTGATCGGAACGTTTAGAGCATATTTAATTACGGGACGAAGATGAAACAAGTAACTAGTACGCGCGTGACACGTGGAGCATGCTCTTTACGGAGTTGGTGTTATCCACTCCTGCGACTGCGACAGTTCATTGTACATTGCTGCGTTGGATAGAAATATTTTTAATTTTTCTATCCAACGCCGCAATGTAAAGTTTGTTAGTAAAACAGCAATGTACGGTGAATCGTCGCGATGATAGCCGATTTCTTCGAGGAGGCATTAGAAGTTTAGATTAAAACGTTCACGTTTTTTGTATGCCATTTCGAATAATTTGTACGATAAAATTATTTATCCTGTGCTGACTACTGGTTATAAGACTAAATTCAGTCGCAGCCTACGGCATTAACTTCACGAGCGAGCGAATCTCCACACGACGATGTTATTGTCGCGATTTGACAAGTGACAGAGTGCAAGCGACTGACAATCGTGTGGCCTATTGTATAGAATATATAATAATATCAGATAGCGTGGACTCGTCGCGATTCTCTCGCCCGTGGAGGTGATCCCTTAAATAAATGTACTCCACGCATCGACCACTGGTTCTAAGACTAATTCAGTCGCAGCCTACCTGTCTAACACTGAGCCAGCTCTATCGTAGGCACTTCAATGATGGGCATCCCCTTCTTGAACTGGTCCATGTTCATGATGAAGTCGCTGTTGTTCTCGGCGGTGTCGCCGACCGGCTCGCTCGCGTCTAAGTACGTTAGCTTGTAGTTTTTCATCTGCGCGTCTACGGTCTTGTTGTCTTTGCCTGGCTTGTGGCCCATAATCTAGATAGGAGAGGTTACATATAAATAATTTATAATAAGTTAAAAAAACTAAATAAACACGCTTTTAGCACGCTAGTCACGTATTGTCATCAGAACTCAGAACGTGTGCATAATTTCATCCAAATCGAAGACCGGGAGTGGGTCAAATTAAGATTCCAAGATTTTCTTACATAAATTGTTATAAGTGAAACTAGTTTAACGTGGTCTCTAAAGCTATAATCGACATTAGTCAAAATTATTATCATTTTCTTTAAGGCGGCAATTATTTCAAAGTGGCTTTGAAACTATTTTATAACACAAAATATAAATTTACTTACTTGGACGGATAGTTTCCGGAACTGGGACTTATTTCCGGTTGAGAAGTGATTGTCTACCCAAGTCCTGATGTCGGATAGCTTGATTTTCTCGATGGCTTCAGCCTGCATTCAATAATTACACAATGTTTTTTAACCCGTTACAAGGCAGTAGGTCTATTCAAAAGTCATTGTTTTTGGACCTTATCTCCAGGGATTATCTTAAATTTTAGGTGGCTATATATTTACCACTGCCTTAAAAAGGTTTAATTATCTAAAAGAAATTCGTAACTAGACAAAGACTTCTTTAAACTGATTTAACCCGTTACAAGGCAGTAGTTATATTCAAAAGTCATTAATAAATAAATAAATACGGACAAATCACACAGATTGAGCTAGCCCCAAAGTAAGTTCTTAAGTAAGACTTGTGTTATGGGATACTAACTCAACGATACTATATTTTATAATAGATACTTATATAGATAAACATCCAAGACCCAGGTCAATCTGAAAAAGATCATTTTCCATCTTGACCTGACCGGGGATCGAATCCATCGGAGATCATCCGTGTCGCAGGCAGGCGTGTTGACCGCTGCGCCACGGCGTCATTGTTTTTGGACCTTATCTCTGGGGCATAAGGTTAAATTTTTGGTGGCTACATATTTACATGCCTTGAAAGGGTTTAATTAACTAAAAGAAATTCATTACTAGGCGAAGTCTTCTATATAAACTGAGGTAGACGTGTTCTACTGCAAGAAAAAGACATTTAAAAGCAATCGTGTCACGAGACGTGGACGTAGTTTTCACGGTACAGAGTTTAGGTGTGAGTTAAGCGCAATGGTGTTAATTAGCTCCCTTTGAACTAAGACTTTCGACTCGTCTACCTCAGTTTATAAAGTAGTCTTTATAACTAGTATACTCGAAATATTCCACGTGACTCTTACCTCGGTAAACAGCCTCTGGAACTGGTACTCCCGGCTTACGATTTCCCTCCAGTTTCTTTCGACCTGTAATTTTTAACTCAGTGTTACAGCTGACGACGCGACTAATATTTCAAATATACAAGTGACTTAGGATAGAAAGTTTGTAAAGATCCATAATCAATCACTGCCTACCACTGGAAACAAGTCATGATTATATTTATATTTTTACCAGGCGCCGTAGCAAGTTTTTAAACTAGCAGTAACCTTGAATTTTTGGTTGTGTTTCGTGTAAGTGGCCAACACTGGTGTCGCGATTCACAAGCTGCCCTGCAAGCTGCTGAAGCATCTGACATAGCTTAACGACTGCCATCAATGATGACAGCCGAGACCAACAGCTTAAGGTGTCTTCCGAAGCAAGGAGCTGAGATATTTTTATGCCACTTGCCGGTCACCCATCCAAGTGGGGTCTACGCCCGAGGTTGCTTAACATGCATAAGCGCTAATAATTCACACGGCCACTGGGCCACCGGACTCATAAATCAGGGATATACACATACCTCCTCTTTAAGCTCGTAATCCGTGGTGTGTTTGAGCTGTACGAGCGAATGCTTGGTGGCCATCAATGCACGCTCGCTCAGTTTGCGCATGTCTCGCGCGAACTTCTTTAGGAACGCTTCTACTCTGGTATCGACATGCGACACGCTGAAACAAACAGTAAAAGTTAGTTACAATTTTTTTTATTTATTATAATGCTAATTTTAACGCCCAGAATAAGGAATGTTGTTTTTTTTTTTAAGGGGAACTAAGAAAGAAAATCAAACTATTTGATAACAAAAGATATAACTTGTTTACTTGCTCATAAAATTTTTATTTAGATAACTTAGTCGGTTTTTTAAACTGAGGGAACTCCAGACTTCATAAAATCATGTCTGAGGATGCATCCGGGAAAATACTCAAGATTTGACGAAGTTGAATTTGGAGGAATTTTAATTACGTCATCTTAATAAGGGTGGTAACGCAAAGCTTATTGTAGATATCGCTGCAAACGATCTTTCCCAACGAAAATATGAACAGCTTTTTAAACAGACGAGTTTGATTAGAACCTGAATTTATCCGCTTGCGTGTTGACGGTGACGGAGAAGCCGAGCACGCCGAAGGTGTACCGCATCATGCAGAACACGCTGTAGCCCAGCTGCTCCTTGGTACGCAGGATGTTGAACACCGGCTCTTCCATCAGCATCTGGGGAACCAGTCATGATAAATATGCAGTTTATTTAGGGCCCCGCGCTACACTGAATTGGTATGGGCTGGCATCGGAAGCGACGCGTCACTTCAAAACAACCTTTATACTTAGTGACGTAAGATGCATAACAGCTTGAACGTGGCGGCCTGGCGCGTACTCGCGCGGACTAGACGCCCGCAAACGTGCAGCCGCCGTTTTGCATCTTATGTCACAGACATAAAGCTTGTTTTGAATTGACGCGTCGCTTCCGATGCCATCCCATGCCAATCCAGTGTAGCGCGGCCCTTATTCGGGTAGTGTTTCAGCATCTGGGGATTATAACAAATATGCAGATGGTTTTATTCATGGTGTCTTGGCAACACTAACTTTATAATAATTTTTATGTACGCAACTTTGGTCTTTTATCCGTCAACTTTTCAGGATTAGCTGGGCTGCGTTCGGGTTCTCAGTGTTTAAAGTCGAAAGTCTTCGACCAATGTCTGTTACCAGTGATGACATACGGTTCCGAAACGTGGTCCCTTACTATGGGCCTCATAAGAAAGCGCAAGGTCGCTCAAAGAGATATGGAGAGGGCTACGCTCGGTGTTTCTGTGCGAGATCGAATCAGAAACAAGATCATCCGTATGAAGAACAATGGTCACCGATATAGCTCGTTGAAGTGGCATTGGGCGGGGCACATAGCGCGAAACCGATGGCCGATGGGGTACAAAGGTTCTTGAATGGCGACCACGTACCGGTAAGCACAGCGTTGGACACCCACCAACCAGGTGGTCGCACGGCCTAACTGACCAGGTGCATGCCGCTTCCAACCGGTCATATTGTAAATCCTTGGGGGAGGCCAATGTCCAGCAGAGGACATATTCTGAGTGAGATGATGATGAATTTACTAGTGAACTAAATAATAAGAATTGTTTGTTTCCTATGTATTTATTTCACTTACCATAAGAACTTCCAAGGTAGCGGTGTCCTTCGCGGTGGTGAGCTCGCCCTGGTAGTAGTTGGTGACGATGCTGTTGGGGGACTGCGGGTTGAGGTTGAGCACGCGTAGTTTTCGCTCGCCTAGTGGCAGTTGGTGAACGCGCAGCTAGAACGAAAATACTGTGCTTAATGCAAGTTTAAAAAAGGGGCCCTTCTTTGCCCAAAAAATCGCCTATGTCACTATAAGTGAGGATTCTGACCATGTGAGGAAAACGGAACTCATATACTTACACAATACAATACACATAGAAGTCGAAAAAGAATACACACATTTCTGTTTTTGGAAATTAAATTTAATTCTCATTTTATGATGCTCTCAGTTGCATCACTGCTTTATGCTGAGTGGCCTCTTTGGTGTCACACTCTTTGGGATATAGAATAAAATGTACAATTCCTCTATTCTATTCTAATTTGAATGTATTTTTCTTTTGTGTGTTTCCCCAAATATTTTTTCTTTCCTTCAAAATATCATTAAAATATTTCCAAATTAAGTAAAACTTACTTGAGGCAATTCATCTTCGTTGAGTCCCTCCCATTTGATATTTCTCAGAGCGGACTCCGATATGTTTATAGCTTCGTGCCACGCCATGTTACCTTGCACCAATACCTACAAAAATCGTAAGTGATTAATAAAAAGATAGAAAATAATAACGAAAAATATCTTAAAATAAAGGCAGCGTTTATCTTTCAAAGAGTAAAAAAAATAAATATATACGGACCTCACACAGATTGAGCTAGCCCCAAAGTAAGTTCGAGACATATTACTAATACATTATAGATATAGATCAAAGACACAGGTCAATCAGAAAAAGATCATTTTTCATTTTGACCTGACGGGGGATCGAACCTGGGACCATCCGTGTCGCAAACGGCGTGTTGACCGCTGCGCCACGGAGCTTGTCTCGTAGTAAAAACTGCTGGTTTAAATCCAGCCCATGTGGAATTTTTTCCCCATATCTTATTGTAATAAAATACATACATACTATCACGTCTTTATCCCTTGCGGGGTAGACATAGCCCATCATAAAACCTACAGGCCACGTAGTGGGCGTAAAGGTGGAAAGCGGAATTAAATAGTGATGGGTTGCTAGCCGCTTCGCCTATCAATGTGATTTCTTTGATTTTCGCCCAATCCCTTGACGGGCTTTTACGGTCTGCGCGGGAAGAAAAGCTGGTATATTCTATGTTTTTTCTATTCTCTCAAACCAGCATAGAAGTTTAATAAAATTATATCAGAATAGCATTGTGAATGCATAAAAAATACCTACAAAATACTGTTATCTTTTTCTATCTCGTTTACTAGAGCGAGAAATAGCAACGGACACGGCGGAACCGTCGATCTGCATTTTAATTTTCTGACATTAGTATTGGACATAAATTAAAATGGTAACACCCAACAGAAACACAAATCGACATACCTGCAGATACATCCTGTGTAGCAGCCTATCGCTGAACTCCTTGAGATCGTCGAGCGTGATGTTCTGAACTACATCAGCCTTGTCACGCGGCGAGATGTACGGGTCAAGCAAGATGTTCATTCGGACGTCCCTGTTGAAGTAAGGTGCGTAAAATTATGGAATAAATGTAATTATACCATATGGAGATTTTGCCTACATATAACAAAGTAAACATTTTTGAAAGACGATTCGTACTATTCGTATCTTTCCGTAGTGTTTATATGAAAGAGATGTATAGAATACAGTATCTGTCTCTTTCATACACACACTGTACTGAAAGTAATTGAGGACATACGGATCGTCTTCCATAGTCAAGAACGTTGTATTAACTTTGTTGTATATCTCCATATTCTTCTTGCTATACCCATTTGTAAGAATGAAAGAGATAGATATTGTTCCTGTCTCTTCCATACACACCGTACGGAAAGAGATAGAGGACAGACAAGATCGAATTCGTTGTCTTAAGAGTCGCCTGGAAGCTCATGTCTCCATACAAACGGAAAAAGGGAATTGTGGCAATATTTGATAAGTTTAGGCCAAAATTAGGCATCCAATTAATTAATCTCATTATAATCTACGTACGTTCCTATACAGTTTGGTTAAATTATCAAACGTTTGAGAATTATACGCCTCTCAAGATTTCCATACAAATTTGAAAAGGCTTGTAATTCTCAAACCATTGGTATTTTAACCAAGCCGTATAGGAACGTAAGTAGATTATAATGAGATTAATTGATTAAAGGCTTAATTTTACTCCAAAATTATCAAATATTGCCACAATTCCCTTTTTCCGTTTGTATGAAGACATGCGCTTCCAGGCGACTCTTAACTTTATTGTATATTTCCATAGAGTATATTCTTCTTGCTATAAACACATTTGAAAGAACATGTTATGTCAAGAACGTATTTCTAGAATCACAAAAATGTATTTACTCATAATATGTTGGACACAACGTTGTGACCAGTGGTTCCATCTATATGCAATTGTGAGAAAAAATAAGATTTTGAGGTTGAGACCGCATAGTAGCGCGGCGTCGTGTGGTTCCTGGCAGAGTAGAAAAGGACACTCCAAGTCGCCTTCTATAACATCCACGGGGAGACTTGGAGTGGTCCTTTTCTACTCTGTATTATAAAAATCTTTTTATAAATATGGAGAGGTCGCTTATTATATTTAATATAATAAGCGACCTCTCCAACCCGTCTAGTCAGCGTAGAGAAATTAGGCCAAATCCTCTGACTGCTCTGGCTATATGGCTATGTTTGTACAGAGAGGGTCATGCTCCTACAGTGGACACTAAAATAGACCTGATGATGATCATAATGAAGTCTAGGTTAACGACCAGTAGACCCACTGCCATCTACCGGTAACTTTTTGAAACGTGTCTTCAGATGAGACATGTATTCCTGTAGAATTATAATATCTATGGTAGTACGTGTAGGCCAAATCCTCTGACTGCTCTGGCTAATATATGGCTCTGGTAGTACAGAGGGTCGTGCTCCTGTAGTGGAGACTAAAAAAAAGACCTGTTGATGATGTAAATGATGATGGTCGTACGTACTTGGCGAGTTTGTGCGGCTTGATGAGCACGTTGTGGTAGGTGCGCGCGCGCACCTCGCGCACCGCCTCGAACAGCTCGCGCGACACCGACGAGCTCGCCGTGCCCATCTCCCGCGTTATCAGCCCCACAAGCAGCTGAAATGTATTTATAATTTACAGTTTCTAACCACCAGATGAGAGATAATTATTAATATAAACAGGACTTAGCACGAACCTTTCATTTATTTGTTTCCGCTGACGTTTCAATGGGGTTACACCCACACACACACACACACACAAATAAATAAATAATAATAAAGGTTCGTGCTAACTCCTGTTTATATAAATAATTATGTATTCAAAGTGCGAAAACTTAAAAAAGACCACCAGATGGGAGGTATTCCTTGCAGCGCAACCATTTTGAAGTGCAACTAAATTATTCCTCGGATCGCACCTTTTAGTTGCGCTCAATGGCAAACGATGGCAACTTAGATTATTAAAAACCGGCAAAGTGCGTGTCGGGCCACGCGCAGTGTAGGGTTCCGTAGTTGCGAATGACAACTTTGAGTTCACACTCGCACCTCACAGTTTAACGACCAAAAACATTTAACAATGAAAATTTTATAAGTCGGTTGCCTATAACTTTTTAGTTTGTATTTAGTACGCAGCTTTGTAGTTTTTCTTTCAACTTCAGTATATATACTACTGCTGTATCACGTTAGCAGATATAGGAGGGGGGGGGGGGGGATATGGGACACACACGTACCTCTAACAAAAATTTGCACGTTAAAATCAAATATTTTTATATATATTATATATATTTTTTTTTTATTGATCTTTAAATCGAAAAATGGTGTTCTAAACTACACAATATTTTTTAAAGACCTAATTTAACAATACCCAGCGCGATAGGATTGTATAGAAAAAAATATTACTCTATCTTTACCTGTATGGGAGAAACACTAAAAAAAAATTACTTTTTAATTTTTTTTGTACCACTTTTTTGGCATGATTAATATACATACCCATACCAAATCACAGCTTTCTAGTACTTATAGTCTCTGAGTACAACCGCGGCCGGACAGACGGACAGACAGACATAGCAAAACTATGAGGGTTCCTAGTTTACTACGGAACCCTTCAAAAAATTGAATAATTTAATTGTGCTTCATTAGGTATACATATATAGGAGAATACCTCTCAGATGTCAGTACTGAATCATAGGGCCTGATGAGCCAGATATCAAAATGTTTCGATACAGCTTGTCTTCAATTTAATTATTAGATGGTCTTAATATAGTAGATATATATAAGTAGATAGATAGATGGATAATAGTCTTATTGCTATCGGAAAGACACATATATTTACAATAAAATAACATTAAATCGGAAAAGAAATAAGACTCGGCAATATGTTTGCTTATAGAGTCTTTAGATATGTCCACTGAGACTCACAAGGACACGTACAACAATATTATCCGTATTAAATTAGAATAAAAATACCTGACCTACTTTGTTGAGCACAATAATTTTAAAGATATGGTTTCTCAAAAAAACATGAACAAATAAAGAATCTTTAGCATATTTTAACACTTACATGTAAGTTTTGACTGTACCCGCTCACTTTTAACGTCAACCCCTTGTCAGCTACGTAAAGAGCATGCTCCAAGTCTGCCATATTAGCCGGATACACTTCTTCCTGTAACATGACGTTATTTAAGACGATGTAGCGAGGCACCATTGATACAGTCGTTCGTTAGAATTCAAATAGTGGACTATTTGAACAAAATTAATTTTTATTTCATAATCTCCAAAATTAGAGGTTTAACTGTGTAAACTTCCAATTTTGCACTAGTTCTGAGACTACTGCAATCTATAATCTCAATACTATTCTTTTTATTTTGAATCCCTTAACTGAAACAAGGAGTTCAAAGAAAAAATCTTAATGATCCAATATGATCTTTACGGGTGGAATTATCGGCAGCAGAAAAGTATAATCTTACAAAAATATTATAATTATAGATAAATTATTAGTAGCATCTAAATCAAATGTATCTTATACACATAATAAAATAATTATTACCTTCAAACCCTGTTGTAACACATCATTCCATAAATCTAATAGGCAGGCGCTGTGAACAATGAAGTGTTAATATTAATACTCTCCGTGGCGCAGCGGTCAACACGCCGGCCTGTGACACGGATGGTCCCGGGTTCGATCCCCAGTCAGGTCAAGATGGAAAATGATCTTTTTCAGATTGACCTGGGTCTTGGATGTTTATCTATGTATGTATTTGTTATAAAATATAGTATCGTTGAGTTAGTATCCCATAATACAAGTCTTTCTTAAGAACTTACTTTGGGGCTTGCTCAATCTGTGTGATTTGTCCGTATATATTTATTTATTTATATTGTGTACACAGACGGTTTCAAAATTTTCAGGACCCCCTTGACCCATGGGTGCGAGGGTTGCGGCGCATCCAGGAGCTGGATCTTAGGGGCACCATAAAAGTAAAAAACCTTCCCGCGCTACTTATATCTCCCCTACTCAGAGACCAAAAGACAAGAACACTTCTGCTCACATACAATTGGCCCAGATAAGAACTTTAAGTGTGGACAATTGCCCAAGGAACCAGGTTAACTACATCAACATACCCTGCCCTTGGAAAATGGTTGAAAGGGCCCACCCAAGTTTGATTTTTCCTAAAAGCACTGGATACATTTCGATGTAAAAAATTATAAGACTACTGTGGCATACGCATTGGTTTGTATGGCCTTCTACCACATTTGGGGAATACAGGACACGGCCCTGCCGATGTCAACGATGTTCCACTAGCTCAGACAAACAACAATCAGTATATAAGCTTGGCACATACCTTAATTGGAGATGTCTGCCGATGATTCCACCTGCAGGCGATGAGGCTCACGAGATGATCTTCTCGATGGGGTTACTAGATTTCGGCGCGAAAACGGTATACGGAGGGGCATGCGCCTCGCTCGACAGTTCGAATTGTACTGTCTACTTGACAGCTGTCCGTTTGATGAGTGTGAACATCGATGGACGAGATAAATCGAAATCGATCGATTCAAGATTCTGATTTGATAAATTATAATAACGAAACATCCCGCCCACCAAAATGCTTATGACATTTTCTGGTTAGAAAAAATTATATAACTACACAAAACGATAAAAAGGCTGATGACAGCATCAAGCATGAGTTAATAAACGATAACGAATATACTATAACTAAGATTTGCTTACTTAACTACAGTTTATTTAAGAATAATGGCAATTTTACGATGATTTGTCCTAGTCTTCTATAGGAAGAGGACAAAGTTTGACTAAGGGTCTTTGAATGAGAGTGTTGTTAGCTGTTCTAACAACAGCACTCCGAGCTACTCCATCAACACCAGTTTTTAACTCCACTACTCTAGCTAAAGTCCACTGCAAGGGGGTGCGATTGTCATCCTTGATAATCACCATCGAACCTATCGATAACGGTTTAGAATGTTTAGTCCATTTGGCGCGTTGAGTAAGAGAATTCAAATATTCGGATTTCCATCTAGACCAAAAATTCTGTTGCAGGGCTTGTAACATCTGCCAGCGATGAAGCCGTTTTATGTTAATGTTCGAGAAATCTTCGTCAGGGACTGACGTGAGAGGCTCTAAGGTGAGGAAATGACCGGGAGTTAAGCAAGAAATGTCATTTGGATCAGAACTTATTTGATACAAGGGCCGCGAGTTTAACATGGCTTCGATCTGAACGAAGAGCGTCGTCAGCTCTTCAAAGGTTAGGGATTGGTCGCCCATCACGCGGTACATATGGGCTTTTGCTGCCTTTATTTGTATCTCCCAAATTCCACCATGGTGGGGGGCGCCGGGTGAATTGAATTTGAATTGAATTTGTTCATGGTTAGAAGCGTGTTGCAACGAAGACAAAAGATTTTTAGCACCCACAAAGTTAGTGCCGCAATCGGCGTGAATGACACTGCAGCGTCCACGACGACCCACGAAACGCCGCAAAGCCGCGATGAATCCATCAGTGGACAGAGTTGATACCACCTCCAAATGAACGGCCTTGGTGGCCAAGCACACAAACAGACACAGGTATGCTTTCTCTGTTCTGGCATTGCGATATGTTCCCACCTTTATACGAAATGGGCCGGCGAAATCAACGCCAACGACCGAGAAGTTTTTGACTTTGTTTAAGCGAAAGGAGGGGAGATCGCTCATGAAAGGCTGCAGCGGCTGCGGATTTGTTCGATAACATTGAATACATTTTGATAGACGGCGACGAATAGTTCGCTTAGCAGAAATGATCCAAAATTGTTGAAGGAGTAGAAAATGGGTGGTGTTGATGCCAGTATGGCAATACGATTTATGAATATGATCGATTATTAAAAACGTCAGAATGTGGTCAGATGGTAAAAAAGCCGGATGCTTATGTTCGTATTCTAAACCTGATCTAGAAATCCGGCCGCCCACCCTGAGCACACCTTCCTTATCGATGAACGGATTTAATTTTCTAACTGTGAATATTTTATACTTCAATCAGCCATTATTTGTACTTCGTGATACTTGAATCTCGTCGGAATAAAAAGTATTCATGATTATCGAGAAAGATCTAAATTTATTCAAATCTAAGACCGCACGTCTCTCGAGAATAACCTCATAAAACTCAAATGACTTCAGCTAACCATTAGACTCCATTCAGCTTCAGAGGCCATAGAATTGGATTTTTTCATTTATTTGAAGGTATTTGAGGTTTATAGGATTTCTGTAGTAACCTTCGATCAAGTATAGTGACTTACGTTCACAAGCGCTTTGAGTTAAATTATTTTGTGTGCTTCCGCCACCAGTTAGTTCATGCAAACTATTGCTGGCCAGCGCCCGTACTACTGTTAGTCCCATCATGCCTGCCACCAATTAGTTAATAAATTTTCACAAACTAACTGGTGGCGGAAGCACACAAAATAATTTAACTAAAAGTGCCTGTAACTTTGACTTCCACAAAGTAACGCCTGAATCAATTCTATATTAAGTTTACAACTTATATTATATACTACATTGTAATGTAATTACCTGCGGTGTGAACAGAAAGGGTTTACACAACGTTTTGTTATTCTGTAAAGCACATATTTCTGAACTAAAAACTTGAGATTGCACGTATTTAACAATTCTCAACAAGGCTTGATGTCGTTCTACGTTATTAAGAAAATTGTTACGATTTGATTTATTTGGATTACGAGAGTTGTTAATGAAGCGATAAATATAACCGATAATATTAACAATTCTTCGTACCGATGAAAAGCGATTTAATAAGTTTTCATAGATATTCGATTCGATGTTTACGGTTGTGGAATGGTCACTCGAGACTAAAGTTAAAGATTTGCGTTCCTCCGATCGTACAATGATATCACTATGTTCAGAATGAGAAATAGTGTCGTTATGAGACGGCCAAGACTCATGATCCAACAATAACCACGTGGGTCCCGCCCACCATAAAGAATTGTGAATAAGTTCACGAGGAAGCTGCCCCCGTGAACAGATGTCGGCAGGATTATCTCCAGAAGCCACATGATGCCAACACTGAACAGGTGTAATATTTTGAATATGGCTGACTCGATTGGCGACAAACGTTGCCCAACGCGATGGATGAGAGCGTAACCACGAGAGGACTACCGTGGAGTCTGACCACAAGTGAACAGTAGCGATTGAAATACGTTTGAAATAAGTGTCACGAACGAAATTGTATAAATCGGAAAGAAGAACCGCAGCGCAGAGCTCAAGACGAGGAAGAGAAATACATTTAAGCGGAGCAACACGAGCTTTGGAGCAAACGAGAAACACATGCACACTACCGTCCTTTTCAGTGACGCGCAGGTAGATAACAGCACCGTATGCTGTCTCTGAGCTATCACAAAAGCCGTGGAGTTCGTATGAATCAGCGTTAGTACGTGTGAGCCTACGAGGTATTCGAAGTTGACCTAATTCCGGTAATTGATTTTTGTATTTGTTCCATGTACTAATAACCTCATCAGGTGGCGATTGATCCCATCCAATACCGAGAATCCAAAGCTTTTGGATATACGATTTGATTTGTATTGTGATAGGCGATAGATATCCTAATGGGTCGAATATTCTGGCGAGTTCGCTCAGAATTACGCGTTTAGTACACGGCCGATCTGAAGATGCGATTTCAAATAGAAACGAATCCGTTGAAGAATCCCATCTTAAGCCAAGAACCTTAAATGTTGATGATCCTGAACAGTCCAATGAAACAGATCCTGAAAGACGATGTGAAGTAGGGAGGTCTGATAATAAACGTGGGTCATTGCTGACCCATTTCCTGAGTTCGAAACCACCATGTTCGAATAAAGCGATAAGTTGATTCTTTGCCAATTTTGAATTTTCGTACGTATTAAATCCTGTGCATACATCATCAATATACACGTCCGACAGAATGATCTTCTTCGCTAGAGGGTAAGAATCTCCGTTGTCATCAGCAAGCTGTCGCAAAGTACGGCAAGCGAGAAATGGAGAGGACGAAACTCCGTACGTCACGGTATTCAGACGGTACTCTTGAAGAGGATCACTTGTTGAGTTTCTCCAAAAGATACGCTGATAGTCGCGATGATCGGGTGATAGAAGAATTTGACGATACATTTGTCGAGCGTCACACATGAAAACGATCTTATGTTCTCTAAAACGAAGCAAAATTTCTAAAATGTTGGGTTGCAGCTTAGGACCGATTAGTTGAGAGTCGTTTAAGGAACGAGAATTAAAATCCTTAGCGGAAGCATCGAACACGACGCGAAGACGTGTAGTAGCAGAATCTGGTTTAAGCACGCAGTGGTGAGGAATGTAATATTTTCCTGCACTCAACTCATTTGGCGGGACGAGAGACATATGACCGCTGTTAATATAATCAGCCATAAATTCAGCATACTGTTGATATAACGATGAATCACGAGACAGCTTTCGCTCAATAGCAAAGAATCTGCGTTGTGCAACATCACGAGAGCCTTCGAAAATAGGTTCAGAATCGTTTTTGAAAGGCAACCGTACGATATACCGTCCAGATGAATCGCGAGAGTGATCAGACACAAATTTTTGTTCGCATAACAATTCATCGGGGGTCAAGAGTGATGGTCTCGAAATGGAATCAATTTCCCAAAATTTCTGAACAAATGAATTTAATTCATTATCGATTTCCAGTGAAGTGTGTACTAGTGTATTAGTAGCTAAACGAGTTTTGCCTAATAGAAGCCAACCGAATACGGAATTAAAAGCGGTAGGTTGATGTGAGTCTCCCTTTATACGCTGATTCAGAAGAGACTCGGCGAAGACATCGGCCGCGAATAATATATCGATGGATCCGGGCATATCGAAGCCGGGGTCCGCCAACGGTAACGATTCTATGTGTGACCAGCCCGACGTATTCAACTTAGCAATTGGTTGATCGCCACATATCTTAGTGATCACGTGCATGTTTAATTTAAATAATATTTCGTTCTCCGTACCGATGGAGCAAGTGATGTCACCAAGAAGAGGAGCCGCATTGTCGCCAAGACCACTTATGTTTGCGTTTGAGATTGTAGGTATTAATTGTAGTCGCTTCACCGCTGATTCGGTTATGAGATTACTCTGACTTCCGGTATCGAATAAGGCTCGAAAAGATTGCATATTGCCTGATGAGTCTCGAATTTGGACGATTGCAGTTGCCAGCAAAACCGTGGTATGTGTCGGTGACCTTGAAACCAAAGACGACGAGGGTTGATTTGATTCGATAGATTTGTCGCGATGTAGTAAGGTATGATGTTTGCGCTTGCATGTGCGACATGAAAAAATTGATTTACAATCTTTTAATTGATGAGATGGCTTTAAACAGTTGTAGCACCAGTTCCTTTCGGTAGCAATCTTCATGCGATCATCACAAGACTTATTTAGAAATTCCGCGCAAGACGATATTGAATGACCTCCACGGCAAAATGAACACTTCATGTTATGAGAGGTCGAGGTTGCAGTATTTGAGGAAAGCGATTGATTATCATTATTCGATGCAACAAGTGTATGAGATACGTTAAGACGGTTAGATTGCGAAGGCAAAGTTACGGTTTTTGTATTAGATTTATTTATTCTAACCGATTCAGAAAAATGCGTGTCACGAATCAAAGCTTCACATTTAGATTGTAAAAATCCTTTAAGTTGAACGTAGGAAGGAAATTCGGTTTCCGTATATTTTTCTTCAAAATCACGACGCAGCTTCGTATCAAGTTTCGATAAAATATGATACACTAGAACAAAATCCCAATGTCCGATAGGCAAATTAACAGTTTTTAAAATGCATAAGTTTTCTTCGAAAAGGTCGAGTGATTTTCGAAACAAATTAGCATCGCTACTTTTGAAGTCAATATTCAAAATATCACGCCAACATGTAAATGCTAAGTCGCGTTTACTTTTGTATCGAGCGGTGAGAGCCTCGTATGCATCGCTGTAATGCTCGTGCGTAAGCGGGAACGCCTTCACTAGGGTTAGCGCATCACCGCTAAGAGATGATATAAGATAATGAAATTTTTCAGTATCACTAAGTGATTTCGAATTATGTATAAGTGCGTTAAAGGTATCAAAATATTCTGGAAACTGCTTAATATTACCGCCAAAAGTCGGAAGTACGATTTTTGGTAATCGAATATTCGATGAAGTGTTAGATGAAGAAGGCGATTCGATTTTATTTAGATTACGATATATCGATAATATTTTATAATACATTTCATCGAACGATTCCTGAATTTGATTATCTTCGCATTCCGGATCATCCAAAATTTCCAAAATGGTAAAATGCGCATCCTCAAAACTCGCATATATGTTTTTTACGTCTTGGTGATACGATAAAAATAAATCTACACTGGATGGATCGCTCGACGCCAAAATACCTACTTCGAGCGCTTTCGATAATCGTTTAAAAGCGATGGTACGTTTTCGACGCAAAGCCGGGAGATCCTTCATAGTATATTCGATTTCGATTGACTTCGATTTACTTTTCTTTAACGATTGTCGTCTATTGGAATTTTTCATTAAAAGAGACATTGTTAATTTTGTACCAATATTTTATGACAAGTCTATGCAATAAAGGTCTATGGCACAAAATGTATAATTTCGAGTTATACGTATTAAACGATAAACGGATGTAAATGTTAACTACTAATATCAAGAATATTGAATAAAGTAATTAGTTATAATGTTATTCAATACCGTTGCAACGTTAAAGTTTCACCTCACTAAAATACAAACAAAGAATTGTGTGTGACCAAATGTAAACAACGAAGCCGAGTACAAAAGTTATGCAGGCACAACCCTAGCACGTAATAAGAAACGTATTCCGTTCAAACTTCCAGCGTACGCCGCGTACGCACAGCGCTGCACCGCCGCTCGGGTCGCGCGATTTGTTTCCTATGTACCCACAAGTTAGTTCGATATTTTGTCACACGCGTAATAAGTAATTACGACGATATTGGATGAGATATAATTAGAAATCAGAATGAAATGTTATTGTGAGTTAGATTAAGCACCGATTTTGTATGTGATTGCTTAAACTAATCAACAACAACTGCGATTTTACTCACTAACAAATGTTACGTAAGCACAGAACTGTTCTAGATGAAGTTATTGTGATTTGAAATTATGTATTTCTATGATAATTGCGAGCCGATAGAGATCAAGCACCGACTAGGAAATTGATTGCTTGATTTGATCCCGCAATAACATAGAAATACATACGATTGAGTACACAACTATCGCAATGGTTCGGTGGTGATGGATGATGAAGAAAACTCGTGAATTTAGTACTACTTTACGATACGATGAGTAGGCACTTCTGATGCGATGAAATAACTTAGAATGCGAGAATATATAACGATGGATACTCTAAGCTAACGATATATTAACCAGAAATGCCAAAGGCAAATTGATAAGTATGTACTATACGGTGAGATTAGGTGGAATCCGGGTTTCGGCACCATAAAAATGTGGCATACGCATTGGTTTGTATGGCCTTCTACCACATTTGGGGAATACAGGACACGGCCCTGCCGATGTCAACGATGTTCCACTAGCTCAGACAAACAACAATCAGTATATAAGCTTGGCACATACCTTAATTGGAGATGTCTGCCGATGATTCCACCTGCAGGCGATGAGGCTCACGAGATGATCTTCTCGATGGGGTTACTAGATTTCGGCGCGAAAACGGTATACGGAGGGGCATGCGCCTCGCTCGACAGTTCGAATTGTACTGTCTACTTGACAGCTGTCCGTTTGATGAGTGTGAACATCGATGGACGAGATAAATCGAAATCGATCGATTCAAGATTCTGATTTGATAAATTATAATAACGAAACAACTACCTTTGAAGTTCAGTCAAAACAGAGGAGTGACGTTCTCGTCAATTTATCTTGATTCACATAAGAATAAAATATAAATATGTTTAAACCGAACGGCATACCTACTTTAAAAATTTTTTTGGGTATTTGTTTATTTTTTCAAAAAGTGCTCGATACAATGCGACAAAAATTTTTTGGAACCACCTCTGGAGCAATACCTATCAAACAAAAAAGAATCACTAACTTCGATCCATAACTGACTGAGTAATCACGTAACAAACATAAAAAAAAAACATACAGACGAATTGAGAACGTCTTTTTTTTTGAAGTCGGTTAAAAATATAAAAAGATTCCTAATCACTAAGAGTCCTAAGTGTGGAAAATTGCCTAAGGAACCAGGTAAACTACATCAACGTACACTGTCGATCGAAAAGGGTTGAGAAAAGGGGGATGGGTTCCTTTAAGCAGGGTGCCCAAAAACTAAAGCCTTCTATATTTAAAAATACAAGACCGGGGACTCACTCGCGCGGCGTTTTCAGGCTGAGCGGCGTGATGAAGTAAAAGTACAGCAGCGCGGTGGGGAAGCGGAACTTGAAGTCGGGCTTGTACCACAGCTCCATGTGTCGGTTCTTGCGGATCAGATTCGGTTGGTCCAGTCTGTGAGGACAAAACTTATAATTATATATACCTATCACCATATAGATCATGTTTTTGACTATAATAGACTTCGAGCCACAGATCTGTATATCTTCGAGCTTACTGAGTACGATCATCATACGACGTTTAATACATTTGCGATTAACATAAAGTAAATCAAGAATGCAATTAAGCTGATAAAAAAAATACTATTAAGAACTACAGCAGTTTGTAAAAGTATAATTATACTTATCGGGTATATTTGTTTTTAGGGTTCCGTAGTAAACTAGGAACCCTTATAGTTTCGCCATGTCTGTCTGTCTGTCTGTCTGTCTGTCCGTCCGCGGTTTTACTCAGAGACTATAAGTACTAGAAATCTGTAATTTGGTATGAGTATGTATATTAATCAAAGCAAAAAAGTCGTAGAAAAAAATCTTGAAAAAAAAAAATTTTTTTATGGTAGCTCCCATACAAGTAAAGTGGGGGAGTAATTTTTTTTCTCTACTTACCCATCGTGTGGGGTGTCGTTAAAAAGGTCTTTGAAAAATATTGTGAGGTTGAGAACACAATTTTTCGATTTAGGGATCCGTTTCCGAAATATTTGGTTTTAAAGTGCAAATTTTTGTTAGAGGTACGTGTCCCCCCCTCTATCTGCTAAACGGTTATATATGGATACGTGAAAAAAATTACAGAAGTAGTATATATACTGAAGTTGAAAGGAAAACTATCAGAGCTGGGTACTAAGTGCAAACTAAAAAGTTATAGGCAACCAACTTATAAAATGTACTGGAAAATGTAAAATTTCATACTATCTTTATTGTTAGATGTTTTTGGTCGTTAAACTGTGAGGTGCGAGTGTAAACAGTGTGAACTCAAAGTTGTCATTCGCAACTACGGAACCCTATACAGTGCGTGGCCCAACACGCACTTGGCCGGTTTTTGTACTACAGTAACTGATTTCACGAATTATCTGGGCTGGGTTATTGGTGAAGCGTGTAGATTTTTGGTGATAATAACACCAACCTGAAGTTATTCCCAGTAGCTATGAGATCGCCCCTCTGCAGGACTTTAGTTTGGGGCTCTTCGGCCGCCATTTTGTTGTAAATGTCCTTAGTGGTGGTATAGACGAGGTCTATGCCGAATGTCCGTAGACCCAGCGGGACTCTTTGCCTGATCCAATGAAGACCTATTTAGTCGAATTATTATCGATTAATACTCATCGATTTGTATACGATTACATTTCTACCTCGATAGGTTCACTTGTAATAAATAAAAAATTATAATATTACAGTCAGCGGGGCCCTTATACTGATTGAAGTCTTATTGATTATTTATATACATTTTTCAATAGCCTATTATTTCTACCTTCAGATTAGTATACTGTTATATTACTATCTTATTAGATTTCCCCATAAAAAAACAATTTCGTTTCTTCACTTCCAGCGGGGCCCTACCTAAATTAAAGGTGTACTTACAGACTATTAAATACATTTCCATGGAGCCTTTTATTTCTACCTTTTAAATAATATTTTGTAATAATAAAAAAATTAATGGTTTTCAAGAAACTGACGAAAAAAAAAATTAAGTTATCTCGCTATAAATATAAACATAGGGACAATTCATACAGATTGAGATAGCCCCACAGGAGGTTGTGGGCTTATGTGACTTATGTCATATATAGGAAAGTAATTATTTGTATCTCCTTTGGAGTCACGGGTGTTACCCCGGTCCTTTGGAAGGCTTGCGTGGCTGGGGATATAGATCCAACATGCAGAGGCCCTTTGGAGAAGTTGATGTAATGTAGGTTTCCAGCCAGAACCCGTTCCTGAAAAAACCAATGTATGATATGTCCTTGAACAGGTCTTGGCCAGGTCTTGGCCAGAGGGGGAACTATTGCACTTTAAAAGGGAAATTAATGGGCTATGGGACTGAAATGAAGTATGGGTGGACTTACGCTGGGTTATTGCAAAGGGTCGGACACCTGCCATTATCATGATAACTGACTACAAATGGCAGGTGGTGGCTTGCCGCCCACTAGATGGGTATAAACTAGTCGACAATTATTGCCGGCAAAAGGGGCAACACCGGTATGGGTGACTCAGGGGTGTCGAGAGGTGTGTTGCGCTTTCTCTGAAGTTACTCGCGGCGGTATGCCCTTTAACATTTCACCCCTGGAGCAACAGCTCTAACGACTCCTCTCTGAATGGCGAACTAAGGCAAGCCAGAGCCGAGAGTCCTGCGAGCCCTCTTGGGTTTCCACCCCGACCGATGAAGACACGTCGGGGGTAAGGGCTCTGACCGACGAATTTTATTCGAAGTTGAAATATCAGGTTTGGATTTTTGGCGTCATTTCTATGAGTGTAAAATACTCGTGGTTCAATTTGCTGCAATTTGTCGACATCCATTAAAAATCTAGTGGGCGGCAAGCCACCCCACTACCAATTTCTTTTCGTCAATTTCTTGAAAACCATTATTTTTTTTATTATTACAAAATATAATTTAAAAGGTAGAAATTAAAAGGCTCCATGGAAATGTATTTAATAGTCTGTACACCTTTAATTTAGGTAGGGCCCCGCTGGAAGTGAAGAAACGAAATTGTTTTTTATGGGGAAATCTAATAAGATAGTAATATAACAGTATACTAATCTGAAGGTAGAAATAATAGGCTATTGAAAAATGTATACAAATAATCAATAAGACTTGAATCAGTATTAGGGCCCCGCTGACTGTAATATTATAATTTTTTATTTATTACAAGTGAACCTATCGAGGTAGAAATGTAATCGTATACAAATCGATGAGTATTAACCGTTAGTAATTCGACTAAATAGGTCTTCATTGGATCAGGCAAAGGGTCCCGCTGGGTCTACGGACATCTATGCCGAGGTCGTCGGCCGCCTCGATGTAGGGCTGCATGGACTGGGTTAGAGCTATATAGCATGTGGAAATCTGTTGATCAGTTCGGGTTATACTAACCTAAAGTTATTCACAGTAGCTATTAGATCGCCCCTCTTCAGGACTTTAGTTTGGGGCTCGGCGGCGGCCATTTTGTTGTAAATGTCCTTAGTGGTGGTATTGACGAGGTCTATGCCGAGCTCCTCGGCCGCCTCGATGTACGACTGCATAGACTGGGTTAGAGCTATATAGCATGTGGAAATCTGTTGCTCAGTTCGGGTTATACTAACCTGAAGTTATTCACAGTAGCTATAAGATCCCCTCTCTTCAGGACTTTAGTTTGGGGCTCGGCGGCCGCCATTTTGTTGTAAATGTCCTTAGTGGTGGTTTTTGAAGAGGTCTATGCCGAGCTCCTCGGCCGCCTCGATGTACGGCTGCGTAGACTGGGTTAGAGCTATATAGCATGTGGAAAGCTTTTGCTCAGTTCGACCTACACTAACCTGAAGTTATTCACAGTAGCTATTAGATCGCCCCTCTTCAGGACTTTAGTTTGCGGCTCGGCGGCCGCCATTTTGTTGTAAATGTCCTTAGTGGTGGTATTGACGAGGTCTATGCCGAGCTCCTCGGCCGCCTCGATGTAGGGCTGCGCGGGCGGGACGAGATCGAAGTTAGTGGTGATGTACACGTTCTTGTCGGGCAGGTGGAATTGGGGATACGGTTCTACTGTCAACCAGCGGTGGAGCCATTTTTCTGGGATTTCTAGAAAGAAACAAAAAAGTATTTAATCTTCATAACCAGTCATTATTTCTGACTTCTCAGTTCTTGGATTGTCGTCGTTGATTCTGCCTGGTGGTTGTGTCTGCTTGGTAAATAAAATAATATAAGTGAAAGTAAGTTTATTAGATAGTAAAGAACTTTGGGAGAGGCCTACTTTTTTTACGCCTAGCGTCGTCCTTAAGAAGATTTTCTTACTTTGCTGACAAGAGGAGGGGAGGGGCTAGCTAATTTCTGCTTACGTAATACTTGAATGGAATAAAAAATATAAGTCTTCTGTAACTATTTTTTATTTATTGAATGATCTGCGCCGTGTGGTTCCCGGCAGAGTAGAATAGGACCACTCTAAGTCTTTCCGTGGATGTCGTAGAAGGCGACTTAGGAAACACAAGCTAAACGAAGCTTATAAACATCAAGAGACATCTCTCAACCCGTCTGGCCAGCGTGGTGTAGGCCAAATGCTCTGACTGCTCTGGCTAATAAATGGCTCTGGTAGTACAGAGAGGGTCGTGCTCCTGCAGTGGAGACTAACAATGTGCTGATGATGATGACGATGTCTATATTTAATATATAATTAATTATACAATATATATATATATATTGTTTACCAATATTGGGAACTCAAAATACGATTTGACGATTTGGTACAGCGGTCAACATTATATAATTTCTTATATAATACCTACACGTGACACGGATGGTTCCGGGTTCAATCCCCCCGGTCAGGTCAAGATGGAAATGAGCTAGCCCCAAAGTTCTTAAGTAAGACTTTTGTTATGGGATACTAACTCAATGATACTATATTTTATCATAAATACAAATTATAATTAAATATCCAAGACCCAGGTCAATCTGAAAAAGATAATTTTTCATCTTGAGCTGATCGGATATCGAACCCGGGACCATCCGTGTTGCAGGCGTGTTGACCGCTGCGCCATGGAGCTCGTCTCAATCAATAAATTTACCTTGCCGTTTGTACTCCGTGCCGAACCACTTTTCTGTCTGGTTGTAGTGGATCGGCTTGGAGTGCTTGTTGGACATGATCATAATGTTCACTGTATCAGGACGCATGCACTCTAGCAAGTCTGTGATACCCTGGTGACGAAATATTATAGTTATACATGGTGAAATTTTTATCGGGTTAAATTTTATCGACCCTCAAAGGGGTGTTTCAGTCTATTTCAATTTATTTATTGCAATTCATAATGTACAGTTCAGTTCTTACTACTAAAAGTCACTGCCTTATAATAGGTACACTATGAACCCTGTCGCAATCGCATCGCAAAACAAAAAGTCCTTTAATATGAACAACTTTCCCAATAAAGTGTTTTTGTATTGTATTGTATTGTATGGGACCAATGCTAAAAACTAAAAAAAAAATTACATTCCCATAAAAATTGGCAATGCGGCTGAATATCTTTGTATGAAAATGTCGATTTCTTTTTTAGTTTTCAGAATCAGTCCCATAAGAATTGACGGGCTGAATGACGCCTTGAAGGGTACTAAACGATAAAAAATTCCCCATGTGTAAAAGCCATTATCCGATCGATAATGGCGATCATATTATCAATTATTTTGTTTCTGAAACATTTAGACGCTTTAATGTGTTATGTAGATAAAATATTGTTGTATGTATAAAGGCCGGCAACGCTCTTATCACACCCCTGGTGTTGCAGTTGTCCATGGGCAGCGGAGATCACTAACCATCAGGTGACACGCTTGCTCGTTTGCCGTCCTATATCATAAAAAATGCAACTCTTCGCGATTGGGCCTAAAAATTATATTTATACTTTATTGCACAACTTAAAATAAGTGTACAATTGGTGAACTTAATGCCTAGTGGCATTCTCTACGAGTCGACCATTGGACCAATCAGAAAGAATAAGTTTAGGTGGTGCGATAGAGTTCATCAAACGTAACCACTTCAACTTATAGAAATAATAATAAACAATATACGTATGTACTGTACACAATAAACAATATAGTTAACTAGGTATGCCCGCGACTTTGCCCGTGTGGAAAAAGGTAGCCTATGTCCTTTCTCAGGCGCTGGACTATATGTGTACCAGATTTCATTTAAATTGGTACAGTAGATTTTGCGTGAAAGCGAGACAGACAGAGTTACTTTCGCATTTATAATATTAGTCTGTATAGTATGAAAATGAAATGAAATTAAATGAAAGTATGGATTAAACTCGCACTAACCTTAGGATCGTACTTGTAATAAAGTCTGTCGCCTGTGATGTAATGCTCCGGAGGGTAGAAGTGCATGTTGTTGGCCAGAGTCTCCACGTAGTCGCCTGGCTGAGATTCTTCTTCGAAGCGGAAGCTTGTCTCTTCTATAGTCTACAATTGTATTTTTTAAATTTATACAGGTACTTAAAATATAGTTTATAAAACTTCCACGCTGGTCTTGGAGAAAAGAAAAAACAGAAAGAATGTACCAGCTGCTTCTCTTCCCGCGCAGATCGTAGAAGCCGACCGAGGGAATGAGCATCAGGAATCATGACAATCGGCGATGCGGCCAGCAACCTATCACTATTTTGATTCCGTTCTCACCTACAAGCCCACCAACATGCTAAACGTGGTTTTAAGGTTTAACAGACCTGAGCTCTGTCTACCCCGCACGGGAAAAAGACGTGATAGTATGTATGTAATATGTATGTATGTTTAAATATAGTAACTAAACTATATAACTATTTACATAAAAAAGAGCCAAAAACACTATATACAAATTTAGAATAATTCCTTCCTGTTTGGCATGGTGTGGCAAGAACGCTGGCGGCATGGTGTGGCAAGAACGCTGGCTGCGTTTCCCCGTTGGATAGTTATGCTAATCCGTTGGGGGGAAAAGAAGCCAGCCCTCTTATCACCGGAAGTTGATATAAACCGTGGGGCAATCTCTTTAAAAAAGCACCTCGCGCTAGGGCCCCATGGTCTCAACGTTTCTACACCAAACGGCACAAATAATAATCCTCAGCTAAGGTAGCATACTTGTAATACATAATACTCAGATGAAAATGGGATGAAAGTAAATATAAAACCGAATGGGTAGAACCTACAGTAGAACCAATAATAAAAATATCGCTAAGATATTGCGTACTTTTTAAGGGGTAATTTCCAAATCAATGTTATTTCGCTACAATAAATGTATCGTTTAGTCACAAGCCTGTTCAATGATTATAGGGGATTTAACTTCTTACCTTTATTTCTTTAAAAATTCGTTCTGATGGTCCTATTTTTCTTAACATATTTATATAGGAAAATATAGCATCCAAAACCTGAAACAATAATTAGATTTATTACATTATTACAGCAACAACATGATTACTGATTTATCAAGTAATAAGAAGTTATAATAACCCGGCTATGCTCACGTTTTATTTCGTCGGACTCGCCGACTAGTTTTGGTTTTTTACGAAGAACATCATTGGGGTGAGTGCACTCCCGACGTGTGGGCCGTCTACCGTTAGGTAGAGACACGACGACGGTTACGCTCCCTCAAAACGTGAATAAAGTCGGGTTTCTATATTGAATGTATCTCGCGTAAGTTTTAATATTATTAAGTATTAAGAAGTGTTTGTACCTCGTCTATATGGTCCAGTCCTTCTTTGGTCAAAACAACTTGCGTTAGGAACAGACTGTGCATAGTTGTGTAGTCTATTCCACTTTCCGAGTTTCCAGTGTATATTCCTAACGCCCAAACTCTGTTAAAAGAAAAGATTTTAAAAATTTGAGAAACATCTATAATCTGATTCAATTTACACTAATTCCTTGAAAAAACTTCTACGCTGGTTTGGAATAAAAAAAACATAGAATGTGCCAGCTGCTTTTCTTCCCACGCAGATCGTAAAAGCCGATCGAGGGGATGGACGAAAATCTAAAGAATCATGGTAAAAGGTGATGCGGCTAGAAACCCATCACTATTTTGATTCCGTTTTCCATCTCCACGCCCGCCACCATGCTGAACGATGCTTTCGTTCTTACCTGAGCCCTGTCTACCCCGCAAGGGAAAACGATGTGACAGTATGTATGTGTCGCAGTCATCTGGTTGAATCTGCTATTTGATTGAATGACTAGCGCGTTCATTGAATGACCACGTTTAATTGGATGACTAGGCCAAACGTTATTTGATCAAGCGTCGCTCAACGTCCAACTAGTTAGCGGGTTGTAACATAGCCCTTTGAACATAGCGGACATAAAATCAGTCAGGTGATTAAAATTTAGTTCATTTTTTTACCACTGCGGCGCTAGTAGTCACCAAAACAAATATGGCGTCAAACAGCTCGAACAGATGGCACGATGTTGATTTTTTTTTCGATTAAATTTACTTAACAGTGCGTTATTTGTAATAAAATAGTATGACATTATGGATCTACCTATTATAACGCCGCCGCCGGCTAGGCGGCTACTTTAAAAACTAAGAAAAATGAAATCATGCTACCACCAAATATTACAAAGTCGGCTAAGATTCAACGACTTCGCTAAATGACATTCATTCAGTCAAGACGTTGAACGTTACATTCAACGACTTGACGAGCTGTCCTTCAGTCATTCAATTGAACGTCGCCATTCAATGAACGCGCTAGTCATTCAATCAAATAGCAAATTCAACCAGATGACTGCGACATATGTATGTATTCCTTGAAGATAAAGACTGGAAAGAAATGTACATTTGCATATGTGCGAGCAGGACACCAACCGGTACTATTTCCGTCTTTTTCTATGCCAAAAGTTACTATGGGTACTCAGTCCTTCTATTTATATAAGGTCCTTGTCCATCATCTATTTACCAATATTGTGTGCAGTCGGAAGAGCATTCAATTTCAGAACAGATCTGCAGGTAAAACATGTAAAATGACATAAAAACTTACTTTTTCCTGAGGTAAGACAGAAGACTGCCTTTGCCCTCGTGTCCGAGCAAGTATGATATGTACTGGTGGGGTTTGGACTCGTATTCTGATATTAGCGACCGCATGCACCATGTTAAATGTACCTGTGAAATAAAAAAATATATAATAAATAAATTGAAATCTTGCTTCATTGCAAATTAAAAATCTAAAGAATATGTCTTCTTAATAACCTACAAGTAAGCTCACAAAAAACTTCCTTAACTTCCAAAATATGGAAGAATCTCAAGATAAAAATATTTTTGCCCAAGACCAAGCCTATTTCACAGTTATATCATGTGGGATGCCAAATCAAATTCAAAGAACGATATTCAATATAGTCCTACGGCATTATTCAATGAAAAGCAAGGTTTTCTAATGGCGACCACGTACCAACAAACAGCATGAGACTCCCGACTACTATGATTCCTGATAACCTGAGAAAGGTCACGGTGGTGACACTCCCTGTACGTGAGAGTCCGGGCACCAGATACCTTGAGCCGGAGCGTGTAAGCGCTAGGGTTGATACCGTGGAACAGCGCAACACGGCCTGCAGTGCGAGCCATGCTAGAGACGCAAACACAGCAGCCCTCGAGCGTGGCAGTCGGCGTCGGCCCGTTCCACGCCCCGCGCGCCTCTCGATGCCCCCGCGCACACATAGCCGCAAGCGATTTTACGTGCACACACGCTTAACTGACGTTTCTTTTCGCGTAGTGTATATGTTCTTTGGTAAGGTCACAAGAAAGCCCTAGGCACTGACTGATACCAAACTGCCATTTTTGAAATTCATTGTGGGTTAAAAGCAACATATCACCAGCAGTAAATATTGAAAGCATTTTTGGCATTAAACTGACCTCTGTGATATCGCTGACGGGTTTCATGTAGTATATGCTCCTGAACTCGGGTGTGACCGCGTCTGGAGTGAACGCGAAGCGGCCGAAGTCGTCGGCCGCCATCTTGTTGGAGGGGATGCGGCCGAACGTGTTCACGACGTACTGCTCCAAGGCTGCTAGGTCCATGCGTGCCTGTGGAACATCATTCAGTCAGTAGATACGATCTTTATCCCTTACGGGGTAGACAGAGCCCAAGGTCATAAAACCCAAAGGCCAAATTTAGCGTGTTATGAATGTTAAGGTGAAAAGCGGAATCATAATAGTAATGGGTTGCTAGCCGCATCGCCTAAAACGTGATTCCGTAGCTTTCACCCAATCCCTTGACTGGCTTTTACGGTCTGCGCGGTAAGAAAAGAAGCTGGTATTTTCTGTTTTTCCTTTACTTCCAATCAGCATGGACGAAGAATGATTTTGGTCTATAAAAAGTATTGATAAAAATCACTATCCCTATCGGCTGAGGCAAGCCCTAGAGAGACCTTCAGGCCAAACGAAAAGTTGACCGTCCCAAACAGACGTAGCAGCGCACAGTTGCGGCAGAGATGAAGACAATGGGGCTAGGCCCCCCTGGCCAGAAGCAAAGCGCGTAGCCAAAGAGCGCTCGCGATGGAGACATTGATGTCTTCTGCCCCATCTAGGGACTTTACCACTTACCCCTATCACCCTGAAGTTAAACCCCCTTATTCATAAAAAATAACAACCACTTAATAAACCCATTTTAGTTCAAATATGTCTTTATCCCACGTTCTAATGCTTGACATTGAAAGAACGGACAAAACATATTCTAACTAAAATAGGTTTAATAAGCGATTGTTAATTTTTATGAACAAGGGGGAAAGAGTTTATCTATTTCTGATTTCTATTCGTCGTCCTAAAGAAAGCCGTTTCATATTGAAAGTGTTTCCCAAATTAAATGTGATCTTTGCTGGCTGATAAACAATAAAAACCCTTAATAACATTAGATATGGTCTACTTTAGCTTACCTGCACAGCGACTGTCATTCTATTTGCGCTATAATGCCGCCTCCTAAACTCATGTGCAGCTTGATGAAGCTTCTCATCATCGTTGATGTCGTCCTTCAGGCTTTTGATGTTTCCCCACGTGAAGGTGCGAGCAGGGTGACCCTCGGGGAACAGGCTGGATAGCAACTGGTCTTTGCGGTTGGTGTCGGAGGGAGTTGCCAGGGCAAATTCTGTTAAAAAATTAAGTTTCCCTAATGTATGTAACGACTAGCAATTTCCCTGTGACTTCGTATGTGTAAATTATAGCCTATGTCACCCGCATGTAAATTAGCTTTGTGTAGGAAAATAAATTTTGAAAATTGGTGCAGCAGTTTTCGAACGTATTCATTGCAAAAAAAATATAATCAAATCTTTCCTCTTTATAATATTAGTAAATGATACATACATACTATCCCGTCTTTATCCCTTGCGGGGTAGACAGAGCCCAAGGTTTTATAACCTACAGGCCACGGTTAGCGTCGTAGTGGGGGTAAAGGTGGAAAGCGGAATCATAATAGTGATGGGTTGCTAGCCGCATCGCCTATCAATGTGATTGCTTAGATATTCGCCCAATCCCTTGACCGGCTTTACGGTCTGCGCGGGAAGAAAAGCAGCTGGTATATTGTGTGTTTTTTCTTTCCTCCTAAACCAGCATGGAAGAGTAGTATATGATAGATTTGTGATTTTTCTTTACAGGATAATTAAACTGAGCCTAGACTGGAAAGTATGTAGGACATTTTGATGGTTTTACGAATATGATAAGAAAATCTTTATTTTTGAATCCGATTAATTTAATCAAATTCGAACGCGAATCGCATTTGAATTGTTCGCATTTTGACGGAGAAGTAGGTATATTTGATAGAACAAACTAAATGAAATAGCTATCAAATTAAGTTGAAAACTATATTTTAAGTTTCAACTATGGTTCCTATGGCGAAAGTCATTCAGATTGGAAATCTCCGGCAAACAATATTTATAATTTTCATTATTTATTCTTTGGACAAATTTCTCACACTGATCTTGCACGATTTCTATCATCTTTTCACCTCGTCCCAAATGTAAAACTGGTAAACAATGCTTAGCATTAAGTTGTTTCCTTTTGTACAAAATCAACAGATTGTATGTGCAATAAGTGAAATGAATAATTTCAAACTAAAAACTGCCCGCGTGCAAATTGCATCAAAATGATGTCCCATCATCTCAATGAGTTATGTTCCTCACGTGGTAAATTACAGCGTTTGCACGTACTAGTTCAATAGTGAACGGCGCGCGGAAGCCGGCGTAATCTAGATAATAACAGTGCTTAACCTCGGACAATCCTTTCTGCGATTTGTTCCTGAGTTCGTAGTCTGTACAGTCTACTTATAAATTCATACTTATATAGCCCTTATGTACATTTGAGCAAAGGCATGGATACATCCTTTGAAGCCAGGGATCTATAATTAGCATGTTCATAATTTCTAATTGTGCTGTAAAATGATTTGGCAATTTTATATCGGTCGTATAAAATTGCTTGTTAAATTTGAACCACCATTTATTATCATAAACGTTATAAAAATTAAAAATCGGCCAAGTGCGAGTCAAACTCGCACACGAAGGTTACCGTTTCAATACTATCGAGCAAAATTCTAATGTATTCAATAAAGTTTGCCGTCAAAAAGCTATCATGGTTCATGAGATACAGCCTGGTGACAAACGGACGGACGGAGAGACAGACAGACGGACGGTCGACGGGCGGACAGACGGACAGACAGACAGACGGACGGACGGACGGACGGACAGACAGACAGACACACAGACAGTCGGACGGACAGACAGACAGACAGACGGACGGACGGACGAACGGACGGACAGACAGACAGACGGACAGTGAAGTCTCGTGAAAAGGGTCCCGTTTTTACTCTTTTAGTACGGAAACCTAAAAACCGCGTTATTATATACATAATAACTGTGCACGGACGTATAATATGACATGTGAAGAAAATGAACGAACAAGATATATAATGAAAGGAAGTCATGGTGTCAGAGAATATCTATTTACACAACTGTGAATTATGTATCTGTCTGTGCTTACAGTAGTTTTATATAAATAGATTTCGGTCAGAGGTTTACGTTTTATAACAACAAGCAGCACATGTTAACATATTTTTTTATACATTAATTAACATATAGCTATTAATATGTATTTGTTTATTCGTATGGCATAAATATGAATAGTGGTTTATATAGTAAGTAGTTATTTGAAATAAACAGGCACAGCTTTACGTATATTTTTTGCTTGTTTTTTTTTTTAAGTAGAGCTCATAAAAAATATTTTAACGGTTTAGGCAAAGCAATTAACAATTAAAAATCATTAACGTATGGTTAGGTTTTAGGTTTGGCCAACCCAAAAATAAGAAAGCATATGTTCGTTCTATCTTCTTCTTCCGTTTTATAAAATGGCCTCCACCGAGATCTTAGTGATTCTGCCAATGTCCAGTAAATTGAGACACTAAGTATCGGTGTTGTACGGTCAAGTTGTAACAAGTAGCATCAAAGATGGGTTATGTTCTTTGATGCCTCGTGGTCGGGAGGTTATGGTGACAAGTCTATACGAGTCCAAATAACAGTCCACTTTAACTATTTCACAAATTGTTCACGAGCACGAGCATTTATAATACCAAACTACACCAATTTCACATTATAAAGTCCACCAAAATCAATTTGCAAAATCGTCCAAGGCAGACCCCAACTACACCCCTTGACTTCCCACCACAAACTCCTCGTTCTATCTATGAACGCATAAGAGAGCAATAACCGCAATTCATGTCACGGTCAATGTCATGTTTTATAGGTCGGTAGGTCGTCTGTTTCCTACACCAGGGTCGAAAAAGCAAGGACAAGGATGATTCATTTCCTCATAAAACGTGTTCCCTTGTAGATTTTACAAAAAAAAAGTTTCAATGCTATGAAATCATAACATCCGAAATGTGTATTTATTTATATTTGACATTGCCTTCACATCATTGTAGCGGTGTTTTGAATTAATTATTTTTGTTTTTATTATTTCGTTTTTATGTTATCACATATAATGAATGTTATTAAACTTCATTCATCATTGTTAACTAAGTTTTGTGTTGTGAATGGGCTGTATAAATAATCTCCAGGATCCGGATATGATGACTATGAAGACAAACTTACCGGACTCAATGGCTTCTCTCTCGCGCTGCATGGCCTCCTTCAACATGAGCGGGCTGACGAAGAACTGGCTGAACATGTCCATGGCTTGCGGTAGGTGCTTCTCTTGGATCTCGAAATAGAACGTCGTCAGCTCGCAGTCCGTCGCCGCATTGTCGGATCCACCTTTTTTCTAAGGGAAGAAATAATTCATTGTTTTAGTTTTTCTTTGAGAAACATCTAAAACGGAATTGTGATAGTTTTCCATCTAGACATCATCCACGTCCTCTAACACGACCAACGTGGCTTTGTCTAATAACTACTTATTTATGTATTTGAGAAGTGTAAAGTAAGGTTTATTTGATAAGCACTTTAATCTAGGAATAACTTATTTTGGTTAACTTATAATTTGTGAACATATTTTGTTATTGACAGAGCAAAACGAGTGAAGACAAATCGAGTTTGGGCGTAAACACATTTTTTGTAAGCATGATCCACGTGCGCAATATTGGCAAGTAAAATTGGTTAGTTGATGATATTTTTTATAAACTTTTGCACGGTTCAGGTGATAAAAATGAGGTCCATCGTTTAATTTATGCTCAAAAAGCTAAGCATGAACTGTCTGCAATAGTGATTTATTTTCTGTAATATAGTGAATAAGGAAGCTAAAGATATTACTTTTACTAGCACTAAACGCATTAGTTTCCCACGGGTTGCGTGTACTCTTATTTCTTACAATCTGCGCACTTCCACTTTTAGGGTACCGCAGCCAAATAGCAAAAGCTATTTATTCTTAGGGTTTTTCTAAAAGTATTGTTACAACACTGACGTGGGAATTACCAAGGGGCCGATAGGAGCGCTGCCTCTACCTAGTGGCTCAGAATTTTAAAAGTTTTTAAGCATCTTCAAAAAACGGAGGTTATGAATGAAACCCGTATGTAATATTTTTAGAATTGCTCAGTTTTTGTAAAGGTTATGTTATTTTATTCTAGCTTCTCAACATGTGCGCTAAATTTTATATGTTATATAGGTATGTTCGTCTCAAAAATTACTAGTCGGATTGCAAAATCTCTTTCTGTTAGACTAGGTTTTGTCCAATCAGTGCATCAAAATTGATTATTCGTTTTGCGATAGCGAAATTTAAAGTCGGTTGAAATGTTTAAAATTGCTTTTCTTATCCTCTATCTACTTAACTCTAATATGCAACATAAAGACCTTTTTCTAACCCCTCAGTCTATCGGTACAACCACCGTTAATCGTATAGATAACATTTTTTGTCGAATACGTCAACGACGAGATTTTTTATTGAGAATATCTCTTCTAGTAAGATGGTCAAAGGAACTAGAGAATCATTTTATTCTATCTCATATAGACAAATTAATCCCTACACCGACCCGTCTCGCTGACACTATATTTAGCTCTTATATGCTTTAGAACACTTACTCATAGCTCCTGCTCCTAGCCAGTTCTTTTCCGCAACTTTCTAACTTCTAGCACGCGCCATTGAACAATTCGGTTATCAAACTATTCCGTTAATAATCGGATATGCAAATACGTAATATTTTACAAGCATAGTGATAATATCCACTTTCTCCGCTTCGTCAGTTGGCTCACGCGTTGGAAAGTTATGTCACTGTTTACGGAAAGATAATATACATTTGCTTTAACTCCCTTATTTGAGTTTGGTGACATTTCACCAGAAAAATTTCATAAAAATGAAAAACGTCATGCTCTTTAACTAGGCTCGAGACAAATTTTGAAAATTTTACGGTTATCAACCGTAAATATAAAACATCAGGATATTTATCGTGATTACTGTGGTTTTTGATATTTCGGTCCCCGTACGTGCATAGACGATGTTCGATCACAAATGAAGTGAAGAATTTAGGCAGCCGCAAATTCGTGATCATGGTGTATGCTAACCACAGAGATCACGGTAAATATACCGATGTATCAAACTAATAAATAAAATAGTTTTTTCTGTTTTAAGAAGGGAGGGATTTATTCCTATGGTAATAGGAAATTCAGATGAATAAATTAATCTTAGCAGAAGAAACGATTGAGACTTATGTTTGTGTACCCATTTGGGCTTGCAGATCAATCTTATGGTAGCCGCAAACTAACTGCCATACTTACTTATATACGTAAGTAGAAAATAACATCCCAAATATTCCTAAAATAAAGCATCATATCATACTAATAGGGTAATTCAATTGAATACCTACATACATTATTGCTGTAGTTTTCGATGTAATTGTCGAAATACCGGATAACGTGTATGGGTAATTAAACATCGATGCACCAACGGTAAAAACGGCAAAGTGGGGCGTCGACAGTTAAACAAGGTCCTTTACGACATGACACAGTTTTGTTGAACCATACACCGAGATGCATAGCAGAGAAAGTGTGCATTTCTCAAAACCAAAATCCTCTTTTCCAAATTCACGTAAGTACTTTCAAAATTAGCGAATCACACACCATATTTTGTGGAATTTTAATTTAATTTTAAATCCATACTAATATTGTAAATGTGAAAGTAACTTTGTCCGTCTCCTATCGATATGAAATTTACATAAGTATATATTGTCAAGAGTACGAAATATTTCACTCCGCAGTCACGTTGAAAAACGTTGTATCATAGAGTACCTAATATATTCCTTGTCATCATTGGCGTTGCCCAGGCCACGACATAATGTATAGATGGCATGACCATTTATTTTTTAACCTCTATATGGTTAATTAATTTTATTAACAGTTACAAACGAGCAACAGTGCGGTAACTTTGCGAAAATTAAGTACAAATAAGTATCTGTTTCTAAGTCTGTATTTCCTATTGCTATACAAACCACACTCACTTTTTGCCATAACTAAGTAAGACCACGCGGAAACATTAATTATATATCAGTAAATATCTCATAACTATAGAAACGATTTTGATTCCATATGTACTTGAAAATAATACTAATATAACTTTTTATCACAATTGAAGAAATAAATCGAGAGTTACATTATGGAACATACAAAGCTGCATGCGTACAAATATACAAAAAATGTGTTTTGGCCCCAACTCGATATGACTGCTCGCTTCAGTCGCTCAGTCAAAACGAACTTGCCTTGATGAAGGAATCAAACTCATTCTCCTTGGGGTACTTCTCACTGCCCATGAACACCATGTGCTCTACGAAATGCGCCAGGCCCTGTATTTCTTGTGGGTCGCTGTAGCTGCCAACTCCCACGCACAGTGCGCATGCTGCCTGCGAATAGAAAGAGAAACTTCAAATATTTTATCGTTATTAAATGCTCAGGATGCTATGGCCAGCAGTGGACGAGTATACGCTGATGATGATGATGAAATGCTCAGATTTGAGAAGATAGCATGGCTTGCTTTTTACCATAGCCGTGCACAAAAAAAGGACAACTCTAAATATGTAACAATGCGATGCGATGCGAATGATTTTACCCACAGAATGCGGAAGTTCACTCGGAGCGACAGTCACATTCCCTGCTCCCGTAGCATGGCACGCGCGACAACGTTTATCGACTATCGCCATCTTGTTTTTCGCAATACTGAAGAGCGAGAAGTGGATAGTTTATCGCGCGATATAAACGGCGTCGCGGGAGCCATGCTACTGTGATTTTAACAGTCTAGCGACTTACGCAATGTTAACGCTCAACGTGTAAGACAATAGTTTTTCAATTGTTTGACGGTCACCCAGGTGATCGATACGCGGCGTTTAATAACTTCTCGTAATAGGGCCGTCGGCCGAACGCGATTCTTCAATGTTTATAAAGAAAGTGTTTGTTCGGTTCGCAACATACCTATGTGATATTGCCGTATTATTTACATCACGAAGAAGAAATATCACCCAAGATCCCTACAGTCGCATCACTTCATTACTGAACAATTGAACATAAATATCCATTTTTACATCTGAATAGGAACTGTTAATGTTATGTTATGTATATGAATAGTTATGGCAGTTTGATAAAAGAAAGCAACCCATTGAAATGTCATCCAAATCGGTCAATTGTTTCATTATTCAGTCAAACAAATTTGGTATAAGTACCGACAGCAGCGTCACCTATCGGGTCCAATTTTTTAACCATCCAGGAACCCTTTGCTTGATACACAACATTTCATACACATAGCCGTTTAGGAGCAGTGAGGAGACAAACACTCGTACAGAAGAATTAACAGCAGCACCACCTTTCCACTGTCTTTTCAAACCATCTTAGTAGAATAGAAAACCATTCCACTAATATATGGGTGATTTTGAACCTGGCAATTTGAAAGCTGACATCAAAATCTCTAATTAAAAATAAAATATCAAATTAAATATGAATTAGGTAGGTAGGTATCTGTTTATTTTTATTAGCAGAACCTGCCCCACTTCTGGGCAATAAATATATGTTAGGAAATGAAATCCTTAAAATAAAGAAATAACTCGCAAAAAATAAAATGAAATAAAACCTTATTTAATTTTTTACCTATTTAAAATGTTAGTAATTATTGTGTGTTTTTTATGGATCGAATGACTAATAGTGTAGCTTGGACGCGAGAAGCATTTTAATCATAGTTGTCATACAGCTAATTTGTTTGCGATGTTGCTTTCACGCGAGTCTTCACGATTGATTGATGATGGCCGAAGTGAAATTTAATAGTCGAACAGAAACTTTACATTCTTGTGTTTCTGTATCATCTGTCAATATTAATATTTTTTCTGACTAATTACTTAAAACCAAATATTTTGGTTAAATTCACGTTAAGATATAAAGTTTGAAATCCTATCCTAATTCCTAACCAATATCAATAACTTCTTCCCTGCATAGATAATCTAAATAAAATAATTAGTTACAAAAAAAATATTGATACTTAAGGAATATTTATTTGAAGCTACTTTAATATATAAAATGAAAGCTTTTGGAAAAGTATACCCAATAAATTTCTCATCTTATCCTAAGGTTAAGTTTAGTTAACTTAATCTTTAGTCATCATATCACCCATCATAGAATCATATCTGTAGTTATCGTTGTCAATCTTAAAATAGCCTGTTTCTATTTCTAGTAAACGAATATCAAAACTAAATATTTTTTAATGAAATATAACAACAGATCAATATAATAATTACGTTTAAGTTCCCACCCTAATCCTAGTATTACCATAAGCCTACGCATAATAAGCCTACCTACAGCTACAATCCCTACCTACCTACACTACCTAACTAAAACTACCTAATTACATTATTATACAAACTAAATATTCAACATTGCATCAAGCAATACCCTTGAACACAATTGACTACTGTAGGGTCTCATTTGCTGGCCTACCGTGTCTATAGATAGTCCGTGTCCAAATAACACCTTGCATCTTTTTCTATAGATTTTCCGGCACGCGTTCCTCACTATTCTAAGCATATTCCGTTTGTAGCGAGCGCCCTGTTGAAAATTCATTACATATATAGTCTTTATTTATTTTAAAACTTTTAAGCACCAATACATACATACATGTAGGATGCGCAAAGAGAATTGAATAGAATTAAAAGAAAGATTATGGAAGTTTTAAATAAAGAATGGATGACGTTTTCTTTAGCGAAGAAGTAAAAGAGAGATGTTAGTCGCATGCCATCCACTACCAAGATAAGATGTAAAGAGTTCAAGTTGTAAATAATATATTTTATAAAGAGCATTCTGGATTTCCCTCAATCATTCTCCCATCCCACATACATATATACTGTCACATCTTTTTCCCTTGCGAGGTAGGGCCTAAAGGCCACGTTAAGCTAGTTAGAGAACGTGTAGGTGAAAATCAATTTAGTGATGGGTTGCTAGCCGCATCACCTACTGATATGATTCCTCAGAGTTTCGCCCATTCCCTCGATTGGTTCTTACGATCTGCGCGGGAAGAGAAGCCTCTGGTACAATCTACATTTTTTTTCTTTTCTCCCACCCCAGCATGGAAGATCAAGCAACAATAAATAAACTTAATGCTTATCAATTAATTATATGCTCTTGATAGTCTTTCATGATGTAGGTAGCCAAATTTTTGAAGTTTCATTTGAAAAAACTTAACACATACTTCATAGATTTCTTTTTGAATCAAGTATTGGATATTTTTTTCACGTGTTCACACACTCTAAGGTCACCTATCTAATCGATAATTTTGTCATTATATTAGTTACAATGTATGTAGTGGTCACGTCTGTTGATTCTACAGCGATAACGAGCCATATAATTTACTGATCTGTTTTATTTTCTTGTAACGTCAATGCTAAACAGAGAAATAAAACCTTTGAACTCATTAAGAGTCGCCTGGAAGTGCATGTCTCGATACAAACGGAAAAAGGGAATTGTGACAATATTTGATAATTTTGGAGTAAAATTAAGCATTTAATAAATTAATCTCATTATAATCTACGTACGTTCCTATACAGCTTGGTTAAAATACGAATGAGAATTACAAGCCTTTTTAAATTTGTATGGAAATCTTGAGAGGCGTATAATTCTCAAACTATTGATAATTTAACCAAACTGTAGAAGGAACGTACGTAGATTATAAGAAGATTAATTAAATGGATGCTTAATTTTGCTCCAAAATTATCAAATATTGCCACAAATTCGTTTGTATGGAGACATGCGCGTCCAGGCGACTCTTAAGGTGGATTCTTAAGTAAGGCTTGAGCATTAATATAATAATTACGTTTAAGTTTATTAATAAGTTCCCACCCAAATCCTAGAATTACCATAAGCAAACCATTATTCTTTCTTTCTTTCATTATTATCGCTTACATATTTTAAGCAACCCCGGGCGCAGTCCCCACTTGGATGGGTGACCACAGTGAGCATAAAAATATCTCAGCTCTCGGTGTAATCAATGAAATGTTAGAAGTCTTTAGGCAGCTTGAAAAATCCGACACCAGTGTTGGCTACTTACACGCGAAAAACAAACAAGGTTGTTGAGCGATAGTTCGCGCGTTGTACTTCCATCCAAAAAATGTATGCTATGCTATGGTGAATGGAATGCGATTATGCGACACGTGCCATTGTCGTTCAAATTTAAGGGTGCTCCTTGGCCATTTCGAGTATGTTTAACCTCTATAAAAATGGTCAAACATCTTTCATCTTTACTTGCTGAGGAGGACTTTTTTCTAAAATTTATAGTTTTTTAGAAAAAAAAAAACTACCGCGTACATCGATTTTTATTGCAAATATTCATTAACTACGTAACTCTTTGTCTTACAGTCACACAATCAACGTACAAACTCTCCCGAGGAATTTTTATTTTACAGATTATTCTTCTATTTCATATTAAATTTATGTTATTTAATATTTTGAATGCGCGCGGGCGACGGGCGGCAGTTGACCGCTTACTTTCTGACGGGGAACTAAGGTTCAAAACTCGGCCCATACCCTGAAGGTCATTAGCGCATGTACAAGCCTTAAAGTCTACCTTTATGTCTATGATTGAAACTACCTAATACCTCTGTACATGAAATGTAGCTTGTTGCATTGAAATCTTTTTAGCACAATAGATGGGCAACGATGGCTAGTTGTTCTGTTTCTCCAAAAATGTTTAACAGAACTCAATTTCATCTAGGTCTGTCTTCTTGGTAGAATCAGGTGGAACTTTCTGCATTCTGTGTGTGGAACCCTACACTTAGATTTATAATCAATTAATTAATTTAGATCAAATAAGTAAGTGACTGAAATATTACTGAATTATTGCCCACAGAAAGTACAAGAAATAGATAAATTAATTTCGTTAGCGTTCCAGTGTTGGGATCAAAGCAACGACAGCAAAGGAAGATTGCCTTTCCTTATTTTTTTTCCTAGCCAGGTTATTAACCATCGGTATTATTACAGTTTACGGGTAACAAACAGAATAAAAGTAGTTATATGACAACAACAAGTGTGAATAATTGTAAAGATTCAAACGATTATTCAAACTACTGAACCAATTTTGATTAGGTGAATGTTGTTGCGACTAATTAGATAGGTATGTAGTAAGTAATACTCTTTCAAATAAAAAAGGTTTAAGTACAACATATGATGCATCAAATATTTTAAAAAAATATTCCGACGAATTTAGAACCTCCTTTTTATTTGAAGACGGTTAGGTACTAATAAAATAGACTTGCAGACAATTTTGACGAGAAAAACATACACGTGCGTAATTGATTTTACGGTAAGGGTTCGATGGGAAGTTTTTCACCATTAGTCTGTCGTTATAAACATTTTTCTCTCGGTCAATGCTGCCCCTTATGGCCTAGTGACTGATATAGTTCACGTGACGCTATTGTGTTATGATTCATGAATCGAGCTGAGCGTGAGCTGTGCACAAAACAAATCCAGCCTTAGATTCTGATGTGATTTTATGCTGATACTGTCACTGTTGTAAATTTTCTTTCTTGAATGCCTAAATATAACGGTACACACTCCAGGGAAGAATACGAGCCTATTGAAAATCGGTCACGCCGTTTAGGCTTCAGGAGGCCACAATGAACCAGACATACTTATATACTACAAACATACGCGCGAAAACATACCCTCCTTCTAGGTGGGTCAGTCAGTTAATAAATAGTCATTGTGCTTCCACACAGTGACACCGACAAGAGCCTAGCCCCTAAAAATATCAGGGAGAGTCAACTATCTACAATATGGTAAAAGGACGCGACGGGTGACGGGAGGCGTAGTATAATGAAACAACTATTTGGTGGACTACTGATCTCCCAACTTGAACTGCTTGAACTCCACTCCTTTTAGGTTTTCCATGGCTTTTTAGGGTTCCGTAGTAAACTAGGAACCCTTATAGTTTCGCCATGTCTGTCTGTCTGTCTGTCTGTCTGTCCGTCCGCGGTTTTACTCAGAGACTATAAGTACTAGAAAGCTGTAATGTGGTATGAGTGTGTATATTAATCATGGCAAAAAAGTCGTAGAAAAAAACCTTGAAAAAATATTTTTTTTTGGGTAGCTCCCATACAAGTAAAGTGGGGGAGTAATTTTTTTTTCTCTATTTACCCATCGTGTGGGGTATCGTTAAAAAGGTCTTTCAAAAATATTGTGAGGTTAAGAACACCATTTTTCGATTTAGGGATCCGTTTCCGAAATATTTGGTTTTAAAGTGCAAAATTTTGTTAGAGGTACGTGTCCCCCCCCTCTATCTGCTAAACGGTTATATATGGATACGTGAAAAAAATTACAGCAATAGTATATATACTGAAGTTGAAAGGAAAACTATCAGAGCTGGGTACTAAGTGCAAACTAAAAAGTTATAGGCAACCAACTTATAAAATGGATGGTACTGGAAAATGTAAAATTTCATACAATCTTCATTGTTAGATGTTTTTGGTCGTTAGACTGTGAGGTGTGAGTGTAAACAGTGTGAACTCAAAGTTGTCATTCGCAACTACGGAACCCTACACTGCGCGTGGCCCGACACGCACTTGGCCGGTTTTTTTTTTATATTTTCACAGGGTAGACATTGATCACATGACATTGAACTTATATACATATAAGATAACAAAACAATAGTTTTATTTATCGAGGCCGTGCGGACGACGTGTGTCGTCACACTACGTAGATATTCGTATAGGGAGACAGTGATGTATAGTTCGAATCAAACTTTATGGAGGCTCGGAACATCGCGTGAGTCGATGCGCAGTACACAATATTAGGTACAGCAGGGCTGGCGCGGGGAGGCGGGGCGCGAACTGCGCAGCCCGTAGCTAATATCCGAGCCGGCATAAAGTTAGATTCGGATTGTACGTAGTTATGCACAACAAAAATTTAAAATCTGTTCGTAGGGGGGTTAGGTTTATCTGTCTTCAACTGTATGTTTTATAATTAGGTTTCCACAATTCTGTATCTTCAAATGTGCTACTGAAATGATTATGGTCGTTATTGTAAGTATTGAATAACAGTTTTGCTCTATATTTGAATCTGGGCCGTCGAGCGTCGCACGAATGCGTTTGTTCACCTGCGCTGACGTAACTCTTAAACGGCACCGTCGATCGTAACAATTATGATATAAGTTTTGGGTCAAAAAGTACTACAATGTGAGCGATACTGGTGTTATACTGTAATTAGAAAATGATATAATAAACCACAATAAGCTATTTAAAAAAAATCTGCAGGAGATGAGAGAGAGGCAGGGAGTCAGCCGCAAGCCTCCACTACTGAATGTTTGCCTCCCCAAGAATTTCCATCAAATGGGGGAATTTGCAATACTCACTACTTTTGGCAGAAAGGTTAGTGAGCGTAGTTTGTTTGGTTTATCTCTGTTCTGACGGTACTGGCCATCGAAACCGTTTTTAAGCGAGGGGAAGGGTAGATTTGTTGGACTGGGGGAACGGGATAGTTATTTGGGACGCTACTTGCTCGGATGGATTGGGGATGAGAACGTATCAGTTTGGGAGGCCGGGCGCGTGTAGCAGATACCATACCTGCAACCACCGGACAGGCAGTTAAGAATGACACTGCCGACCCACACACATCCAAATCTGTTTGGGCTTTTAGAAGTTATGGTGGGATAAATAAATTCTCATACATAAAATCTGTAAAACATACGACACTACAGCTCAAAAGATGTGCCTTTTCGTAGTCGAAATTCGAAGTTCTAAGTCGTATTACAAATGGTTATTTCAGTCGAAACGCCCCGTCTAAGTAACCTGAGTGAAACCGATTTTTTGTTGATACTTGTGTTCAAGGATCGTACATTAAGTAAAGGCTTTATTAACAGCACTTCACACTTGTCGAATTATTCTGTCTTCTTATACCATTTTCGCAAATTTAGGTTTAGAATGACAATCAACACAACTTTAGTTTTAGGCTCTAAGACTAAGACTAGGACGGGGCGCGGGCAGGGCGCGGGCAGGGCGCAGATGGGGCGCAGGCAGGGCGCAGATGGGGCGCCGTCGCGTTTTTTGAAACTGACTTTTGAAAACATATAGAAAAGACGAGACACAGACGTGACGCTCGGCGCTCGGTAGTTGTGGGTGATGTGACAGCGACGCGCGCGTCCCGTCACGCACGCACGCCTCATCCCGCCCGCAACCCCGGTTCGCCCGTCCTCCGTCCGCTCGCGCCCGTGCCCCGTCCTTTCTGTATGTTTTACAATAGGGCGCAGACCAGTCGCTGACGAGTAAGCGTCGTGTCTGCGCCCTGTCTTTTGTTTATGTTTTGCGTCGCGACGTTTCTATACATTTTATATGAAAAAGACACGATGTCACATGATTTGATATTTGCATACACAATTAAGAATACACTCTAGGCGCCTAACATGACGCGTCGCGACTCTTCAACTCTGCAACAGCCTACTATTGATTGACACCTTCGCATTGAGCCTACAATTGATTGACACCTTCGCTGCAGCTGCGAAATAGTTGTGCAGATTGCAACGTTTATTTACGTATGTCATTGTATGGTATCATCATCATCATCAACAGGTCTTTGTTAGTCTCCACTGCAGTAGCACACTTCATGGTATACATTCATTCAATTTAAGTGTTTGCGGTTTGCTGATTTTCACACGATTCAAGTTGACAATGTTAAGAAGGAGGTTTTTGTTGCCTTGACCAGACTTGTAAATTAACCAATATTCTAAAGGATATATCTTAACAATTTATTTTTTTAATTATAATTCACCACTTGGCGTGTTTAATATACAACATAACTATATACTATCCATGTGTGGTCTATATTTCTGCTCAGCGCATCTCTAGATTCAAATATCTCTTTATTATGAGAATCGCCAAGGAATGGAATTCCCTCCTAGCGTCACTGTTTCTCAACTCGTACAATTTAGGGAACTTCAAGGCAAGAGTGAATAGGCATTATTTGAAGTTGCGTGTATCACCCTAGACCTCATTGTTGCTTCCGATCAGACAAGATTAAACCCACTAAATCTATTAGACTATACTAACTAATATTATAAATATCGAAAGTGAGTTTGTTTGTTACGCTTTCACGCCGTATCTACTGAACCGATCATTATAAAATTTTGCATACACATAGGCTATATGTAACGCGGGAAAGCCGCGGGTAACAGCTAGTTGATTCATAAATTATGTGCCAAACATGATGTCAAGCAAGCCGAGGACCTTGCGAAGTGGGGAAGTAAGCCGGAAAGCGGACGTCGGTCTCCAAGCATTATGGGTACGGGTGAAACCAGGAAAACACTTTGATCAGAGAGAGATGGATTATATACTCTTAACCTCGATCTCAACGATTGGACAAAGAAAGAATGACGTACGAGCATGAACGCTTGACCTTATTCTTTCCATCTCGTTAAACTATGCTCCAGTTTAGCAATGAAAACGATCCAATGTCTCTTCTCAGTTCAAGGCCGATGTCTAGGACGCGTTGCAGCAAGTACCACAGCTATTGAAAAGGTGATTCAGACTATTCAGCTCGCAAATCGATCATGTTACGCAAGTATGGAAGGGGTGAAGGTCGCTGGACACGTTTCAGGGTTAGCTCACAAAGGATTTTGTTCATATTGGACGTGGTACAACATTAGATCAATAATGGCGTGCATAAAGCATTGTTGCAATTTTCACATGTACATACTTGTACATATTTTGACAGATACCAGAAATATAATACGCACTCTATCAAGAACGTTTCTAGGGTTCATAAGAGGCGAGAGGATGCGAATGTATCGTATAAATGACGAAATTTTTTGGTTATCGGTGCAATGTATCAAGCACTTTTTGAAAAAATAAACTAAAGTCGAAAAAAATTGTTAAAGGATGCCGTTCAGTTTAAACTTATTTGTATTATATTCTTATACGAATCAAGACAAATTGATGAGAACGTTTCTCTGTTTTGACTGAACATCAAAAGTGATCTTATATTTTTTTTATCGAAATGTATCCAGTGCCTTTAGAAAAAATAAAAAACAAAACAAAAAAAATTGTACAAGATGGTCCAATTTAAGAAATCACTAAGTCCAATTTTGGTGGTTTTGAGTTAGCAACACTGGGTTGTCACATTTTTCATTCTCTTTCGATTGCTGTATTTGATTTTTTTCTGAGAACTCCCTAAGTGCTATTTTTCAAATATTAAAAAAATTAAATTCTTCATTCTTCAGTTCATAAAACCACTAAGTCCATAAAATCACTAAGTCAAAGAAAATTTTATTAAAAAATCCCTAAGTCCTTTGATTTTTTCTTTAAGTCCATTGGCAACACAAATTACTATGTCAATTTGAAAAAAAATTTTAGACTTTTTAGAAAGTTATATTTTAATTAGTTTATTATTTATTATAAGGACTATATAGTAAAAGAATGTGATAAAGTGCTTAAAATGGATCAAGATGACAAACTTAAGAGGTAAGATCTTCAATTTTAGATACGTTTTAAGTTTATAACTTTGTAAGGATCATGTTAAAAGTTATTTATACTTATCTACACTAATATTATGAAGAGGAAGGCCATGACTTTAAACAGTTTACTTTATATAAGGTGGGCTTTAGCCGATTAATTAACGAAGCCCTTGATGATTGCTACAATGCACCTATACTTATAAGGGCCGCCAAAGTTAGAGATTTAAAGCGGTTATTTATTGGAACATGTGCCAGAAACGGAACGAGATTTTTATGAGGATCTGATTGGAGATGATCGGGAGGTCACAGATGAAGAATGGATTCTGCAGATGAAATTGAGTGATACACATAATTTGGTTGATTGATGTACTACATCCTTTGAAAATATCCCTAAGTCCATAGATTATGACTCAAATAACACTAAGTCCTATGTTTTGCAATAAGTCCAACGTTTTTGTTTCTTTGTTACTTCGAAAGTATAAAAAAATATAATATGATTCATTTACCAAATAAAGCTATTTGATTATTACTATCGCTTGTATTTTTTTCATATTTTTATCTATACGCATATTATTTCGGCACACATTTGAAACATTAGAACAGCCATATTTCAAAAGTGACTTTTTGGACTAAGTGATTTCTCAAATTGGGGCACCCTAAGTATGCCATTTGGTTTAATTTTATTTCTGTTTATTTCTTTCGTGAATCAAGACAAGTTGATGACGACGTTGTTCCTTTACTTTGATTGAACTACCACACCCATTTACGTATAGGATTGAAGTCGGTTTTACTTTTTTGTTAAAAATAATTATTGGTAATAAATATAGGTTACAGCTGTTCTGGGTTGTGTGGGTTATCGCATGATGATGGAGTAGTAACTGGGGGCCCTTATCGATTGCGGGGCCCTGGGCATGTGCCCAGAGTGCCCAGTGGGTAAGAGGGGCCTGCCTACTTATAGTCAAGCAGCATACAGTCACCCTTATGCGGAGAGAGATAAATTAAAAATGAAAACTTTTTTAAAATCGTGTTATACTCACCAATTTTTCCTCATCAAAATCATTCCTTCGTTTGGTGCCATGGTGATCACTGGCAGCCGACTGGACTGAGTGGCCCCCATCGCTCTCAGGACCAGTGGTCTCATCAGAGCCACTGGACTCCTCCTCACTGGAGACATCAGTCACTATTGGTTTACTTGGGTCTGATATGAGCAAAGCTGTCAGGCCATTCTCCAATCTTATGGTTCTGCAAGGAAGGTTAGTATATTAGACAAACATAATTAAGAACTTGAAGGAAGTAGGAAGATGTGATCTATTTTTTTGACTAGCGCCATCTAGTGGTGTTTTACTGAACTATTTCCCTAGATGAACTTAGTATTGTGAGTTTACCACTTCATTTTCAAGTGATAGAATTTTTATTATTTTTCCTGTAATCTTCAGGGAATGAACTATATTTTGTAATTTTTTCAAAATTTTCGGCCCAGTTGTTTCGGAGATCAGGGGGGGGGAATGGTCAATTTTTGCCTTCTTTCGTGAATAAAATCAAAAGTATTGATTTTACCCGAACAAAAAAAAAATATTTTTGAGATCCTCATAATGAGCCCTTTCATTTGATGTATGACACAGTAAGGTTTGCAAAACTTTCTTTTAAAATTTTGTAATTGGGCCCCCCAAAATGACCCTTATTTCAAAAAAATCTTTATTTACTTTGCACATCCGTGTTTGGGTCATAGGATTACACTATCTTACCAAATTTCATCTTATTTGGTTCAGTAGATTCGGAGAAAATCGGCTGTGACAGACGGACGGACGGACAGACAGACGCTCAAGTGATCCTATAAGGGTTCCGTTTTTCAACTTTTGTACGGAACCCTAAAAAGCCATAGCCATGCAGGTGTATCTCAACTTCTTTAATTCTGCTATGTCAGAGTGGCACCACATTTGTTTAGGGCGATCATGCTTGCTGACCCTAGGTTTACTAGGAATAGACAAGGCTCTTGCCTTGACATACTATACGGAATATTCTCAATTCTACCAACCATTAACCCAAAATCAATGTTCTAGCTGTAATATTTAAAAACTTATAAAACCTTCTTATTATAAATCAGAAAGTTTGTGTAGAGGTGAGGACGTTTGCTACTTTTGCACACATCTCTATAATGGATTGACGAACTTTTACAATGTTATACTTGTAGCACATCAGAAGAGCATAGGCTATTAAATGCGCAAGTGAATTGAGTGTGGAGAAAAAGGCATCCGCTAAGAAAGGATTTTGATCAATTCTACTTCTTAACGCAAGCGAAGCCGCGGGCTAAAGCTAGCCATCAATAAAACCATTTCTCATCATCATCAACTAATATAATAAGATGGTCATCAATGCATGCAATTTAAGTTATTTTTATCATATGAATAATATGATGCAAAAAGTGGTTAACCTTGCATGGTCACCTGTCTATATTTTTTAGGATAGCACAAAAACCATGATATGAATAAGAGGGTATGTAATGTAACATTCATTAGTTAAGTGTGTGTTTGAATACTTTTAAATCATAATTTGGCATGATTTTACAAATTAATTTATAGTAAACAACTTTTTTTTTTTTACAGTCCTGGGGTAATTTCTTCATTTATTCCACCAGCTGGCGAGTAATCATTATTTGTGAAAGAAATAATTGTAAAAAATTTTTTCAAAGTAGCTCCTACCTACAATTCTTAACAAATTCTCTGATTTGATCATATACGATAGCAAGGCAGACAACCAACATACCTGTTAAGAAAATCTCACTACCACTGCACCACAACCATGCCCTGGCATAAGAAGCAGCGAGACATTTTCAACCTAGGCGTGAATGATGAAAAGGAAAAATAATGGGCTAGCTGAGAGCTGATAAACATGCAGTTAAATTAAAACCTCCATACCGCACCCATGACAGTTTATTTTAGTTCCATACATTGTTCATAAACATAGGTATTTATAACATCATTTACACCAATTTGATTTCACATCATTAAGTCTACTAGAATCTATTTCCAAACCGAATCTAAAACAAACACTGTGTAGTTGTAACTTAGACTCCCAACAAGAACTCCTTTTAGTTCTGTTTATTAACTTTATCCACCCTCTTTTGTGAAGCATTATTTATCTCACTTGAAATTAATTAGTTGACATGCAAAATGTGGCCTTTAGGTTTTACAGACCTGGGCTCTGTCTACCCCGTAAGGGAAAAAGACGTGATAGTATGTATGTATGAAATGATTAAAGGATTTAAACTATTGTGAACTTGAGAAATTAAACAAAGTGAAAATCTATTTATTTATGATTATGTATCACTACTTAGCTGTTTCCTGCAACTTTGTAGGCATTGATCTACACCGTAGGTGAGGATTTAATTTTAATTTAATTTTTATAGGCAAATTTCTGATATTTGTGCATGCGTAAATTTTTTAATGCATTTTTTTATTGGGTACGACATAGGTAATAATACCAATGCATGATCTTCACATTTGCCAAGCCTACTGGCAAATCTGCCACTAAATAATAATATTGCTATTGATAAAAGAATGTTTAAAATCAGTTCAGTAGTTTTTGAGTTTATCCATCACAAACAAACAAACACACAAACAAAGCTTACCTTTTTATAACATTTAGATAGAGAAATCAGCTGTTTTGTAAAGCAAAATAAAGTAACCAAAAAATCTGTGCAGATTCTAATTATATCATGATGATAATAGTTGCACCATACCAAAACCATACAATATCATAAATTAGAGAGTTTAATACATAATATAAGCTAAATATATGCTTACTTGTAAATTTTCTTATCAGCTTCCGATTTGATGGGTGCAGGCAAAACTTCAACTTTCTCCTTTCTGTTAAACATTGTCACAGATTGTCTTGAACGTCCAGGCAAGTTTTTTACTTCAGGCTTAAATTTAGGTGCTTTATGAAATGCATTTCTTTTGGACATTTCTAGGTGTTTCGCCAGCAGATAGCAAGGTGTTTTTTGAATAAACACGGACAAAAATTTTGACATTTATTTATGTACGCATGTTCGGTGTTCTATTGAAATTAAATAAAATTTCTACTAAACTAACCCAATTATTTGAATAGGGTTGCCGATACTTATGTTTTATTAACAGTATTGTATGGGTAACTTCTATTATTAAAATGTTTTACATTGTGAACTACATTTTCAATAACAAAATATCACAGAAATCGTCTTCCCTCCGGTGCGCTGCGTAGTATTTAATGCCTCTTGGGTTCGTAGGGTTGCAGTGTCGCACTTGACATCCGTCCGAGTAGGGCAGACATATACAGGTAAATCACGTATCATATTGAAAGAGGGGCACTCAGTACACGATTATCGTTCCAAATATATAAAAAACATGTGCTTAAAAGTTGACCAAATTATCCAATAAAAACGAAAAGTGTGGAAACTCGAACTGCGCGCGGTGATAAGTAGGTACTTTGCGTGTCGGCCGCGGGCCGTGTAGTTGGATTCGCGTAGCGAGCGCGCCGTGTCCAAAGATTCCGAGACTTTGTGCACTAATTTTATAATTTTTTTCTTTGGTATTATTGCACTAATTTTATAATTTTTTTCTTTGGTATTATATATGGTTTTATATTTTTTAACGTTACATAAGATCATGACTTATTATGTCCTCAAGTATGATACGTGATTTACCAGTAAGCCTGTATATATAAAAGAGAAACCATGTCATCTTTCCCGTTTACGTATAGAGCTCTGTTCTACTCGGACGGACGTCTGGTGTGGGACTGCAACCCTAGGAACCAAAGGCATAACACCGGCTCAGGGGCGGTAGTAGCAGAACCTTAAACGACGTGACGCAAGTATAGAAGCTTTGGAAAAAACAATTTATTTGAGCCATTTGTGGTTGAAGTGGGTCATACGCTGGTCAGCACCTTTGCCCAAAATTGATTGAGGTTTTTCATGACCAGACTGCTAACCAGAGGGATGGATATGCTGATAGCATTGCGTGGCAATGCTGTATGGCAATGCTGCTAGCCTTCATATGCATTCATAACCTTATTATTAATTTAATTTTTTTACAAAAATATGTAAATATATATTTTTATTTTTTATTGATTTAATTTTTCACGGCAAGCAAGCAAGCGGGTCATTTGATAGTAAGATCACCGCTGCTGCCCATGAGGTCTGTGGGACAAGACAAGAGCGTAGCCGGCCTTAAAAATTTTAATTCCTTTATTAATTAAGTTTTAGTTAGAAGTCAATTTCCATAAGAAATTTACTATCAACTATCTTTTTTAAATTTTATAAATAAATTTAAATAATCTACCTAGAAATCCTAGGCATGGAGCAAAAGGAAGCAATGCTTCCAGTTTTATGGTCTCGGGATACCTCAATAAGGTTTTAACTAAGATACTTAGCAACATTTGCCACCCCATGTACCCAAGGTTTTACTACAAAGGCATAGATAAAAAACAGTAGAAATGATCGTGGATGCTGACTCTTGCCAGCATCCACGATCATTAGTAAACAGTAGAAAATACTTTAAATTATCTAGGTCAAGACAGTGGCGTAGCATGGGTTACTGTCGCCTGGTGCAGAGTCATAATTTGCCGCCCTTTTGACGTCAAAAAAATAATAATCTTGTTGAAAAAAACTAAATGTTATTAAAGAACTGCGCGAAAAATATTTATCTTAAAGTATAATATGTACATGTGTAAGTAACCAGAGATAAAAACGTTACCTACACTATATAAATTACGTTTAGTAAATTCTAAACACTCTAAAATTGTACTTTTCGAGCCTTACGCGCAGCAACTGTACATGCATCGTGTCATGTGATAGTGTGCATGCCTGCATAAGCCCCGCGCGCATATTTTAACACCATGCATGCACGCACGCACTCCTGATTTGCAACAACTGTTATATGTGGAAGGGACATTCAATATGTGCAAGTAGGTAAGACAAACTTCTTGAAAAATTTATTCGCTATACTAAATTTTACTTTGACTGGCTAAATCTAAAACATTTTCTATATAAACGCTCTAATAAAAATACTTTTGATGTTACAGATTGTAAAAACAAGGGATTAGTGAGATATCCTAGAAATAAATTTCACATTTTGTGGCGTCAGTTAATCTACATTTTTCATACGAAACATATTATTTTTCATAAAAAGATAAAATCACGACCTTCTTAAAAGTTAGCATGCCCAATTGTCTGAATGACCGGCCAATGACCGCACAATTTTTTTTCCAGTTTTGCCGCCCCTCCACCCTCCCCATCGCTACACCACTGGGTCAAGATGACACCGTTAGCGACCGGAACCACTATAGTATAAGAATCCGTAATGTCCAAAAGCAGCTATATATGGTAGGGTAGGTGTCCCTTGAGGAGTAAAAAAGGGCTGTAAATGTATCGCCCAGTCTGAGGGTCACTGCATTTTTCTTTTATTTTAAACAATAATATTTGTTGAAAAATTATTAGTAGCAATTGCTTTTTGTTACCAGCGTAAATCTAGTTAATGAAAAGAAGTCAGACCCTCATATCGCACATGCTCTGTAGTCTGCGTAACAAACATGCCAGATTTTCTCACTAGTGTATAAGTAAGAACAAGGTATATACATGTACAGTACTATAAATGTTTTCATAAAACGTGTACATAAAATGTGACGTATTTGCTCATTATTTGCATGTAGGTTTATATACATAAGAGTAGCTACGTTGACGTTGAGGTCTTCCAATTTTTGCATTATGTATGCAGTATATACATAATGCAAAAATTGGCAGCCCTAGGAATTCCTGGCTTGGAACAACAATAGTAGGAAACTACTAAAAATACTTTTTTTTTTAAATTGGCAATTCAACCGGAAACTGATAGTTTTTTTCTTTGATTTTTTTTCTATGTTGGTGATATAATGATATAAGCACTGCTTGTTTTGTAGTACATACCTAACATGTAGCCATGCTTGTTCGTGTAGTGTACCCTTATATTTTTCCTACTGGCAATTTTACTCTGTATTTTTTTGGCAATTATGGTAGGTAGCAATGACCGTATGTCAGCAATTGTCAATGTCAGTCATCAACGTTTTTGTTTGTCAATTTTCAAAACTTTGTGTGTGTGACGCTTTCTTTTTGATAAAATTGTGATTTATTTCGGAATGTAAAATTATTTGTGGACCAATACACAGAACACGATCCATTATGGATGAATCATATTCAGAAAGTGATGTTACACTATCGCCTTCGCAGATATTAGAACGTCTGCAAACATTACGACAACTGCAACTGCTTCAGCGAGGGAAACTGCATAAACAGCGTCTAGAATATCAAGATGTATCCGAGAACTCTTCGAGCATCACCGAAATCATCAGCCATTTCACCAACAGCATCAGTTACAGCACGTTCAGAAGTTTACTTCAATCCCCGCAGGATAGTCATGAGGTCAGTCCCCGTGTCAACACAAGTAATCTGTCTCAGAAGGTCGATGATCGTGATCTAGTTGAAGGAGTTTCTGTTCTAAATCTCTCACAAGAATCTGAATTTATAGTAAACTCGCCTATTTCAGCCAGGAGCAAAGTATCAACTACATCTAGATCTGAATCGACACACACGCAAACAGATAGTACAGACAGCAAATCAAAGCCTCTAAAACAAATTTCGCTGGACGAAATGCCCATACTCTCACCCAAGAAAGACTTTGAATCATTAATTTTGGAGAAATTACAAAAAGAAAAACAAGTGCAAATATCTAAGAACCCAACGAAAGACCCATTGCCAGTAATTTCCAAAAGGCCATTCCTAAAACGGGGTGAAGGTATGGCACGCTTTGGATTAAACAAGAAAGATCTAGTTATTCAAAACACAAAATCTTTGCCCTGGAAACAAAGAAACACATGTTTAAATACTAGCAAAAGACAACCTTCTACACCAAAACAAAACAATAAGAAAAAGGAAAAAGTACCAGTTGAAATAATGATGTCTGGACAAAAGGATAACATGCCTATGATTACCATCACCAAAATTAATGAAAAACAGCCTGGTAAAGAAGGAAGTAAAAATGACCTAAGAATGCCTGTAGAATCAAGAAGACATGAGCATAAGCAAGTTTCTACAGACTCCATACTTTCAAACAACTCTGAATCTCAAGTGAAACCCCATAATTTGCTGCAGTACCCAAAAGAAAAGCACCCTATGATGCAGAATAGAGGTAAAACCTGGGCAGCAATATTGACCAAAGAGCAAAATGATTTTCTTATGCAACTCAAACAAAGTGATTACTATAAAAATTTTGCATCTCCAGCTAAAAGCACAGCATCAGACATGACCTGTGATGAGACTCTCTGCAAAGAGAGGCAAGAACGGGAAGCTGTTGAGCAGAAAATGTTTGATTTGCTTGAGAGCAAAGTGTCTCATGACAGTTTCAGCATGGAAAACTCATTTTTCCACAAGTTTTTGAGAAAAAGTAAGTTAGAGTGTTCAGGAGAAAGCACTCCATTAATAATGCAGAAGTGTTTAGCTAATAACCCGGGACTGTTGCATATCTATCCAGATTTAAATTGTGGCAAAAAGACTGAGCACAGCGATGTTGAAACTTGCAATAGTGAGTTCACAGATTGTTGCAGTGATGCCTGCTCTTCAGTTTCCAGCTGCTGCTCTTGTAGGACTGTGGAACCGACTGAAAACCAGACACAAGTCACAGAAAATAATAAAAATAAAGTTCAAAAACTAGCACAGGTTAAAACAGTTCAAAAGAAGGTTGATAGCTCTCAAGACAATAATCAAAGTGACAATGTCAATGAAAATGATGTCATGAAAGCAAACATGGCAGAAATGAATGCCAAATTAATATCTACTAGTGAACTGCTGAAGGACAGACTCCGTGAGCTGGAAGATGAAATAGAAACATTCAGAAAAGAAAATGTAAATTTAACTAAAATGCGTGAGGAAATTGATTTGGAGAGACAAAAGTTTTATGAAGAAAAGGCAGGTTTCGAACAAAAGTTTAATGAGGAAAAAATATTATCCGAGTATTATTTAGCTGAAGAAAAGGAGAAGTTAACCAAACAAAAGCAAATGTATGAGAGGTATGTCAGAGAAATGAGGGGCCGCCTCAACAAGAAGGACAAGGATGAAGTAGTCACTTTAAAGAAAGAAATAAATGACCTGAAAGAAGAAATTAGATTAAAAGATGCAAAATCTACATCTACTATAGCCAGATTAAGAAACCAGTTAAAAATCATGGACAAAGAAAAGAAAGATTTGCAGTCTGAAATAGAAAAGTTGAAGAAAGAAAACCGGCGAATACAGCATAGCAATGAAGTGACTAGAAGATTAACTAACATTAAGTACTTGGAAGAGATTAATAAAAAGTTGAATCATATGACAGCCAAAGAAACACAATCAGAAGTGAACATAGACAATAATATGAAGTATAAAGCTTTTGAAATTGAGAGGCAAAGTAGGAGCAGAAGGGCAGTACCTGCAACAAAAAGCAGTATGCGACCTAGAGCTAAGAGTGTCCCAAACTTGAATGTTACTTCCCGATATGCTAAATATTTTAGTCAGAGGGATGCCATAAGCCAGGCAGAGAAAAATAGATCTCCACACTTGGAAACTTGTGGCACTTACACTTACCCATCTGACAATGAAGGCACAGATTGTGAAGAAGACAATTTAGATATATCAGGCTCTCTACATGACAAAGACACAAGTGATAGTGAACATGAAAATAACTTAGAAAAACTTTACACAGAGCGGTTTCAATCAACATCTCCCAAAAGCAACAGGTCTAGCAATACAAATTCAAACAGTGAAAGGAACAGCTTAGAGAATAACAGCCTAAATGGAGATCACTTCTTTTTACGAAAATCTGCAAGTAGCAGAGACTCTAAGTCACCAGTTACACAGCCTTACATTTTAAATGGTATAAGTTCAAGTAGATCCAACACAAGCAGATCTAAGTCTCCTGTATCAATACTTAGCCACAAGAGCCATAGAATATCATCAAATAAGGATATACACAGCTCAACTGAAAATGTGTCAAACATTTCTTCTGGGCGCAGATCTAAATCGCCCCATTCAAGTGGTAACACCTCTTCAAATGGCTACAGACCAGCCACTGTGCTAAATAAAGCTCAATATATGGACAGACTGTCTGTAGTGAGCCCAGAACCTTCTACTAGCAAAACAAGTTTATGCAAAACAAGCTTGCAACCCACTGAAACAATAAAACCTGATGGTTCTAAGGAACTTCGTTTTCCAAATGGCAATGTCAAGTATATCTCTGCTGATGGTCTATACAGCAAGTTTGTCTATTATAATGGGGATATCAAAGAGAACTTTTACAATGAAGGCAGGATAAAGTATTTCTATGCAGAGACTAAAACTTTCCATACTACTCATGCTGATGGATTGGAAGTTCTAGAGTTTCCAGAGTAAGTTAAAATTTTATTTTTTTCCTATTGTTCAAGTGCTTGTATGTTTCTCATACTCTTTCATTTCAGTTCTTCCATGATAGATTGTAATATTTGTGATTTTTTTAAATCTGACTCAATTTAGTCTCAGGTCTCATTTATCTTTAACATTGGTATATCACTTTAATTCTAGTGGTCAAGTAGAGAAGCGATATAAAGATGGTTCGTCAGAGATCCGGCTCCCGAACGGCAGCGTTCGATACTTTGACCCCAAAAACGTTCATGTTCGGGAAGAGTGGCGATTCCCAGACGGCGCCGCGCTCACCGTCGCAGCCAATGGAGAACAAAGGATCGTGTTCCCGAACGGACAGGTGGAAGTACACGCGAAAGATCACAAAGTAAGTTGAACGACTAAAGGTCATCTGAGTATCTTCACAGGTGCATCTGCTCACCAGCCAAGATTCTTCAGACCTCCAAGACTGAAAATACAAATGGATAACCAGCTTCTTAGTGAACTGGCCATATCTACTTAACTCACTGTGCCAAGCTAAAAATAATCAAAATTAAATCTTTGCGACACCAATTTGCAAAATAACTATTTACACAAACTTACACTTAATTACTTTTATTAAATTACTAGCTGATGCCCGCAACTTTGTTCGCGTGGCATTTAATACATGTTTACGTAAATATATTTAACTTGGTTCTGCATCAGGTGTTAGAAATCTTGCAACTTTCATACCACAGAACAACAGTGTTTTATACCTCAACAAAAAATACTCATCAGGCTGAACAACTGTAACTTAGGTGTCATTTTATATTTCTTAATAGTTGTTTCTTAATAGCTGGATCATTATGGTTCCGCATCAGGTGTTCCATTTTCCAAAGTCAATTAGATCCTTTAACTTATAATTAGCAGGTTAATAGATTCACATGGTGAAATTATTATTGCCTTGGAAGTATAAAGCCATGTATAACAAACAAAGGTTCATTCGAAGCCGTTCAGTAGTATGTAAAACAGTTTTTTTTAAATCTTATTCTATGGTTGTCTCCATCAATCAAATTTTTTTGGAAATATTTTCTTTTTTTTAAATAAATATACAAATCACACAGATTGAGCTAGCCCCAAAGTAAGTTCTTATGGATGCGCTAGTCCGGAACTCGAACTCGTCAGCGCACGTGGCTAATTTGCGTGCTATTTCGCTGAGAAAGGGATAGACTTGGTTTTTAACCAGTGCGGAACTATTTACACTCATGTATAAGCACTTTGGAACTACAGTCTAGTGTGTGCAATTACAAATATTGTTGAAAATCTAAATCTTCGTCGTCTAAAAATTCGCAAGTATGCGTTTGGGAGAAGTGTTCTTGTGATAAAAAAGCTGAATGTTTTAATTAAAAGTAGAGTTATTAAAGTTTTTTAATAACCCAACTATGCTTGTATGAATTTTGTTTTAGAGATTTTATACCCCTTCCGGTATTTAATTGTGCCCAAAGTAGCGTTAAAATTACGTGTTGAAACGGAATGTTTTGAGACTCATAACTTTTAAAGTACTTATAATTTTACAATTATGATTCCATACAAGCATAGATAACGACAAGACAAATCGATAGAATTAAAAACTTTAAACAGACGATACCGAACAACGAAGTCATCTACCCTACAGAATTTGTATGGCGAAACACCTGACTAGCGTGCCCTTAAGTAAGACTTGTGTTATTGGATACTCACTCAACGATACTATATTTTCTAACAAATACATATATAGATAAACATCCAAGACCCAGGTCAATTTGAAAAAGATCATTTTTCAACTTGACCTGACCGGGGATCAAACACGGGCCGGGACCATCCGTGCCACAGGCCGGCGTGTTGACCGCTGCGCCACTGAGCTCGTCAATATATTCAATGTATAATAATAATGTATTTTATTTAAAGTGAATTTTGCAGAAATCGTTAACTGAGATTATTTTTGTGTCTACACTTTTGAACTAAAAAGTTTTGTTTGTGAACAGCGGCGCGAGTTCCCCGATGGAACGGTGAAGCTGGTGTACACAGACGGCACCTCTGAAACGCGCTACGCGTCGGGCCGCGTGCGCATCAAGGACAAACACGGGAACCTCATCATGGACTCTGCTCCCGGGTGATTTGGCAGTAGCTTATATGTAGATTGATAGGCTTGGACGATGAATTGGGACGTCTTTGACATGGGCCAAAGCAAGTACACAATACCTTATCCTTTTGGCAAATCGGTATTTCTCAGTTGCATCATCAAGTCTTTTCTAGTCTCGCTGCTGGAGCACGACCGTCTCTGTGCTACGAAAGCCATATATTACCCAGAGCAGTCAAAGGATTTGGCCTACACTCTGCACGCTCTGGCTGGATGGGTTGAAGAGGTCTCTTTGATGTTTATAAGCTTTGTTTAGCTTGTGTTCCTAAGTCGCCTTCTACGACATCACGGGAAGACTTGGAGTGGTCCTATTCTACTCTGCCGGGAACCACACTGCTCAGTCTAAATTGGTGCTAATGGAGAGACATCTAACTACACAAAAACTGCTAAGGTTTTTGCAAATATAAAGTGATTGTCATTCTTATATCTCTGCAGATCACTGAGGCTATTGCTTTGGCCCATAAAGAAGTCTTTTTCTCGATCCGTGTGCCTTCTAGATGTAGAAAATAATTCGTTCTTCAAGTGACTTAATCATCACTGGACTGATAGATATATTCCTCTGCTTGCACCTAGCAAAACTTCTGAACTGTGTATACGTTAAAATGTGAATGTTGAAGTGCCTTAATAGATCTTACAAATTACTAATGTTACTATTTTCGATTTTGGATGTTATTGGTCTGTTAATAAGATACAAGTTATTTATTATTATAATGTAAATTGTTGACATGTAGTTAAAAATGATTTGAGTTAATTACTTTATAAGAAAAATAAATGAAATCAATCTGCATGGATTATGAATTTCATTTCTTTTAGTTAGAATTAGTATATTTTCCCAAACTAGCTTTTTCTTTACGTAAATGAAATCAATGATAAATTGTACTATTTTAATACTTATTCTACACTACATTAGCACTATATTTAACTGGCAGATATTTGGTAGCGCGTCTGGGTCTGTGGTTTGGGCATGCCTTGCAGTTGGAAGTTGATTGGTTTCATGTGGTCTTCGGTACCGAAGATCTTCTTCAAGGCCTCTCTTGCTGCCATCTCTTTAGCTGTGGCGACTGTTTCGCCAAAACCTAAAATGCAGTATGATTAAATTATTTGTAAATTGCTGCTGCAGAATTGATGTCAAAAGATCTTATGGTTCTGTACCCAAATGGCAGGAACAGTATTTTTCTACTAAGCCTCTACTGTCCGGCCGTCCGTCTGTCACAGGCTCACAGGGCTGTATCTATTACACAATTACACCATACATAGATTCTAGAAACATATTTCACTGAATGTGTGTGTATATCTGTTGTCGGTATAATAATAAATTAAGTGGGGTAGGGTTTAGAAGAAACATATTTTTGAGCGTTTTTGGGGTTCCGTAGTAAACTAGGAACCCTTATAGTTTCGCCATGTCTGTTTGTCTGTCTGTCCGTCGTCGGAGACTATAAGTACTAGAAAGCTGTAATTTAGTATGAATATGTATATTAATCATGGCAAAAAAGTGGTAGAAAAAAATAAAGAATAGTAAAAAGTTATAGGCAACCAACTTATACATAAAATGTACTCGAAAATGTGAAATTTCATAACATTTTCATTGTTAGATGTTTTTGGTTGTAAACAGTGTGAAATCAAAGTTGTCATTCGCAACTACGGAACCCTACACTGCGGCCCGATGATGGTTCGGACTCGTGTGCGATTCTGAATATACAGTTTATTACGGTATAAAATGCCAAGAATTCTTAAATATACTCAATTATGATTTTCTTTAAAAGAAAGAAAGAAAAGCAGCGGCAATTCAATAATGTAGTTTCCCGTACACTTACCAGCTGAAATCATCTTCTTGTCCACATACAGGCCCACTCTATAACAGGCAAGCAAAGTGCCCTTCCCGGCCTCACCGATCAGCCGCGGTTCCACCGTCGCGCCGTCTTTCGCTAGGATGCCAGTGAGCATAGCCCAAGGATCTTCTATGTGCCAATAATCGTTAACATCTTGTCCTGGAAATAAAGATTGGCAAATACATCATTTCGAGAGATCATGTCAATATTGACATGATTCTATACATTTACGCTCATGTATATCTATGTAAAGAAACCTATAAAAATATGATTTCAAAATAGAAAATATAAATATCTATTTTGAAATCATATTTTATAGGTGTTTCTTTATGCATTGCCATTTTGATATAATTTTATAGAGAAAGATATAAGATTTGGGAACATTTCCACTCAGGCAGTAGTAACACTCAATTTCTACAATTTACGCGGCCGTACTCGCGGGAAAATTGCTAGTATGAGATTTTGTGCTTTACAAAGAAGTATGGATGGTTGTCACTATTGTGACTGCACTTCTAATCGACTGATCTGGTTTTTGTTGTTTTGATATTGTGGCTTAATATTTGCAGAGGTCCTTTATGGTAATATAATAAGAGATTAAGTAATGCCTGTTTCTAAACTTTATATACTAGAAAAAGTGAAGTAAAAAGTTGTATTCACCTTGCAGTTGTGTAATCACGAAGTCTCGTACAAAATGTGCTGCCCTCTCATCACCTGAAGACTTTACTAGAGCACCAACTATGGCTTTAAATGCATTCGAGAGAATGTAATTATCTACTGGATATTCCTGAAAATTACGATTTTTACATTAATAATAGGACTGTTAGCAATGCGACTAGCAACCCATCTACTTATTTGTAGAACCCATCATTATTTTTTAATCCATTGTTTGTTCACCAGCATATGTCCTTTGGTCTTTACGCCCGGAGCCTTAGGCCGTCTACCATTTACTGAAAAATTTTAATCTAATGTTTGACTAATATTTTATTGTAAATATTCGAAATATTAATAAGTAACAGTCAGCCCCGGGTTTGCCCGTGGTACATGCATAGCCTATCGACTATCGCACTCAGGGATAATGTACATATTCAAATTCGGTGAAAGAATATTTGTGATTGGTAGTTTCTGAGATTATTGCATTCAACCAAACAAACAAACTCTTCATTTATAATATTAGTTTTTAAATACCACTATCTTTTGCCTGCACCTCTATCTACATGTACCTATTTCCTGTGTGCCAGAAATAGGATCTATTTCTATACCAAGTTTCACCAAAACCTATTCAACATACTTTTTTATGAGTACATAAAGAACAACTGTACATTTCTTGCTATTGCATAAATAATATTTATTTGAAGAAGGAAATATTTTTACCGCAGCTAAAATTATGTCTTTAGCGCCAAGATGGAGGCACACATGTGACAATGTTTCTTCACTAGTGAGGTGTCTTCGCACCTCTGTGACTCCTTCCAAAGGTAATTTGGGCAGTACAGCTTCCAAATACAACTGTATGTATTCATTTATGAACTTCTCACCTGGAACCAAAACCAAATTTTAATTTTACTGTAAAATTATTTTTGTAACTCATTATTGTTTTTACTGGTACTACACATATGATATAGATAAAAAATATGAGTGACAAATAAGTGTTACAAATCACTTTATGTTCAGAAAAATATAATCTCATTGCCATTATATGCCATCCCAACTAATCCCAACTTGTGTTTGTTTGTTTGTTACGCTTTCACGCCGAATCTACTGAACCAATCATCATTAAATTTTGCATACATATAGGTTAGGGCACTGAGAAGGACATAGGCTATATACCACGCGGGCGCAGCCGCGGGTAACAGATAGTTGCTTTACATTTTAGAAGTATCCATTTTCACAACACACTTTTATCTTTTCACAAAATTAACCATTCAATTGCATCAGGCGCCTTTCTTCTTTTTTTTTTTGAGGTTTCAGTATACTTTGTGAATAAGCCAGCCTCATGGGGGTCTTGTAGTATAAAATTTATCTTAGCGGCATTATTCACCTCCATAAAAGGTATTCTGAGTTTACCAATTGTGAGAATGGATTGCTCAACACTGCAGTCAACACTCCTATTATTATATTTTGACCAATTTTATTTAAAATTGTTTAAGTTGTTAGTTGTGGCAGCACCATGACTGGGTACATGTCCTGTCTGCACTTCAATTGTCAACTTTATGCAACATGTAAGCGCTAAATAATTGAATTAAAGATTTATTTATCCTACCCTGTAAACTTCATGGCATGAATTTCTGAGCAATTAATTGATAATGATAAAAAAATAGCTTATTTTGATCCTTAAACCTGTTATAATAAATAGGGAAGGCATTGAGGTTGCTAATACATTTAAAAATACCTTCTTCAGCCAATTCCCTGTTATCCTTCATCTTAAGATCAAAATCCAGTTCTTTCTGCGTCATTTCTTCTTTGATCACATACGAGCGATCTGTAAAGGCTTGCAGCAGCAAATCAGCGTCAAATTCCTCATTCAAGCGCTTCCCAAAAGCGTATAATTCTGCTTCCAAGTTCCACTCCAAAAAAGTGTTTCTAGGGTTTACTTTTTTACCCCCCAGTTTATTTTCTCTCTTTTTTAATTCCATTAACGTTGGCGCTACCCATCTATGGATTTTTTGGGCTGAAAGAAATAGAAAAACTTTATAAAATCTGTATCATAAACATCCAACTAAAAATAAGTTGAATGGTACTTACTTTGTGTAGTAGTAGGAACATATTTGAATGATTTCATAAATAAAGGCGCACAACGCCGTATTAAAGCCATTGTTATAGTAAATTTGTGAAAAACTCTATTTAAATTCAATTATTTTCTTCAAAAGCTCATAACTTCGCACAAAATGTCAATGTCAAAATTAGTGAGGTTAAGTTTTGTTTTTAAATCTGCTCATCGTATTGTAAAGCACTGGCTGGAATGTTTATCCAGTCCTCAAGCCACAAACTGAGATTTATAACCAACGTAGAAAAAAAACGGTATGCATGATTTACCCACGATTAACCCTACAATCGTGTAATTTAACAAGTTTATTTCCTCACAGGCAATAAAGGACAAAAAGCCACAAATACAATTTTCTCAAAGTAATGAAGATAGACCTAATATTAGGTCAAATCTTGCTTTTGAAAAAAAAACATTTCTTTTATACAATGTTTCAGTAAGTTTCAAGCAGATACATACATACTATCACGTCTTTCCCCTTGCGGGGTAGACAGAGCCCTGGTCTATAAAACCAAAAGGTCACGTTTAGCATGTTACATGGCTGGTAGTTGCAGAACGGCATTTTCGAACGGTTCCAGGCACCATTATGTAAAACTCGATCTACCCCAACCGTAGGTACTGTACGGACCTTAGTAAACATAGCGGTTGTATTTTTATAATGTAGGTAATATTACAGATACACAAAACTACAGATAGTATAACTAGGTATATTAGCCATAAAATACAAAAATCGCAAAAAATACTATCAAAACAAAAATATAAATATCCCTTCACAAACGCCACTGATTGTAGCACTAATTTCTTCCGTAAGTGAGCAGGCCGCGTACGGAGCCAAAGAAGCTCCGTTTTATCTTGTTGTTCAAGGGCAGGATGCTGTGGTTGCTGTAGAAGGACTCCGACGTGTCGTAAATGGACGAGCTCATTTCTAACGCCTGCGGGCAAAATAAGGCAATTAATTATTTAAAAATCACTGCTTTGCGACTTATTTTTATTTTTCAACTTCGCGGTGCTGCGGTGCCCAACGTTTTGGTCACCTCAACATCCATTACGGCTTTAGTTTACATACCATCCATGGGAGTAGTAGGCACAGCAGAGACTATGGATCAATCGACTAAAGTTAGCAGTAAACTCTGCTGAGCGTTTTTGTGTTCCCGATTGCTCAGTCTCAGCTGTGGGACATCAGAGCCAGGTTCTTTTTTTTATAATGTAATCCAAGACAATTTGAAGGACCTTATCTACCACAAAGTACGGTAGTCCGTTTCTCTATTAGGTAGGTATAGTGCACTATAATAGAGTTTTGAGAATCGATGATTTCTTGGGCGAACTTTTTTCATAGTTTCTGCCCGCCATGAAGATGACTGAGATGAAAAACATTTAGTTAGGTAGGCATGTCTTTTTTGTGATATAGGATGCAAACGAGCAAGCGGTTCACCTGATGGTATCTAGTTATCACCGCTGCTGCCCATGGACAACTGCAACACCAGGGGCGTGACAAGAGCGTTGCCGGCGTCTTGGAAGACATAGTTTTTTTTAAGGTCCCAATGTTTTGGGTGAATGTGAAGCCCTGAGAAATTTTGCTATGATATTCTTGGATTTTGGACCCGTGTGGTTCCCGGCAGAGTAGAATAGGAATAGGACAGTGTTCCTAACCTAAACCTTCTACCATATCCACGGGAAGACTTGGCACTCCAAGTCTTCCCGTGGATATCGTAAAAGGCGACTTAGGAAAAACAAGCTGATCAAAGTTTATAAACATCAAAGGGACCTCTCCAACCCGTCTGGCCAGCGTGGAGAGTGTAGACCAAATCCTCTGGCTGCTCTGGCTAATACCTGGCTCTGGTAGTACAGAGAGGGTCGTGCACTTACGGTGGACACAAAAAAAAGACCTGATGATGATGATGCTTGGATTTGTAACGTACCGCAAGCGAGGTGCTGATGTGATACGAATCCACCGTGCAGCTGTTACAGCTAGCCTTTGGTTTTGGCAACGCAGCCATCTTCGCGCCCGACGCCGTGCTCGTTCTCAGCACCAAACAAGACATGAGCCTCCTGAGGAACGGTTTTCTGGGCTTTTCCAGCGGGGCTTTGAAGTGCTGGACGGAGGTCTCGTAAAATTCATTGCTGTCCCCGGAGTAGAAGGAGCAGGTAGATGTCCCCAGGTTTGGAGTATGGGGTTTCCGGAAGCCTTTAAAAATAATCTAACTATAGTAATATCAAAATAAACAAGTTATACCTACAACTTGCGGAAAAACAGCGAAAATGTCGAACTTGCGGAAAATTCGAATTTCGAAATTTAATACCTAATGAAAGATAATATTCTAAGATTAGTTCCTAAAACCTAATATTTTAAAGAAAACTTTGAAAATTCGCTCGCCTGGCAATAAGGCGATTTCCATTGAGCACTGATCAGGGCGACACGTCCTCAGTCTTGCTTGTAATTGCTGAACCGATTTCGATAAATGTATGTGCGATAAATATATGTGCGTAACGTTTACGTTAAACGTCACACTGTAAGCGGATAACCGACCTTGGCTTCCATACTAAATTCATAACTTGTACGATAGCAATTATTATTACAGAATCACAAATAAAAAAACTCACATGTAAAGAAATAATCTTACCTCTAAAAATTGTATGAATAGAATGAGAGTACACGGAACCGACTGTGACTTTCGTCGATGAAATAGGCTCAGAATACGATATCCGCACATCTCTAGAACAGACTGAGTGTCGTTCGGGTTCCTTCTTTTTATTGAAAGCAGCCGTAAACAAAACTTCTGTGTCTTTATATGCAAACGTAGGAATAGGATCATTAGAGACATTTTTACGAGCTTTAGTTTGATTGCCTTGATTTGTTAGAATCTTCTCTTTCTTTCTGAAATCTCCGTACGCTACAACGCTGCATTTAGCCTTCGAAAGTTTTTGTTTTGGGTGTTTCGATATAGTATGATCTATTGCCCTTTTAATCTTGTGATATTGCTTTCTCGATAGGATGATTGGCTTTTGTTCTGTAAACTTTTCTACCTGTAAAAACACTTGTATGTTCCGATTTAGTATCATCTTTTTTGAGAATGGACTGTCCAAGGCAACATTTTGTATTTCATATTGCGTGCTGGCTGTTTTACGCTTTCGTGCTATTGCGAAATTTATTTTATGTGTCAGGTTTTTTTGTGATTTACTGCACTGATTTGTTACTTCTTTTTTCATTCTAGAATGAATAAAAAAAGCATTTAGGTAAGTACTAACTACGATAATCAATGATATACTTATTTTTTGTACTTTATTATAAAAGTGATCTTTACAACAATAAATATTTGTATTTAATTGGAACAAAATAAAAAGTGAAAAAAAAAATTGGTAACCGTGTTTCCTCCTGTCGATGGTTTTCGTCTGAGTCCTGGATTTTAAAAGTAGTAATCTAAAAAAAATAGAAGGTAATAATGATTACAAAAAAATAAAAACCGGCCAAGTGTGAGTCGAACTCGCGCAATGAGGATTCCGTACAATATGCTTCGTGAACTCACTGCTTTGTGTGTAATTCCCCCTTTTCTGAGCTTTGAATTCGAAATGTGCTTTCATAAAAATAAAATTGCTGTTTTTTTGATTGACAGCTGTCCCATCTATGCGAATATGCATAGTGGGTTTATCACTTTATTTTCAACTGGTAGAATTCTTATTTTTTTTCCTGTAATCTTCAAGCAAAGTTTAGAACTACTGGGAGTTTCGGATTAGGAACAGATCAAGGGGGGGGGGGGGGGGGGATGGTCAATTTTCACCTTCTTTCGTGAATAAATCGAATGTATTGATTTAAACCGAAAAAAAAAATATTTTTGAGATCCTCATAACGAGCCCTTTCATTTAAAAAAAAAAATATTTAGTTTGCACATTCGTCTTTGGGTCATAGGCCTTATGGTTACACCATCTTACCAAATTTCACCTAATTTGGTTCAGTAGATTCGGAGAAAATCGGCTGTGACAGACGGACGGACGCACGGACAGACAGACGCACGAGTGATCCTATAAGGGTTCCGTTTTTCATTTTTTGTACGGAACCCTAAAAAAGCTTGAATAAATTATTTAGTGTGGATAGCTTTGATTATTATTATTGCTAATAGTTCTTGCCACATTTTAAGCGTATCTCCATTCGCATTATATACTGGGCAATTTTAGTTTACACTAGCTTTTACCCGGCGACTTCGCGTGCGCTTCAATTTTATCGCGCAATCTTTTTTATTTCTTTTGAGAAGAAAAATTCTTTTAAAGCGTATTCCTCATAAAAATTAATGCCAAATTTTACATATCATAAAATTATTTGACTTACATAACTGGATTAAAACAGAAGCATCCCTACCCCCAAGCCGCTGTGTTCCCCTTGCTGCTCTATCAATCGCTTTGGTTTTTTGCGTAATTTTGTTTTTTTTTTTAACTAATTGTTCATGAAACCTGAGCATCCTTTAAAAATTGGTTCAGTTGTTTTTGAAGTAACCCATTGAAGCACAGACAGACACATTATATTTTTGGGTTCTGTTATTTTTTATCGCTCGCTATCAATTGTATGTTTTTATTATATGTATACATTATGAAACTCTAAACTAATAGGAGATACTAACCGGAGGGCTGTTCTTAGATTGTTTCTCTATACCCAACAAATGTCTGATTTCTCTGTCCCTCTTGACCGGGTCAGGGATTAGGCAGTCGTCACCTATAAAGTGCTTGATCGGAGCTGAGAAACAATAATGTAGATTAATCACAAAAAAAATGTTCTATTTTAATATCTGTTATAGAGATGTACAAAATTGAACAATGCCATAGGAGAAATGTTATTGTACGTTGTACTTTAGCATAATGATAGATGGCATCGGTTTTCTTTGATTATCTATGTACCTATCACGTTTTGATGAGTTCTCATGTGAGTATCAGGCTTAAAAGAGGTGATGCGTGCGAGTATCACTTATATCATTATAGCTACCTATCGAAAATGTTCGAAGATATATGATATACACCTATCTCTTAGTGCCGGAATCATCAGAATGAGGGTTTTTCAATCCTTAAACCTGAAAAAATTGTCTCTAAGGACTATAATGAGAGCCGTTATTAAATCCTTTAGCAGTGCCCTAAGTTTAGAACAAGTAATAAGAGCAACAGAAAAAACTTCAGAAAAGAGTGATGAATTTCATAACAGCGTCATACTGTTCTCAAATTATTTTATTTATTTCCAGCCATCATGTGTCGCACTAATGGCTGGGCAAAGGCCTCCCTCCACTTCTTCCATTTAGTCTCAAATTAATCACACTAAATTTTGCATATAATTTAGCAGCCAGATATGTATATTAAAAAGCTTACAGCGTCAGTACAACAACGCGTTCAGGGTGTTGCTGGGGTTGCCTCGCGCCAGCATCAGGGACGTTTGCAGACGCAACAGTGATATAAGGGGCGTGTCTCTGGTGCGGAGGGGCAGCAACAGCAGTGACAGCATCCTGAACATGATGGTACAGTAATGGCTCGTTTACTTTTAGACAAATTTACGAATACATTAAATTTTGCATTTACTAGTGGATTTACTTATTCGTAGATATTGACATAGTTTCGTGCAAAGAATAGTAATTTTAAATATGTTCTTAATTTTTAAATAGGTACTGGAAGTTGGATTCTTGGATATATCGTCATTATAGTTTCTCTATGAACACAGGAACTGTTGGGGATCCTCCGTGGTGTTTAATGAAAGTGGACTGTTTACTGCTGGTTCTTTAATGGTACTTTGAGAAGCTGGTACAAAGATCAGAGTACATAAGCGGAACATATGCGCGCACGCCGGCGGTGAGAAGGCAAGTGAGTCCGGGGGCCGCCAAGGCTTCGGCAGCTTTCGGCCGAAGTCGGGTGTCTTCGGTGGAGCCCTCATCGTTCGCGGATGGTAGATAGGCGCGAACAGACTCCCGGGGTTGAAGAGCTCTTCAATAGATTGGTAGAGGACAGATATTATTATACGCCCGCCGAATGGTCCCTCGTCGCGTTGTTATCTCGGCAACTCTTGCTACGCCGTCAGTTCCTGGATAAGTCCGGATAATGCGCCCGAGCAACCATACAAGGGGAGGTTGCGTCCTGTCTTTGACCAAGACTAATGTGCCTTCCTTCAAATCTCCCTTCGATCGGTGCCACTTCGTTTTCTGCTGAAGAAGGTGGACATATTCGATATTAAATCTGTGCCAGAAGTGCTGTTGAATATACAGAATCCGTTTGTATCGGTCTAGTCTGGTTAGGTTTGCTTCTGATACTTGCTCTTGTGGAACAGACGTGAGTGGTCGCCCTATGAGGAAGTGAGAAGGTGTGAGGGCGGCGAAGTCGGAAGGATTAGGCGAAAGAGGAGTGAGGGGACGTGAGTTGAGAACTGCCTCTATCCTAGCCAAGCACGTAGCCATTTCCTCGTAGACGAAATGTGTGAGTTGCAATAACTTTCGCAAAAGCTGTTTAGTGCTCCGGACCGCCGCTTCAGCCAGGCCGTTGAAGTGGGGTGTAAAAGGGGGGACGAACATAAATTTGATGCCTTCGTCCGCCATTGAAGCCGAGAGATCACTACTTTGACTTTCAAGAAAGGAACGTAAGTCATTGCTAGCGCCTACAAAGTTAGTTCCGTTGTCGGATAAGATACTACGCGGCTTACCACGACGCGAAATGAAACGAGTTACGGCTGCCATGTAACCGTCTTTTGTGAGGTCGGTAACGAGCTCAAGATGAACGGCCTTTACCGAAAGACAGACGAAGATGCATAGGTAAGACTTGAGAAGTTTGCACCCCCTGCCCTTGCGGTCTGCTATCAGAACTGGCCCCGCGTAGTCGACACTACAGTTAAGAAAAGGAAATTCCAAAGACGTCCTGGAAGTAGGAAGCTGCGCCATTTGAGGCTGTACATTCACAGCTTTGTTGCGAAAACACTTCATGCAACGCCTGACTATGCTCCTGGATAGGTTACGGCCGCCAAGAGGCCAATATTTTTGTTTAATAGTAGCCAGGAGAAGTAGTGGCCCTGCATGAAGAGTCTTCTCGTGCTGAAATTGAAACAGTAGTTTCGTTAAATGATGCTTACTGCATAATAAAATGGGATGCTTGGTATTGAAGTCGTAAGGCGAATTATCAAGCCTTCCGCCCACGCGGATGAGGCCGTCAGAATCCAAAAAGGGACTTAAAGAAAGCAACCTATTTTTATGAGGTAATGGTTTGTCTAACTTTAAAATTGAATGCTCAATAGGAAACATTTCTTGTTGAGAAGTAAGAAATATGCAAATTAAAGCTTTTTCAAGTTCATTAGGCGTAAGCGGACCCTTTATTCTATTTGTTTTATTTTTTAAATTGTATATAAATCTGTAAATATAGGCAACTATTCTTTGTAAATATATAAGATTAGATTTTTTGTGTATTAAATTGTTTATAATACTAGACGTAGAATTGTTATGAATTGTGTTAGTGTTGTTTTGACTTAAGTGACATGCTACTTCCGGTAAATTATTTTTATTATAAGAAGGTTGTTTAGGCCATTGACTATTATGTAATTGTAAAAAGGAAGGCCCTGTCCACCATAACGAGCATTCCTTGAGAACGTCGGGCTTAAGGCCCCGTGACACAATATCAGCTGGGTTTTCAGACGATGGTACGTAGCTCCATGTATGATTTAATGTACTCTCTTGAATTTCATTGACACGATTGCGTACAAAAGGTTTTAATTGACTTGTAGACATAGAGAGCCAACCTAAAACGATGGTTGAGTCACACCAAAAATAAATTTTGTCAAAACTTAGCGTAAAAGAATCAAGTATCTTAATGCACAACCTTGTACCCAAGAGAGCCCCACATAATTCCAAGCGGGGTACCGTAGTCGGTTTAATAGGCGCAACCCGGTTTTTCGAGCACAACAACTGTACCTTGACATTTTCTCCATCTGAAGATCGCACATAAGCGACTGCGCCGTATGCCCGTTCAGATGCATCAGAGAAGATGTGGAGTTGTACTTCTGTGCGTGAATCACACGTGACCCATCTAGGAATCTGAATTTCATTCAAAAAAGGTAATTTTTGAATAAAATCGATCCATGATTTTTGAGTTTCGATAGACACTGTATCATCCCATGAACATTTATCTATCCATAGTCGTTGCATAAGTAATTTTGCTTCAACGATACAAGGACATACTAAACCTAAGGGGTCAAAAATTTGTGAGATAACTGATAATATGTGTCGTTTATTAATTTTTGCATTATTTGGAATATTTATAGAAAATGAAAAGCTATCAGAAGAGCATTGCCAATGAAGTCCTAATGTTTTTGACATTTCGTTTATACTAAAATCTACTTGATCATTTATACTGTTGTTTTGATATAAAGATTTTAATATTTCTAAGTGGTTTGAATGAAATTTTCGTAAGTTAAATTTTGCTGAGCTTAATATATTAATGACGCCTTGGCATAAACGAATAGTTTCCTGAATTGAATCATGTCCAAATAATAGATCATCTACATAGATGTCATGGGCTATAATCTTTTGAACAGCATTGTCTTTACACTCATTAGCTAGCTGAACCAGACATCTGGTCGCTAAAAAAGGGGCTGACGCAGTGCCATATGTCACTGTATTTAAAGTGTAAACTTTTAGTGGGTCTGCTTCATTGAAGCGCCATAGTATGCGCTGAAGAGGGCGCTGACTGGGATTAACTAAGACCTGACGATACATTTTTTCAATGTCCGCAGTCACAACATATTTATGCTGGCGGAAGCGTAAGAGAATGGAAAGAAGATCATCCTGTACAGTAGGGCCGATCAACTGGATGTCGTTGAAGGACTTGCCAGTGGTTGTGACTGCGGATGCGTCGAAGACTGCACGCAGTTTGGTAGTGGTGCTGGATTCGCGCAGCACCCCATGATGGGGTAAAAAATATTCAAATTCTGATTTCTCAACTTTTTCAGACATATGTTGAAGAGAGATATACTCGGACATGAAGTCACAATAAAGTTGTTTGAAGTGAGGCTCACGTTGCAGCTTTTTTTCCAAAGAGAGAAACCTACGCTTGGCCATGTGATATGAGTCGCCGAGTACGTCCGGTGACTCTTTAAGAGGAATATTTACTATGAACCGACCATCGACGTCACGTTTAGAAGTCTCAATGAAATTATTTTCACAAGCGCGCTCTTCTATGGATAACGCATGTTGTGGGGATACAGTGTCTAGCTCCCAAAAACGTGTGAGGTCGGGATGCTCCTTTGTTTTTGAAAGAGCCTCAGAAGAAAAAGAAGAAGAATTTGAAAAATAAGAAGAATGTTGAGAGGATGTTTTCGGAAGACCTACTATTGGGCCCGATACTATCCAACCTAATCTTGTATTGCATAATTTTGGTTGCTTTTTGCCTAAGTCAATACAAGAATTAGTAAGAACAATGTTCCAAAAGACCTCGGCACCGGCAAGAATGTCTATGCCCGAGGAAACATTGAAGGTGGGATCAGCCAATTGCAGTCCCATAGGAAGAGGAATGCTGCTTAAGTTGACTGTATTTGAAGGTAAGGCGTTGGTAATTTGCGGTAAAATAAGACACTCTATACCTACTTTAAAATTACTATGCAACGACTCAATTATAAGTTGACAAGATTGTGCACCAAAACATGCTTGATTGTTAATACCTGTAATCGTGGAGTACGCATCACGTCGCGGCAACCCAAGGCGATCACAAAAAGCATCGGTACAGAAATTGGCAGTACTACCGCTATCCAATAAAAGTCGAGCGTGATGTTGTCGGCCGTCAGGAGCGACGACTCTCACCAAAGCTGTGGAAAGCAAAATGGCATGCGCTTCTATATTTGAAGTTAAAGCTACATTGTTTTGAAACGGTGGCATGGGGTCTTGAAAAGTCGAAGAAGGTTCTGATGTTTGAAGATGTAACAGGGTATTATGTTTATATTTGCAATACTTGCAATGTGATAACTTGCATCGCTTTTCGTTGTGACCCGGCCGTAAACAATTTAAACAAACCTTAAATTCTTTTGCTTTCTTAATACGTTCTTCAATACACAAACCTCTAAATGTTTCACAGCTATATAAGAAATGATGCTGATTACATATAGGACATGTAATTTTATTTTGTGATTTGTTATTGTTAGAATTTGTATTTAATTGATTAGTTGCAATAATGAACGATTTTGATTTCGGTGTAGCTATTTGTGTTTTAATTTTTTGTGAATTATTTTCTTCTATTGTTTCGAGTAAGTCAGCACGATTACTAAGGAATGTACAGAACTGAGATAGCGTGGGTGACTGTGACAAAGTGTTTCGGTGCTCTTCCCAAAGCCTATTGGTATTTGAGTCGAGCTTATTTGCTATTAAATATATAATAAGGGTGTCCCAATGCTCGACGGGTTCCTTTAAATTTTTTAAGGCTCGAATGTTTTTGTTCATTGCATCAATTAGGCGACGTAAAGATTTACTTGACTCCGTCATGATAGCATCCGCATTAAATAAGGCTTTTAAATGATTATTTATAAGAAGACGGCTGTTATCATAACGGTCGCATAACAAATTCCAAGCAGATTGATAATTCTCGCTATTAAAATCAAGATTTTTTATTATTTCTGAGGCATCACCTTTTAACGACGCCCTCAAATAGTGGAACTTATTTATGTCATCGATATTACCAGTATGTATTAATGATTGGAAAGTGTCCCTAAACTCAAGCCAGCTCTGATAGTCACCATCAAACCGAGGAAGGTCAATTTTAGGCAGACGTACAAAATTATCAAGTCTGTTACCACCTTGCGTTAAAGCCGCGGAGCCCGCTACCGCCCCGTCACACTCCTCGAAGCGGTCGGTAGACGCCCGGCGTCCCGGCGGCGTCAGGAGACAGCGCGCTCTCGCCACCAAAGTATGGTAATCGTCCTCGAACTGCACCCGCGAAGCGAACACATCCTCCGGCTTATCGGTTACGATCTCCAATTCAGTCTGTAATTCATCATATTGGGCGTATAAGGCATCAAATTTAGAAAGTCGGCCTTCAAGATCGATCCTAAAAAGCTCAGTTAGCGAAGAAGAATCTTCAAACTTTGCAAGATAATTACTAAAAACGGTTACTTTCCCTCTCATTGAGCTTATTTTCTTTTGGAGTTTGGCATAGTCGGGATTTAAGGTAGGTGTTTTAGCATTATCAGGCATGATGAAGAATTCAAATATAAATAGCTAAATTAAAACAAGTTAAATCCGTAACAAAGGCTACGTGTATTTAATTCATTTATATGTAGTTTTGAAAAGAAGAGAACAACAAAAATGTATAAGTCTCTGCCTGCCAAGCGAAAGAAAAGGTACTTATCGTAAAAGATTTGTATGCATAAAGGCAGCTCTGAATAACTAAGTAAGTTGTAAGTATAACGATTTGTAATTATAACGATTTGAAAGCTTACTTAGTGCAAAAAACGTAATGGATATAGTGCTAATAAATGAAAGCATTCACTGTTGCTAACACGGCAGGTAAAAATTACATTGAAGATAATTTAATTTGCTAGGAATAACGGCGCATCAAATGACGGGATGCAAATAGGCAGCAAACCCACAGCGAACAATAGCCTAGCGGCAACCGGTTGACCTTGAGTGCACTGATAACGCGCCCGGTATACCTGGCCGTGCGATGCGTGAATGCAATGCAAGTAATAACAATGAATTAACACTTATCGGTTATTTCAACTCACAACAATATCGAAAAAACACTGAATATTGGCTAGTAGTGCTTATAGTATAGCTAATAAGCAGGCGAAAGATGAAAGATATGACGTGATAGAATAGTTATTGGGCACGAAATAAGAGATAAAAAGGAAGGAAAAGGAACGAACTCACTCAGTCTGTATCCTGGTTATCCTTTATTGACTCCTTTGTATACCAAGACCGGTTTGTATTGTATGAAGTGGCACTAGAAGATTCCACGTTACGTTGCAGTCCGATCGTCGCCGACAAATTCCTCAAAATCCTTTATGTTAGACGGTGGTAAGGACCATGTTGGGGATCCTCCGTGGTGTTTAATGAAAGTGGACTGTTTACTGCTGGTTCTTTAATGGTACTTTGAGAAGCTGGTACAAAGATCAGAGTACATAAGCGGAACATATGCGCGCACGCCGGCGGTGAGAAGGCAAGTGAGTCCGGGGGCCGCCAAGGCTTCGGCAGCTTTCGGCCGAAGTCGGGTGTCTTCGGTGGAGCCCTCATCGTTCGCGGATGGTAGATAGGCGCGAACAGGAACATAACGAGACATGATCACTGCTTGAGACGTTGACTAAATTTGATAACACTGGTGCACTAGTATAATCACGGTAATAATAAAAAAAAGCTGATACTTACATATTTATTGGATGAAAAAGTTTAAATAAAAGTGAGATTCACTCACCAAAACTTTCAGTATCGTTAACCCTCGGTCTCGCCTGCATGTCTGCAAAATTCATGTTGTCCAAAGTGAGACGCGGCGAGTGTTGTCGCCTGAAATAAGTAGGAAGGTACTAATAAATAATACTCGTAAATAAAGGTTTAGTGGGACTCGTAGTTGACTTAAAGCACAGAAACGAAATGAGATCCAATGAGGAGTTTTAACACACGCTGTGACGACACTGCATAAAAAATATGTGGGATAAGTTGCAGAAGAAGGTGTCAACATGTTAGTTTTTATTGGACTACATTTTTCACCAACCAACTAACGTAAAACTGTAGGTAAGTACTTAGCGTTTCGCCTAAGTAGAAATAATAATGCTAGCGTGTACATTGTGACGTAAGAGTAGGCGATTGTATGATTGCATCAAATACAAGTGTCTTATCGTAACACAATCGATGCAAATTATGAAAAAGGCCTTCTTCAAAGAAACCTTGTGCCCTGATCTAGAAACGTTTCTTTTTCCTGTATTCCGCGTCGGATATTAAAATATTTCCAAAAAATAAAGGGAATCATCAGCATCCTAAGTGACGGATCTCAAACATTCTCGGAAGTTCGACCATTATTTTGACAACCTATGCTGTATTGGCATGACGCTGGCTAAATACACGCCATCAAAGTTTGTACTTATGAAAATCCATATTTGTTGTGTTTTCGCGGCAGGCATAGTTAGTATGAATACTCATAGCAGCTGTCGTGAAATTTAAAAATCGATCAATTGCGTGTCGGACTCTTGCACGAAGGGTTCCGTACCATTATCTACTTATACAAGATATGATTAATCAAAAAGAAGAAAAATACAAATTTGGTGTATGGTAGGGAACCCTAAATCTGAAACGAAAGCCTGCGAACCATTCATAAGGAGGTGCATAGAAAAAACCAATGAACATTTTGGCGCCTGAAAAGTATTGTTGTAAATCAATAGGTAGGTATTTATTTATTTAATGATTTTTTTCATGTTTTCCATTCTGGTCTTTTCGCAGGTACGCCGTAAAAGCCGGCCGACGGATTAAGCGAAAATTTAAGGAATCCCAAGAGCAACCCACAGCAGTGTATGAATGAGGTCTATGCAACTGTAGCCTTTTCGGAAAACGGCTTGATCGGAAGACTGGAAGGTAACCAATCTGAGAGACGATTCATGATCACCCTCGAAAACAGCTTATAGACGTGGCTCAGCGTGTTCGGTCTGAGTTCTTTAGTAGGGTATTATCGCTCTTTTTGAAGAACAGCTCTACCTCGCGCCTGTGCCGCGCCTCTGGCGCTGCGCCCTCGAGAAAATGGAATTGAAGAACCTCTGAAGGACTTTCAGTATTAGCGTTCCACCCGCTTTCAGAAGCTTTGCTCTGCTGAAGCTGAAAACTTAAATATATATGTCACCGGAAAATAACAACTTTCGAAAATAATAAACGGCACATGAAATGTATTATTTAACGTCATAAATTTTATTTAATTGATCAACTTACGGTGCCTGGCAGTAATTTAAGAATCAACGATTTTGTCACGAGTCAAATCCTTAGGTCAAATCATACACGAATGGGCCAATCACGGCTCAGTGTATATTTTAACGTTTCACGATCACCCGTAACAAAATACACTGATCGGTCGATGGCATTGGTTGCAAGAATTTGGTATGTTAAAATACACACATATCTGTTTTAACATTGATTTTGCGAAAGTTGATCAACTAACTCGATAATTGATCAATTTACGATTCTTGTTATTTTCCTGTGGCATATATATACAATATTTAGATGGTACGGAACTGAACCCTTCATGTGACTACAACTCGCACTTAGCCAGTTTTTTTACATACGTCATATTTAAAATGGTGTTCTTCAAATTCAGTGCCTACCTATTGTGTAGTTGATTATATATAAATAAACTATTATATTTGTTCGTGTATTTAATTTTACGAATGTTAAGAAATGAGACAATGTTTTGAAATTATTAAGCAACTGTACAACTTACTTGTGGCCGATTTCTAAGCTGTCTCTAACTTTTATTTCAGGACCAATTAACTTTTCATTTTTTTTGGCTGGTGATTCGTACCCGTAGTCCTGTAGGAAAGAAATGATTTCAATATGTCTGTCAAAACTTTAAATTATCATGTAATTGTACAAACACATTTTAGGGGTAATGCCACTTTAAATCTCGTGCTGACTCTTTTATGCTAGTTACACAATGAAAATATGAGTTTTAAGGTAACATTAACTATGCGTGTCCAACACACCCTTACATGTTGTACATTCAGTAAATTTGTCAATGATGAGTCTTTCTTGTTGTTATCACATTCTGCGTCCTTGTTTCGTTTTGCAGGGGAACGTTTCACCGTCTTCTTTACTCTGAGGTCAGTAGTCCTCCCACCTTGCTGAAATAACACATCATAGTTCTCATTGTCTCCGTCTATGCTAATCGTTACTTGCGAATCATTAGTTTGCGGATTTTTGCCTTTCTTATTCTTCTCCATTTGACCTAACACTTCTTTTGTGAATGTGTCTACTAAGGTTCTCTTGGTCCACGTATGATCTGTATTAGTTCCCGCTGAAATAAAATTTGCAGATTTATTTACTTTCTCCTCTTTGATTGTTTTCTTTAAATCTCGTTGCTTCGACTCGATCCCCTTTTTTCTTTGATTTTCTTTCTCTTTCGGTTTGGTTTTTTGATCAGAATGTGTACTAGGTGAGCGGCTACTGGGGGATAGACTAACTGGTGATGGACTTCGTGGTGAGCGGTTTTTAGGCGTTTGATTAGGCCCCCTTAAACTTTTTGGTTCGTTCTTATTTTTTCTTGGTATACTTTTATCAATTCCTTGTTGTTTGGTATTTTGAATATAATTTCTATTAGGTGACTGATTTCTTGGGCTTCTCGCCGGGCTGGTGGGTTTAGCTTTTGGAGCAGATTTATTTGTATCGTTATTCTTTATGTCTTGACGTTTTACATTTTGGCTGGAACTCGTACTCTGTGACTGACTTCTCGGGTTTCTCGGATGATAAGAGTGCCTCGCATTTTTAAATTCATTTTCTCTTAAAATTCTGGAAACCGACCTAGGTCGTCTCAGAACCATTATCTCAGGGTTGTCAGTGAATTCTATATCACTTCCGTGGGAGTAATATTTGTTCTCTGCCGGGTAAAGATTTGTTTCGTGCATACAATTTACATCTTTATAACCCTCGTATATGTTCACAGGAGAAGAATGACCGGGTTTTTTATAAATTTTCACACTTTCGCACCTTTCATCGTTTGGATACACGGTTATAACAACGAGAGGACTTTGACGTCTCTCAGCCTGGTTGAGGTTTCTCGGTGTGTTGTCAAATTGGTTTAATACATTGTCATTTTTACAAAGACAGGCTAGATTTTCTGTATAGTACGCAGCTTTGCTTTTATGTGTGTCTTCTTTCTGTGTGTTTATCATTTCCATATCCATTTGCGTACCCTGAGTAACAGTGCTGAAATAAAAAAAAGAAGGTGACATTTTAATCATTTAAAAACTTTGTTTAGATAAACTCAAAAGAGGCGAAAAGGTATTAAATTTTATTTATTTTAAAGATTAGATTATACATGTGTACCGCTTACTGTAGTAATGTCCCTGCGTTATGGAAATATGCACTCGGGTAACTTTTTAACTCTATGTTTGCTGGAGCTGAAATTAAGTGATGATAAGTTTGGGTTTCTTTCAACTGCCACAATATTATGAATATTTAAAAATATAAAACTTCTAGCTTACTATTCAAAAATATCTAAATTATCAAGACACTAAGAAAAGGTTAATTATAAAGATTAAAAGAACCTTTTTTCCCTTCAACGCCACATTTCATCAAAAGCTGATTATTCTGTCCCAGGCCTATTTGTCCGGTAATTCTGACAATGCTACGGGCCTGGTTCGGCTCGTTATTGTTTTCTTCCTTATTATCCTCAGTCTCATATTTCTTTCTCTGAATATTGTCTTCCTTTTTTCCCTCCTTCTTCGAAATCATTTTAGTTCTAGAAGGCGAAACCGTTCTTTTTTTCTCTTTGTTCACAGCCGCACCCTTTTTTCGTCTTTTGTCCATATTCAAAGAATGTATTACTTGTTTTGCATTCTTTACCTGTTCTAAGGATATATCATCGTTCAATTTATGATTATCTTCTAATAGCCTTGCACTTTCAGTAGTCTTGATATTGTAATGTTTTTCTCTTTTTTCTCCAGAAACAACTAAATATACATTCCTAGTTTGTATAGAATGGTCTTCGTCGGAAGCAGTGCTGTGAATATGTTTGGTATTTTGTTTGCGTCTTGTGAAAACATTCAGTTTATGTGGTTTGGTTATTTTAGGCGTGACCGTTACTTTAATGAGCGATCGATCCTTTATTTGGCTTGGGATTTCCTCAGACTGCAAATATGCTAAGAATTTACTGGAGGGAGTGTTCTCTGTAGAGCTTACGAAAGCGTAATATTCGACAATCTGTAAAAAATAAGATCTTAATATGAAGGACACTAACGCTACTTATAAATAGAAGCCCGCGATCCGAAACGAAGACGTGCTCACTCTTCCTAATCGCTTATTGACTGTAGGGTATATAAGTTTAGGATATAATAATACTTACTAACTTCTACTGTAAAATACAGTAGGATTTTGAAATCTTTCTCTTTGGCATTTATATAAATTAGATTAATAGTGCGTCGAACCTCTTTTGGCACGCATAACGTGTAACTACATCTCTAGTCATCCGGGTTGCCGACTTTTGTACTTTTGTTGTGTTTAGGACGCCAATGCTCATAAGTCCAGGTATGGGAAAATATCGTAGTAAAATACTCAGTGAATGTACTGGGAGTCTTGGAGGCTTGTTCCTCTTCCGGCCAGTTCCCGAGCATGAATACCTAGGTACCTAGTGCCCTAGTAGGGTGCTTTTGAACGTGGCGTAACGTAGCTCTAACAACTCCCTACTTCTAATAACTACTACTTTTACTTACTTCTTCTTTGGTTCTATTCAATACTAAAGACTCGTTGCATTTATGCAAAGAATGTGAAGTTTGTGTTTTGTGAGACACTGTCCTTCTATAATCTCTTAAAATGCTTGTCTTAGTAGGAAGATCTTCGCACGGTCTGTCTTTGGCATACGAGGTACTCCGCTTCACGGGTAGTGTTAAGTAATCCAAAGATTCTATAGGAAAGCAAATAGGTATGATTCGTGAAGAACAAACAAAAAGTAAATAATATATGAATAAAAATAAAATTAAATCAAACCTATCAATTCAGATTCTGTGCTACAATAATCCATGTTATCAGAAATTTTGAGAAAATTAAATTATTAAGTATACTAAATTGGAAATGCCGATATTTTAGTCGACATTATTTTTGATTGACGTGTAATGTTTTTGATTAATGAAACTATAGAGGTAATATTATTTGATGCATATTTAATGTCTATGAATAAAAAAAAACATGATTTTGTAAAATTCGACTGATTACTTTACGCCTACCGAAAAAACACATCTTTGCTGTGCATCTTTGTGCAAAACCATGAAAAACAAATCATATCTACTTAGAACATTCTTTATGTGCCTTCTTCTGGATATTGTTGTTGTTTGGTGTTTAGAAATTTTGAAATAGATATGTTATAGTATATCCTTGTAATATTTTAAGTGCCTTTGTTTTCTTGTGATTTTGTTCAAAATTACAGCCGAAATTGGCAAGAACGAGAAAATAGCAGCGCCCCTACATCTATTTTCTTTTTTACTGTTATACCCTAGGTACATCTAGTTTTATGCTTTTTTACGCCTTCACAATTGGTCCTACGGAAAATAACAATAAGAACTGAAGGAATCACATTACCAAATAAAAAGTAGGTACATTATTTCTTTCTTCCTTTTTCTTTCTATTACCGAAAATGGAGGCGCAGGCGAAAACTAGTAAACCTAGGATTCCTTAGAGTATCAATTCATTGTGGACACAGTATTCTGATATCTATGATTGTGGACACAGATATATTCTGATATCTATGATTGTGGACCTTGAAATAATTACGATAAACATGTTAGTAGGCTAAACACAGAAGTCATTAAAAGACTAATTTAATCGGTATCATTTCCTCACCCTATACCGGGTTATATTTTAAGGACATGCAGAATTCATTACTTTTTCATTTCTGTGACTATCATTTTGCCATTAAAAGCCGGTTAGAAATAAATAAAAAAAACAAGAAACCATCATACAAAGGAGTTTTTAATGCTTCGTGACTTGTTTGTGACAATGTCATTTGAATAATCAAAATTCCTAATAATACTACTTTACAACATAGGTATTTTACTTAAATTTTTCGTGAATGCCCATAATACCTAATCAACTTATTCATTTACAATCCCACATCTATTTGCCATATAAACTTGAACACTACCTATCACTTGTTTTAAAACTACGTTTCTTCTTGCTCCTATTCCCAAACAATGGCCTCTTACGTACCAGAAGATAGGATGATAACTCAAATGATCATACCAGTGTCCAAAGGAACCTACTTCAACACCAATTGGAAGCCAGCGAAGGCACCCCTCTGCGCGTACGACATGCTATACCATCCCCCGGACTATAACCCTAAGTCAGCCAGGTCTGATAGACAGGAGCCCAAGATTATAAGGAAAAACATTTGGGATCAGGTAAACAGGAAACATTCGCTACAATTTTAATAGAATTTCTCGAGAACTAGACCTATTAATGCTTGGGCTTAGCACGAATTCAGATATTCTGCGGAATGGAATCGATAGAACTCACTTAATTTCCTCCTACTTGCTCTCTCATCTGATGATTTCCATACTGGAGTGCTATTTTTGAACGCGTGACTCACTAAAGCGCAAGTCGTACACGACTACAAGTCACACTCGTCTTCCAAGTCAGGAAATGCCATTTTGCCATATTTTTGAAACCATCGCTTGAACTGTAGTGCTGACAACCTTCAACGAAAAATATTTCATTTCTTCTTATTTCACGCAGAATTTTTATAAACTTTTTTAAGGTTATTAAGGATTTTTAAAATGTTTAAGAAGTGTAGCGTCTAGTTTTTTAAAATGTTTTCGTCGTAGTTTTTAAAATGTTTAAGAAGTGGAGGTACAGAGGTCCCCCGCGCGCCCGCGCATCGTGCGGCAGCTAAAAAATACATCTAAGTAATAAGTCCTTTGTAAAAATAGATTAAGTGGTTTATCGTACTCTGTGATATATTACCGTGCAACCAGTGACTTGTACAATTGATATGTGATTTAATAATAAGTGTATAATGCTCTAAATCAGTGACAATAATCAAAAACATTTTTAAAATGCAAAAGCAGTGACTGTGAATAACGAGTGTAACTAAGCTGTGTGACTCATCCATCAGCTGGCCGTTCAAATGTTGTAAACAATTTACTCTAACGTCATCGCTCACCTGACCAGTTATTCCGTAACCTACGCATACTTTCTTGAGACTTGGTTGGCGCAGCGCGTATGAAGGAAGCCTGTTAATCGGAAGCATCTTGGTTCGAGTCACGTATGAAGCAAGATTTTTTAGAATAATCATATTTTTTTTTTGTTTGAGTTTTAATTTTACTCAAAAATATGGCTAAGGAATGTCATATATGTAGGGAGGAAGTGAAGGATCGTCAAATGTTAAAATGTAAAACATGTAATAATTCATTTCATCTAAATTGCACAAACGTATCAGAAAAAAGATATTACTTAATGGACAAAGACAGAAAATTAGAATGGAAGTGTGATTTTTGTATATCAGGTTTAAAAGCGGATTCGGTAATAGAGGAATTTGAACAAGCTTTATCAGATTCGTCACCGGATTTCGTAACTTTAAGAAATCAAAACAGATATAATGTACCAGTAGAAAACTCATTCGAATCGTTACAGCTCGATGAAGATGTGGATAACTTTTTATGTACGTCAACGGTACTTCGTAATACAGCATTAAGAAGAAGTTGTCCCGATTTGCGGGAAAACAAACAAAGAAAACTTGAATACATGGAAAAAGAAATTGAAGAATTGAAAGATAAATTAAAAAATGCTGAAAATGAAATCGTTAATCTTTTGGCAGAAAATAAATTGTTAAAAAATCAAAAATTAAAGAGCAATGACATTTGTATAAATTTAGAAGGAAATTCAAATATCTACAAATAGGAAAAAAGACAAAAGTATCAACAACACTATTTTAAATGTAGATAGTGATGATGGAATATTGAGTGACAAAAAAGAGTCTGCTAGTACAATAACAAAGACACCACTGAATATGAAGGAGGACATTGCTAGGAAGAAAAAAAACATTTTATTTTTGGAGATCAGCAAGCTAGAGGACTATCAGTACAGCTGCTTAAAACTAGATTTGGAAAGTGGAACGATGAATATAATACTATTGGAATGGTAAAACCTTATGCAACTTCTGGAAAAGTCTTAAATAGTCTCCATAATTTAGCAAATAATATTAATGACGATGACTTAATTGTATTATCGGTTGGCAGTAACGACAAAGATCCATTTGCGTTGCTCAGTAATGTATGTAATGTATTATTCCAATTTAAAAAATGTAATATACTATTGCTAAATGTTTGTGAAAATAGGTTCTTAGATGTTGATATTTTGAATTCTCAACTTAAGCTATTGGCTAATCAATATTATAACTGTAGATTTGTTGACATCAAATATTCTAGGAAAAATGTTAAGATGACTAAATTAAACTTTATGACATTCAAAATAAATGTAGAAATTGACTATTTAAGATATGAATTTGATTACATTAAATCTTTGCATAATCAAGTTGACACAAATACTTTTTTTCGTAAATAATCATAACATTAACACTATTTCATCTCAAATCATAGATAAAATAAATAATGAAGAAACTTTCACAATTTTACATCAGAATATAGCTGGACTTATAAGCAAATCTGATGAAATTGAATTGTCTTTAGATGAATTAGTTCGAGATGGTAAGAATGTAGACATTTTGTGTTTTAGTGAAACATTTGTCAAGGAAGGATGTGAAGTAAATATAAAATTAAATAACTTCAAACTAGCATCAACTTATTGTCGTAATAAAAAACGGGGAGGTACGGCAATATTAGTAAAAAAAATATTTGACGTAAAGCCTTTGGTTATACCAACTAAAATAGTAACAAATATTTTCTTTGAAGTTTGTGGAATAGAGATTTTAGGCCTTAATTTAGTAGTATGTAATATATACAGGACCTCAGATGAAAAGAAACATAGTAAACAACTGTTTTTGTACAAGTTGGATAAATTACTTATGTATCTTACAGATAAATATAGACGAAAGAAAATTGTCATCTGTGGTGATTGGAATTTAGACGTTTTAAAGGAAAATGTATACACAAGTGAACTCATCAGCATTTTGAATAGTTACAATTTTCAAATTCATATAAAAACACCAACAAGAGGAAGGGCATGTTTGGATCAAATTGCAAGCAATATTAAAAATGTAGTATCAGGAATCCATGACCTTGGTCTCTCTGATCATGAAACTGCTCAGTCTATTAATTTTAGTTGCAATAGAAGGCGAGGTTATAAATCTTGGTTTGAATACAGAAGAGACTTGAGTAATGATAATATGAATAAATTTAGAGCATGTCTTTCAGCCCTCACCTTTAGAGAAGTTATGGATTCTGATAATGTTGCAGAAGCCTTTGACTATTTTTATGATACCTTTTCTTTGTTTTATAATCTATGCTTCCCTGTGATTAAAGTAAAATTAAATAATCGTCCAACCAAATCAAAATGGCTTACAAAGGGATTAAAAAAATCAAGTAAACATAAAAGATATTTGTATTTAAAGTATAGACAAACAAAGGTAAACAAAACAATGAACATGATAAAGTTTAAAGAATATGACAAAATATTTAAATCTTGTGTATTGCAATCACAAAAAATTAATAACAGTAGATACATACGCAAAAGTAAGAATAAAGGTAAAGCAATATGGGATACTATTTCGTCCTCTAAAGGACATGATCCTCATAATAATAACATTAGCCAAATTAAATCGAATAATTTGACATATACTGACCCTGTTGACATTTGTAATATATTTAATAATTATTTCATAGATTTAACTGACATACCAAATTCAAATAATAATATTAATTTAAGTAATGACATAAAAATAATTCCCAATACCATATTTCTCACTCCGACTAATGAAGATGAGATATATAAGATAATAATGTCCCTTAAAAATAGCAAAAGTAGTGGTATCGATGGTATAGTTACAAAAGTCATCAAATTTTGTGCTTTGGAGATATGTAAACCCTTAACTCATATTATTAATATGAGTTTTACGGAAGGAGTTTTTCCTGAAATACTCAAACAATCCGTAGTTAAACCGCTTTATAAAAAGGGTGATAAATTAAATCCCGCTAGTTTTCGACCAGTGTGTTTGAGTTCTGTTTTTTCTAAAATATTTGAGAAAGCGATGTTAATGAGATTAAATAATTTTCTAACTGAATTCAAAATATTACAGCCAAATCAATTTGGTTTCAGGAAAGGAAGTTCAACTGCGCTGGCTTGTTTTGAGTTTGTGAAAATGATATCAGAAAATCTAAATAAGGGGCTTCCAGTTAGTTCATTGTACTTAGATATGACCAGTGCTTTTGACTTTGTTGATAAAAATATACTTTTAGATAAATTAGATTTAAATGGAATTAGAGGTAAAGCTCGTGATTGGTTGGGAAGCTATTTAAACAATCGTAGACAATGCACAGAAATTACGAAATTGACTACAAATAAAAAGTGTATGACTAAAGAGACGTACAGATCTAAATTTCGCACTAAAAATGTAGGAGTGCCACAAGGCAGTATTCTCGGTCCATTATTATTTTTATTATACATAAATGACCTCCCACGTGCTACTCCTCATAAGTGTATTTTATTTGCAGATGATACTACACTTATTATTCAATGTGATAATAGAAATGAAGTAGAAGAAACCATTAATAATGCCCTTTCAGATGTTATAGGCTGGTTAGATAAAAACAAATTACAAATAAATTTAAGCGAAACAAAAGCCATGCAGTTCTCATGTTATTAACTCGAAACTAGAACAGCTAAATATAGTTTATAAGGACTCCAATATTGATGTAGTAGATAAGTTTAAATTTTTAGGAATTCATGTTGACAAACATCTCAACTGGAAGGAGCATGTGAATGTCGTATGCAAAAGGCTAGAATCTTACACATACGCACTACGTAAATTGCGACAGACTGTATCAACAGAAGCTGCCTTAACAGCATACCATGGTTATGTATCCTCTGTATTAAGCTATGGGCTTCTGCTGTGGGGTAATTCTGTTGATATAGATAAAGTCTTTAAAATTCAGAAAAGATGCGTGCGTGCTGTTAATAACGCAAGGTTTTTCGACAGTTGTAAACCACTGTTTAAGAAATGTAATATTCTACCTTTGCCATGTATGTACATTAAAGAGGTTTGCTTGTTTGTAAAGTATAATTTATACTATTATAGAACTAGAGCCGAATGTAGAATAAGACAAACGAGACTTAAATATATGAAGCTGCTACATAAACCAACTTGCCATAAAACGGTGTACAAAAGGAATTCATATAACATGAGTATTGTAATATATAATAAATTACCTGACGACATTAAGGAATTAGAAGGTTCTTCATTTAAAAATAAATTGACGAAATGGCTATTAGATAAATCTTTTTATAGTATTAAGGAATATTTATGTGACAAATTATATATAGGTATATAATTTTTTGTGTTTTAGTGCACGGTGAAATAGGACTTGTGTAATAAATATGTACTTACATTAATATTTTGCACGTCTGCTTGCAGACTGAATACAGAAGCGTATGCGATGATTAACACCTTATTGTACATGTATTCTGGCAAATAAATGTTTCTGATTTCTGATTTCAAACGGAACGTAAAATCATGACATAGGAACTTCAAATGACAGGAAGTGACTTTGACATAAAAGCGTTCGTCGCCTGCGGAAACGAGCGGTCTCAACCGCTCGTTGCAATCACTCGTCAACTAACGATTCAAAAATGCGGCCTTTTGGTAACACTCGCGTCAATCACTCGTTTAGTGAGTCACGCGTTCAAAAATAGCACTCCTGGTCTGGGTGTAAAAAAATAAGTAGAACGGACCAACTGCTTCTCTTCCCCCGCAGAACCTAAAAACCGATCGAGGGAATGGGCGTCAATCTAAGGAATTTATTTATACTTTACTGTTCAACTAAAAATAAGTGTACAAATGGAAGATTTCATGCCATATGGCATTCTCTACCAGTCAACCATTTGGACCAATAAGAAAAGTCAGTTTGGGTGGTGCGATAGAGTTCATTATACATTTACAATTTATCTAAAACTTTAATGATTAATAATAAACAATATACGTACACAAATACAAAATCCCAGATGACGGGAATCATGGCAAGGAGGAAATTATTTATAAAAAGAATGACGTCCGGTATGTACTTCATTGGGGCTCAGTATTTTTATTTGTCGTTACTTATCAAGAAAAGCTAGTTGGTAGTTAAAGTGTCTGCCTGTAGTCGTGTGAGTTTTTGATAGACTGCTCACTGTCCAATGAAGTTGTTATTTGCAAAAGTGTGAATCACATGAAAATACAGTATATTATGTCATCGAGCTGGTCTGAGGATGGAGAACTCCTAAACAACGAACAGCTCGATCACAAACTTTTACAAATCGAATTTATGATGAAATGGTACATTACGAAATTTATGAATTATGATGTAACTACGGTAGGCTAGCATTATAGTCAAGGTGTGAATAGGCACGAGGCGATGCGACAGCTTATAATAAACCGATGATCAAAATAGCCAGCTTACTGAGTACGAGTACCATACGACGGTTTTCAAAACATTTGAGATTATCGTAGAACCTATAAATTGAGCAGAGTAATTATGATTGGTATAGAGAAAACGAGCCTAGTCCGTAAAATATAACATTACTATCTAAGTTTCGGTGTCATAAGGATTAGTTATTAGCAAATGCATGAAAAACATTACTCGTATAACAGCATTTTTTGATAATAAGCACAGAATTAACAATAGTATTTCAAGGCATAACTAATTTAACAGGAGTACCACAAAGGCATCTCGTCGACTGAATACTTCATGCTGGGCAGACCTAAGTGGAAGCCTAAAGACTTGCCCACTAAGCAGTTTGTTCGAGCAGTAGGTAAGAGTCAATCTTCTAGTCTTATTAATATGCTATTACAGATATGAAAAAAACATGTGAAAATTGTATGAAATTTTACATTTCCGCACGATGCCTTAATAGAGAAAAAAAAATTACTCCTACTTTAAATGTATGAGAGCTACCCTAAAAAAATATTTTTCATGATTTTTTCTACCACTTTTTTGCATAACTATTATACTTACCCATACCAAATTATATAGCTTTCTAGTACTTATAGTCTCTGAGTAAAACCGCAGACAGACATGACGAAACTATAAGGGTTCTTTGTTTACTACGGAACCCTAAAAAAAGTGCACAGCGCTGCTAAAGAAGCTTTTACTTTTAAAAAAATTATTATAAAGTGGGATCCTGGCCTTGATACATTGTTTAGCCACCCTTTTTTTGCAACAACCTGTTACCTATATTGCTTGGTCACTACCACAGAGCAAGGAATTTCAGTGTAGCAACCGCGAGCGACAAGGCATATGCCTTGTCGTAGCGACCAAAGAGCAAGGAATATTCCTTGCTCTTTGGTCGCTACGCATTATTCTTTATAATTAAATGTACAATAATATAATTCTGAAAAAAAGGATGAAAATACTGAAAATTTTAAGAATTCAATTCATTGTCGAAAGGATGAAAGTACTGAAAAACTAAAGAATAAAGTAGGGAACTAAATTTTATATGTCGGACACAAGAATAGGATGAGTGACGTTTAATGCTTTAATGAAACAACCGGTTTGATTGCTTTAAGTCTTCGATAAAAAATCTCCACTTTAACTTTAAATTAGTATGAACATTGTATTAAAAATAATACAAATGATTTTATAATTTTCAGTAAAAAACGAAAACCCGCACATGCGTATCCACAACGTGCTACGGTGGGCGGAACTCCTCACCGATGGAAAACCGAGCCTCTGCGACTGAAATTCATAAGTCATACATAAGTAGTACCCATCATATTAGTTTTTGACTAAGAGAATGGAGCCATTTTATGTATTTTTATGCCATAATATAATTATTTGAAGTAATAAAAGGAAAGTTTCTGATACTTCCCAAATTCGAATTGGCCTTCCATCTGAATACGCAACATACCTAATCTACGAGCCTACCTAATTGTAAGTATAATTTATCTTATAATACTTAGATTTACTCGAATTTAATTAAGTTTTAAAGTTTAAATACTTTCCTAAGTTAATACAAAGTATTCTAATTTAATAAACATACGTAGTTGCTAACAACACGATGGCTTTTTTTCATTATTTCAACATCTAACAATGAAATCTTAATAGTTAATAAAAGCATCCGTTTTTGCAGTGGCTGTGATATCATTAACATCGTGTTTGTTGGTTAGTCTTTTTGAATCTTAAAATCAGTTGTGTAAATCGTTTTGTGCTACACGTCTGTATGGTTTATTGTGCTTAGCGTTTTTGTGTTATTAATGTTTTAGTGGTAATTAAAAAATAAGCTTACATTAGAAAAAAAAAAAATGTTTGACAAATTGTTCTTTTTTGGATTGTTTATTCCAACACCTTGGATCTCACCTATTCTACGTGAAACACAGACACCATCATTTTTTGGTAAGTTTGATATGTTTATATCCAATACCTCTAGAACTAAGACCACAATAAACCTACCTCACATAAGGGTAAAAAGTGGCTGTGACATACGGACAGATGAGAATCTGTAAGGGTTTCGCTTTTTTTCGGGGGCTCAGCCCCCCGCCAATAAAAGAAACAGAGAAAATGGTATATTTTCAAATACACATGTCATATTCATAACTCAAATGAAGGGAGGGATCGGGGGACATAGCCACCCGCCCACTAAATTTTATTGGCGGGGGGCTGAGCCCCCCGAAAAAAGCGGAACTCTTACGGATTCTCATCTGTCCGTATGTCACAGCCACAGGTCACAGCCACTTTTTTCGGTTATATAACAATGAAAAATGAAATAAACATCAAATGTTAAGTGGTGTAAACCCTTAGAGTATCAATATTAACTATTGGTAAAATTTCTAAAAATCATTGATTTGTGATAATAGCTTTTCTTATTTATCTTCCATGTACAGACACAACCCACTTTACGATTTTATTACGTGTATTGAAAATAGCTTGAAGGGTTGTCGAGGGCCTTCTATATCAAATTTTTCGTAGTCCGTTTTCTTTCAAAAATTTATTCAAATTTGGACCAGGTCTTCACATTTTAGTGTATTAGGTTATTTCGGAAGGGTAACTGTTCTACTCACACAAAAATGTCTAGAGACATCACCGGTTTCATACATATTACAAATAATTCATATGAGCTGTATATGTATTAAATAAACATACATTTGTGCCGTGTGGTTCCCGGCAGAGTAGAATAGGACCACTCCAAGTCATCCCGTGGATGTCGTAAAAGGCGACTAAGGAAACACAAGCTAAACAAAGCTTATTAACATCAAAGAGACCTCTCCAACCCGTCTGGCCAGCGTGGAGCGTGTAGGCCAAATCCTCTGACTACTCAGGCTAGTATATGGGTCTGGTAGTACAGAGAGGGTCGTGCTCCTGCAGTGGAGACTAGAAAGACCTGAGGATGATGATGATGATGTATTAAATAACTAGCTGTTACCCGCGGCTTCGCCCGCGTAATTTATAGCCTATGTCCTTCTCGGTACCCTTACCTATGTACATACAAAATTTCATGATGATCGGTTCTGTGGATACGGCGTGAAAGCGTAACAAACAAACTCACTTTCGCATTTATAATATTAGTTGGGATGGGATTATTAAGACAAGGTTATATGTTTCATCTAATTGTTTTGATTCGGGTATGTAAGAATGTGTAAAACATCATCAACAGGATAAAATAACGTTTACCTACTTGCGGATATTAGTTCTGAGTTTGTAATTAGAACTTAATCTAGAGATTGTCGAAAAAAACATAGACCTGCGGATATTACCTTCGAGTTTTCGATTTATTAGTGAATAAATACCTTTAAATCAGTTGCGTAAATCGTTTTGTGTCTCACGACTCACGTCTGTGGGAGGGTGGCATATTGTGATTTCTTTGTTATTAATATTTTAATATATTAAAAATCTATATTGAAGAAATAAAACAAAAATGTTTGACAACTTGCTCTATTATGGATTGTTTATTCCAACATCTTGGATTTCACCTATTCTATATGAAACACAGACACCATCTTTTGGTAAGTTTTATTAATGTACAATACCTACATGATATAGTAGTAGATACTTCTTTACATAATACGTGTAACACGAGGAGACGGAAAAGTACTCATAATTTGTATGAAAAATGTCGTTTTTTAAAGTTTGTTGATCCCATATAAAAACTTGTTCATTTTATTAGGCTGATCAAATCAGAGGGACAACGGTGTTGCTTCAACCTAACATGTACTACTATTCTACCTGTATTATTAGATATTATAGATATACCTATAGTATTTGCCCACGGCTTCACTTGTGTTTATAAAGGTCCCACGGGAACACTTCTCTTATCATTTTATTACAATACTAACTATACCTCCTAGGCGATAACTTAGATTTTATATTTCTCTTCTCTTCTTTCTTCTAAGTTCTGCTAACTTTTAATCCGTTACTCTTCTGTTAAAGTTCGCGTCATCGAATTGGGCGGTCTTGGGAAAAAGTAGGTTTCGTTTTTACTGTGTGCTGTTGTGGTTTTGTTTGATAAAGGCTTTGATTTTTTAAGGTACTAGTAAAAAAAGACATTTTTGTTCAACTTTTATCAGCAGAAGTGTCAGAAAAATATGAATAAGGTATCATTTGACTGGGAAGAGCGTCTTAATGATATTTGAAAAAAAAATTGCATACGTTCTAAATAAATATAATTACAATAAATTTATTTATTTTATAAACAATATCTATAATAAGTTTCGAGTAACGTAAGACCAATTTATGGTGTTTTTATTAGTATTTTTTTGTTTCAACGGCAATAGAACACTAAACACACTGTAAATATTTCAAGTCTCTAGTTCTACTATTACTGTTCAATAATTACATTACCATGTGTGTGACAGACGGACGGACAGTGGAACCTTAGTAATAGGGACCGTTTTTCCCTTTGGGCGTGGAACCCTATAAAGTAGTTAAAAAAAAGAGTAAAATGGACAGTATGCAACCCGTGCAACCGTAGAATAGATTTGGCCTTGTGTGTGTCATTTCAACCGTCAAACGCCTTGATTATATACAATCTTCAGCCAGCGTAAAATTTTATTTTCAAAGTTAAATAAAATACTTACTGGTTTATGTTTGATGTTTTGAAGAGCTTATTTTTACAAATCGCGATAAATATATATACCAAAATAGAGATACCGTGACCTTCACCAAACCTATATATCTTTTATTTTTTATAGTATCAAAAGAATAAGAAAATGAATGTAAAACCATGTTCTGCTAATGTCCAGTATAATGAGATACTAAGTATCGGTGTTGTACGGTATGTGGCATCAAAGATGGCGTATGTTCTTTGGCAGCCTCGTGGGAGCTTCTGATGACAAATCTATACGAGTCCATTTAAGGCGGTTACACCAGCCAACTAGCGCCACCCCTGGTTTTATTTCTTTTACTACTAAATAAGATCAAATTAAAAAAATCTACGTACGTACTTCACTAGTAAATGACTTGTAGGATTTTTTGTATTGTTGCCGTTTTAGACGTTAATGAGTAGTTCACTCATTAACGTCTAAAACGGCCACTTTTGGCGGTAATGAGTAATTCTCTCAATCGGAAATGATAATATTGATGAAAAGTTCCACAAAAAAAACTACAAGTAATTTACTAAGGAAATACTTACGTAGATTTTTTAAATTTGTTCTTATTTCGAAGTACAAGAATTAAATAGCGGGTGTCACTAGTTTCGCTGATGTAAGCCTTTTAACAGTCTACTTTAACTATTTCACAAATTGTTCTCGAGCGCGAGCATTTATAACACCAAACTACACCAATTTCATGTTATAAAGTCTACGTAAATCAATTTGCAAAATTGTATAAAGCAAACGACAACTGCACCCCTTGACTTCCCACCAAAAACTCAGTAAAAATTTTGCCAAATCATATTACGAATGCGAATGCTGTCATAATATTGGACCCCGGGCTCCGACGCGTCACAGCTGAGGACGCAACCGAAAAATGCTCCGATAAAACCCTAGACCTCATCGTTGCTTCCCATCAGGCAAGACAGAGGTCAAACGCACTCAAATTATTCATCCTAAAAAACAGAGAGATACAGAGCGGTAAGAGATTTTTTATTCAAAAGGCGGTCTATATGACCCTTGGGCGCTGATTGATCGTTTTAAGTTTAGGTGGTACGTCACGTTTACTTACATTATTTTGGTCGTACAACAACCCTCATCTATCAATGATAAGACAGTAATCCACTATGCAAAAAATCCTGGATCACGGTTAAGAGTGCAAAAAGATCTATCAATGGATCTTTGCAATGGATTTAAGTGGATCGAGGGACATCTTCCAGATAGGTACGGCATGAAATCTCCACACTGGAAATTTAACATTACTGTATGTAAAATGCAAGAAGTTATCATAAGTAAATTCTAAGTGATGCAAACATTATGTCTTAATTATCGTGTACACGATCTATTTTGTATTCCGTTTGTCTGTATAAATTATGATTAATGAGCCAAATATGATAGCTTGGAAAATAGAGGTTGGTTCGCCTTTGTAAGCAAACTACAAACAAGGAAGGTAATGGTGAGGACATTAGGTATATCCGTTGGACTGAGTCAAACTCTGATCATAATCATCAAATTTTGCAGTTATGAACATGTTGAACTAGCCAAAAACAGAATCTGCGTTATTAAGAATCTGCCGTAACAAGAATCTGCCCAAACCAGAATCTGTGCCGAATAAGCGTTTTCTGGGGTTAAGAGTAGAACAATGGCTACTTTCATGTCGGAAAAATGTCCATCCCGTGGGATCGATATTAACTCGAGCGATATTATAATATTGGATGGAGGATGCATTCTTATGTTGAATTATTTTGAAGTGCACTTTGAGATAAATTAATTTGTGTGCTTCCGCCACCAGTAAGTCCATGCATAGGTACTTAATTTCTGACTAGCGGCAACCCTACTGTATACTGTACTGTAATAGTTTGCATGAACTAACTGGTGGCGGAAGCACACAAATTAATTTATGTAACTCAAAGTGCATGTATTTGAATTTAGAATTTACATGAAACTCACATACCTAAATAAATAAACTCGAAAAACAAAAACAATATACTCGTTTTGAGCAGGCATTTTTTTTCTATCAGTAAATATAAAATATTATTCTTGAAAGCGAACGCAATGACAAAAATGCAGCTTTTTAGTCAATCTCTAAAATCTTAATATCTCTACACCATAATTATGTAAACAGGACTTAGCACGAACCTTATATGATTATGCACCTCGTCGTGAGCAGCGAGACTCAATGGGTGTAACATCATTGAAACGTCAGCGGAAACAAATAAATATACCTACCTAAGATTCTTGCTTATATAAATAATTATGTGTTCAAAGCGCGAAAGTTTAAAAAAGAACATCTCTACACCAGTCCATTAAAAAATTAACATTTCGACGAATTAACAAGAACATGCTGTACATTTCTTAACCCAAAGACCTACTAAAGAGCCGTGTACCAGCAAACGGCAATTAGAGACCAGCTCCTTAAAGTTGACGTCGCTACCTTTTTAGGTTTACACCAACTTTCGTTAGTACCGCACCGGGGTCGTTACCCTCTAAACCTGAATTTGAACGTGCAGTTTTAAAAAAAAATATCAGTGTGACAGTAACGACAATATAAGGTAGGTCATCCTCATTTCAATAATGTCCACCAAAGAATTTCTTCTCTTAAAATCTAAGCGTAAAATAGTTGAGACAGCAGAATAGGATGACACTTTGAGGGGTAACAACTGGGACACCCTTTAACGATAGACGTGAAACCTAGGCTAGGTTTCGAGTAGCTATGAGTGTCGTAATCGTTGGATTTATCTTAGTTTTGGTTACGTTTAAGTCTTGTTTTAGTGATAAGTATCTACTTATATATGTCCATGCTTATATCATAAATGCGAAACGACCTTTGTTTTTCTGTTGTTAGCAACTATTTCACGCTTCAACCATTGAACTGATTTAGGCGATAGTGTAAGGTTTACTAAAATATAGAAACAACATTAGCGTCCAATCATATATAATTTAATAAATAACACAGTTAAGTATCATACAGTTGTTTATATTCAAAGCACCGTTTAATTAACACAATTATATTTTAAATCCCTAATACAAAGTATATACTTATCCATCATTTCCTTATTTAATCAAGATAGACTTGTACGTGACAATTTGTATATAACAACTACTCAAGATCACCGACGAAACACGAATGAGTGATTTTTATCCGTTACTGTTTTAAAGAAGATTCAATAGAGGGGACAACCCTCCATAAGGTGGGGTGATATCACAATGGCGGTTATTCAATAATCAATGTTTCCAGTTTAATTAATTATGATAGACTAATAACAGAGTATGGAATTATTCCGAACTCATGCATGTTAAAAAGAAGGTAAATAACAGGTTTATTATTTAAAATTCACGCGTTTCCACCGCGGCGACAACATCCGGCCGTCCTGCTTACGGATCCGTCCCGGATCACGTCATTGTCTGGTGCGTTGCTGAGAACAAAATACACACATTAAAATAAACACCAATATATACATTTTGCTTTTGCAACAAATTCCCTCCATTCTGCTATTCCATCAACGGCCAACAGAATGAGGATACACCAAAAGAACTAACTCTGGATATCAATGATACCCGGACCACTTTTAACTATTCCATCAACGGCCAGTTACTCACGTCAATCGAGACTTGCAGCTTCCCTTAGGCGATGCCTTTGGCCAACCCTAGTCACATATCACTACAAATCTCAACCGACTCCGGATATCATTGATTCCTGGGCCACTTGTAACTATTCCATCAACGGCCAGTTACCAATGCCAATTGAGACTTGTAGCTTCCCTTAGGCGATGCCTTTGGCCAACCCTAGTCACATATCACTACAAATCCCAACTTATCACAGATTTATTTTACAAGGATAAATACTGTGAACTTAAATACTTGTCCCTTCTGCTATTCCATCAACGGTCAGCAGAATGACGATACACCAAAAGCCAACTCTGGATATCCTCGATACTCGGACACACTTATCACAGATTTATTTTACAAGGATAAATTCTATGACTCTGAACATTTGTCCAAGCATCGCAGCATAACCAAGTTCGAAGCAACTGCATCAGACATTCAAAATAAAAACAAATAATTGACATTTAGTGTATACCTGACAACATCTTAGGCCATCAAGAATAAGAATTCTTACATATTCCAGTTATCCAGACCACGGTTCGATATTTTTTTTGCCACCGTGGTCTTTTCGTACCGCTTCGGGTGAAGCAATCGTTTTGCAAGACCTCTGTAACTTGAAAGGGCTCATAAACCTGCACGCTACTGCCTAATAAAAACATGTTTATCAATTTCCTATTTAATTTGAGAACTTGCCACTGTGAAAAGAAACCTTTCTACATAGAAACAAGAAATACGTGCACTCCTCTATTGACTGCAATTTAGGCCACTGGCACTAATCTAAGGGTGTTTGAAGCGAGTATGGATTAAAAAATACCAGGTATTGACTGATCATGTCACAACTCTTAATTACCATTGTTTGTTTATTTTAAAACAAAAATTACCAATGATTTTCTATAATTACTAATGGCACTTAATTGTTAATATTGAACGATGAGAAAAATGTACGTTTTTGAGTTATTATACTGTTTTACCTTTAAATAGAAACATGTTTTGATTAAATCAATTTCTTTTTTTTATAGTTTTTAGTAAAAACAAACAATAATTTAATAGAAAAATGTAATTAGCATCCGGGTGTTTTCATAGGTAGCTATGAGAAATGTATCTGGTTTTATAAAGACTTTGAAACATTTTTTTGTCATTTTAGGAACCCATTATTTTGATATTATTTTAATACTACTTATATCCACACCTAAAGTCTTTAAATTGTCATGATTACGCCTAATGTTTTGACAAATGTAATTCTTTTTTGGGACTGCCCTTCGCCTGTCGTATTCAGTCTCACAAAAAATCATTAGTGGTAATATATTTTTTTTATTCAGTTCGGCCTAACCTGACTTACACTTCTTTTATCCAACAAATACTAGGATTTTTCACTTCAGTCGCCAGTAACCAATCAGCTGTATCTGTTACAACTAATATAATTTCACTCATTGTAACCAACATAATTTTACTTATTCAAAAGGAATTATTTTCAAAGGCTTTGCTAGGTGTACTTATAACCGTATTGTACGTATACTTAAAACGTAAATTATCTACTTTCCTTGAATTAACTATTTTCTTATCGATTGTCAACCATTGTGTTGTAAGACCTGTAAAACTTCGTCTAGAAACAATTTTTTTGTATTTCATTAATTTTATTAGTCTCATAAAAGCTGTCCATATAGCAAACAACTTTATTTGAACCTTAGTTAGCCAGTACAGTCGTATTACTTTTGGGACCACATATACGGCAGCTTCCCATACATCATTTTTAGTTAAGAACCAAAGTTAGCGTCTTTGAATGAAATATACCTTGTTTAATAGAACATATACTGCCAATTCTAAAGGTAAAAAAAAATCATATTTATAGGAAACCAGATTTTCTAGATATGATGCTTAGAAGTTTTATAGGTTTTGTCATTATTAGGTATTTAGTATCTTTGCTCCAAACAATACTTTATTACCTAAACTAAAAAAGCTCGATGGAGTAATAATATATCAGTATAATTATAAATAAGACTTAAATATCGAATAGCGTATAAAATATTTATAAGTTTTTTTTTTTTTTGGTTGCAATGAGTTTTTAAGACACTTTTGGTGCCCCGCACTAAAAATCTGCCATAGCTCTTCGATATATAATACGAATAAACGTTTCTTATCTGGATCTCAATTTTTAAAACTTTATTTTTGAAACGAACGCGATCCGTCAAATTTTCCCATGGCTCTGCAGTCTTGATTGATAGATAGAATACTTGAAACATTATTATATTGGGTTTCCAAATAGTCGCGCCGTAGGTATAAAACCACTTAGACTCAAACACGCGTACAAAATATGAAATTCTACTGTCACATAATTCATTAAATTTAAGTTTTGTTGATAAATGCTCACAGTTCATCTGTAGTCAGTTATTGTAGCACATTTTTTTTAACAATACTGGTAAATGAAATCTCAGCGTAAGTCGTAAAAAAACCACTAAATAATGAAATAGGTACTACATCAATGCTAATCAAATCGAAACAATGGAACGGTAAACAACGACAATATTGTCCCTGGAAATTTATGCATAATATTTTTTTTGTATTTATCCAATTATTCTAGCAAACCATAATCATATTTTTGTATTGACAAAAGATTGAAAATACTGAATCCATGAGTGGTGAATCTCAATCTACCAGTTAAAAAAATATATTTCTATTTTGCTTGTTTAACTATAAAAATTGGACCGGCATAAGCGACATTCCTGAATTGGTTTTTTTTTTGTGAGTCCGAAACAGTTCTCCGACGGTCGTTTGAACTACGAACGATTCATAAACATTTTTAAAAATCTTAACACCATTCTTTATCCCATTTTTTTTCGAAACTCCAGTCTACTTAAAACCTAATATGTTCCACTCATTTTCAGAATAAGGTAAGTATTTAATGTGAACAAAGACAAATAGTTTTATTAGTAGCTTCGCTATATGTCCAATTTAAAACCAGAACGTAAAAATTGCAAATCCTGTGATATGCATGACTAATTATCAAATATTTCCAATACAGGAGTTTATCATGTACTTGTCTTCGGTAAAGTTTCTATAAGGTAACCAGATATTTCCTAGGAAGTAAACAAATAAATAAGTTCTGCCCCGTTAATAAGACTAAAGAATTTAATAAAAAAAATGGAACTTAAACCCTAATTCGTTCGCCAAATGGTTTGTCATCAACGAACAACCACTAATATCAACAAAAGTATCACCATCATCAGGTCCCTGTCAGTCTCCATTATATGAGCATGACCCTCGCTGCACCATCAGAGCCATACATTAGCCAGAGCAGTCCGAGTACTCGGCCCATACTCTCCACGCCAGCCAGAGGGAGAGGCATCTTTGATGCTTCTATTCTTCTGCTATGCGTCCATGACATTCACGGGAAGACCCAAAGCTGTCCCACTCCACTCTGCCAGGAACCACACAGCATTAACAGTTTTATACTCATTTAACTCAATATGTATAAAATAATATATTATTAGAGGTAATATCTACAATAAATTAAACCTCAAAATCCTTTTTAGGGTTCCGTAGTAAACTAGGAACCCTTATAGTTTCGCCATGTCTGTCTGTCTGTCTGTCTGTCTGTCTGTCTGTCTGTCCGTCCGCGGTTTTACTCAGAGACTATAAGTACTAGAAAGCTGTAATTTTGTATGAGTATGTATATTAATCATGGCAAAAAAGTCGTAGAAAAAAATCTTGAAAAAAAATTTTTTTTTGGCTAGCTCCCATACAAGTAAAGTGGGGGAGTAATTTTTTTTTTCTCTACTTACCCATCGTGTGGGGTATCGTTAAAAAGATTTTTGAAAAATATTGTGAGGTTGAGAACACCATTTTTCGATTTAGGGATCCGTTTCGGAAATATTTGGTTTTAAAGTGAAAATTTTTGTTAGAGGTACGTGTCCCCCCCCTCTATCTGCTAAACGGTTATATATGGATACGTGAAAAAAATTACAGCAGTAGTATATATACTGAAGTTGAAAGGAAAACTATCAAAGCTGGGTACTAAATGCAAACTAAAAAGTTATAGGCAACCAACTTATAAAATGTACTGGAAAATGTAAAATTTTATACAATCTTTATTGTTAGATGTTTTTGGTCGTTAAACTGTGAGGTGCGAGTGTAAACAGTGTGAACTCAAAGTTATCATTCGCAACTACGGAACCCTATACTGCGCGTGGCCCGACACGCACTTGGCCGGTTTTTTTAACTTTAATCTTGAATCACTAAACTGTTTCTTGACGGGCATATCTGTTATACGAATTGCAAGCCACATATTCCTGATTAAATGTAAGCTTTTTTCTTTTCTTTTTTTGCTAGGTTTGCCACAACAAAACTCTTAATATTTGAACTACTTAGCACTTGTATTTATGGGACCCGTAGATACAGTTTGACTCATTTTATCAGTATTGTTGAAGATTAATACGTTAGAGTAAATAAGAATCAATAAAGCGCAGCCTACTAATTGAAGTAAAAATAAGATTGGCCACCCAAAATTTTCTTGATAGTCCACCAGCTTTAATTTTAAGCGAATTGTAGGTACCAACATTTATCTGTATTTAACATTTTTGTTTTTATTGCGAACTCGATCGGCTCACTAGCATTTGTTCCCACCATATAAATCCACATTTCAATATCGTTCACCAGGCATTTAAAAAAAACATGTTTGCTTACTACTGGAGACGCGCGCTGGGCGCACCTCCACTTCTATATACTTTTACCATCCAAACTACGCTGCTCATTAACGAAGGACCGAAGTTATTAGTTGAGACCCTTCGCTTGCTCCACTTTTCTCACATTCTCTTTCGGCTTTGCGGCATCGGGCTAGGTATTACGGCACACTTCTGATGTAAGGTTTACTAAAATATAGAAACAACATTAGCGTCCAATCATATATAATTTAATAAATAACACAGTTAAGTATCATACAGTTGTTTATATTCAAAGCACCGTTTAATTAACACAATTATATTTTAAATCCCTAATACAAAGTATATACTTATCCATCATTTCCTTATTTAATCAAGATAGACTTGTACGTGACAATTTGTATATAACAACTACTCAAGATCACCGACGAAACACGAATGAGTGATTTTTATCCGTTACTGTTTTAAAGAAGATTCAATAGAGGGGACAACCCTCCATAAGGTGGGGTGATATCACAATGGCGGTTATTCAATAATCAATGTTTCCAGTTTAATTAATTATGATAGACTAATAACAGAGTATGGAATTATTCCGAACTCATGCATGTTAAAAAGAAGGTAAATAACAGGTTTATTATTTAAAATTCACGCGTTTCCACCGCGGCGACAACAATAGTTAGGTTGATGCCCTGAGAAAGAATATAGCTAGAAGCACAATTAATTCTGTGGCTAGAGGTATAGTACCTTTTATCCCTGCATAAGGTTGGTATTGTTCTTAAGACATCTAGCCAGCTCTGGGCCATATTATATTTTTACCAACCGCGTCAAAACTATCGGTTTTTAAGGTTCCATAGCCAAAGGGTAAAAACCGGCCAAGTGCGTGTCGGGCCACGCGCAGTGTAGGGTTCCGTAGTTGCGAATGACAACGTTGACTTCACTCTGTTCACACTCGCACCAAAAACATCTAACAATTAAAATTGTATGAAATTTTACATTTCGAGTACATTTTTTAAGTTGGTTGCCCATAACTTTTTAGTTTGTACTTAGTACTCAGCTCTGATAGTTTTCCTTTCAACTTCAGTATATATACTACTGCTCTAATTTTTTTCACGTATCCATATAAAACCGTTTAGCAGATAGAGGGAGACACTTACCTCTAACAAAAAATTTAATTTTTACTATTTAATAAAATACTAGTTATAAAAACTTTAAAACCAAATATTTCGAAAACGGATCCCTAAATCGAAAATGATGTTCTCAAACTCACAATATTTTTTAAAGACCTATTTAACAATACCCAACACGATAGGTTTGTATAGAAAAAAAAAATTACTCCCTCTTTACTTGTATGGGAGCTACCCTAAAAACAAATTATGTGCAAGATTTTTTTCTACCACTTTTTTGGCATGATCAATATACATACCCATATCAAATTACAGCTTTCTAGTACTTATAGTCTCTGAGTAAAACCGCGGACGGACAGACAAACAGACATGGCGAAACTATAAGGGTTCCTAGTGTACTACGGAACCCTAAAAACACAACAGGACGAGCTCCGTGATGCAGCGGTCAACACGCCAGGCTGCGACACGGATGGTCCCGGGTTCGATCCCCGATCAGGTCAAAATGAAAAATCATCTTTTACAAGGCATATTAAATTCGTATTAAAAAATTGGCCAAGTGCGAGTTGGAGTCGCCCATCAAGGGTTCCGTTCCTTAGTAGCAAGCATAGATTAGCCGAAATACTTACCACTACCATTCCTCGCCAGCAAAAATAACTTTGTTCTGGATAGTGTTTGTATGAATGACTAAGTTGGGATATTTTTGTTTATGTTCCATGTATAGGGATAGTATAGGTATTTATTTTTATCAGTAAGTACAGTATGTCCGCGTTTTAATCTCAAAAATATTACACGAAAGTAATTAGCCGTATTTTATTTACAATCATGGCTTTATCAGCTCTATCTCTGTGTTATCTGGTGCCTTTCAGTAGGTACCTATTGTTTGACAAATGTCATAGATTAAAAAAATTACAAATGTTATATTCACAGAAAGAAATTTAATCGAAGTTTTTGGTGGGAAGTCAAGGGGTTCAGTTTTCGTTTGCCTTATACAATTTTGCAAATTGATTTAAGTGGACTTCATAATATGAAATTGGTGTAGTTTGGTGTGAGAACAATTAGTGAAATAGTTAAAGTAGACTGTTGAATGGACTCGTATAGATTTGTCGCCAAAATCTCCCACGAGGCTGCCAAAGAACATACGCCATCTTTGATGCCACATACCGTACAACACCGATACTTAGTATTTCATTATACTGGACATTGGCAGAATCACTGAAATCTCGGTGGAAGCCATAATTACAAAGAAGAAAGAAAGAAAGAAACTTAATCAATGATGACAATGAAAAGATACCTTTGTAACCTTCCATCAATTTATCTAAGTTACTAACATAATATAATTTTTAACAAAAATCTAAAACCGACTTCAACCCTCCCTATACGTAAATGTGCAAACTGGAACTAAAAAACATACAGACGAATTGAGAACCTCCTCCTTTTTTGAAGTCGGTTAATTAGGTTTTAGTGGGTGTAGTAGTTCAATCAAAATAGAGGAAGGATTCGCGAAAGAATTAAACAGAAATAAAATTAAACCAAACGGCATACTTGCACATTTTTTTTTGGTTTTGTTGATTTTTTCTAAAACCACTGGATACATTTCGAGAAAAAAATTATAGGACCACCTTTGAAGTTCAGTTAAAACAGAGGAGAAACGTTCTCATCAATTTGTCTTGATTCGCATAAGACTAAAATACAAATTAGTTTAAACCAAACGGCATACTTTAACAATTTTTTTGGGTCTTTGTTTATTTTTTCAAAAAGTGCTCAATACATTGCAACAACATTTTATGGACCTCTGGAGCATTACCTATCGAACAAACAAAAGAATCACTAAAATCGATTCATAACTGACTGAGTAATCGCGTAACAAACATACAGACGAATTGAGAACCTCCTCCTTTTTTGAAGTCGGTTAAAAATGGACATGCCAAAGAATCGATGTGATGATTAATTTGTATGGAAGGTCTATTTTTTTAACAGATTGTAATACGTAGGTTAACTATTTCAAAGATTGATATGTTTAAAACCTATTGTTATATTGTTTCTAGCCCTAGCGTCTTTTTAATGTGACGCCCTGTTTTCTGGAAAAGCTCGTCAACAAAATCGCAATCCACAAATTTTCTTATTTTTCTGAGACTTCCATAATGTTTCTTAGGTATGTCTCTATCACTTCCATATCCGTTTCATTCCTTATCCGTTCGGTACGAATCTCCTCTTAAGTAAAAAAAATACTATGAGCCGTCTTCTTTCTTTTTATGGGTTATATAAAAAATGTTTTCATGTCCTGATTTTCCTGTATCCGCAAAAAATCTTAATTGCGTTCTCAGAATTGATTGATTTTTTGTGTGTGTAAGTGGCAAACACTGGTGATATTTTTCAATCTTCCTAAAGGCATCCAACCAGTAGGTAATATGAAAAGTTTGAATATGAAATATTGACGGGCTGGTGCGCCCTTTCATGGGAACGTCGGGGGTAAATTAACATCCCGTATTTCGTCAGTGAATTAATTTATTTAGCATTAATAATGAGTATAGTGGGTAACTCCTATTTGTGTCTTTGTCCTTTTGCAGATTATTCATAAAATTATCCTCAATCACATAAACGAAAATAAAAGCCTGCGCTTAGTGATAAACAGCTACAAAGAAACAGGAAATTTTATTCTCTTCGTAGGATATTCCCAGAAAATTACTAAGGGGATTCTAAAAAGAGTCTGCAAGCGGAAGGAAACTTATTGTTTTTATTAATATGTGTATCTTTGCTATGTAATGATTGTTGATGCAAATTCGTAGATAAGCTGTTATAAATATGAATCAACCTGTCTGCGTCTTAGTGTAATTGTTTTCCTCGCCCTACTTTAACATCTCTAATGCGCTGATAATCTTCAGCTTTCACGTTCATTCTTCGAAGTTAAAGAAAGTAATCTATATCTTAAAAACTAAGATACCTTACTTGACTTATTTGTATCAATATTAATATTATTTTTTAAAATAATTTTATTTTAATTTTGCTTAGGATTTGGGAGATCCACATATCGGAACCATTATCAAGAAACAAAAATGATTTTAGCTGCACAAGTAAGTTGATTGAAGTATTGTTTTGTACCCCAAGTTTTAATAAAAAATACTGATCATGCTAAAAATAAATCCTTTTTGAGGTACGGTTCAGAGTTAAAAAGGTATCTTTCATTCAGATACCAGCCTATATTTTTTTTTGCACGGTTTTGTTCATCCCTATGTGTTGATCTTGCTAATGAGAGAAGCTGTGAAAGGCCCAGTGGATGCACACATTGTTAGTGCTTACGCATGGTAAGCAATTCTGCCATGGCCACACTTGGATGACCTGCCCTCCTTTTACTAACTTGGATGACAGGTGTCGATGCCTATCAATCTCGAATTTTTAATGACAATGCGGGTTTTGCTTGCTGGAACTTTTTATTTGAAATACAAAAACCGCATTGTAACAGCAAATCCTAGATTGATAGGCATCGACACCTGTCATCCGAGTTAGTAAATAGGCCGGCTGGACTTGGACGCCCATTATGCTTCGAGCAACACGGCTGCCGTGTTGCTCGAAGACCATATGCGACATAAAATGATTGCTTTAGAAGGCACGTTAAGACGTTACTTCCGGCTTTCATCATAAGATGGCAGTCGTTAGGCTAGTTAAATGGTTTAAGCCTTTAGGGTAGATTAGTATCTAAATCCGAAACCAGTGTTGGCCACTCACACATCATCATCATCCGAGCGTGATGTCCCGGTTGCTCTTGAAACGCTAGACATCAGAGTCTGGGGTACGCTTTCAATTATTATCCAATCAACAGCCTCTGTTTGCCTTATTGACCCAGGGGTCGTGGGTTCGATTCCCACGGGAAGCATATAAATTTAAGTTGTTTCTAGTTTGGTTAGGACGTAGTTTACATTAATCCCGTGAGGTTTTTTTAAGCATTTTTGAACACCGCCCTCCCCCACCCAATATCACGTGTATTTTTTAGTTGTACCTACAAAAATTCCTAAGTTTTTAGAACATTATCTATATAATAGGTAAAAAGTAGGTATAACCTAATTTTATTCTACACATTTAAGGATCATGATAAAAATGTCTGACAGAATGGAAACGGCTAATCAAGATCACACAACACGTCGTTTTTCGGATTGGAAATCGCGCGGTTGAGGAAAAAATAAATACACGTGATGTTTTACTACACCCCCCCCTCCCCCTGGTGATATTTCGTGACCCCCTCCCCCCCCCCCCTTTCGAGCCTCACGTGATTAATGGACGGCCCCTTAGGACATTGCAGGCATGAATCACCTGATTGTCTGATAAGAAAGAAGATTCCGTGCTTCGGAAGGCACGTTAAGCCGTTGGTCCCGGCTGCCATCTTATAGTCGTTAAAGGAACCACGTCATAGGCCGAGAGGTGGTTACGAAGAACTCTGGCACCAGGAAGTGCATGGTCGACTGACCGTGTCACCTACACGAAATGATGATGATGATGAATTATGATCCCAGATTTAACGTATAATTGAGCGATGACAGTCGCTCCATTTTAATAATCAGATACGTTGAAGCGACAGAAATGGAGCGACTGTCATCTGAGCACCGTAACCCTCAACAGAGGAATCAAACGGAAAGAATCATGAAAGGGACCCACGGTTAATCAACAAAATTTATCCATGTAACATGAGAAGTTATAAATTCTGAAATCATTTACAGGATTGTCAGTGCCCGTTAGTTCCCGAAGGACCGACCCTAGTGAACTCCCCGATATGCAGCGGGACCTTCCTGTTCATGGTCCTGCTGGAACAGTACCTGAACGGACGCTGCAACATCGCGTCGCCGTGCCAACGACCGAAGTCAGTGGAGAGGGCTGAAGAAGACTACGACTTCATCGTCGTGGGGGCTGGTGCGGCAGGATCTGTTGTGGCCGGGAGGCTGGCGGAAAACGAAAATTTTAGGGTAAGGCTTGAAAAGAGTTTGATAGTTTATCAAATAGGTACCTTTTGGTTCTCGAAAGAGCGACCCCTTCCCGATATGCCGCGGGACCTTCCTAGGTTCATGGTCCTGCTGGAACAGTACCTGAACGGGCACTGCAACATCGCGTCGCCGTGCCAACGACCGAAGTCAGTGGAGAGGGCTGAAGAAGACTACGACTTCCTCGTCGTGGGGGCCGGCGCGGCAGTGTCTGTTGTGGCACTTGTGGCCGGACTGACGGAAAATGAACATTTTAGGGTAAGGCTTGAAAGGAGTTCCATAGATTATCACTACCCTTTAGTCCTTAAATAGCGACCCTCGTGAACTTCCCGATTAGCCAATTATGGCTTCTTGTTTATGGTCTAGCTGAAATAATAAGTACTTCAAGGAACGTGATGTAAATAGTGGAATAAAGTTATGACTTCGTGGTTATGGGGGCTGGTGCGTCAGGATCCATTGTGGCCGGGAGATTGGCGGAAAACGAACATTTTAGGGTAAGACAAATAGCACCTTTTTCCTTCCAAACTACGCGGGGAGAACAAACAAGTTAATGTTAATACACTCACCTTTTTTTTCTTTTCTCCCCGACATTTCAGAGAAACAGCTGGTAAGCACCAGCTGTTTCTCTGGAAAGCTGTTTCTCTCGGTAAAAACCTGAAGAATTATTTTCACTCACTTAACAGTTTTCTCTTATCTCTGAAAAACTTTTCGCCCCAACAGGTCTTGCTTATAGAAGCGGGCGGTCCAGAGCCAATAGGTTCCAAAGTGCCGTCCTTCTACAGAACCTTCTGGGACAACGAGATCGTGGACTGGAGGTACCGCACGGTCCCGTCCGACTACTGCCTTGACCAGGAAGGCAAGGGATGCTGGTGGCCTAGGGGGAAAGTCATGGGTAAGAAATTGTGATAGTCGCGACTTTCCAGCTGATGAGAAGTGAGGTAATATACCTATTAGAATAAAATAAAATAGGACAATCTTTATTCAGTGATTTACAAATGGTACAGTACGACAATATTTAACACAAAGTTAATACAGCAAATTTTTTTTACAATTTTATCAGGGAAGTAATTTAGTAAAATGTTTCTGCCCGGAATGAAGTTGCATTTCAAGAAAATGCTGTTTGGAAATTCGCTTAAAAAGAGAGACTGATTTAGAGTTTTTAATAAGTAGGTGGCGGCAAATTATTCCCCCATTACATTTTTCTTTAAATAATCGATTATCCCAAAGGTGGCTCAACACTGCTCAACGGCATGATGTACCATCGCGGCCACCCAGCAGACTACGAGGACTGGGTGAACGCTGGCGCGCACGGCTGGTCGTGGGAGGAGAACCTGCCGTACTTCGACATGACCGAGGGCAACAGGCAGATCGGCTCACTCGTCAGCGCCAAGTACCACTCCGACGCGGGGCCTCTGCCAGTACAGCAGGTAGATGGTTCTACTCTCCTCAATAAGCTGATGGGCCGGTTAAACCATGTTTTAGGCACTTTTTAATATTGGGGGAAAGTGTTCGTTCTGCCATTTCCACAAAAAATGTTAATAACTTCTAAAGTACGGCTAGAGCTATTCTGATATGTGATTACTGATTTCAGGTAAATAAATGCGATGATTGATTTCAAGTAATTCTTGATTAAATCGGGAAGAAAACAGCTCATTGCTAGGTGTCATAGTTTCGGAGATTCGGAGGTGGCCATGCCAGAAAGGTTGGACCTGGCTTTGCCACTAAAACTTGCTTGTAACTTCTAAAGTACATACCGGCGACAAACATATTTGGCGACTAATTTTGACTAATTCTTTTTGAGTTTTTGGCATGGTGCCAAGCCAGGAAGTGTCACAAAAATGCATTCTGCTCTAACGCTATAAACTATAACTATTGCTCTACTACCAGGAAAGTGGCTATACAGTGGAGCAACCATATCCCTTCTACTACAAGATCAGCAATCGTACCTATTGTAGAATTTTGTGCAACATTACATTCTAGGTATACTGTAAGTAGGTCCAGGTATACTAATTTAAGGAGGTCCCATGATTTTCATAAGGCTATTTTTAACCGACTTCAAAAAAAGGAGGAGGTTCTCAATTCGTCGGAATCTTTTTTTTATGTATTTTCCTCGATTACTCGAAGACTACTGGACAGATTAAATAAATTTTTGTAAAAAAGTCCCATACTTTCGGGCCCCCAGGAGTAGCACAGGGTTAAGAAAGTTGCAAACTTGGGTGTAGACTATTCTAAGTGGTCTCTACAATATATAAAAAAATCGCCAATACATGCGCGTTTGCAATGTTGTGCACTTTTTGTGTCGATATTGCAACCTCACACGAACACAAAGTTGAAGAGTCTTTTCTACTCGTCACTAGATGGCGTTAAAACTCTGCGGTAAATGTTACAGTTTAACCACCAGCCAGAGGCAGTGTACAGACTGTTGGATGCCATCAATCAAACGGGGCTGCCCATCATCGCGGACATGAACGACCCCGAAACCCCCGAGGGTTTCACCATAGCGCAGGCCTTCAACGCGTAAGTTTTCAAGCTTTTTTTTGATTCACATGTCCCGTGGTCAGTGTATCTGTGTGAAAGGAAAAATAAAATCAACTCAAGACATTCTGAGCTCAAGACACAGAGTTTTTGCCACGGAAGAAACCCTCTGAAACTGAAAATCAATCACGGGAAAATGAAATATCCAAAAAACTAGGCCTAATTCGCTTTTAAGGGTTCTGTAGTAAACAAGGAACCCTTATTATATAGGGCTTAAGGCTCACGGACCTTCGAATCTTAAGGCAAAAGCCTTAACCACAGGTTTCGGAATCAGGGAGTATAAGTATAGATAGTTGTCAACTTTTTATGAGTATAAATTAATAATATCTAATGTTTCAGAGACGGCCAACGATACACCACTGCGAGGGCCTTCCTGGGCCCGAAACCGAACCTCCATGTCCTAATGAACTCCAAAGTGAGCAGAGTGTTGATGGATGGCAAGCAAGCCGTCGGCGTGGAGTACCTAGACCAACAGGGCGAGAAACACTCAGTGAAGGCTTCTAAAGAGGTAAGACGTGATGAAAAGCATGAAGACCACTGGTATGAAATACCTTGACTGACAGGGCCAGAAATATTCAATGAAGGCTTGAGGTAAGATAAATATCATGGATGATAATAGCTAGAAGGCCAATGGCGTGAAGTACCTTGACGTTCGCATTCAGTAAGAAGACAAGTATAAAATTTAATCAAAACATGATGGCTGATCGAAATTTGGACGCTCGAGATTCCGAACAGTTGCATGTCATTCAAATAGCTTAGTGTTTAGGTAACGGGTAATCAACATCTAAATGCTGGGGCCTTAAGCAGTTGCCTTATTTGGGAGATATATACAGCGCTGTTCATACATAGTAACAGGCTTTCCACACGATCGGCCATCATCGAGCCGATTCACTGTAAAAACAACGCTGTTTGACTCACAAAAGTTCCTGAGAGGGTTCCATCCATCGCAGCAATGGACATCAAATCTGTATGATGATGGTAGAATGTGTGTTGCACCCACAGAGCAAGAAATTTCAATGCAGGTCGCGGCATGCGACGACACATCTCTTGCTCTGTGGGAAGGCCTAAGTAAGTGTTTCGTAATCTTAGAGCATTAAACCAACTTGTTGTTGGTTTAATGCTCTAAGGTCGCAATCGTAAAGAGCGTGAGCGTGCCAGTGCAGGAGATACGATTGTTATACTTTTCAGTAAATTATTCGCAATGAAGGCATGTTCATTGAGTACTAGCACGTCCGCTTCTATAATTTACATAGAAATAACAGACAAGTATTTACAAATAAGATGCCGGTTATTAATATATATTTTTTATATTTTTTTCATTCACGATACACTGTCAATGGAAAAATGAGCTTTTGTGTTGCCTGATGGATAAATTAAACAATATTTGGTAACCATGTGGTTCTCGGCTGATTAGATTGTCACCACTCCAAGTCTTCCCGTGGATGTCGTAAAAGGCGACTTATGGAAACAAACTAAACAAAGCTTTTGAACTAAACGTCTGGCCAGCTTGGAGAATGAAGGTCAAGTCATCTGACTACTTGGCTTATATACAGCTCTAGTAGGCAGGGTTGTGCTCCTTGAATGGAGACTAAAAGAGACCTGATAATGCTCAAACGATATTTCCAGGTGATACTAAGCGCAGGAGCTCTCAACAGCCCTCAAATTCTGTTGCTCTCCGGCATCGGCCCTCAGCAGATTTTGGACCATTTCGCCATCCCCGTTGTGGAAGACCTCCCAGTGGGCCAGAACCTACGGAACCACTACGGCATAACCCTGAACTTCCTGCTGACGAAACTCAACAACACCAACGAGCTGGACTGGAACGAGCTGATGCAGTACTTGCTGCAGAGGGACGGACGCATGAGCTCTACAGCCCTTACACAGGTAAGTTAATATAAATATTAAAATTGCCTCCGTGGTGTAGTGGTTAGAGCGTTCGGCTTTCACTGCAGAGGTCGCGGGTCTATCCACGACGGAAATAGGTAATCCTATTAGGTAATCCTATTTTCACGGTAGTATAAAAATACGTTTAAATATGACTAACCGTGCCCGCGACTTCGTCCGCGTGGAATAGTGAGTTTGTATAATAGGCTTTTTTCGCATTAAAAATAACCTGTGTCCTTTCTCAAGTGCGGTTTAGTAGTTTTGACGTGAAAGCGAGACGAGAAGATGCATTTTTTTTAAATCCATGAATAACAGTACGCTCTCACTTGTTGTTCAGTAGAGGCTGGGTGGTGACTACTTGGATAATTGGCCTCGGTTACATTACATGGACATAGATCATTGCCATGGCCAATTGGCCATAGATTAGGACGTTTATATTAGTATTATTTTTGATAATCAAATCAACTTGGAAGACTATAGATCTCAGCACAATAATACACAACATAACAAAAATGTAAATGTTAACAATTAGTCAAATATCAAAATTGCTTTAATTACTAAGGCAGGCGAGATGTCCATAGAATGCTGGTATGCAACATTATCATATTAATGGCGGGTAATTGTCACACGGAATTTTATCTCGTGGGAATTATATTTCCAAATCGGCATAATAAGTAGCTAAGTAAATAAGTCGTTGATGATGAGTCTGTTTTCATCATCCTGCCATCAAGACATATCCATAAAAATACTTAGTTCACAGGGTGTGAGCGAGCATTATTAGGATATAGTGGATAGGTGACCGCACGAGGCATAAAAATATCTCGATCTTCTCCGTGCTTCGGAAGGCACGTTAAGCCATTGGTCCCGGCTGCTATCATTGATGGCAATCGTGAAGCTATGTCAGGTGCCTTTAGACAGCTTTAAAAATCTGACATCAGTGTTGACCACCAAAACACTCGAAAAACAAATACAACATAACTATTTTTTCTGTCGCAGGTCACCGGGCTGGCGTATTCAAGCCTGGCGGACCGGGCGCGCAAGCAGCCAGACATCCAGATGTTCTTCAACGGCTTCTACGCAGACTGTTCCAAGAAGGGCGTCATCGGCGAGCAGGCGGGCTGCACGCAGAGCGCCAGGAATATCTCGTGAGTTGTGAATAATGAAAGCAATCAGAGGCTATAAGTAATAGAAAGCTCAATTTGGCATGGCATATGCATATACGTATAAATCATGCCGATAAAACGATGAATAAAATGTTGAAAAAATTAGGTTTCATCCGGTATATGGAAAGATTTATTTTTCACCATCGATCCCTTGCTGAGGGGTGTCGATGTAAATATAGGTTTTTCAGTATGATCGATGACTGCAACACCATTTTTACATTCAGGGAACAAAAATAATCACTTTTTTAAGCTTCAATGTTCTAATTTTTTGTTGGAGTCGAGTATCCCCACCACCTGCAAAAGCTATCACAGACACAGCTATAGCTTCGGTGCAAGTCGAAGAGATATAGTCGACCGACTTATAAAATGTCGGGCAACTACGGATCACGCACTCGGCCGGTTTTTTAGATGTCCGTTTGTCCCGGCTACTTCTTATGGTTCATCCATCCTAGATAGGGTCGTAGTCTAGACAGCCACCGCTGGAACACAGATTTTTGCCTGTTGCCCGTGTATTTAGCGACTTCTCGACTGCCAAGGGACTTTAGTACCTAATTTAGTAAAATTCCCTGGGCAGTCGAGTGACACCGGGTAGTAATCCGGAGGTAGTTTTTATGCAGATGTAAGAATATCGATTAGAAATGAATAACTCTATTCATTTCTAATCGATATTCTCTTACATCTGCATAAAAAAATACCTCCGGGACAGCTCCGTTCCGTGTGGGACGGTATTTGTTATTTTTCTTATTTACTTTCGGGATTTTTTTCTGTTTTTTGAAGGAACCTGTGACTATCACCATAAGTTTATTTTCTCCTACCACAGTGCAAACGCTGCCATCCTGTTGCCGCGTAGCGTCGGCTACCTCACCCTGAACTCCTCAGACCCGGAGGACTATCCGGTCTTCTACCCGGAGTACTTCACGCATCCTGAGGACATCGTCATGATCAGGGACGGCGCGAGATATCTTGAGAGGATCTACAAGAGTCAGGTAGGAGACTGGTAATTTGAGACACTTAATTTGAATAGGTAAATTTATCAATTTACCTCTCAGAATAAATTTATCAATTTTGTCTGTTGTTTCGAAAAATTAAATACCTAGGTATTCCCCTTTTCATTATAGTTTTGGTTAACGTCACGGGTAGGTATTGAGAGTTTGAACCCTGAAATATTAGAGTCTCAAAACAATTGCTTAATTTTTTTTTACTGTAATTGAATTATAATATTTGGAGAGACCAGTTTTCATTCGGTCTGTTCTTCCAGTCCTTTTCAGACTTCGTTATCCAATGACAAAATTATCCCTACTTATTCCAGATTTTGCAAGAAGAATACGGCATAATCTTAGACCCTGACTACTCGGCGCCTTGCTCCAAGCCCTATGAGGAATGGTCCGACGATTGGATCGACTGCATGGCTCTGCTCCACACCGACCCCCAAAACCACCAACTGGGGACTGCGGCCATCGGGAAAGTGGTGGATACCGACCTTAAAGTCTACAATATTAGGGGTATGTATCGAGAGACTGTTCATAAAGAGCATAGACGTAGGATTTGGGGGCGCTGCTATTTCT